>OZ026572.1:26859432-27599432 GCA_964020215.1 Aurelia sp. 3 sensu Dawson et al. (2005) | reverse complement strand
AGAAAAACCTCAGGATGTTCACAGTCTGCCAATAATAATCCTACTTTGATGGCAAATTTTTGTCCATGAGGCAGAATTTTAAGACCTTTCCGTTTTTTTGTACTAGATCTCACAATGTACTAACAATAGATTTAGCCCCAGCAGCAGGGAATTTTCACTTTTCAATTGTGGTTGCCTACGAATACCATATAACAAAACCAGGTAAATAGGAAAGGCGAGAAAAAATAAAATTTTGAAATGATTCACTTGCTTTATCATAGGAATGTTTTCGCTCCTAACGTAGACAGAGACAACTAAGCAGTCAATATACCAATGGAATTCATACCTAAACTCAAAAAAATTATGACCCGTCAATAAAAAAGTGTCAAGAAATGCTACCAACCTTCCGCGCCACATGTATACCCAGACGGGCAGCAATGTTTCTTGTCTGAGCAGCAGACAGCGTTTGGTAACGGGCAGCATCCGTATAGATCACCTCCTATCGGACAACATGTGTCCCCATCAGGACATTGTTGTTTACCACCGGGACAAGCCACTGAAAAAATGGTTTTTTTAAGCATTGTTGCTTTGATATGTTGTAGAGCTTTGATTTTCAAGGAGCCTTTAGTGCAATAACCTAGAATTAGAGAAAACTGCAAGGTTAGTCCCTGTATCAGCCTTGCAGCAAAGACTTTGTTGTTAGGAAGTCATCAACAATAGAGAAATAGTCATGCGGATGTTCAAGATCTGCTAGTAAGAATTTTCTTTGCATGACAAGTTTTCGGCCCTGAAGCAGATCTTTGTGGTTGTTCATCTCGTACTAGATGTCACAATTTATTCGCGATAGACTTAGCCCTAGCAGTATGTCATTATTCACTTTCCAAGTGTGGTTGCCCACACATATCATATAAGAAAAACAGGGCTTTTAGTAAAGGCGAGAAAGAGCAATATATAAGAAAAGAAACTAAACATTTTAAGAAACAGTAAATCTTGAAATTTTTGAGATGATTCATTCTCTTTATCAGAAAAATATTTCCGCTTCCAACATAGACAGAGAAAATAAAAAAGTCAGTACACCAATGAAATTCTTCGATAAATCAGTGAAAGCAAATGGTTTCCCTTAACAAATAAAATCAAGAAGTAGCGCCAACCTTCTGCATCACATGTATACCCAGACGGGCAGCAGTGCTTCTTGTCTGAGCAGCAGACAGCATTTGGAAACGGGCAGCATCCGTATAGATCACTTCCTATTGGACAACATGTGTACCCGTCAGGACATTGCTGTTCACCACCAGGACAAGCCACTGACATGATGGATTTTTCAACCTTTGTTGCTTTCGTATGTTGCAGAGCTTTGATTTTAAAGACGCCCTTTGTGCAATAACCTAGAATTAGAGAAACTACAAATCTAATGTCTGTATCAGCGATACAGTAGAGAGGTAGCTCTAGGGTAGATCTACACAACTGAGAAAAACCTCAGGATGTTCACAGTCTGCCAATAATAATCCTACTTTGATGGCAAATCTTTGTCCCTGAGGCAGTTAAGACCTTTCCGTTTTCTTGTACTAGATCTCACAATGTATTAACAATAAATTTAGCCCAAGCAACAGGGAATTTTCACTTTTCAATTGTGGTTGCCTACGAATACCATAAAACAAAACCAGGTAAGTAGGAAAGGCGAGAAAAAGTAAAATTTTGACTTGCTTTATCGTAGGAATGTTTTCGTTTCTAACGTACAAACAGACAACTAATCAGTCAGTATACCAATGGAATTCATACCTAAACTCAAAAAAAAATTATGACCCGTCAATAAAAAAAGGGTCAAGAAATGCTACCAACCTTCCGCGCCACAGGTATACCCAGACGGGCAGCAATGTTTCTTGTCTGAGCAGCAGACAGCGTTTGGTAACGGGCAGCATCCGTATAGATCACCTCCTATCGGACAACATGTGTCCCCATCAGGGCATTGTTGTTTACCACCGGGACAAGCCACTGAAAAAATGGTTTTCTTAAGCATTGTTGCTTTCGTATGTTGCAGAGCTTTGATTTTCAAGGAGCCTTTAGTGCAATAACCTAGAATTAGAGAAAACTGCAAGGTTAATTCATGTATCAGCCTTAACAATAGAGAAGTAGTCACGCGGATGTTCAAACTCTGCTACTAAGAATATTATTTGCATGACAAGTTTTCGGCCCTGAAGCAGATCTTTGTGGTTGTTCATCTCGTACTAGATGTCACAATTTATTCGCGATAGAGTTAGCCCTATCAGTATGTCATTATTCACTTTCCAAGCGTGGTTGCCCACACATATCATATAAGAAAAACAGGGCTTTTAGTAAAGGCGAGAAAGAGCAATATATAAGAAAAGAAACTAAACATTTAAGAAACAGTAAATTTTGAAATTTTGAGATGATTCACTCCCTTTATCAGAAAAATATTTCCGCTTCCAAGATAGACAGAGAAAATAAATCAGTCAGTACACCAATGAAATTCTTCGATAAATCAGTGAAAGCAAATGGTTTCCCTTAACAAATAAAATCAAGAAGTAGCGCCAACCTTCTGCATCACATGTATACCCAGACGGGCAGCAGTGCTTCTTGTCTGAGCAGCAGACAGCATTTGGAAACGGGCAGCATCCGTACAGATCACTTCCTATTGGACAACATGTGTACCCGTCAGGACATTGCTGTTCACCACCAGGACAAGCCACTGACGTGACGAATTTTTCAACCTTTGTTGCTTTCGTATGTTGCAGAGCTTTGATTTTAAAGACGCCCTTTGTGCAATAACCTAGAATTAGAGAAACTACAAATCTAATGTCTGTATCAGCGATACAGTAGAGAGGTAGATCTAGGGTAGATCTACACAACTGAGAAAAACCTCAGGATGTTCACAGTCTGCCAATAATAATCCTACTTTGATGGCAAATTTTTGTCCATGAGGCAGAATTTTAAGACCTTTCCGTTTTTTTGTACTAGATCTCACAATGTACTAACAATAGATTTAGCCTTAGCAGCAGGGAATTTTCACTTTTCAATTGTGGTTGCCTACAAGTATCATATAACAAAACCAGGTAAATAGGAAAGGCAAGATAAAGTAAAATTTTGAAATGATTCATTTGCTTATCATAGGAATGTTTTTACTTCTAACGTAGACAGAGACAACTAAGCAGTCAGTATACCAATGGAATTCATACCTAAACTCAAAAAAATTATGACCCGTCAATAAAAAAGTGTCAAGAAATGCTACCAACCTTCCGCGCCACATGTATACCCAGACGGGCAGCAATGTTTCTTGTCTGAGCAGCAGACAGCGTTTGGTAACGGGCAGCATCCGTATAGATCACCTCCTATCGGACAACATGTGTCCCCATCAGGACATTGTTGTTTACCACCGGGACAAGCCACTGAAAAAATGGTTTTTTTAAGCATTGTTGCTTTGATATGTTGTAGAGCTTTGATTTTCAAGGAGCCTTTAGTGCAATAACCTAGAATTAGAGAAAACTGCAAGGTTAGTCCCTGTATCAGCCTTGCAGCAAAGACTTTGTTGTTAGGAAGTCATCAACAATAGAGAAATAGTCATGCGGATGTTCAAGATCTGCTAGTAAGAATTTTCTTTGCATGACAAGTTTTCGGCCCTGAAGCAGATCTTTGTGGTTGTTCATCTCGTACTAGATGTCACAATTTATTCGCGATAGACTTAGCCCTAGCAGTATGTCATTATTCACTTTCCAAGTGTGGTTGCCCACACATATCATATAAGAAAAACAGGGCTTTTAGTAAAGGCGAGAAAGAGCAATATATAAGAAAAGAAACTAAACATTTTAAGAAACAGTAAATCTTGAAATTTTTGAGATGATTCATTCTCTTTATCAGAAAAATATTTCCGCTTCCAACATAGACAGAGAAAATAAAAAAGTCAGTACACCAATGAAATTCTTCGATAAATCAGTGAAAGCAAATGGTTTCCCTTAACAAATAAAATCAAGAAGTAGCGCCAACCTTCTGCATCACATGTATACCCAGACGGGCAGCAGTGCTTCTTGTCTGAGCAGCAGACAGCATTTGGAAACGGGCAGCATCCGTATAGATCACTTCCTATTGGACAACATGTGTACCCGTCAGGACATTGCTGTTCACCACCAGGACAAGCCACTGACATGATGGATTTTTCAACCTTTGTTGCTTTCGTATGTTGCAGAGCTTTGATTTTAAAGACGCCCTTTGTGCAATAACCTAGAATTAGAGAAACTACAAATCTAATGTCTGTATCAGCGATACAGTAGAGAGGTAGCTCTAGGGTAGATCTACACAACTGAGAAAAACCTCAGGATGTTCACAGTCTGCCAATAATAATCCTACTTTGATGGCAAATCTTTGTCCCTGAGGCAGTTAAGACCTTTCCGTTTTCTTGTACTAGATCTCACAATGTATTAACAATAAATTTAGCCCAAGCAACAGGGAATTTTCACTTTTCAATTGTGGTTGCCTACGAATACCATAAAACAAAACCAGGTAAGTAGGAAAGGCGAGAAAAAGTAAAATTTTGACTTGCTTTATAGTAGGAATGTTTTCGTTTCTAACGTACAAACAGACAACTAATCAGTCAGTATACCAATGGAATTCATACCTAAACTCAAAAAAAAATTATGACCCGTCAATAAAAAAAGGGTCAAGAAATGCTACCAACCTTCCGCGCCACAGGTATACCCAGACGGGCAGCAATGTTTCTTGTCTGAGCAGCAGACAGCGTTTGGTAACGGGCAGCATCCGTATAGATCACCTCCTATCGGACAACATGTGTCCCCATCAGGGCATTGTTGTTTACCACCGGGACAAGCCACTGAAAAAATGGTTTTCTTAAGCATTGTTGCTTTCGTATGTTGCAGAGCTTTGATTTTCAAGGAGCCTTTAGTGCAATAACCTAGAATTAGAGAAAACTGCAAGGTTAATTCATGTATCAGCCTTAACAATAGAGAAGTAGTCACGCGGATGTTCAAACTCTGCTACTAAGAATATTATTTGCATGACAAGTTTTCGGCCCTGAAGCAGATCTTTGTGGTTGTTCATCTCGTACTAGATGTCACAATTTATTCGCGATAGAGTTAGCCCTATCAGTATGTCATTATTCACTTTCCAAGCGTGGTTGCCCACACATATCATATAAGAAAAACAGGGCTTTTAGTAAAGGCGAGAAAGAGCAATATATAAGAAAAGAAACTAAACATTTAAGAAACAGTAAATTTTGAAATTTTGAGATGATTCACTCCCTTTATCAGAAAAATATTTCCGCTTCCAAGATAGACAGAGAAAATAAATCAGTCAGTACACCAATGAAATTCTTCGATAAATCAGTGAAAGCAAATGGTTTCCCTTAACAAATAAAATCAAGAAGTAGCGCCAACCTTCTGCATCACATGTATACCCAGACGGGCAGCAGTGCTTCTTGTCTGAGCAGCAGACAGCATTTGGAAACGGGCAGCATCCGTACAGATCACTTCCTATTGGACAACATGTGTACCCGTCAGGACATTGCTGTTCACCACCAGGACAAGCCACTGACGTGACGAATTTTTCAACCTTTGTTGCTTTCGTATGTTGCAGAGCTTTGATTTTAAAGACGCCCTTTGTGCAATAACCTAGAATTAGAGAAACTACAAATCTAATGTCTGTATCAGCGATACAGTAGAGAGGTAGATCTAGGGTAGATCTACACAACTGAGAAAAACCTCAGGATGTTCACAGTCTGCCAATAATAATCCTACTTTGATGGCAAATTTTTGTCCATGAGGCAGAATTTTAAGACCTTTCCGTTTTTTTGTACTAGATCTCACAATGTACTAACAATAGATTTAGCCTTAGCAGCAGGGAATTTTCACTTTTCAATTGTGGTTGCCTACAAGTATCATATAACAAAACCAGGTAAATAGGAAAGGCAAGATAAAGTAAAATTTTGAAATGATTCATTTGCTTATCATAGGAATGTTTTTACTTCTAACGTAGACAGAGACAACTAAGCAGTCAGTATACCAATGGAATTCATACCTAGACTCAAACAAAATTACCACCCGTCAATAAAAAAAGTGTCAAGAAATGCTACCAACCTTCCGCGCCACATGTATACCCAGAAGGGCAGCAATGTTTCTTGTCTGAGCAGCAGACAGCATTTGGCACCGGGCAACAGCCATATAGATCACCTCCTATCGGACAACATGTGTCCCCATCAGGGCATTGCTGTTCACCACCGGGACAAGCCACGGACAATATGTTCTTTTCAAGCTGTGTTGCCTTGGTATGTTGAAGAGCCTTGATTTTTAAGATTCCTCTTGTACAATAACCTAAAATCAGAGAATACTACACAGTTAATTCCTGTATCAGCGTTGCATTGAAGATACAGCTCTAGGGGAGTCTTAATCATGAAAGAAATGCTTAAAAGATCGAAAAGAATTACATTTTGGTGATAGATATTTGTCTCTAAGACTGCGTTCACACCATGCCGGTATATTTTGAAACCAGAGAATAATGTGACGGTGACAAAGTTTGGGTTAGTGTTCACACGATGCCGGCAGAATTTGAAAATGATAGAAGATTCAACGGAAACTAACTCGGTGCAATCCCTCCAAGAATTCGATGCCAAAGAAAGGTACATACACCTTAACAACCGTTTAGCCTCATTTCGAAGCCTTTAAAATGCTCAGTTTCATCATTTTCGAGCGTTCACACTATGCCATTTTCAAATGTGCCGGTTAGAGTTCCCTTTTCAAAATCGACCATTCTCAAAGTCTAACGACGAAAAATGAGCCGCTTTCGTGTGTGAACGGAATGCCTATCCGTCAATTTTTCAACGTTTTCAAAATGTGGCAGCATCGTGTGAACGCAGTCTAAAATGATAGAATGACCTCTGCATGATTTAGCACGTGTTCTCCTTTTGGGAGGCTGAAAGTGCCATACCTGGTAGGGTGGCAAACCTAGACTCGACTGTATGTCGTAGTTTCGCTTTTTGTCAGAACTGATAACGCTACAACTATGACTTATTTCCCTACGCTAGCACAAAAGGATTAGCTCTGTACTGAAACATTGTAGCTGTTCTACAAAGGGTTCGATTAAGTGACATTGGAGCTTCTATCGCTATTGTGTACATGCGAACTGTGCCAGGCTATCGTTCGATTCAGATTCTTTGTTAGAATTTAGCGCCTGGGCCTAAATCACTTGCTCGTTTTTCACACGAACACCGGGTCTAAAATGCCTCAAAAATCGATTTTTAGAACTGCTGTGCCATAAAACTGCGGTATTAGTAAGGGATTATTCTTGCCATAATCGTACAAACTGCCTCCTCTAAACCACATTCTGACCTGCAGACGACGAGGCGACAAAAGCTAGTCGGTGATTGGAATTTTTGCCGTTTTCTACAGCTCTAGGGAAAAGAGGCCCTCAATGGAGCGACAACAACAATTCAATTCAACGATATAAGTGTAACTGAAGGTTCTCTATGGAGTGAAGCCATGGAAAACCTAAGGCGTCAAGCATTCTACTACTGCCGAAAAAATCCACTGACAAAAACAACCTACAACGAAACAGGCGTCTCGATGAAAGTTATAAATGCAAAAATTGACATCCGCAGTTTCGTTAGTGCCCTCTACAAAATGTCATGGTTATTTGAACTCATGAATTACGAGGGTTTTCAGCAACAAATTCACTCCTTTAGCTAAGTGTTGACAGAAACTTTTGGCGGGTAACTCAAAGACCTTGAGGGTATATCGGGTGACTCAAAATAATGTCCCCCCTGTTCGAAAAATCACTGCAGCAAAAGCAGTTGTGCTATGCTCGTCAACATTAACTTTTCTAATAGCTAAAAAACTTAACTAAGTATTTTTGTAATGCTTTTGAAAGATTCAAAAGCTTAGTTTTGGAGAGTATCCAGCAAATCCAGCAAAGGACCAAAAATGCATAATCGAAATAATAGAAATGTCAGTTTTGTTGTCTACAATACTCTTTTCAGAGCAATAAATGACATATCAATTTCAGTTTCCGTCTCAGTTTCAGCTTATCACTTTATAATGTTAATCCTCAGGAAGACTTACAATTGATTTCGAAATATCTGGATGATTTTACGGTGCGGTTTGGACCATTTTGCGACCGTTCTGTAAGACTGCTTTTTGCAATCTTTCAAATTTACAGCGGAACTAGTATTTTGAAGATTACCAAAACAAAGCAAATTTTCTTCAGTCTCTTGGCTATTAGAAAATGAACTTTTATTATTATAACAAAACTACCTTTGCTGCAATGACTTTCAAACATGTGAACATCTTTTTGACTCACTCGGCGGACAGACTTGAAAGTACAGATGCTACTTACCTTCTGCACCACATATGTACCCAGATGGACAGCAATGTTTCTTGTCTGAACAGCAAACGGCATTGGGTTGAGGGCAGCATCCATATTGGTCACCTCCTATTGGACAACATGTGTTCTTATCAGGGCACTGTGAACGGCCTCCTGGGCAAATGACCGATGACACCTTCTTGAGAGCAGAGTTGAGCTGGGCAGTATTCTCGACCCTCTTTTGTAATGCGGTGAACTGATTACCAACAAGACAATGTCCACTCGTTAAATCACACGTCATGCCATGAGGACAACAATGCTTTTTATCACTGCAACACACTGCGTTGGAATACGGGCAACAACCATAGTCACCACTTGATAACTTACAGCAAGTGTATCCTTGCGGGCAGAAACTCATTAGATCGGGGCACGTCACTCTGCCAAAAACTTCCGTGTTTCCCAACGCAGTCACTGTTTTCAATGCTTTAGTTTTCTTAAACATTTTTACGAAAGAGTTACCTCTAACACAAGTTGAAGACGCCAAATTGCATCTTGTACCTGATGGGCAACAATGCTCTCCATCGGAACAGCAGACTGCGTGCTCCATCGGGCAGCAACCATATTCCCCTGATGAAAGCTTACAGCAAGTATTATGTGACGGACATGAACTTATCTTATCCGGACAGGTAACATCTTTGACAATTTTTTCTGAAGCTTTAATCTTTTCCGAGGAATATTCATTTACAGCAGTGATCTTCGTCATTTCAGGTAAAACTTTCTCAATTCGTCCACTTCCGTCGCATGTTCCTGCAGCCAGGTTACATTTTGTCCCATGTGGGCAGCAATGTTTGCCATCATTACAGCATACAGCTTTCTTATGCGGACAACACCCGTAATCCCCTGACGCCAGTTTACAACAGGTGTAGCCCGATGGGCAAGAGGTCGCCGCATCTGGACAAACAACTTTTCCAGAATCCTTTATTTCAACTGGCATTATTGTCTCTTTCATGAGAATCACATCATCAGTTCGGTCACAGGTCCCAGCAGCCAGGTTACATTTTGTCCCATGTGGGCAGCAATGTTTTCCGTCACTGCAACATACAGCTTTCTCATATGGACAGCACCCATAACTTCCTGATGACAGTTTACAACAAGTGTAGCCCGATGGGCAAGAGGTTGCCGCATCTGGACAAACAACTTTTCCAGAATCCATTGTTTCAACTGGCATCATTGTCTCTTTCATAGGGATCACGTCATCAGTTCGGTCACAGGTCCCAGCAGCCAGGTTACATTTTGTCCCATGTGGGCAGCAATGTTTTCCGTCACTGCAACATACAGCTTTCTCATATGGACAGCACCCATAACTTCCTGATGACAGTTTACAACAAGTGTAGCCCGATGGGCAAGAGGTTGCCCCATCTGGACAAACAACTTTTCCAGAATCCATTGTTCCAACTGGCATCATTGTCTGTTTCATAAGGATCACATCATCATTTCGGTCACAGGTCCCAGCAGCCAGGTTACATTTTGTCCCATGTGGGCAGCAATGTTTTCCGTCACTGCAACATACAGCGTTTTCATATGGACAGCACCCATAACTCCCTGATGACAGTTTACAACAAGTGTAGCCCGATGGGCAAGAGGTCACCCCATCTGGACAAACAACGTTACCAGAATCCTTTGTTTCAACTGCCATCATTGTCTCTTTCACAAGAATCACATCATCAGTTCGGTCACAGGTCCCAGCAGCCAGGTTACATTTTGTCCCATGTGGGCAGCAATGTTTTCCGTCACTGCAACATACAGCCTTCTCATACGGACAGCACCCATAGCTTCCTGATGACAGTTTACAACAAGTGTAGCCCGATGGGCAAGAGGTTGCCCCATCTGGACAAACAACTTTTCCAGAATCCTTTGTTCCAACTGGCATCATTGTCTGTTTCATAAGGATCACATCATCATTTCGGTCACAGGTCCCAGCAGCTAGGTTACATTTTGTCCCATGTGGGCAGCAATGTTTTCCGTCACTGCAACATACAGCGTTTTCATATGGACAGCACCCAAAACTCCCTGATGACAGTTTACAACAAGTGTAGCCCGAGGGGCAAGAGGTTGCCCCATCTGGACAAACAACTTTTTCAGAATCCTTTGTTTCAACTGGCATTATTGTCTCTTTCATTAGCATTGCATTATCACTTCTCTCACATGTCCCAGCAGCCAGGTTACATTTTGTTCCATGTGGGCAGCAATGTTTTCCGTCACTGCAGCATACAGCTTCCTTGTAAGGACAGCATCCATAACCTCCAGATGCCAGTTTACAGCACGTGTAGCCAGAATCACATGATGTTGTCCCATCTGGACAGACAACATTCTCAACATTTCTGATTTTCATTCCCGCAATCTTCTTTCTCATGGGAGCTACAAAATTTCCTCTGGTGCACTTTCCTTGCTTCGTGTCACAGATAGTTCTGTATGGACAACAATGTGCTTTATCACTACAGCAAACAGCTTTTTCATATGGACAGCAACCATAGGCTCCAGATTGGAGTTGACAGCATGTGTAACTCGATGGACATGAAGTAACATGGTCTGGACATATTGTATTGTCATCTCCTCGCCAATCAATGATCGAGTTAGGTGAAGTTTGTGCCACAGGCATCCAAGATTGTTCAGTTCCCTGAAGGCACTGACCTGTAGCTACGTTGCATATTGTTCCATATGGGCAGCAGTGGATGTGATCTGAACAGCAAACCGCATTAGAGTATGGGCAACAGCCATACATTCCATCAGTTAGGAGGCAACAAGTGTTACCAGTCAGGCATTGAGTTACTCCATCTGGGCACAGGACAGCACTGACATCTGAGGTGGTCATCTTGGCTTTCTGCCTTGGCAGCCAAGGAACGTTGATGCCATATTTTTCCGATTTGCATTTCATTGTGATCACATCACACTTAGTACCATGCGGACAGCAATGTAGTCCATCATTACAACAGGTTGCTTTTGGTAATGGACAACATTCCCAAAAGCCAAACCTACCCTTACAGCATGTAAACGTCTCAGGGCAATGTGATATCCTATCAGGGCAAAACATGTTACCGGTAGTTGGTGGTTTGTGAAGGATAACATGTTGCAATTCTCTCATTTCAGCCCTCTGTTTGGGCATTAACTTTGCAAGGTATGGAACAGAAATGCCTGTATCGCTAGTACATCTTGATTCTTCGTCATTGCATCTGAAACCATGTGGGCAACAGTGTTCTTTATCAGGACAGCATACAGCGTTTTGCATCGGGCAACAGCCATAATCTCCTTCCTTAAAAGGGCAACATGTGTTTCCGTACTTACAAGGATTTTGACGATGATCACATGATTCAATACTTTTCACTCGCATCGGAATAGCTGCAGTCTTTTTCATCATAGCAACGACCTTGCTACCACTTACACATCCTCCTGATGCTGTTTCACATTTATAACCATGTGGACAGCAATGAGTTTTATCTTCGCAGCAAGTAGCTTCTGGCAATGGACAGCATGCATAGAGGCCAGCTCCGATAGGGCAACATGTACTCCCATCAGCGCAATAAGATTCCCCTCCAGGACATTGAACATTGTTACTTGAAAACTCACTAGAAACACTTTTAACAACATTGTTTATCTTTCCGTGCACCTCTTTCTCATGGGACTTCACGGGCAAACTAGGTCTGTGCTTTAACATAGGAATCACGTGTCTATTTTTACTTCCATTACCTTTCATCACTGAAGCAACTCCATTACTCTTAACGCATCCTCCTGATGCTGGTTCACATTTATAGCCGTTTGGACAGCAATGAGTTTTATCTTCGCAGCAAGTGGCTTCTGGCAGAGGACAGCATGCATAAAGACCAGCTCCGATAAGGCAGCAAGTATTCCCATCAGGGCAATACGACTCCCCTCCAGGACACTGAACGCTATCTACAGGAATGTCACTAGAAACATTCTTTGCAGCATTGCTCACTGCCTCTTGGTGAACCACTTTCTCGTGTGATTTCACAAGCATACTAGGTCTGTGCTTTAACATCGGAATTGCACGCTCATTTCTATCACAAGTTATATTCTGTAAATTGCAAGTGTATGATTGTGGGCAGCAATGAATGTGATCTTGACAGCATACTGCATGAGGAAAAGGGCAGCAGCCATAAAGTCCCGATGGCATTAGGCAACATGTCATATCCCTGAAGCACATTGACTGACCATCTGGACAGATAACATTATCATGGTCGGCAATAGTGAAAGCAGCACACGATAGTAGGACCAGTAATTTTAACATCTTTATGAAGCCCCTGTTGGAAGAAAAAGAAGAATTTTGTAGTCTTCTGTTTCAGAAATCTTTTGCTTTGACGCGTTAGTTTGGCCAACAGCAGAGAAAAAGACCCGGGGGGAGAGAACCGGTAACTACCATGTTTACCGGTACCGGATGCGCCATTTTCCGGAGATGGTGTCATTTCAGAAAAATCACTCTCAAAGGTATTAATTTTGGTTAAGTTCCACATACTTGGTTAAAATCTTTGATAATTTAGGGTATACATTTGAAAGGCCTATAAATTTCGGGGTATCGTTTTCGCAAAAATTCATAAATTTCAGGGTGCGACTTCAGGCATCAAAATGGCACACTCCCGTCATCCGCCTATTGAATCCCTCCCCCCCAGAAAAAGACCTTCGAAATGCATTGGAAATAGGATAGAGAAAGTGTTGAAATTATCCTCGATTTACTTTTGAGATTTTTTCGGGTCCTCTGAAGATGTACTAACACCTTGAATGGAATAAATTGCTTTTACTTAGTTTGGAAGAGATAACTCACTGAAAATGGGTTTAAAATGAGATTTGAAAATGCCTTATCCCAATATTAATGCGTTTTTAGGCCACGTTCACACTGCTCCCTATTTTGATAAAAACGGAGAGAAAAAACTTCCGTTTTAGTGAAAGTGTTCAGATTGAGCTGCACAAACATGCCACAAAGACAGAAGTTTCGAGAACGCTCTGAATCAACGCGAACGCGCAAAAATAGAGGTTTTTGAAAACGGTCCAATTTTCAACAATGAGCTGCACAGAACCGGAGCAATATGAACGCACAAAAACGGATATCGTCGTCTCCGTATTTGTTATCAGGTGGCTCGATGTGGAAGGACAAAAGCGGATGTTTCCCCCCTGTTTTTGTACAAAAACGAAGTAATGTGAACGGGTAGCATCTATGCAAAAAAAGGATCATAACAAAAACGGAGCAGTGTGAACGGGGCCTTACTCTGGCATAAAGCAAGCGTTTAACGCCTGACAGGACCGTCGGAAGCAGGGGGGGACTCCAGCCCCCCAATAATTTGCTGAAGTTTCTTGATTTTGTGAGTGAAAAAGACTGTGACTGCCAAAGTCGTGGGAATGAAGACTAAAACTCATATTCAATCGAGGAAGCTAACAGCACCGATCAAAAATGCAATATCTTTTGATGTCATACAACTCAAAATTTTCCTAGAAAGACTCCCATCACTTGTGATCCGTTGCTTTTTTCGATGGCAAATCATCCAAAAATGGGGTGTTTTCCAACGAGCTAAAGGGCGTGGTTGTGTAAAAAGCCCCCGGACCCCCATTTTTTCTCACTTCACTCGCACCTCGCTTCAGCCCCCCCCCCCATATACATTTCGTTCCGATGGGCCTGCCTGAATAACAAGAACAGGTTTTGTCACACAAAAGTATCAGTTGCTTTGATTGATACTGAAATTCAAAGTGATTAGCGACGCCAGAGAAAAGCAACTCTTTTAACAAGTAAATCAAAACAAACAAAGCTGCAAAAGTTGCTCTACAACCATGCCCCCAAATTTGAGCTGCATACAGCCCCGTGAAGATACACTAAGTATACATTTTCTTATCAAGTAAAATTAAACTAGCAATAACATTAGTTAGTGAGTGCCGCGTTTTGGGGAGTGAAAAGAACTTTCAGCTTCAGCTCTTGTCATCAAAAGATTTTGACATCATAGTCTCTGAAATAAAGTCATTGCCTTCGCGAGTAATGATCAGTAAATTTAGACTCTCTGATCATCATTTAGAGATAGAAAGTGGAAGATATCATAGGCCTAGAAAAAACTGGAGGACAGAAAATGCCAGACATGCGATATTCTCGAAGACGAAAAACATTGTCTTTTAAGTTGTCGCATTAATGAAAAAACAAGAGTGACAGCGTTCAGTACCATTTCCAAATACAAACCTTCTTTCAGTTACATGGACAATTCATCAAAATTCTTATACTTAATGACAACACGTGAGCCAAATGTATCAGCTGTCGTATATGAGTATATCAATATTTGAAAATATTTGGATATATTCTTCAAATTTCATTTTGCTATCCTAAGAGCAGAAAGGAAGCTTAATTTACAAATAGTCAGTGGCAGACCAAGACATATTGAGAACAGAAAATGAAACAGGAAGTGGTTCAGGGAATATCTTTACATCAAAAATGCGGGCCATATTACACATGGGTAAACAATAGACCTTTCACCTATCCTAGAAAGAGTCTGGATTGGGCAATTATTTAGCCATTTCTATTGGCATTGTTCCCCATAAAAGTGTTGAAGCTTACATGAGTTGATTTACTGTTTCCAAAATATTGGCAGAAGTTGAATGTGAAAGTACAACATTAATGGGAAAGTTGAATGAAATCCATAGCCATTCAAGGTGGCCTTTCAAATCAAATTATGTGTGATCCCTTACAACACTCCCAGTAACTACCCTGCTGAAACAATGCCTGGCCAAGGTTTAAAGATTTTTCCCACCTTGCTGCCTGTTGTTTCCCCACTGAAATCCTTGTTTCCCTATCAGAAATCATACGAGCTCCATCATAGAAAATTGCCAGCATTTCCTTTACGATCATGTTATTTGTAATTCCCATTGAAAATGCAAGTGTCTGCCCAGGGGGGGCACTCTATAAAATTTAAGATAGGGATGCTCATTTGGACAGATTTTTAATCTACCCAAAAAAATGACAGGCCCAAAATTTTCAAACCCAAAAAAATGACGGAATTATTCTCGAGCCCCTATAAATATCCTTTTTGTACAACAAGTTAAATTGAGAAAATTGCACCTTACAATTCTGCACAAGATAGTAAAACTGATATTGAATTTGGCAATCATCATGTTAATAACCAACTATTCTTTCCAAAAACTATATCAATGAATTGACACATAGAGTGGATAAAACTTCTGATTCAGCATAATTGGGAAAAAAGAATTATTCAACAACTTGTAGCACTTCCATTAATTGATAGAGATTATAATTTTCTAAATACAAAGTTCAGTAACCCAAAAAATGACGCAAATTTTCAATGAACCCAAAAAAATGACGGCAATTTTTTCAACCCCAAAAAAATGACGACAGCTTAGCGAAACCCAAAAAAATGATGTTTTCGTAAGTTTCAAACCCAAAAAAATGACACGAGCATCCCTATCAAAATTTTCACAAGTACCCCCCCTGGGAGTGTCTGTACCTGAATGAGTGGGTTGTCCTATGAGTTGTGATGGGATGGGTGTTGTGATGTTGTCTAGGGTGGATGGGTTGCTGTCCTAGGTTTGGAATGGTGGTTGCCTTAGGTTGCCTGTGACGAAAGTTACATTTTGTGCATCAGACACTGCATCAATAAAAGCTAAGTGCTCTGTGCACCAGCGTGAAAGCTTTTCTTTCCATAGGGGGATGGCTGGCCTTGTAGAGGATGATGGCCTTGGGTTTATCTACCTGTCAAGGCTCAATGCAATTAAGTTTTGATGGCACGTCTCTCCTTGATTTAGCTCTGTACTGAATTCCCTGCAACTTACAATAGACGATTACGCTAAAGATGGCGGCGAGGAACTTTTTACCAAGATGCATTGCGTTCTAATTACGAATCCTTAACAGTTCTATAGGAATTCGATTAAAGAACGCAGTGCATCGTGGTAAAAAGTTCCTCGCCGCCATCTTTAGCGTAATCGTCTATTATCTTGCTTCTTTGTTTTGTATTTCCATGTTGATATGTTAGTTTTTGATTAACTTTATAATCGTCAAAGAATAATGGGATATACTTTTTGATAGAAAAATTATGTCAGAACCCCCCCCCCCAGATTGGAAAGTTTGAAAACTGCATGGGGGATTTTCAAGCAGAGATGAAAAATGGTGCAGAAGTATTCAAATTTGTATCAAAAATGTGCATATTAACAGAAACCTTTATATACAATACAAATAAATAATGCAGTCCTGTTAGTAAAGATTTTGCAAAATGCGTGGAGGCTTTGTGGATAACACAAAAGTGTGCAGGGGCTTAATCCCCCACGCACGTCAAACTTTCCCATCTGGCCCTCCCCCCATTTCTCTGGGATTTTTCAGGGTTGGCGCCACCACTGACCTTTTGTAATGTTGAAGGGAATAGACATAGCTATATCTCGTAGACGCTATGGGTAGGCCAGAGAAACGACCACAAATCCTTTGTTTCTTTAGCCACACAATCAAACCGGATGCGTCTAAGTTGTCGAATACAATAGATTATATTTTTGACTTGGCCCGGGCCAGCTTTTAAACCATGTCTATTCCCTTTAAATTAAATGTAGTCTATTAGTATTTGTAGGTGGAATGTAAATCAATGAAACTGCAACTGAATTGAGTGAAACTGAAACTAACATTTACTGCCTTATGTTCTTGCAGTTTTTGTTCTTACTAAATTGTAATAGGACACTACTATCTGGGGGCATGGCCTAACTCTCTGTACCTTTAACCAACAAAACACTGCGGCATGACTAACTTCTAATGCACGAGAGTCTGTGCTACTGAAAAAACTTCCTGTACAAAGTTATAAAATGTTTTAGGTTTGTCCTTGCACAAATTACATAGCATTATGTCACACAATATAGATAGCCTGTACAGTTTTATTTCGAATAACTCCTCTCAACACAAAAGAGGCCTGGCCTATAAATCTCTATAAATCTGCTTCCCGTTCTGTTTTCCCTGCTGTAGGAATTAACGCACAAACAGGTTGAGAATAGTAGGCCTAAGCATTCAAGTAAGCAATTACTGGTTTCACCTCATAGTGACAAGCTCTGAACTTCCAACCTTTAATTATCCAGTTTTAATTAATAAAGAAGAAGACTTACCGAATACCAACTTGCTGTCCTGGGACTCAGGTCGACTGACCGCACGGAACAGTCAGTTTCATTTCACAGAAGAGGAAGCGTTCTGTTACAAATCACAAAAGCATCACATGAGTTGGTCACATGAGAACCTTTTGTCTTAGGCCAGGAGGGGTACTCTCCTCCGCGAGGTTTCTTTAATGTTTTTCTTTATTAGTTCCGCTATTCCGTGGTCCATGGTTCCGTGGTCCGTAATTTCAAGCCTCGCGGAGGAGAGTAGGCCAGGCGCAATCAGATCTGATTGTGTTGGGGACGAGTGGACTTGCCCAGGACTTGGGCAAGTCCAGGGGACGAGATGGAGATAGACAAAAAAAAGACTATGCTGTTGTGTGTTGTGGGTCGGAGACAGTTGCTCAGGGTTGTTTTTGATGCATTTTGATCAGTTGAATGCACCTTGCGGATGGACAGGGGTCTGCCGCCCGGTTTTCAGGCGAAACTTGCTGTCATTCCCACTTTTATGATGAATTTTGGTGAAAAACGACCCATTTTAGCTATTTTTCGCAAAGTTCTGGGTAACAAACCCATTTTTATGGCAAATCTGCGGAAAAAAGGAACCCTTGTCTAAAGAAGCTTAGCTCAAAAACCCACCCATATGGGCGGCACACCAGTACCCTCAACATATTACGTATCCCCCCCCAGGATCTAGTCGGCAAAAGTTTGTTTGCCCATTTCAAATCATGTGACCATAGCATACTCCTAGGAAATTTTGGTTGTATGCTACTTTCAGCATACATTCTTTTCCCTAACTCAAGGGGTCGGTTGCCTGATGCCGACGGGGGCTCCCAATAAGTAAGTGAGGGGAGTCAGACAATTTTGGGCTTGTAAAACGTTGTCTAAGATGCCTTTTGGTACTCGCTTTGGAGCATAATTGGTATATGTTTGGGGTTGCTCATGAGAAAATTTGACAAGGTGAGTGATAGGCTGAGTTTTTCTTCAAATACTGCAGGGCAGTTGCCGAAAACGCTATGAAACCTTTAATTTTCATGTACCATGAAGCTATGAGTATATTTTTGGGGTCTACAAATGTCCTAATTTCAGTATATTTTCGGGTCGGGTATATTTTTGGGGTCTAAAATGTCCTAAGTTTAGTATATTTTCCAGTTTTTCAAATTTGGTATATTTTCTGTGTCTTGTAAACTTTGAATCTTTTCAAAGTGATGTAAACCAGAAGCAGCTCCAAGACTCTTCAAAAATACACACATGAATTTGGCACTGTATATGTTGATCTTTAAGAAGCACTCTCATATGACACTAAATCCAAAAGCTAACATGATTCTGTGGGCTTCTCCAAAGCCTTAGCATGCCAACCTCATTGACACCTAAACATTAGGGCAACAAGAGCTTTCGCAAGCCTCTTGCGCCCAAAACCAATTCGTCCGACGTTAGCCTTTCTAATCCATTGCTGTTCTCTCGAATCTAATGATACAGGCACTATTTATACTGACCAGGGGTATCATGGCTAGAACAAAAGAATACCCTAGAATATTCCAAATGTTGCACCACAGTCTTACGCGAGAAGGTGCAATACTTCCAAATAAGGTTTGCATTACGCGAGAAAGTTCGATGTTTCCATATTAGGTAACAGGGTAATCGTGACTTTGCAAATAAACGGCTTAGGTAGGGCAAATCTCTAATCCTGGTAAACAACAGAACAAAGGCCGGGGAATGCAAGCGGTAATTCACATACCTTACTGACGCAACAGGGGATTCCTGTCGATACAAATTATTATTATTATTTATTATTATTGATTTATTTAAAGTAGGCGTATAATTGATAGCATAAAATAAAAGCTAATTCAAGCCTACTACAAAGTAAAATTGATTCAAAATAAAAGAAAGAAAAAAAAATAGCTACATATATATCTAACATAAAGAATAATCCGGTATAATACATATATACAGATTTTTACAATGTTTTTACAGAAATTTTTTAGTATTTACAATGCAACGTATTTATCCTTTTAAGAACCCAACCTGAGCCACGAAAGGTCTACACAGTCTACAGTTGCATCCCTCTCCTTTCCAGGTTTTTATTCTCCTTTTAAAGGTGGAGAGGGAATCTGATTGTTTCATGTCATTGGGAAGTGCCTGCCATAATCTACTCCCCAGAAACGAGACCGTCTCTAGGCCATAGCACGTAGTGCGCGCTTGTGGCAGCAGCAGATTATGGCAGCTTCTTAACCCGTACGTACTGTGCTTTTCAACAAAGATCTCCTTCATGAAAGTAGGATTGAGTTCCCATTTTGTGTTATAAATTTCTGTCATCAGCAACTGCAAATTTCTTATGTGGATTGTGACCGCATTGTCTCTGAGTAACATTGTGTCAAAATCTGATCTCATATCTTTGTAAGTTATCCGCAATGCCCGTTCGTGAATACGATTGACTTTGTTATCAAGTGTTCTATTGCAGAACATCCAAACAAGAGGACAGTAGTTGAACTGGGACAAGATGAATGCCCTCATTATTCTCTTTAGTTGTTCAGTGTCAAGAAAGTGAGAGATTCTTGAGAGAGCATGTAGCTTTTGCCCAGCCTTCTTGCAAATGGAGCTTACTTGCTGTTTAAGGCATAACTTTTTGTCTAGAATCACTCCAAGCAACTTTTCTTCGTTGCTCTCTTAAAAAAGCACAGAAAGACACTACGTAATAGACGACTGTCAGCAGATTACGAAAAGTGATGCAAATGGGCCTAAGTAAATTCTTCCAACAAGTGCCTAAATCTAAATCTACAGTTTCTTTTGAGGGAAATCCTTATGCCAAAAATTAGCCGTATTACAGTCTGACCCCCCCCCCCACTGCATACTAATAGAAGTCCCTCCCCCCTATGGTCTTATGCACGTTCTCCACTGCCTTCCATCTTCCTTCATCAAACCTCGTTTCTCCATATCATCTTTCACCTTATCCCACCATTCAATTTTCTGTCTACCTCTCGGTCCGCTTTTAGCATTTTACTCAATACTTTATTTTAGCATTATTAATTTTAGCATAAATCATTACTCAATAAATACGTTATGGAATCACATGGTTTTAATGGCTAAGCATTGATAAGTAGATATGGAGAAAATGCCACTTTCTATCGCTAGAAAATAAGTTTTCGAAAATTCATTATCATTCATTATAAACATGGCGTTCCCAAGGTGGATGACGTCAAAGAAATTATTTTCGCTGATGGCAGCAAGCAAAGAAATATCATATATCGAATGAAAAAAGCTGAGAATGAGGGCAGAGATGACAACCATTGTAAACTTCATTTTATCGAGATTCCATGTTATTAAAATACTTCAACGGTAGACTTTAAAACGTAGTTGACATTGTTGACAAAATCTTGTTTTGAAAAGTTCTTGATGTACCAAGTAGTGGACATGAAGATTGTTATGGAAACTTTGAGAAACTCGTAAGAAACTCTGAGTACTCAAATCTGATAATTTTAAGAAATTTTCATTAGTTCCAAAATTCTTAGTTTCTTATAGAAAAATACGTGTTTTGCCAAGATTCCTAATTATTCTGATACCGTAAAGCTCTGCTAAGCCCCCCCCGGGGGGGAGGGTGATTTAAATCCAGACCCTCCAGAGGTGATAGAGAGGAGGGCTTATTAGAGAGGGGATTGCTTCACCAAATCAGATCACAAGGATGTACATGATAGCTTTTCAGTTCTTCGATTCAGAATTCTCTATATATTGGCTAAAACATGATTTTTACTTTTCAGACAAATTGGTTCATCTTCAGCAAATCTAGTTAAGATACATGGCAATTTATACCAGGAAACAAATCAGATGAAAATGCGGCAAACAAGCGTGAGTTACATCTCCTACCCTTAAGGGGACCCGACATCTGATAAGTCTCGAGTGGATAAAATAGGAACAAATAAAAAACTTAGATCTAGGGAAAAACCTAGTTTAACATTTGATAGGCTATTTGATTTTAGGACAAGTCATCTTAGTCTTCAAGCTTAGATCTATAGTTGACAATTCAAGTGGGTGGCCATATTGGTCTCCCACGGTAAAATAGGGTCAATGGACCATTACACAAAATCACAAAATTGAAATACTGACTTGCCGGTTTCGCCTCGCTTTTCGCTTTGGAGTTAAGCCGGTTTTCCACTAGGCGGATTTTTCCGCACGCAGCGGAGCGGCTGTTGTTTCTAAAACAATGCACGCGTACTAAAAAAGATTTCCAATTTCCAGGAAATTCAATGACCAAGAATTTGTAAAAATATTTTCAGAGCTGTTTTCGTCAATCGCCGTGGCATTTCCCCTCTCATGGAATACTGAAGTCATGTGTCAGAGCTTTCGAGCGATTTGATTGGTTGGCGCCATAGGATGCGGCGGAAAAGTTGAAATCAATCCGACTTTCAAATACGCGCGTAGCGGAGCGACAATTTTAAACATCACAGATTCTGGGATGAATTCTTACATCTTCTTTAATAGATTTTTCAATGCATTTTTTAATGTAAAAGCAATTCCTTTCTGAATTCTTATCTCTTTTCGATAGATGCTATAGGTCAATGGTCGATTCGATACATTTAAGAGTCAGTAATAGTACAGAGTGTCTCAAAAAAATTGTCCGACGTTTGATTAAATATTGAAAAATAAAGACGACATAAACAGGTTCGTGGAAAGATAACCCTGTTCCCAAGATTATGAAATAATTTTAGAGACCAGAATCAAGCAAATCGGTTGAAAATTCACTGAGTTACGAGCTCTCGAAGATCAAAAATATGCGGTCGCTGAAACCAGAGACCCCCCAGATTACTTGTCTTGCAAAAAGCTCCAAGACGGAGGTAACAGGAGCTTATCCAATGTCATACCTCTCGTTGATATCAGAGCAAACCAAATACGACTTCTAAAGTAAAATATTTCTTGCGATCATTCTCAAAATTCCTTAACATTGCATAGGTCCGAAAACAGTGGTTCAAAACAAAATCGGCGAGAGACTGAATCTGCTTTCTCAAAGCACCCATATGCTTGACAGTTAGGCTATCGAATACCTGTTTGAATCCCACGTTGTTCGCCCTGAAACAATTGAGAAATAAGAGAAACTTCGGCCTATGGGTCTTTTACCAAAAATGCCATTTCGAGGCCTCTGGTTTCAGCTTTCGGACAAACTTGAAATTCAAAAGCTCGTAACCCCATGAATTTTTGTCGCATTTGCAAGATTCTTGTGTCAAAACTTAATTTGAAATCTCAGGAAAAGGATGACATGACTAAAGGTCAATTCAGCGTATCGTTATTTTTTAGTATTTAATCAAACGTCGAACAATTTTTTTGAGACACCCTGTAGATGTTTTTAAACATCACAGATTCTGGGATGAATTCTCACAACTTCTTTAATACATTATCAATGCATTTTTTAATGTAAAAGCAATTTCTTGCTGAATTTTAACCTCCTTTCGATAGATATCATAGGTTAATGGTCCATTCGATACATTTAAGAGTCAGTGATAGTAGATGTTTTTAAACATCAAAGGTTCTGGGATGAATTCTCAAATCTTCTTTAATACATATTTCAATGCATTTTTAAATGTAAAAGCAATTTCTTTCTGAATTCTAACCTCTAAATGATAGATGCTAAAGGTTAAGGGTCCATACGATATATTTAAGAGCCAGTAATAGTAGATGTTTTTAAACATCACAGATTCTGGGATGAATTCTCAGATATTCTTTAATACATTTTTCAATGCATTTTTTGATGTAAAAGCAATTCCTGGCTGAATTCTAACCTCTTTTCGATAGATAATATAGGTTAATGGTCGATATGATACATTTAAGAGTCAGTAATAGTAGATGTTTTTAAACATCACAGATTCTGGGATGAATTCTCACATCTTCTTTAATACATTTTGTAATGCATTTTTCAATGTAAAAGCAATTCCTTTCTGAATTCTAACCTCTATTTGATAGATGCTAAAGGTTAAGAATCCATTCGATTCATTTAAGAGTCAGTAATAGTAGATGTTTTTAAACATCACAGATTCTGTGATGAATTCTCACATCTTCTTTAATACATTTTGTAATGCATTTTTCAATGTAAAAGCAATTCCTTTCTGAATTCTAACCTCTATTCGATAGATAATATAGGTTAATGGTCGATTCGATACATTTAAGAGTCAGTAATAGTAGATGTTTTTAAACATCACAGATTCTGTGATGAATTCTCACATGTTCTTTAATACATGTTTCAATGCATTTTTTAATGTAAAAGCAATTCCTGGCTAAATTCTAACCTCTACTTGATAGATGCTAAAGGTTTAGAGTCAATACGATACATTTAAGAGTCAGTAATAGTAGATGTTTTTAAACATCACAGACTCTGTGATGAATTCTCACATCTTCTTTAATACATTTTGTAATGCATTTTTCAATGTAAAAGCAATTCCTTTCTGAATTCTAACCTCTATTTGATAGATGCTAAAGGTTAAGAATCCATTCGATACATTTAAGAGTCAGTAATAGTAGATGTTTTTAAACATCACAGATTCTGTGATGAATTCTCACATCTTCTTTAATACAATTTTCAAAGCATTTTTTAATGCAAAAGCAATTCCTGACTGAGTTCTAACCCTTTATTCGGTAGATGCTATGGGTTAATTTTAGATTTGATACATTTAAGAGTCAGTAATAGTAGATGTTTTTAAACATCACAGATTCTGTGATGAATTCTCACATGTTCTTTAATAAATGTTTCAATGCATTTTTAATGAAAAAACAATTCCTTTCTAAATTCTAATCTCTATTTGATAGATGCTAAAGGTTAAGAATCCATTCGATACATTTAAGAGTCAGTAATAGTAGATGTTTTTAAACATCACAGATTCTGTGAAGAATTCTCACATGTTCTTTAATAAATGTTTAAATGCATTTTTTAATGTAAAAGCAATTCCTTTCTAAATTCTAATCTCTATTTGATAGATACTAAAGGTTAAGAATCCATTCGATACATTTAAGAGTCAGTAATAGTAGATGTTTTTAAACATCACAGATTCTGTGATGAATTCTCACATCTTCTTTAATACATGTTTCAATGCTTTTTTCAATGTAAAAGCAATTCCTGACTGAATTCTAACCTCTATTTGATATATGCTTAAGGTTAAGGGTCCATACGATACATTTAAGATTCAGTAATAGTAGATGTTTTTAAACATCACAGATTCTGTGATGAATTCTCACATCTACTTTAATACATGTTTCAACGCATTTTAATATAAAAGCAATTCCTGACTGAATTCTAACCTCTATTTGATAGATGCTAAAGGTTAAAGGTCCATTCGATACATTTATGAGTCAGTAATAATAAATGTTTTTGAACATCACAGATTCTGTGATGAATTCTCACATGTTCTTTAATACATGTTTCAATGCATTTTTCAATGTAAAAGCAATTCTTGACTGAATTCTAACCTCTATTTGATAGATGCTAAAGGTTAAGGGTCCATTCGATACATTTAAGAGTCAGTAATAGTAGATGTTTTTAAATATCACAGATTCTGTGCTGAATTCTCACATCCTCTTTAATACATTTTTCAATGCATTTTTTAATGTAAAAGCGATTCCTGACTGAGTTCTAACCCTTTATTCGATAGATGCTATAGGTTATTTTTAGATTTGATACATTTAAGAGTCAGTAATAGTAGATGTTCTTAAACATCACAGATTCTGTGATAAAATTCTCACATGTTCTTTAACACATGTTTCAATGCATTTTTTAATGTAAAAGCAATTCCTTCCTAAATTCTAACCTCTATTTGATAGATGCTAAAGGTTAAGAATCCATTCGATTCATTTAAGAGTCAGTAATAGTAGATGTTTTTAAACATCACAGATTCTGTGATGAATTCTCACATCTTCTTTAACACATGTTTCAATGCATTTTTTAATGTAAAAGTAATTCCTGACTGAATTCTAACCTCTATTTGATAGATGCTAAAGGTTAAGGGTCCATACGATACATTTAAAAGTCAGTAATAGTAGATGTTTTTAAACATCACAGAATCTGTGATGAATTCTCACATCTTCTTTAACACATGTTTCAATTCATTTTTTAATGTAAAGGTAATTCCTGACTGAATTCTAACCTCTATTTGATAGGTGCTAAAGGTTAAGGGTCCATACGATACATTTAAGAGTCAGTAATAGTAGATGTTTTTAAACATCACAGATTCTGTGATGAATTCTCACATCTTCTTCAATACATGTTTCAATGCATCTTTTAATGTAAAAGTAATTCCTGACTGAATTCTAACCTCTATTTGATAGATGCTAAAGGTTAAGGGTCCATTCGATACATTTAAGAGTCAGTAATAGTAGATGTTTTTAAACATCACAGATTCTGTGATGAATTCTCACATCTTCTTTAATACATTTTCAATGCATTTGTTAATGTAAAAGCAATTCCTGACTGATTTCGAACCCTTTATTCGATAGATGCTATAGGTTAATTTTAGATTTGATACATTTAAGAGTAAGTAATAGTGGATGTTTTTAAACATCACAGATTCTGTGATGAATTCTCACATGTTCTTTAATAAATGTTTCAATGCATTTTTTAATGTAAAAGCAATTCCTGACTGAATTCTAACCTCTATTTGATAGATGCTAAAGGTTAAGGGTCCATTCGATACATTTAAGAGTCAGAAATAGTAGATGTTTTTAAACATCACAGATTCTGTGATGAATTCTCACATGTTCTTTAATACATGTTTCAATGCATCTTTTAACGTAAAAGCAATTCCTGGCTAAA
Source organism: Aurelia sp. 3 sensu Dawson et al. (2005) (assembly GCA_964020215.1). NCBI lineage: Eukaryota > Metazoa > Cnidaria > Scyphozoa > Semaeostomeae > Ulmaridae > Aurelia > Aurelia sp. 3 sensu Dawson et al. (2005). The sequence goes on along the minus strand of OZ026572.1, from coordinate 27,573,229 downwards.
TTCTAACCTCTAAATGATAGATGCTAAAGGTTAAGGGTCCATACGATACATTTACGAGTCAGTAATAGTAGATGTTTTTAAACATCACAGATTCTGGGATGAATTCTCACATCTTCTTTAATACATTTTGTAATGCATTTTTCAATGTAAAAGCAATTCCTTTCTGAATTCTAACCTCTTTTCGATAGATAATATAGGTTAATGGTCGATACGATAAATTTAAGAGTCAGTAATAGTAGATGTTTTTAAACATCACAGATTCTGGGATGAATTCTCACATCTTCTTTAATACATTTTGTAATGCATTTTTCAATGTAAAAGCAGTTCCTTTCTGAATTCTAACCTCTATTCGATAGATAATATAGGTTAATGGTCGATTCGATACATTTAAGAGTCAGTAATAGTAGATGTTTTTAAACATCACAGATTCTGTGATGAATTCTCACATGTTCTTTAATACATGTTTCAATGCATTTTTTAATGTAAAAGCAATTCCTGACTGAATTCTAACCTCTATTTGATAGATGCTAAAGGTTAAGGGTCCATTCGATACATTTAAGAGTCAGTAATAGTAGATGTTTTTAAACATCACAGATTCTGTGATGAATTCTCACATCTTCTTTAACACATGTTTCAATGCATTTTTTAATGTAAAAGCAATTCCTGGCTAAATTCTAACCTCTAAATGATAGATGCTAAAGGTTAAGGGTCCATACGATACATTTACGCGTCAGTAATAGTAGATGTTTTTAAACATCACAGATTCTGGGATGAATTCTCACATCTTCTTTAATACATTTTGTAATGCATTTTTCAATGTAAAAGCAATTCCTTTCTGAATTCTAACCTCTTTTCGATAGATAATATAGGTTAATGGTCGATACGATAAATTTAAGAGTCAGTAATAGTAGATGATTTTAAACATCACAGATTCTGGGTATGAATTCTCACATCTTCTTTAATACATTTTGTAATGCATTTTTCAATGTAAAAGCAGTTCCTTTCTGAATTCTAACCTCTATTCGATAGATAATATAGGTTAATGGTCGATTCGATACATTTAAGAGTCAGTAATAGTAGATGTTTTTAAACATCACAGATTCTGTGATGAATTCTCACATGTTCTTTAATACATGTTTCAATGCATTTTTTAATGTAAAAGCAATTCCTGACAGAATTCTAACCTCTATTTGATAGATGCTAAAGGTTAAGGGTCCATCCGATACATTTAAAAGTCAGTAATAGTAGATGTTTTTAAACATCACAGATTCTGTGATGAATTCTCACATCTTCTTTAACACATGTTTCAATTCATTTTTTAATGTAAAAGCAATTCCTGGCTAAATTCTAACCTCTAAATGATAGATGCTAAAGGTTAAGGGTCCATACGATACATTTAAGAGTCAGTAATAATAAATGTTTTTAAACATCACAGATTCTGTGATTAATTCTCACATGTTCTTTAATATATGTTTCAATGCATTTTTCAATGTAAAAGCAATTCCTTACTGAATTCTAACCTCTTTTTGATAGATAATATAGGTTAATGGTCGATATGATACATTTAAGAGTCAGTAATAGTAGATGTTTTTAAACATCACAGATTCTGGGATGAATTCTCACATCTTCTTTAATACATGTTTCAATGCATTTTTTAATGTAAAAGCAATTCCTGACTGAATTCTAACCTCTATTTGATAGATGCTAAAGGTTAAGGGTCCATTCGATACATTTAAGAGTCAGTAATAGTAGATGTTTTTAAACATCACAGATTCTGTGATGAATTCTCAAATCTTCTTTAATACATGTTTCAATGCATTTTTTAATGTAAAAGCAATTCCTGACTGAATTCTAACCTCTATTTGATAGATGCTAAAGGTTAAGGGTCCATTCGATACATTTAAGAGTCAGTAATAGTAGATGTTTTTAAACATCATAGATTCTGTGATGAATTCTCACATCTTCTTTAATATATGTTTCAATGCATTTTTCAATGTAAAAGCAATTCCTTTCTAAATTCTAACCTCTATTTGATAGATGCTAAAGGTTAAGGGTCCATTCGATACATTTAAGAATCAGTAATAGTAGATGTTTTTAAACATCACAGATTCTGTGATGAATTCTCACATCTTCTTTAACACATGTTTCAATGCAATTTTTAATGTAAAAGCAATTCCTGGCTAAATTCTAACCTCTACTTGATAGATGCTAAAGGTTAAGGGTCCATTCGATACATTTAAGAGTCAGTAATAGTAGATGTTTTAAACATAACAGATTCTGTGATGAATTCTCACATCTTCTTTAATACATTTTGTAATGCATTTTTCAATGTAAAAGCAATTCCTTTCTGAATTCTAACCTCTATTCGATAGATAATATAGGTTTATGGTCGATTCGATACATTTAAGAGTCAGTAATAGTAGATGTTTTTAAACATCACAGATTCTGTGATGAATTCTCACATGTTCTTTAATACATGTTTCAATGCATCTTTTAATGTAAAAGCAATTCCTGACTGAATTCTAACCTCTATTTGATAGATGCTAAAGGTTAAGGGTCCATTCGATACATTTAAGAGTCAGTAATAGTAGATGTTTTTAAACATCACAGATCCTGTGATGAATTCTCACATCTTCTTTAACACATGTTTCAATGCATTTTTTAATGTAAAAGCAATTCCTGGCTAAATTCTAACCTCTACTTGATAGATGCTAAAGGTTAAGGGTCCATACGATACATTTAAGAGTCAGTAATAGTAGATGTTTTTAAACATCACAGATTCTGTGATGAATTCTCACATCTTCTTAAATACATGTTTCAATGCATTTTTTAATGTAAAAGTAATTCCTGACTGAATTCTAACCTCTATTTGATAGATGCTAAAGGTTAAGGGTCCATTCGATACATTTAAGAGTCAGTAATAGTAGATGTTTTTAAACATCATAGATTCTGTGATGAATTCTCACATCTTCTTTAATATATGTTTCAATGCATTTTTCAATGTAAAAGCAATTCCTTTCTAAATTCTAACCTCTATTTGATAGATGCTAAAGGTTAAGGGTCCATACGATACATTTAAGAGTCAGTAATAGTAGATGTTTTTAAACATCACAGATTCTGTGATGAATTCTCACATCTTCTTTAATACATGTTTCAACGCATTTTTAATGTAAAAGCAATTCCTGACTGAATTCTAACCTCTATTTGATAGATGTTAAAGGTTAAAGGTCCATTCGATACATTTATGAGTCAGTAATAGTAGATGTTTTTAAACATCACAGATTCTGTGATGAATTCTCACATCTTCTTTAACACATGTTTCAATGCATTTTTTAATGTAAAAGCAATTCCTGGCTAAATTCTAACCTCTACTTGATAGATGCTAAAGGTTAAGGGTCCATACGATACATTTAAGAGTCAGTAATAGTAGATGTTTTTAAACATCACAGATTCTGTGATGAATTCTCACATCTTCTTTAATACATGTTTCAATGCATTTTTTAATGTAAAAGCAATTCCTGACTGAACTCTAACCTCTACTTGTTAGATGCTAAAGGTTAAGAATCCAGTCGATAGATTTAAGAGTCAGTAATAGTAGATGTTTTTAAACATCACAGATTCTGTGATGAATTCTCACATCTTCTTTAACACATGTTTCAATGCATTTTTTAATGTAAAAGCAATTCCTGGCTAAATTCTAACCTCTACTTGATAGATGCTAAAGGTTAAGGGTCCATACGATACATTTAAGAGTCAGTAATAGTAGATGTTTTTAAACATCACAGATTCTGTGCTGAATTCTCACATCCTCTTTAATACATTTTTCAATGCATTTTTTAATGTAAAAGCAATTCCTGACTGATTTCGAACCCTTTATTCGATAGATGCTATAGGTTAATTTTAGATTTGATACATTTAAGAGTAAGTAATAGTGGATGTTTTTAAACATCACAGATTCTGTGATGAATCCTCACATGTTCTTTAATAAATGTTTCAATGCATTTTTTAATGTAAAAGCAATTCCTGACTGAATTCTAACCTCTATTTGATAGATGCTAAAGGTTAAAGGTCCATTCGATACATTTATGAGTCAGTAATAGTAGATGTTTTTAAACATCACAGATTCTGTGATGAATTCTCACATCTTCTTTAATACATGTTTCAATGCATTTTTTAATGTAAAAGCAATTCCTGACTGAATTCTAACCTTTATTTGATAGATGCTAAAGGTTAAGGGTCCATTCGATACATTTAAGAGTCAGAAATAGTAGATGTTTTTTAAACATCACAGATTCTGTGATGAATTCTCACATCTTCTTTAATACATGTTTCCATGCATTTTTTAATGTAAAAGCAATTCCTGACTGAATTCTAACCTCTACTTGATAGATGCTAAAGGTTAAGAATCCATTCGATAGATTTAAGAGTCAGTAATAGTAGATGTTTTTAAACATCACAGATTCTGTGATGAATTCTCACATGTTCTTTAATACATGTTTCAATGCATCTTTTAATGTAAAAGCAATTCCTGGCAAAATTCTAACCTCTAAATGATAGATGCTAAAGGTTAAGGGTCCATACGATACATTTAAGAGTCAGTAATAATAAATGTTTTTGAACATCACAGATTCTGTGATGAATTCTCACATGTTCTTTAATACATGTTTCAATGCATTTTTCAATGTAAAAGCAATTCTTGACTGAATTCTAACCTCTATTTGATAGATGCTAAAGGTTAAGGGTCCATTCGATACATTTAAGAGTCAGTAATAGTAGATGTTTTTAAATATCACAGATTCTGTGCTGAATTCTCACATCCTCTTTAATACATTTTTCAATGCATTTTTTAATGTAAAAGCGATTCCTGACTGAGTTCTAACCCTTTATTCGATAGATGCTATAGGTTATTTTTAGATTTGATACATTTAAGAGTCAGTAATAGTAGATGTTCTTAAACATCACAGATTCTGTGATAAAATTCTCACATGTTCTTTAACACATGTTTCAATGCATTTTTTAATGTAAAAGCAATTCCTTCCTAAATTCTAACCTCTATTTGATAGATGCTAAAGGTTAAGAATCCATTCGATTCATTTAAGAGTCAGTAATAGTAGATGTTTTTAAACATCACAGATTCTGTGATGAATTCTCACATCTTCTTTAACACATGTTTCAATGCATTTTTTAATGTAAAAGTAATTCCTGACTGAATTCTAACCTCTATTTGATAGATGCTAAAGGTTAAGGGTCCATACGATACATTTAAAAGTCAGTAATAGTAGATGTTTTTAAACATCACAGAATCTGTGATGAATTCTCACATCTTCTTTAACACATGTTTCAATTCATTTTTTAATGTAAAAGTAATTCCTGACTGAATTCTAACCTCTATTTGATAGGTGCTAAAGGTTAAGGGTCCATACGATACATTTAAGAGTCAGTAATAGTAGATGTTTTTAAACATCACAGATTCTGTGATGAATTCTCACATCTTCTTCAATACATGTTTCAATGCATCTTTTAATGTAAAAGTAATTCCTGACTGAATTCTAACCTCTATTTGATAGATGCTAAAGGTTAAGGGTCCATTCGATACATTTAAGAGTCAGTAATAGTGGATGTTTTTAAACATCACAGATTCTGTGATGAATTCTCACATCTTCTTTAATACATTTTCAATGCATTTGTTAATGTAAAAGCAATTCCTGACTGATTTCGAACCCTTTATTCGATAGATGCTATAGGTTAATTTTAGATTTGATACATTTAAGAGTAAGTAATAGTGGATGTTTTTAAACATCACAGATTCTGTGATGAATTCTCACATGTTCTTTAATAAATGTTTCAATGCATTTTTTAATGTAAAAGCAATTCCTGACTGAATTCTAACCTCTATTTGATAGATGCTAAAGGTTAAGGGTCCATTCGATACATTTAAGAGTCAGAAATAGTAGATGTTTTTAAACATCACAGATTCTGTGATGAATTCTCACATGTTCTTTAATACATGTTTCAATGCATCTTTTAATGTAAAAGCAATTCCTGGCTAAATTCTAACCTCTAAATGATAGATGCTAAAGGTTAAGGGTCCATACGATACATTTACGAGTCAGTAATAGTAGATGTTTTTAAACATCACAGATTCTGGGATGAATTCTCACATCTTCTTTAATACATTTTGTAATGCATTTTTCAATGTAAAAGCAATTCCTTTCTGAATTCTAACCTCTTTTCGATAGATAATATAGGTTAATGGTCGATACGATAAATTTAAGAGTCAGTAATAGTAGATGTTTTTAAACATCACAGATTCTGGGATGAATTCTCACATCTTCTTTAATACATTTTGTAATGCATTTTTCAATGTAAAAGCAGTTCCTTTCTGAATTCTAACCTCTATTCGATAGATAATATAGGTTAATGGTCGATTCGATACATTTAAGAGTCAGTAATAGTAGATGTTTTTAAACATCACAGATTCTGTGATGAATTCTCACATGTTCTTTAATACATGTTTCAATGCATTTTTTAATGTAAAAGCAATTCCTGACAGAATTCTAACCTCTATTTGATAGATGCTAAAGGTTAAGGGTCCATCCGATACATTTAAAAGTCAGTAATAGTAGATGTTTTTAAACATCACAGATTCTGTGATGAATTCTCACATCTTCTTTAACACATGTTTCAATTCATTTTTTAATGTAAAAGCAATTCCTGGCTAAATTCTAACCTCTAAATGATAGATGCTAAAGGTTAAGGGTCCATACGATACATTTAAGAGTCAGTAATAATAAATGTTTTTAAACATCACAGATTCTGTGATTAATTCTCACATGTTCTTTAATACATGTTTCAATGCATTTTTCAATGTAAAAGCAATTCCTTACTGAATTCTAACCTCTTTTTGATAGATAATATAGGTTAATGGTCGATATGATACATTTAAGAGTCAGTAATAGTAGATGTTTTTAAACATCACAGATTCTGGGATGAATTCTCACATCTTCTTTAATACATTTTGTAATGCATTTTTCAATGTAAAAGCAATTCCTTTCTGAATTCTAACCTCTTTTCGATAGATAATATAGGTTAATGGTCGATACGATAAATTTAAGAGTCAGTAATAGTAGATGTTTTTAAACATCACAGATTCTTGGATGAATTCTCACATCTTCTTTAATACATTTTGTAATGCATTTTTCAATGTAAAAGCAGTTCCTTTCTGAATTCTAACCTCTATTTGATAGTTGCTAAAGGTTAACGGTCCATTCGATACATTTAAGAGTCAGTAATAGTAGATGTTTTTAAACATCACAGATTCTGTGATGAATTCTCACATGTTCTTTAATACATGTTTCAATGCATTTTTTAATGTAAAAGCAATTCCTGACTGAATTCTAACCTCTATTTGATAGATGCTAAAGGTTAAGGGTCCATTCGATACATTTAAGAGTCAGTAATAGTAGATGTTTTTAAACATCATAGATTCTGTGATGAATTCTCACATCTTCTTTAATACATGTTTCAACGCATTTTTAATGTAAAAGCAATTCCTGACTGAATTCTAACCTCTATTTGATAGATGCTAAAGGTTAAAGGTCCATTCGATACATTTATGAGTCAGTAATAGTAGATGTTTTTAAACATCACAGATTCTGTGATGACTTCTCACATCTTCTTTAATACATGTTTCAATGCATTTTTTAATGTAAAAGCAATTCCTGACTGAATTCTAACCTTTATTTGATAGATGCTAAAGGTTAAGGGTCCATTCGATACATTTAAGAATCAGTAATAGTAGATGTTTTTAAACATCACAGATTCTGTGATGAATTCTCACATCTTCTTTAACACATGTTTCAATGCAATTTTTAATGTAAAAGCAATTCCTGGCTAAATTCTAACCTCTACTTGATAGATGCTAAAGGTTAAGGGTCCATTCGATACATTTAAGAGTCAGTAATAGTAGATGTTTTTAAACATAACAGATTCTGTGATGAATTCTCACATCTTCTTTAATACATTTTGTAATGCATTTTTCAATGTAAAAGCAATTCCTTTCTGAATTCTAACCTCTATTCGATAGATAATATAGGTTTATGGTCGATTCGATACATTTAAGAGTCAGTAATAGTAGATGTTTTTAAACATCACAGATTCTGTGATGAATTCTCACATGTTCTTTAATACATGTTTCAATGCATCTTTTAATGTAAAAGCAATACCTGACTGAATTCTAACCTCTATTTGATAGATGCTAAAGGTTAAGGGTCCATTCGATACATTTAAGAGTCAGTAATAGTAGATGTTTTTAAACATCACAGATCTTGTGATGAATTCTCACATCTTCTTTAACACATGTTTCAATGCATTTTTTAATGTAAAAGCAATTCCTGGCTAATTTCTAACCTCTACTTGATAGATGCTAAAGGTTAAGGGTCCATACGATACATTTAAGAGTCAGTAATAGTAGATGTTTTTAAACATCACAGATTCTGTGATGAATTCTCACATCTTCTTAAATACATGTTTCAATGCATTTTTTAATGTAAAAGTAATTCCTGACTGAATTCTAACCTCTATTTGATAGATGCTAAAGGTTAAGGGTCCATTCGATACATTTAAGAGTCAGTAATAGTAGATGTTTTTAAACATCATAGATTCTGTGATGAATTCTCACATCTTCTTTAATATATGTTTCAATGCATTTTTCAATGTAAAAGCAATTCCTTTCTAAATTCTAACCTCTATTTGATAGATGCTAAAGGTTAAGGGTCCATACGATACATTTAAGAGTCAGTAATAGTAGATGTTTTTAAACATCACAGATTCTGTGATGAATTCTCACATATTCTTTAATACATGTTTCAACGCATTTTTAATGTAAAAGCAATTCCTGACTGAATTCTAACCTCTATTTGATAGATGTTAAAGGTTAAAGGTCCATTCGATACATTTATGAGTCAGTAATAGTAGATGTTTTTAAACATCACAGATTCTGTGATGAATTCTCACATCTTCTTTAACACATGTTTCAATGCATTTTTTAATGTAAAAGCAATTCCTGGCTAAATTCTAACCTCTACTTGATAGATGCTAAAGGTTAAGGGTCCATACGATACATTTAAGAGTCAGTAATAGTAGATGTTTTTAAACATCACAGATTCTGTGATGAATTCTCACATCTTCTTTAATACATGTTTCAATGCATTTTTTAATGTAAAAGCAATTCCTGACTGAACTCTAACCTCTACTTGTTAGATGCTAAAGGTTAAGAATCCAGTCGATAGATTTAAGAGTCAGTAATAGTAGATGTTTTTAAACATCACAGATTCTGTGATGAATTCTCACATCTTCTTTAACACATGTTTCAATGCATTTTTTAATGTAGAAGCAATTCCTGGCTAAATTCTAACCTCTACTTGATAGATGCTAAAGGTTAAGGGTCCATACGATACATTTAAGAGTCAGTAATAGTAGATGTTTTTAAACATCACAGATTCTGTGCTGAATTCTAACATCCTCTTTAATACATTTTTCAATGCATTTTTTAATGTAAAAGCAATTCCTGACTGATTTCGAACCCTTTATTCGATAGATGCTATAGGTTAATTTTAGATTTGATACATTTAAGAGTAAGTAATAGTGGATGTTTTTAAACATCACAGATTCTGTGATGAATCCTCACATGTTCTTTAATAAATGTTTCAATGCATTTTTTAATGTAAAAGCAATTCCTGACTGAATTCTAACCTCTATTTGATAGATGCTAAAGGTTAAAGGTAAATTCGATACATTTATGAGTCAGTAATAGTAGATGTTTTTAAACATCACAGATTCTGTGATGAATTCTCACATCTTCTTTAATACATGTTTCAATGCATGTTTTAATGTAAAAGCAATTCCTGACTGAATTCTAACCTTTATGTGATAGATGCTAAAGGTTAAGGATCCATTCGATACATTTAAGAGTCAGAAATAGTAGAAGTTTTTAAACATCACAGATTCTGTGATGAATTCTCACATGTTCTTTAATACATGTTTCAATGCATCTTTTAATGTAAAAGCAATTCCTGGCTAAATTCTAACCTCTAAATGATAGATGCTAAAGGTTAAGGGTCCATACGATACATGTAAGAGTCAGTAATAATAAATGTTTTTAAACATCACAGATTCTGTGATGAATTCTCACATGTTCTTTAATACATGTTTCAATGCATCTTTTAATGTAAAATCAATTCCTGGCTAAATTCTAACCTCTAAATGATAGATGCTAAAGGTTAAGGGTCCAAACGATACATTTGAGAGTCAGTAATAATAAATGTTTTTAAACATCACAGATTCTGTGATGAATTCTCACATGTACTTTAATACATGTTTCAATGCATTTTTCCTTGTAAAAGCAATTCTTGACTGAATTCTAACCTCTATTTGATAGATGCTAAAGGTTAAGGGTCCATTCGATACATTTAAGAGTCAGTAATAGTAGATGTTTTTAAACATCATAGATTCTGTGATGAATTCTCACATCTTCTTTAATATATGTTTCAATGCATTTTTCAATGTAAAAGCAATTCCTTTCTAAATTCTAACCTCTATTTGATAGATGCTAAAGGTTAAGGGTCCATACGATACATTTAAGAGTCAGTAATAGTAGATGTTTTTAATTATCACAGATTCTGTGATGAATTCTCACATCTTCTTTAATACATGTTTCAACGCATTTTTAATGTAAAAGCAATTCCTGACTGAATTCTAACCTCTATTTGATAGATTCTAAAGGTTAAAGGTCCATTCGATACATTTATGAGTCAGTAATAGTAGATGTTTTTAAACATCACAGATTCTGTGATGACTTCTCACATCTTCTTTAATACATGTTTCAATGCATTTTTTAATGTAAAAGCAATTCCTGACTGAATTCTAACCTTTATTTGATAGATGCTAAAGGTTAAGGGTCCATTCGATACATTTAAGAATCAGTAATAGTAGATGTTTTTAAACATCACAGATTCTGTGATGAATTCTCACATCTTCTTTAACACATGTTTCAATGCAATTTTTAATGTAAAAGCAATTCCTGGCTAAATTCTAACCTCTACTTGATAGATGCTAAAGGTTAACGGTCCATTCGATACATTTAAGAGTCAGTAATAGTAGATGTTTTTAAACATAACAGATTCTGTGATGAATTCTCACATCTTCTTTAATACATTTTGTAATGCATTTTTCAATGTAAAAGCAATTCCTTTCTGAATTCTAACCTCTATTCGATAGATAATATAGGTTTATGGTCGATTCGATACATTTAAGAGTCAGTAATAGTAGATGTTTTTAAACATCACAGATTCTGTGATGAATTCTCACATGTTCTTTAATACATGTTTCAATGCATCTTTTAATGTAAAAGCAATTCCTGACTGAATTCTAACCTCTATTTGATAGATGCTAAAGGTTAAGGGTCCATTCGATACATTTAAGAGTCAGTAATAGTAGATGTTTTTAAACATCACAGATCCTGTGATGAATTCTCACATCTTCTTTAACACATGTTTCAATGCATTTTTTAATGTAAAAGCAATTCCTGGCTAAATTCTAACCTCTACTTGATAGATGCTAAAGGTTAAGGGTCCATACGATACATTTAAGAGTCAGTAATAGTAGATGTTTTTAAACATCACAGATTCTGTGATGAATTCTCACATCTTCTTAAATACATGTTTCAATGCATTTTTTAATGTAAAAGTAATTCCTGACTGAATTCTAACCTCTATTTGATAGATGCTAAAGGTTAAAGGTAAATTCGATACATTTATGAGTCAGTAATAGTAGATGTTTTTAAACATCACAGATTCTGTGATGAATTCTCACATCTTCTTTAATACATGTTTCAATGCATGTTTTAATGTAAAAGCAATTCCTGACTGAATTCTAACCTTTATTTGATAGATGCTAAAGGTTAAGGATCCATTCGATACATTTAAGAGTCAGAAATAGTAGAAGTTTTTAAACATCACAGATTCTGTGATGAATTCTCACATGTTCTTTAATACATGTTTCAATGCATCTTTTAATGTAAAAGCAATTCCTGGCTCAATTCTAACCTCTAAATGATAGATGCTAAAGGTTAAGGGTCCATACGATACATTTAAGAGTCAGAAATAGTAGATGTTTTTAAAAATCACAGATTCTGTGATGAATTCTCACATCTTCTTTAATACATGTTTCAATGCATTTTTCCTTGTAAAAGCAATTCTTGACTGAATTCTAACCTCTATTTGATAGATGCTAAAGGTTAAGGGTCCATTCGATACATTTAAGAGTCAGTAATAGTAGATGTTTTTAAACATCACAGATTCTGTGATGAGTTCTCACATCTTCTTTAATACATGTTTCAATGCATTTTTTAATGTAAAAGCAATTCCTGACTGATTTCTAACCCTTTATTCGATAGATGCTATAGGTTATTTTTAGATTTGATAAATTTAAGAGTCAGTAATAGTAGATGTTTTTAAACATCACAGATTCTGTGATGAATTCTCACATGTTCTTTAACACATGTTTCAATGCATTTTTTAATGTAAAAGCAATTCCTTCCTAAATTCTAACCTCTATTTGATAGATGCTAAAGGTTAAGAATCCATTCGATTCATTTAAGAGTCAGTAATAGTAGATGTTTTTAAACATCACAGATTCTGTGATGAATTCTCACATCTTCTTTAACACATGTTTCAATGCATTTTTTAATGTAAAAGTAATTCCTGACTGAATTCTAACCTCTATTTGATAGATGCTAAAGGTTAAGGGTCCATACGATACATTAAAGAGTCAGAAATAGTAGATGTTTTTAAAAATCACAGATTCTGTGATGAATTCTCACATCTTCTTTAATACATGTTTCAATGCATTTTTCAATGTAAAAGCAATTCCTTACTGAATTCTAACCTGTATTTGATAGATGCTAAAGGTTAAGGGTCCATACGATACTTTTAAGAGTCAGTAATAGTAGATGTTTTTAAACATCACAGATTCTGTGATGAATTCTCACATCTTCTTTAACACATGTTTCAATTCATTTTTAGTGTTCAAGTAATTCCTGACTGAATTCTAACCTCTATTTGATAGATGCTAAAGATTAAGGGTCCATACGATACATTTAAGAGTCAGTAATAGTAGATGTTTTTAAACATCACAGATTCTGTGATGAATTCTCAGACGATACATTTAAAAGTCAGTATTAGTAGATGTTTTTAAACATCACAGATTCTGTGAAGAATTCTCACATCTTCTTCAATACATGTTTCAATGCATCTTTTAATGTAAAAGTAATTCCTGACTGAATTCTAACCTCTATTTGATAGATGCTAAAGGTTAAGGGTCCATTCGATACATTTAAGAGTCAGTAATAGTTGATGTTTTTAAACATCACAGATTCTGTGATGAATTCTCACATCTTCTTTAATACATTTTCAATGCATTTGTTAATGTAAAAGCAATTCCTGACTGATTTCGAACCCTTTAGTCGATAGATGCTATAGGATAATTTTAGATTTGATACATTTAATAGTAAGTAATAGTGGATGTTTTTAAACATCACAGATTCTGTGATGAATTCTCACATGTTCTTTAATAAATGTTTCAATGCATTTTTTAATGTAAAAGCAATTCCTGACTGAATTCTAACCTCTATTTGATAGATGCTAAAGGTTAAAGGTCCATACGATACATTTAAGAGTCAGTAATAGTAGATGTTTTTAAACATCACAGATTCTGTGATGAATTCTCACATCTTCTTCAATACATGTTTCAATGCATCTTTTAATGTAAAAGTAATTCCTGACTGAATTCTAACCTCTATTTGATAGATGCTAAAGGTTAAGGGTCCATTCGATACATTTAAGAGTCAGTAATAGTTGATGTTTTTAAACATCACAGATTCTGTGAAGAATTCTCACATCTTCTTCAATACATGTTTCAATGCATCTTTTAATGTAAAAGTAATTCCTGACTGAATTCTAACCTCTATTTGATAGATGCTAAAGGTTAAGGGTCCATTCGATACATTTAAGAGTCAGTAATAGTTGATGTTTTTAAACATCACAGATTCTGTGATGAATTCTCACATCTTCTTTAATACATTTTCAATGCATTTGTTAATGTAAAAGCAATTCCTGACTAATTTCGAACCCTTTAGTCGATAGATGCTATAGGATAATTTTAGATTTGATACATTTAATAGTAAGTAATAGTGGATGTTTTTAAACATCACAGATTCTGTGATGAATTCTCACATGTTCTTTAACACATGTTTCAATGCATTTTTTAATGTAAAAGTAATACCTGACTGAATTCTAAGCTCTATTTGATAGATGCTAAAGGTTAAGGGTCCATACGATACATTAAAGAGTCAGTAATAGTAGATGTTTTTAAACATCACAGATTCTGTGATGAATTCTCAAATCTTCTTTAACACATGTTTCCATGCATTTTTTAATGTAAAAGTAATTCCTGACTGAATTCTAACCTCTATTTGATAGATTCTAAAGGTTAAAGGTCCATTCGATACATTTATGAGTCAGTAATAGTAGATGTTTTTAAACATCACAGATTCTGTGATGAATTCTCACATCTTCTTTAATACATGTTTAAATGCATGTTTTAATGTAAAAGCGATTTCTGACTGAATTCTAACCTTTATTTCATAGATGCTAAAGGTTTAGGATCCTTTCGATACATTTAAGAGTCAGAAATAGTAGATGTTTTTAAACATCACAGATTCTGTGATGAATTCTCACATGTTCTTTAATACATGTTTCAATGCATCTTTTAATGTAAAAGCAATTCCTGGCTAAATTTTAACCTCTAAATGATAGATGCTAAAGGTTAAGGGTCCATACGATACATTTAAGAGTCAGTAATAATAAATGTTTTTAAACATCACAGATTCTGTGATGAATTCTCACATGTTCTTTAATACATGTTTCAATTCATCTTTTAATGAAAAAGCAATTCCTGGCTAAATTCTAACCTCTAAATGATAGATGCTAAAGGTTAAGGGTCCATACGATACATTTGAGAGTCAGTAATAATAAATGTTTTTAAACATCACAGATTCTGTGATGAGTTCTCACATCTTCTTTAATACATGTTTCAATGCATTTTTTAATGTAAAAGCAATTCCTGACTGATTTCTAACCCTTTATTCGATAGATGCTATAGGTTATTTTTAGATTTGATAAATTTAAGAGTCAGTAATAGTAGATGTTTTTAAACATCACAGATTCTGTGATGAATTCTCACATGTTCTTTAACACATGTTTCAATGCATTTTTTAATGTAAAAGCAATTCCTTCCTAAATTCTAACCTCTATTTGATAGATGCTAAAGGTTAAGAATCCATTCGATTCATTTAAGAGACAGTAATAGTAGATGTTTTTAAACATCACAGATTCTGTGATGAATTCTCACATCTTCTTTAACACATGTTTCAATGCATTTTTTAATGTAAAAGTAATTCCTGACTGAATTCTAACCTCTATTTGATAGATGCTAAAGGTTAAGGGTCCATACGATACATTAAAGAGTCAAAAATAGTAGATGTTTTTAAAAATCACAGATTCTGTGATGAATTCTCACATGTTCTTTAACACATGTTTCAATGCATTTTTTAATGTAAAAGCAATTCCCTCCTAAATTCTAACCTATATTTGATAGATGCTAAAGGTTAAGAATCCATTCGATTCATTTAAGAGTCAGTAATAGTAGATGTTTTTAAACATCACAGATTCTGTGATGAATTCTCACATCTTCTTTAATACATTTTCAATGCATTTGTTAATGTAAAAGCAATTCCTGACTGATTTCGAACCCTTTATTCGATAGATGCTATAGGTTAATTTTAGATTTGATACATTTAAGAGTAAGTAATAGTGGATGTTTTTAAACATCACAGATTCTGTGATGAATTCTCACATGTTCTTTAATACATGTTTCAATGCATCTTTTAATGTAAAAGCAATTCCTGGCTAAATTCTAACCTCTAAATGATAGATGCTAAAGGTTAAGGGTCCATACGATACATTTAAGAGTCAGTAATAATAAATGTTTTTAAACATCACAGATTCTGTGATGAATTCTCACATGTTCTTTAATACATGTTTCAATTCATCTTTTAATGAAAAAGCAATTCCTGGCTAAATTCTAACCTCTACATGATAGATGCTAAAGGTTAAGGGTCCATACGATACATTTGAGAGTCAGTAATAATAAATGTTTTTAAACATCACAGATTCTGTGATGAATTCTCACATGTTCTTTAATACATGTTTCAATGCATTTTTCAATGTAAAAGCAATTCCTTACTGAATTCTAACCTCTATTTGATAGATGCTATAGGTTAATTTTAGATATGATACATTTAAGAGTCAGTAATAGTGGATGTTTTTAAACATCACAGGTTCTGTGATGAATTCTCACATGTTCTTTAATAAATGTTTCAATGCATTTTTTAATGTAAAAACAATTCCTTTCTAAATTCTAATATCTATTTGATAGATGCTATAGGTTAAGAATCCATTCGATACATTTAAGAGTCAGTAAAATTAGATGTTTTTAAACATCACAGATTCTGTGATGAATTCTCACATCTTCTTTAACACATGTTTCAATGCATTTTTTAATGTAAAAGTAATACCTGACTGAATTCTAAGCTCTATTTGATAGATGCTAAAGGTTAAGGGTCCATACGATACATTAAAGAGTCAGTAATAGTAGATGTTTTTAAACATCACAGATTCTGTGATGAATTCTCAAATCTTCTTTAACACATGTTTCCATGCATTTTTTAATGTAAAAGTAATTCCTGACTGAATTCTAACCTCTATTTGATAGATTCTAAAGGTTAAAGGTCCATTCGATACATTTATGAGTCAGTAATAGTAGATGTTTTTAAACATCACAGATTCTGTGATGAATTCTCACATCTTCTTTAATAAATGTTTCAATGCATGTTTTAATGTAAAAGCGATTTCTGACTGAATTCTAACCTTTATTTCATAGATGCTAAAGGTTTAGGATCCTTTCGATACATTTAAGAGTCAGAAATAGTAGATGTTTTTAAACATCACAGATTCTGTGATGAATTCTCACATGTTCTTTAATACATGTTTCAATGCATCTTTTAATGTAAAAGCAATTCCTGGCTAAATTTCAACCTCTAAATGATAGATGCTAAAGGTTAAGGGTCCATACGATACATTTAAGAGTCAGTAATAATAAATGTTTTTAAACATCACAGATTCTGTGATGAATTCTCACATGTTCTTTAATACATGTTTCAATTCATCTTTTAATGAAAAAGCAATTCCTGGCTAAATTCTAACCTCTAAATGATAGATGCTAAAGGTTAAGGGTCCATACGATACATTTGAGAGTCAGTAATAATAAATGTTTTTAAACATCACAGATTCTGTGATGAGTTCTCAAATCTTCTTTAACACATGTTTCCATGCATTTTTTAATGTAAAAGTAATTCCTGACTGAATTCTAACCTCTATTTGATAGATTCTAAAGGTTAAAGGTCCATTCGATACATTTATGAGTCAGTAATAGTAGATGTTTTTAAACATCACAGATTCTGTGATGAATTCTCACATCTTCTTTAATAAATGTTTCAATGCATGTTTTAATGTAAAAGCGATTTCCGACTGAATTCTAACCTTTATTTCATAGATGCTAAAGGTTTAGGATCCTTTCGATACATTTAAGAGTCAGAAATAGTAGATGTTTTTAAACATCACAGATTCTGTGATGAATTCTCACATGTTCTTTAATACATGTTTCAATGCATCTTTTAATGTAAAAGCAATTCCTGGCTAAATTTTAACCTCTAAATGATAGATGCTAAAGGTTAAGGGTCCATACGATACATTTAAGAGTCAGTAATAATAAATGTTTTTAAACATCACAGATTCTGTGATGAATTCTCACATGTTCTTTAATACATGTTTCAATTCATCTTTTAATGAAAAAGCAATTCCTGGCTAAATTCTAACCTCTAAATGATAGATGCTAAAGGTTAAGGGTCCATACGATACATTTGAGAGTCAGTAATAATAAATGTTTTTAAACATCACAGATTCTGTGATGAATTCTCACATGTTCTTTAATACATGTTTCAATGCATTTTTCAATGTAAAAGCAATTCCTTACTGAATTCTAACCTCTATTTGATAGATGCTATAGGTTAATATTAGATATGATACATTTAGGAGTCAGTAATAGTGGATGTTTTTAAACATCACAGGTTCTGTGATGAATTCTCACATGTTCTTTAATAAATGTTTCAATGCATTTTTTAATGTAAAAACAATTCCTTTCTAAATTCTAATCTCTATTTGATAGATGCTATAGGTTAAGAATCCATTCGATACATTTAAGAGTCAGTAAAAGTAGATGTTTTTAAACATCACAGATTCTGTGATGAATTCTCACATCTTCTTTAACACATGTTTCAATGCATTTTTTAATGTAAAAGTAATACCTGACTGAATTCTAAGCTCTATTTGATAGATGCTAAAGGTTAAGGGTCCATACGATACATTAAAGAGTCAGTAATAGTAGATGTTTTTAAACATCACAGATTCTGTGATGAATTCTCAAATCTTCTTTAACACATGTTTCCATGCATTTTTTAATGTAAAAGTAATTCCTGACTGAATTCTAACCTCTATTTGATAGATTCTAAAGGTTAAAGGTCCATTCGATACATTTATGAGTCAGTAATAGTAGATGTTTTTAAACATCACAGATTCTGTGATGAATTCTCACATCTTCTTTAATACATGTTTAAATGCATGTTTTAATGTAAAAGCGATTTCTGACTGAATTCTAACCTTTATTTCATAGATGCTAAAGGTTTAGGATCCTTTCGATACATTTAAGAGTCAGAAATAGTAGATGTTTTTAAACATCACAGATTCTGTGATGAATTCTCACATGTTCTTTAATACATGTTTCAATGCATCTTTTAATGTAAAAGCAATTCCTGGCTAAATTTTAACCTCTAAATGATAGATGCTAAAGGTTAAGGGTCCATACGATACATTTAAGAGTCAGTAATAATAAATGTTTTTAAACATCACAGATTCTGTGATGAATTCTCACATGTTCTTTAATACATGTTTCAATTCATCTTTTAATGAAAAAGCAATTCCTGGCTAAATTCTAACCTCTAAATGATAGATGCTAAAGGTTAAGGGTCCATACGATACATTTGAGAGTCAGTAATAATAAATGTTTTTAAACATCACAGATTCTGTGATGAGTTCTCACATCTTCTTTAATACATGTTTCAATGCATTTTTTAATGTAAAAGCAATTCCTGACTGATTTCTAACCCTTTATTCGATAGATGCTATAGGTTATTTTTAGATTTGATAAATTTAAGAGTCAGTAATAGTAGATGTTTTTAAACATCACAGATTCTGTGATGAATTCTCACATGTTCTTTAACACATGTTTCAATGCATTTTTTAATGTAAAAGCAATTCCCTCCTAAATTCTAACCTCTATTTGATAGATGCTAAAGGTTAAGAATCCATTCGATTCATTTAAGAGACAGTAATAGTAGATGTTTTTAAACATCACAGATTCTGTGATGAATTCTCACATCTTCTTTAACACATGTTTCAATGCATTTTTTAATGTAAAAGTAATTCCTGACTGAATTCTAACCTCTATTTGATAGATGCTAAAGGTTAAGGGTCCATACGATACATTAAAGAGTCAAAAATAGTAGATGTTTTTAAAAATCACAGATTCTGTGATGAATTCTCACATGTTCTTTAACACATGTTTCAATGCATTTTTTAATGTAAAAGCAATTCCCTCCTAAATTCTAACCTCTATTTGATAGATGCTAAAGGTTAAGAATCCATTCGATACATTTAAGAGTCAGAAATAGTAGATGTTTTTAAACATCACAGATTCTGTGATGAATTCTCACATCTTCTTTAATACATGTTTCCATGCATTTTTTAATGTAAAAGTAATTCTTGACTGAATTCTAACCTCTATGTGATAGATACTAAAGGTTAAGGGTCCATACGATACATTTAAGAGTCAGAAATAGTAGATGTTTTTAAACATCACAGATACTGTGATGAATTCTCACATGTTCTTTAATACATGTTTCAATGCTTTTTTCAATGTAAAAGCAATTCCTGACTGAATTCTAACCTCTATTTGATATATGCTTAAGGTTAAGGGTCCATACGATACATTTAAGATTCAGTAATAGTAGATGTTTTTAAACATCACAGATTCTGTGATGAATTCTCACATCTACTTTAATACATGTTTCAACGCATTTTTAATGTAAAAGCAATTCCTGACTGAATTCTAACCTCTATGTGATAGATGCTAAAGGTTAAAGGTCCATTCGATACATTTATGAGTCAGTAATAGTAGATGTTTTTAAACATCACAGATTCTGTGATGAATTCTCACATCTTCTTTAATACATGTTTCAATGCATTTTTTAATGTAAAAGCAATTCCTGACTGAATTCTAACCTTTATTTGATAGATGCTAAAGGTTAAGGGTCCATTCGATACATTTAAGAGTCAGAAATAGTAGATGTTTTTAAACATCACAGATTCTGTGATGAATTCTCACATCTTCTTTAATACATGTTTCAATGCATTTTTTAATGAAAAGCAATTCCTGACTGAATTCTAACCTCTACTTGATAGATGCTAAAGGTTAAGAATCCATTCGATAGATTTAAGAGTCAGTAATAGTAGATGTTTTTAAACATCACAGATTTTGTGATGAATTCTCACATGTTCTTTAATACATGTTTCAATGCATCTTTTAACGTAAAAGCAATTCCTGGCAAAATTCTAACCTCTAAATGATAGATGCTAAAGGTTAAGGGTCCATACGATACATTTAAGAGTCAGTAATAATAAATGTTTTTAAACATCACAGATTCTGTGATGAATTCTCACATGTTCTTTAATACATGTTTCAATGCATTTTTCAATGTAAAAGCAATTCCTTACTGAATTCTAACCTCTATTTGATAGATGCTAAAGGTTAAGGGTCCATACGATACATTTAAAAGTCAGTAATAGTAGATGTTTTTAAACATCACAGATTCTGTGATGAATTCTCACATCTTCTTTAACACATGTTTCAATTCATTTTTTAATGTAAAAGTAATTCCTGACTGAATTCTAACCTCTATTTGATAGATGCTAAAGGTTAAGGGTCCATACGATACATTTAAGAGTCAGTAATAGTAGATGTTTTTAAACATCACAGATTCTGTGATGAATTGTCACATCTTCTTCAATACATGTTTCAATGCATCTTTTAATGTAAAAGCAATTCCTTACTGAATTCTAACCTCTATTTGATAGATGCTAAAGGTTAAAGCTCCATACGATATATTTAAGAGCCAGTAATAGTAGATGTTTTTAAACATCACAGATTCTGTGATGAATTCTCACACCTTCTTTAACACATGTTTCAATGCATTTTTTAATGTAAAAGTAATACCTGACTGAATTCTAACCTCTATTTGATAGATGCTAAAGGTTAAGGGTCCATACGATACATTAAAGAGTCAGAAATAGTAGATGTTTTTAAAAATCACAGATTCTGTGATGAATTCTCACATCTTCTTTAATACATGTTTCAATGCATTTTTCTATGTAAAAGCAATTCCTGACTGATTTCTAACCCTTTATTCGATAGATGCTATAGGTTATTTTTTAGATTTGATACATTTAAGAGTCAGTAATAGTAGATGTTTTTAAACATCACAGACTCTGTGATGAATTCTCACATCTTCTTTAATACATTTTGTAATGCATTTTTCAATGTAAAAGCAGTTCCTTTCTGAATTCTAACCTCTATTCGATAGATAATATAGGTTCATGGTCGATTCGATACATTTAAGAGTCAGTAATAGTAGATGTTTTTAAACATCACAGATTCTGTGATGAATACTCACATCTTCTTTAATACATTTTCAATGCATTTGTTAATGTAAAAGCAATTCCTGACTGATTTCGAACCCTTTATTCGATAGATGCTATAGGTTAATTTTAGATTTGATACATTTAAGAGTAAGTAATAGTGGATGTTTTTAAACATCACAGATTCTGTGATGAATTCTCACATGTTCTTTAATACATGTTTCAATACATCTTTTAATGTAAAAGCAATTCCTGGCTAAATTCTAACCTCTAAATGATAGATGCTAAAGGTTAAGGGTCCATACGATACATTTAAGAGTCAGTAATAATAAATGTTTTTAAACATCACAGATTCTGTGATGAATTCTCACATGTTCTTTAATACATGTTTCAATTCATCTTTTAATGAAAAAGCAATTCCTGGCTAAATTCTAACCTCTACATGATAGATGCTAAAGGTTAAGGGTCCATACGATACATTTGAGAGTCAGTAATAATAAATGTTTTTAAACATCACAGATTCTGTGATGAATTCTCACATGTTCTTTAATACATGTTTCAATGCATTTTTCAATGTAAAAGCAATTCCTTACTGAATTCTAACCTCTATTTGATAGATGCTATAGGTTAATTTTAGATATGATACATTTAAGAGTCAGTAATAGTGGATGTTTTTAAACATCACAGGTTCTGTGATGAATTCACACATGTTCTTTAATAAATGTTTCAATGCATTTTTTAATGTAAAAACAATTCCTTTCTAAATTCTAATATCTATTTGATAGATGCTATAGGTTAAGAATCCATTCGATACATTTAAGAGTCAGTAAAAGTAGATGTTTTTAAACATCACAGATTCTGTGATGAATTCTCACATCTTCTTTAACACATGTTTCAATGCATTTTTTAATGTAAAAGTAATACCTGACTGAATTCTAAGCTCTATTTGATAGATGCTAAAGGTTAAGGGTCCATACGATACATTAAAGAGTCAGTAATAGTAGATGTTTTTAAACATCACAGATTCTGTGATGAATTCTCAAATCTTCTTTAACACATGTTTCCATGCATTTTTTAATGTAAAAGTAATTCCTGACTGAATTCTAACCTCTATTTGATAGATTCTAAAGGTTAAAGGTCCATTCGATACATTTATGAGTCAGTAATAGTAGATGTTTTTAAACATCACAGATTCTGTGATGAATTCTCACATCTTCTTTAATAAATGTTTCAATGCATGTTTTAATGTAAAAGCGATTTCTGACTGAATTCTAACCTTTATTTCATAGATGCTAAAGGTTTAGGATCCTTTCGATACATTTAAGAGTCAGAAATAGTAGATGCTTTTAAACATCACAGATTCTGTGATGAATTTTCACATGTTCTTTAATACATGTTTCAATGCATCTTTTAATGTAAAAGCAATTCCTGGCTAAATTTTAACCTCTAAATGATAGATGCTAAAGGTTAAGGGTCCATACGATACATTTAAGAGTCAGTAATAATAAATGTTTTTAAACATCACAGATTCTGTGATGAATTCTCACATGTTCTTTAATACATGTTTCAATTCATCTTTTAATGAAAAAGCAATTCCTGGCTAAATTCTAACCTCTAAATGATAGATGCTAAAGGTTAAGGGTCCATACGATACATTTGAGAGTCAGTAATAATAAATGTTTTTAAACATCACAGATTCTGTGATGAGTTCTCAAATCTTCTTTAACACATGTTTCCATGCATTTTTTAATGTAAAAGTAATTCCTGACTGAATTCTAACCTCTATTTGATAGATTCTAAAGGTTAAAGGTCCATTCGATACATTTATGAGTCAGTAATAGTAGATGTTTTTAAACATCACAGATTCTGTGATGAATTCTCACATCTTCTTTAATAAATGTTTCAATGCATGTTTTAATGTAAAAGCGATTTCTGACTGAATTCTAACCTTTATTTCATAGATGCTAAAGGTTTAGGATCCTTTCGATACATTTAAGAGTCAGAAATAGTAGATGTTTTTAAACATCACAGATTCTGTGATGAATTCTCACATGTTCTTTAATACATGTTTCAATGCATCTTTTAATGTAAAAGCAATTCCTGGCTAAATTTTAACCTCTAAATGATAGATGCTAAAGGTTAAGGGTCCATACGATACATTTAAGAGTCAGTAATAATAAATGTTTTTAAACATCACAGATTCTGTGATGAATTCTCACATGTTCTTTAATACATGTTTCAATTCATCTTTTAATGAAAAAGCAATTCCTGGCTAAATTCTAACCTCTAAATGATAGATGCTAAAGGTTAAGGGTCCATACGATACATTTGAGAGTCAGTAATAATAAATGTTTTTAAACATCACAGATTCTGTGATGAATTCTCACATGTTCTTTAATACATGTTTCAATGCATTTTTCAATGTAAAAGCAATTCCTTACTGAATTCTAACCTCTATTTGATAGATGCTATAGGTTAATATTAGATATGATACATTTAAGAGTCAGTAATAGTGGATGTTTTTAAACATCACAGGTTCTGTGATGAATTCTCACATGTTCTTTAATAAATGTTTCAATGCATTTTTTAATGTAAAAACAATTCCTTTCTAAATTCTAATCTCTATTTGATAGATGCTATAGGTTAAGAATCCATTCGATACATTTAAGAGTCAGTAAAAGTAGATGTTTTTAAACATCACAGATTCTGTGATGAATTCTCACATCTTCTTTAACACATCTTTCAATGCATTTTTTAATGTAAAAGTAATACCTGACTGAATTCTAAGCTCTATTTGATAGATGCTAAAGGTTAAGGGTCCATACGATACATTAAAGAGTCAGTAATAGTAGATGTTTTTAAACATCACAGATTCTGTGATGAATTCTCAAATCTTCTTTAACACATGTTTCCATGCATTTTTTAATGTAAAAGTAATTCCTGACTGAATTCTAACCTCTATTTGATAGATTCTAAAGGTTAAAGGTCCATTCGATACATTTATGAGTCAGTAATAGTAGATGTTTTTAAACATCACAGATTCTGTGATGAATTCTCACATCTTCTTTAATACATGTTTAAATGCATGTTTTAATGTAAAAGCGATTTCTGACTGAATTCTAACCTTTATTTCATAGATGCTAAAGGTTTAGGATCCTTTCGATACATTTAAGAGTCAGAAATAGTAGATGTTTTTAAACATCACAGATTCTGTGATGAATTCTCACATGTTATTTAATACATGTTTCAATGCATCTTTTAATGTAAAAGCAATTCCTGGCTAAATTTTAACCTCTAAATGATAGATGCTAACGGTTAAGGGTCCATACGATACATTTAAGAGTCAGTAATAATAAATGTTTTTAAACATCACAGATTCTGTGATGAATTCTCACATGTTCTTTAATACATGTTTCAATTCATCTTTTAATGAAAAAGCAATTCCTGGCTAAATTCTAACCTCTAAATGATAGATGCTAAAGGTTAAGGGTCCATACTATACATTTGAGAGTCAGTAATAATAAATGTTTTTAAACATCACAGATTCTGTGATGAGTTCTCACATCTTCTTTAATACATGTTTCAATGCATTTTTTAATGTAAAAGCAATTCCTGACTGATTTCTAACCCTTTATTTGATAGATGCTATAGGTTATTTTTAGATTTGATAAATTTAAGAGTCAGTAATAGTAGATGTTTTTAAACATCACAGATTCTGTGATGAATTCTCACATGTTCTTTAACACATGTTTCAATGCATTTTTTAATGTAAAAGCAATTCCTTCCTAAATTCTAACCTCTATTTGATAGATGCTAAAGGTTAAGAATCCATTCGATTCATTTAAGAGACAGTAATAGTAGATGTTTTTAAACATCACAGATTCTGTGATGAATTCTCACATCTTCTTTAACACATGTTTCAATGCATTTTTTAATGTAAAAGTAATTCCTGACTGAATTCTAACCTCTATTTGATAGATGCTAAAGGTTAAGGGTCCATACGATACATTAAAGAGTCAAAAATAGTAGATGTTTTTAAAAATCACAGATTCTGTGATGAATTCTCACATGTTCTTTAACACATGTTTCAATGCATTTTTTAATGTAAAAGCAATTCTCTCCTAAATTCTAACCTCTATTTGATAGATGCTAAAGGTTAAGAATCCATTCGATTCATTTAAGAGTCAGTAATAGTAGATGTTTTTAAACATCACAGATTCTGTGATGAATTCTCACATCTTCTTTAATACATTTTCAATGCATTTGTTAATGTAAAAGCAATTCCTGACTGATTTCGAACCCTTTATTCGATAGATGCTATAGGTTAATTTTAGATTTGATACATTTAAGAGTAAGTAATAGTGGATGTTTTTAAACATCACAGATTCTGTGATGAATTCTCACATGTTCTTTAATACATGTTTCAATTCATCTTTTAATGAAAAAGCAATTCCTGGCTAAATTCTAACCTCTAAATGATAGATGCTAAAGGTTAAGGGTCCATACGATACATTTGAGAGTCAGTAATAATAAATGTTTTTAAACATCACAGATTCTGTGATGAATTCTCACATGTTCTTTAATACATGTTTCAATGCATTTTTCAATGTAAAAGCAATTCCTTACTGAATTCTAACCTCTATTTGATAGATGCTATAGGTTAATTTTAGATATGATACATTTAAGAGTCAGTAATAGTGGATGTTTTTTAAACATCACAGGTTCTGTGATGAATTCTCACATGTTCTTTAATAAATGTTTCAATGCATTTTTTAATGGAAAAACAATTCCTTTCTAAATTCTAATCTCTATTTGATAGATGCTATAGGTTAAGAATCCATTCGATACATTTAAGAGTCAGTAAAAGTAGATGTTTTTAAACATCACAGATTCTGTGATGAATTCTCACATCTTCTTTAACACATGTTTCAATGCATTTTTTAATGTAAAAGTAATACCTGACTGAATTCTAAGCTCTATTTGATAGATGCTAAAGGTTAAGGGTCCATACGATACATTAAAGAGTCAGTAATAGTAGATGTTTTTAAACATCACAGATTCTGTGATGAATTCTCAAATCTTCTTTAACACATGTTTCCATGCATTTTTTAATGTAAAAGTAATTCCTGACTGAATTCTAACCTCTATTTGATAGATTCTAAAGGTTAAAGGTCCATTCGATACATTTATGAGTCAGTAATAGTAGATGTTTTTAAACATCACAGATTCTGTGATGAATTCTCACATCTTCTTTAATAAATGTTTCAATGCATGTTTTAATGTAAAAGCGATTTCTGACTGAATTCTAACCTTTATTTCATAGATGCTAAAGGTTTAGGATCCTTTCGATACATTTAAGAGTCAGAAATAGTAGATGTTTTTAAACATCACAGATTCTGTGATGAATTCTCACATGTTCTTTAATACATGTTTCAATGCATCTTTTAATGTAAAAGCAATTCCTGGCTAAATTCTAACCTCTAAATGATAGATGCTAAAGGTTAAGGGTCCATACGATACATTTAAGAGTCAGTAATAATAAATGTTTTTAAACATCACAGATTCTGTGATGAATTCTCACATGTTCTTTAATACATGTTTCAATTCATCTTTTAATGAAAAAGCAATTCCTGGCTAAATTCTAACCTCTAAATGATAGATGCTAAAGGTTAAGGGTCCATACGATACATTTGAGAGTCAGTAATAATAAATGTTTTTAAACATCACAGATTCTGTGATGAATTCTCACATGTTCTTTAATACATGTTTCAATGCATTTTTCAATGTAAAAGCAATTCCTTACTGAATTCTAACCTCTATTTGATAGATGCTATAGGTTAATTTTAGATATGATACATTTAAGAGTCAGTAATAGTGGATGTTTTTAAACATCACAGGTTCTGTGATGAATTCTCACATGTTCTTTAATAAATGTTTCAATGCATTTTTTAATGTAAGAGCGATTCCTTTCTAAATTCTAATCTCTATTTGATAGATGCTATAGGTTAAGAATCCATTCGATACATTTAAGAGTCAGTAAAAGTAGATGTTTTTAAACATCACAGATTCTGTGATGAATTCTCACATCTTCTTTAACACATGTTTCAATGCATTTTTTAATGTAAAAGTAATACCTGACTGAATTCTAAGCTCTATTTGATAGATGCTAAAGGTTAAGGGTCCATACGATACATTAAAGAGTCAGTAATAGTAGATGTTTTTAAACATCACAGATTCTGTGATGAATTCTCAAATCTTCTTTAACACATGTTTCCATGCATTTTTTAATGTAAAAGTAATTCCTGACTGAATTCTAACCTCTATGTGATAGATACTAAAGGTTAAGGGTCCATACGATACATTTAAGAGTCAGAGATAGTAGATGTTTTTAAACATCACAGACACTGTGATGAATTCTCACATCTTCTTTAATACATGTTTCAATGCTTTTTTCAATGTAAAAGCAATTCCTGACTGAATTCTAACCTCTATTTGATATATGCTTAAGGTTAAGGGTCCATACGATACATTTAAGATTCAGTAATAGTAGATGTTTTTAATCATCACAGATTCTGTGATGAATTCTCACATCTTCTTTAATACATGTTTCAATGCATTTTTTCATGTGAAAGCAATTCCTGACTGAATTCTAACCTTTATTTGATAGATGCTAAAGGTTAAGGGTCCATTCGATACATTTAAGAGTCAGAAATAGTAGATGTTTTTAAATATCACAGATTCTGTGATGAATTCTCACATCTTCTTTAATACATGTTTCCATGCATTTTTTAATGTAAAAGTAATTCTTGACTGAATTCTAACCTCTATGTGATAGATACTAAAGGTTAAGGGTCCATACGATACATTTATGAGTCAGAAATAGTAGATGTTTTTAAACATCACAGATACTGTGATGAATTCTCACATGTTCTTTAATACATGTTTCAATGCTTTTTTCAATGTAAAAGCAATTCCTGACTGAATTCTAACCTCTATTTGATATATGCTTAAGGTTAAGGGTCCATACGATACATTTAAGATTCAGTAATAGTAGATGTTTTTAAACATCACAGATTCTGTGATGAATTCTCACATCTACTTTAATACATGTTTCAAC
The DNA here is from genome assembly GCA_964020215.1 of Aurelia sp. 3 sensu Dawson et al. (2005). Taxonomy (NCBI): domain Eukaryota; kingdom Metazoa; phylum Cnidaria; class Scyphozoa; order Semaeostomeae; family Ulmaridae; genus Aurelia; species Aurelia sp. 3 sensu Dawson et al. (2005). The sequence goes on along the minus strand of OZ026572.1, from coordinate 27,544,126 downwards.
GCATTTTTAATGTAAAAGCAATTCCTGACTGAATTCTAACCTCTATGTGATAGATGCTAAAGGTTAAAGGTCCATTCGATACATTTATGAGTCAGTAATAGTAGATGTTTTTAAACATCACAGATTCTGTGATGAATTCTCACATCTTCTTTAATACATGTTTCAATGCATTTTTTAATGTAAAAGCAATTCCTGACTGAATTCTAACCTTTATTTGATAGATGCTAAAGGTTAAGGGTCCATTCGATACATTTAAGAGTCAGAAATAGTAGATGTTTTTAAACATCACAGATTCTGTGATGAATTCTCACATCTTCTTTAATACATGTTTCAATGCATTTTTTAATGAAAAGCAATTCCTGACTGAATTCTAACCTCTACTTGATAGATGCTAAAGGTTAAGAATCCATTCGATAGATTTAAGAGTCAGTAATAGTAGATGTTTTTAAACATCACAGATTTTGTGATGAATTCTCACATGTTCTTTAATACATGTTTCAATGCATCTTTTAACGTAAAAGCAATTCCTGGCAAAATTCTAACCTCTAAATGATAGATGCTAAAGGTTAAGGGTCCATACGATACATTTAAGAGTCAGTAATAATAAATGTTTTTAACCATCACAGATTCTGTGATGAATTCTCACATGTTCCTTAATACATGTTTCAATGCATTTTTCATTGTAAAAGCAATTCCTTACTGAATTCTAACCTCTATTTGATAGATGCTAAAGGTTAAGGGTCCATACGATACATTTAAAAGTCAGTAATAGTAGATGTTTTTAAACATCACAGATTCTGTGATGAATTCTCACATCTTCTTTAACACATGTTTCAATTCATTTTTTAATGTAAAAGTAATTCCTGACTGAATTCTAACCTCTATTTGATAGATGCTAAAGGTTAAGGGTCCATACCATACATTTAAGAATCAGTAATCGTAGATGTCTTTAAACATCACAGATTCTGCGATGAATTCTCACATCTTCTTTAATACATGTTTCAATGCATTTTTCAATGTAAAAGCAATTCCTTACTGAATTCTAACCTCTATTTGATAGATGCTAAATGTTAAGGGTCCATACGATACATTTAAGAGTCAGTAATAGTAGATGTTTTTAAACATCACAGATTCTGTGATGAATTGTCACATCTTCTTCAATACATGTTTCAATGCATCTTTTAATGTAAAAGTAATTCCTGACTGAATTCTAACCTCTATTTGATAGATGCTAAAGGTTAAGGGTCCATTCGATAGATTTAAGAGTCAGTAATAGTAGATGTTTTCAAACATCACAGATTCTGTGATGAATTCTCACATGTTCTTTAATACATGTTTCAATGCATCTTTTAATGTAAAAGCAATTCCTGGCAAAATTCTAACCTCTAAATGATAGATGCTAAAGGTTAAGGGTCCATACGATACATTTAAGAGTCAGTAATAATAAATGTTTTTAAACATCACAGATTCTGTGATGAATTCTCACATGTTCTTTAATACATGTTTCAATGCATTTTTCAATGTAAAAGCAATTCTTGACTGAATTCTAACCTCTATTTGATAGATGCTAAAGGTTAAGGGTCCATTCGATACATTTAAGAGTCAGTAATAGTAGATGTTTTTAAATATCACAGATTCTGTGATGAATTCTCACATCTTCTTTAATACATGTTTCAATGCATTTTTCAATGTAAAAGCAATTCCTGACTGAATTCTAACCTCTATTTGATAGATGCTAAAGGTTAAGGGTCCATACGATACATTAAAGAGTCAGAAATAGTAGATGTTTTTAAAAATTACAGATTCTGTGATGAATTCTCACATCTTCTTTAATACATGTTTCAATGCATTTTTCAATGTAAAAGCAATTCCTTACTGAATTCTAACCTCTATTTGATAGATGCTAAAGGTTAAGGGTCCATACGATACATTTAAAAGTCAGTAATAGTAGATGTTTTTAAACATCACAGATTCTGTGATGAATTCTCACATCTTCTTTAACACATGTTTCAATTCATTTTTTAATGTAAAAGTAATATTCCTGACTGAATTCTAACCTCTATTTGATAGATGCTAAAGGTTAAGGGTCCATACCATACATTTAAGAGTCAGTAATAGTAGATGTTTTTAAACATCACAGATTCTGTGATGAATTCTCAGACGATACATTTAAGAGTCAGTAATAGTAGATGTTTTTAAACATCACAGATTCTGTGATGAATTGTCACATCTTCTTCAATACATGTTTCAATGCATCTTTTAATGTAAAAGTAATTCCTGACTGAATTCTAACCTCTATTTGATAGATGCTAAAGGTTAAGGGTCCATTCGATACATTTAAGAGTCAGTAATAGTAGATGTTTTTAAACATCACAGATTCTGTGATGAATTCTCACATCTTCTTTAATACATTTTCAATGCATTTGTTAAAGTAAAAGCAATTCCTGACTGATTTCGAACCCTTTATTCGATAGATGCTATAGGTTAATTTTAGATTTGATACATTTAAGAGTCAGTAATAGTAGATGTTTTTAAACATCACAGATTCTGTGATGAATTCTCACATGTTCTTTAATAAATGTTTCAATGCATTTTTTAATGTAAAAGTAATTCCTGACTGAATTCTAACCTCTATTTGATAGATGCTAAAGGTTAAGGGTCCATTCGATACATTTAAGAGTCAGAAATAATAAATGTTTTTAAACATCACAGATTCTGTGATGAATTCTCACATGTTCTTTAATACATGTTTCAATGCATCTTTTAATGTAAAAGCAATTTCTGGCTAAATTCTAACCTCTATTTGATAGATGCTAAAGGTAAAGGGTCCATTCGATACATTTAAGAGTCAGAAATAGTGGATGTTTTTAAACATCACAGATTCTGTGATGAATTCTCACATGTTCTTTAATACATGTTTCAATGCATCTTTTAATGTAAAAGCAATTTCTGGCTAAATTCTAACCTCTAAATGATAGATGCTAAAGGTTAAGTGTTTCATACGATACATTTAAGAGTCAGAAATAATAAATGTTTTTAAACATCACAGATTCTGTGATGAATTCTCACATGTTCTTTAATACATGTTTCAATGCATCTTTTAATGTAAAAGCAATTCCTGGCTAAATTCTAACCTCTAAATGATAGATGCTAAAGGTTAAGGGTCCATACGATACATTTAAGAGTCAGTAATAATAAATGTTTTTAAACATCACAGATTCTGTGATTAATTCTCACATGTTCTTTAATACATGTTTCAATGCATTTTTCAATGTAAAAGCAATTCCTTACTGAATTCTAACCTCTATTTGATAGATGCTAAAGGTTAAAGCTCCATACGATATGTTTAAGAGCCAGTAATAGTAGATGTTTTTAAACATCACAGATTCTGGGATGAATTCTCAGATATTCTTTAATGCATTTTTCAATGCATTTTTTAATGTAAAAGCAATTCCTGGCTGAATTCTAACCTCTTTTCGATTGATAATATAGGTTAATGGTCGATATGATACATTTAAGAGTCAGTAATAATAGATGTTTTTAAACATCACAGATTCTGGGATGAATTCTCACATCTTCTTTAATACATTTTGTAATGCATTTTTCAATGTAAAAGCAATTCCTTTCTGAATTCTAACCTCTTTTCGATAGATAATATAGGTTAATGGTCGATACGATAAATTTAAGAGTCAGTAATAGTAGATGTTTTTAAACATCACAGATTCTTGGATGAATTCTCACATCTTCTTTAATACATTTTGTAATGCATTTTTCAATGTAAAAGCAGTTCCTTTCTGAATTCTAACCTCTATTCGATAGATAATATAGGTTCATGGTCGATTCGATACATTTAAGAGTCAGTAATAGTAGATGTTTTTAAACATCACAGATTCTGTGATGAATACTCACATGTTCTTTAATACATGTTTCAATGCATTTTTTAATGTAAAAGCAATTCCTGACTGAATTCTAACCTCTATTTGATAGATGCTAAAGGTTAAGGGTCCATTCGATACATTTAAGAGTCAGTAATAGTAGATGTTTTTAAACATCACAGATTCTGTGATAAATTCTCACATCTTCTTTAACACATGTTTCAATTCATTTTTTAATGTAAAACAATTCCTGGCTAAATTCTAACCTCTACTTGATAGATGCTAAAGGTTAAGGGTCCATACGATACATTTAAGAGTCAGTAATAGTAGATGTTTTTAAACATCACAGATTCTGTGATGAATTCTCATATCTTCTTAAATACATGTTTCAATGCATTTTTTAATGTAAAAGTAATTCCTGACTGAATTCTAACCTCTATTTGATAGATGCTAAAGGTTAAGGGTCCATTCGATACATTTAAGAGTCAGAAATAATAAATATTTTTAAACATCACAGATTCTGTGATGAATTCTCACATGTTCTTTAATACATGTTTCAATGCATCTTTTAATGTAAAAGCAATTCCTGGCTAAATTCTAACCTCTATTTGATAGATGCTAAAGGTAAAGGGTCCATTCGATACATTTAAGAGTCAGAAATAGTAGATGTTTTTAAACATCACAGATTCTGTGATGAATTCTCACATGTTCTTTAATACATGTTTCAATGCATCTTTTAATGTAAAAGCAATTCCTGGCTAAATTCTAACCTCTAAATGATAGATGCTAAAGGTTAAGGGTCCATACGATACATTTAAGAGTCAGTAATAATAAATGTTTTTAAACATCACAGATTCTGTGATTAATTCTCACATGTTCTTTAATACATGTTTCAATGCATTTTTCAATGTAAAAGCAATTCCTTACTGAATTCTAACCTCTATTTGATAGATGCTAAAGGTTAAAGCTCCATACGATATATTTAAGAGCCAGTAATAGTAGATGTTTTTAAACATCACAGATTCTGGGATGAATTCTCAGATATTCTTTAATACATTTTTCAATGCATTTTTTAATGTAAAAGCAATTCCTGGCTGAATTCTAACCTCTTTTCGATAGATAATATAGGTTAATGGTCGATATGATACATTTAAGGGTCAGTAATAGTAGATGTTTTTAAACATCACAGATTCTGGGATGAATTCTCACATCTTCTTTAATACATTTTGTAATGCATTTTTCAATGTAAAAGCAATTCCTTTCTGAATTCTAACCTCTTTTCGATAGATAATATAGGTTAATGGTCGATACGATAAGTTTAAGAGTCAGTAATAGTAGATGTTTTTAAACATCACAGATTCTTGGATGAATTCTCACATCTTCTTTAATACATTTTGTAATGCATTTTTCAATGTAAAAGCAGTTCCTTTCTGAATTCTAACCTCTATTCGATAGATAATATAGGTTCATGGTCGATTCGATACATTTAAGAGTCAGTAATAGTAGATGTTTTTAAACATCACAGATTCTGTGATGAATACTCACATGTTCTTTAATACATGTTTCAATGCATTTTTTAATGTAAAAGCAATTCCTGACTGAATTCTAACCTCTATTTGATAGATGCTAAAGGTTAAGGGTCCATTCGATACATTTAAGAGTCAGTAATAGTAGATGTTTTTAAACATCACAGATTCTGTGATAAATTCTCACATCTTCTTTAACACATGTTTCAATTCATTTTTTAATGTAAAAGCAATTCCTGGCTAAATTCTAACCTCTACTTGATAGATGCTAAAGGTTAAGGGTCCATACGATACATTTAAGAGTCAGTAAAAGTAGATGTTTTTAAACATCACAGATTCTGTGATGAATTCTCACATCTTCTTAAATACATGTTTCAATGCATTTTTTAATGTAAAAGTAATTCCTGACCGAATTCTAACCTCTATTTGAAAGATGCTAAAGGTTAAGGGTCCATTCGATACATTTAAGAGTCAGTAATAGTAGATGTTTTTAAACATCACAGATTCTGTGATGAATTCTCACATCTTCTTTAATACATTTTGTAATGCATTTTTCAATGTAAAAGCAATTCCTTTCTGAATTCTAACCTCTATTCGAAAGATAATATAGGTTTATTGTCGATTCGATACATTTAAGAGTCAGTAATAGTAGATGTTTTTAAACATCAAAGATTCTGGGATGAATTCTCACATCTTCTTTAATACATTTTGTAATGCATTTTTCAATGTAAAAGCAGTTCCTTTCTGAATTCTAACCTCTATTCGATAGATAATATAGGTTAATGGTTGATTCGATACATTTAAGAGTCAGTAATAGTAGATGTTTTTAAACATCACAGATTCTGTGATGAATTCTCACATGTTCTTTAATACATGTTTCAATGCATTTTTTAATTTAAATGCAATTCCTGACTGAATTCTAACCTCTATTTGATATATGCTAAAGGTTAAGGGTCCATTCGATACATTTAAGAGTCAGTAATAGTAGATGTTTTTTAACATCACAGATTCTGTGATGAATTCTCACATCTTCTTTAACACATGTTTCAATGCATTTTTTAATGTAAAAGCAATTCCTGGCTAAATTCTAACCTCTACTTGATAGATGCTAAAGGTTAAGGGTCCATACGATACATTTAAGAGTCAGTAATAGTAGATGTTTTTAAACATCACAGATTCTGTGATGAATTCTCACATCTTCTTAAATACATGTTTCAATGCATTTTTTAATGTAAAAGTAATTCCTGACTGAATTCTAACCTCTATTTGATAGATGCTAAAGGTTAAGGGTCCATTCGATACATTTAAGAGTCAGAAATAGTAGATGTTTTTAAACATCACAGATTCTGTGATGAATTCTCACATCTTCTTTAATACATTTTGTAATGCATTTTTCAATGTAAAAGCTATTCCTTTCTGAATTCTAACCTCTATTTGATAGATAATATAGGTTTATGGTCGATTCGATACATTTAAGAGTCAGTAATAGTAGATGTTTTTAAACATCACAGATTCTGTGATGAATTCTCACATGTTCTTTAATACATGTTTCAATGCATCTTTTAATGTAAAAGCAATTCCTGGCTAAATTCTAACCTCTAAATGATAGATGCTAAAGGTTAAGGGTCCATACGATACATTTAAGAGTCAGTAATAATAAATGTTTTTAAACATCACAGATTCTGTGATTAATTCTCACATGTTCTTTAATACATGTTTCAATGCATTTCTCAATGTAAAAGCAATTCCAGACTGATTTCTAACCCTTTATTCGATAGATGCTATAGGTTATTTTTAGATTTGATAAATTTAAGAGTCAGTAATAGTAGATGTTTTTAAACATCACAGATTCTGTGATGAATTCTCACATGTTCTTTAACACATGTTTCAATGCATTTTTTAATGTAAAAGCAATTCCTTCCTAAGTTCTAACCTCTATTTGATAGATGCTAAAGGTTAAGAATCCATTCGATTCATTTAAGAGTCAGTAATAGTAGATGTTTTTAAACATCACAGATTCTGTGATGAATTCTAACATCTTCTTTAACACATGTTTCAATGCATTTTTTAATGTAAAAGTAATTCCTGACTGAATTCTAACCTCTATTTGATAGATGCTAAAGGTTAAGGGTCCATACGATACATTAAAGAGTCAGAAATAGTAGATGTTTTTAAAAATCACAGATTCTGTGATGAATTCTCACATCTTCTTTAATACATGTTTCAATGCATTTTTCAATGTAAAAGAAATTCCTTACTGAATTCTAACCTCTATTTGATAGATGCTAAAGGTTAAAGGTCCATACGATACATTTAAGAGTCAGTAATAGTAGATGTTTTTAAACATCACAGATTCTGTGATGAATTCTCACATCTTCTTCAATACATGTTTCAATGCATCTTTTAATGTAAAAGTAATTCCTGACTGAATTCTAACCTCTATTTGATAGATGCTAAAGGTTAAGGGTCCATTCGATACATTTAAGAGTCAGTAATAGTAGATGTTTTTAAACATCACAGATTCTGTGATGAATTCTCACATCTTCTTTAATACATTTTCAATGCATTTGTTAATGTAAAAGCAATTCCTGACTGATTTCGAACCCTTTATTCGATAGATGCTATAGGTTAATTTTAGATTTGATACATTTAAGAGTAAGTAATAGTGGATGTTTTTAAACATCACAGATTCTGTGATGAATTCTCACATGTTCTTTAATAAATCTTTCAATGGATTTTTTAATGTAAAAGCAATTCCTTACTGAATTCTAACCTCTATTTGATAGATGCTAAAGGTTAAAGGTCCATTCGATACATTTATGAGTCAGTAATAGTAGATGTTTTTAAACATCACAGATTCTGTGATGAATTCTCACATCTTCTTTAATACATGTTTCAATGCATGTTTTAATGTAAAAGCAATTCCTGACTGAATTCCAACCTTTATTTGATAGATGCTAAAGGTTAAGGATCCATTCGATACATTTAAGAGTCAGAAATAGTAGATGTTTTTAAACATCACAGATTCTGTGATGAATTCTCACATGTTCTTTAATACATGTTTCAATGCATCTTTTAATGTAAAAGCAATTCCTGGCTAAATTCTAACCTCTAAATGATAGATGCTAAAGGTTAAGGGTCCATACGATACATTGAAGAGTCAGTAATAATAAATGTTTTTAAACATCACAGATTCTGTGATGAATTCTCACATGTTCTTTAATACATGTTTCAATGCATCTTTTAATGTAAAAGCAATTCCTGGCTAAATTCTAACCTCTAAATGATAGATGCTAAAGGTTAAGGGTCCATACGATACATTTGAGAGTCAGTAATAATTAATGTTTTTAAACATCACAGATTCTGTGATGAATTCTCACATGTTCTTTAATACATGTTTCAATGCATTTTTCAATGTAAAAGCATTTCTTGACTGAATTCTATCCTCTGTTTGATAGATGCTAAAGGTTATTTTTAGATTTGATAAATTTAAGAGTCAGTAATAGTAGATGTTTTTAAACATCACAGATTCTGTGATGAATTCTCACATGTTCTTTAACACATGTTTCAATGCATTTTTTAATGTAAAAGCAATTCCTTCCTAAATTCTAACCTCTATTTGATAGATGCTAAAGGTTAAGAATCCATTCGATTCATTTAAGAGTCAGTAATAGTAGATGTTTTTAAACATCACAGATTCTGTGATGAATTCTCACATCTTCTTTGACACATGTTTCAATGCATTTTTTAATGTAAAAGTAATTCCTGACTGAATTCTAACCTCTATTTGATAGATGCTAAAGGTTAAGGGTCCATACGATACATTAAAGAGTCAGAAATAGTAGATGTTTTTAAAAATCACAGATTCTGTGATGAATTCTCACATCTTCTTTAATACATGTTTCAATGCATTTTTCAATGTAAAAGCAATTCCTTACTGAATTCTAACCTCTATTTGATAGATGCTAAAGGTTAAGGGTCCATACGATACATTTAAGAGTCAGTAATAGTAGATGTTTTTAAACATCACAGATTCTGTGATGAATTCTCACATGTTCTTTAATACATGTTTCAATGCATCTTTTAATGTAAAAGCAATTCCTGGCTTAATTCTAACCTCTAAATGATAGATGCTAAAGGTTAAGGATCCATTCGATGCATTTAAGAGTCAGAAATAGTAGATGTTTTTAAACATCACAGATTCTGTGATGAATTCTCAGACGATACATTTAAAAGTCAGTAATAGTAGATGTTTTTACACATCACAGATTCTGTGATGAATTCTCACATCTTCTTCAATACATGTTTCAATGCATGTTTTAATGTAAAAGCAATTCCTTCCTAAATTCTAACCTCTATTTGATAGATGCTAAAGGTTAAGAATCCATTCGATTCATTTAAGAGTCAGTAATAGTAGATGTTTTTAAACATCACAGATTCTGTGATGAATTCTCACATCTTCTTTAACACATGTTTCAATGCACTTTTTAATGTAAAAGTAATTCCTGACTGAATTCTAACCTCTATTTGATAGATGCTAAAGGTTAAGGGTCCATACGATACATTAAAGAGTCAGAAATAGTAGATGTTTTTAAAAATCACAGATTCTGTGATGAATTCTCACATCTTCTTTAATACATGTTTCATTGCATTTTTCAATGTAAAAGCAATTCCTTACTGAATTCTAACCTCTATTTGATAGATGCTAAAGGTTAAGGGTCCATACGATACAATTAAGAGTCAGTAATAGTAGATGTTTTTAAACATCACAGATTCTGTGATGAATTCTCACATGTTCTTTAATACATGTTTCAATGCATCTTTTAATGTTCAAGTAATTCCTGACTGAATTCTAACCTCTATTTGATAGATGCTAAAGGTTAAGGGTCCATACGATACATTTAAGAGTCAGTAATAGTAGATGTTTTTAAACATCACAGATTCTGTGATGAATTCTCAGACGATACATTTAAAAGTCAGTAATAGTAGATGTTTTTAAACATCACAGATTCTGTGATGAATTCTCACATCTTCTTCAATACATGTTTCAATGCATGTTTTAATGTAAAAGCAATTCCTGACTGAATTCTAACCTTTATTTGATAGATGCTAAAGGTTAAGGATCCATTCGATACATTTAAGAGTCAGAAATAGTAGATGTTTTTAAACATCACAGATTCTGTGATGAATTCTCACATGTTCTTTAATACATGTTTCAATGCATCTTTTAATGTAAAAGCAATTCCTGGCTAAATTCTAACCTCTAAATGATAGATGCTAAAGGTTAAGGATCCATACGATACATTTAAGAGTCAGAAATAATAAATGTTTTTAAACATCACAGATTCTGTGATTAATTCTCACATGTTCTTTAATACATTTTGTAATGCATTTTTCAATGTAAAAGCAATTCCGTTCTGAAGTCTAACCTCTTTTCGATAGTTAATATAGGTTAATGGTCGATACGATAAATTTAAGAGTCAGTAATAGTAGATGTTTTTAAACATCACAGATTCTTGGATGAATTCTCACATCTTCTTTAATACATTTTGTAATGCATTTTTCAATGTAAAAGCAGTTCCTTTCTGAATTCTAACCTCTATTCGATAGATAATATAGGTTCATGGTCGATTCGATACATTTAAGAGTCAGTAATAGTAGATGTTTTTAAACATCACAGATTCTGTGATGAATACTCACATGTTCTTTAATACATGTTTCAATGCATTTTTTAATGTAAAAGCAATTCCTGACTGAATTCTAACCTCTATTTGATAGATGCTAAAGGTTAAGGGTCCATTCGATACATTTAAGAGTCAGTAATAGTAGATGTTTTTAAACATCACAGATTTTGTGATAAATTCTCACATCTTCTTTAACACATGTTTCAATTCATTTTTTAATGTAAAAGCAATTCCTGGCTAAATTCTAACCTCTACTTGATAGATGCTAAAGGTTAAGGGTCCATACGATACATTTAAGAGTCAGTAAAAGTAGATGTTTTTAAACATCACAGATTCTGTGATGAATTCTCACATCTTCTTAAATACATGTTTCAATGCATTTTTTAATGTAAAAGCAATTCCTGGCTAAATTCTAACCTCTACTTGATAGATGCTAAAGGTTAAGGGTCCATACGATACATTTAAGAGTCAGAAATAATAAATATTTTTAAACATCACAGATTCTGTGATGAATTCTCACATGTTCTTTAATGCATGTTTCAATGCATCTTTTAATGTAAAAGCAATTCCTGGCTAAATTCTAACCTCTATTTGATAGATGCTAAAGGTAAAGGGTCCATTCGATACATTTAAGAGTCAGAAATAGTAGATGTTTTTAAACATCACAGATTCTGTGATGAATTCTCACATGTTCTTTAATACATGTTTCAATGCATCTTTTAATGTAAAAGCAATTCCTGGCTAAATTCTAACCTCTAAATGATAGATGCTAAAGGTTAAGGGTCCATACGATACATTTAAGAGTCAGTAATAATAAATGTTTTCAAACATCACAGATTCTGTGATTAATTCTCACATGTTCTTTAATACATGTTTCAATGCATTTTTCAATGTAAAAGCAATTCCTTACTGAATTCTAACCTCTATTTGATAGATGCTAAAGGTTAAAGCTCCATACGATATATTTAAGAGCCAGTAATAGTAGATGTTTTTAAACATCACAGATTCTGGGATGAATTCTCAGATATTCTTTAATACATTTTTCAATGCATTTTTTAATGTAAAAGCAATTCCTGGCTGAATTCTAACCTCTTTTCGATAGATAATATAGGTTAATGGTCGATATGATACATTTAAGAGTCAGTAATAGTAGATGTTTTTAAACATCACAGATTCTGGGATGAATTCTCACATCTTCTTTAATACATTTTGTAATGCATTTTTCAATGTAAAAGCAATTCCTTTCTGAATTCTAACCTCTTTTCGATAGATAATATAGGTTAATGGTCGATACGATAAGTTTAAGAGTCAGTAATAATAGATGTTTTTAAACATGACAGATTCTTGGATGAATTCTCACATCTTCTTTAATACATTTTGTAATGCATTTTTCAATGTAAAAGCAGTTCCTTTCTGAATTCTAACCTCTATTCGATAGATAATATAGGTTCATGGTCGATTCGATACATTTAAGAGTCAGTAATAGTAGATGTTTTTAAACATCACAGATTCTGTGATGAATACTCACATGTTCTTTAATACATGTTTCAATGCATTTTTTAATGTAAAAGCAATTCCTGACTGAATTCTAACCTCTATTTGATAGATGCTAAAGGTTAAGGGTCCATTCGATACATTTAAGAGTCAGTAATAGTAGATGTTTTTAAACATCACAGATTCTGTGATAAATTCTCACATCTTCTTTAACACATGTTTCAATTCATTTTTTAATGTAAAAGCAATTCCTGGCTAAATTCTAACCTCTACTTGATAGATGCTAAAGGTTAGGGGTCCATACGATACATTTAAGAGTCAGTAATAGTAGATGTTTTTAAACATCACAGATTCTGTGATGAATTCTCACATCTTCTTAAATACATGTTTCAATGCATTTTTTAATGTAAAAGTAATTCCTGACTGAATTCTAACCTCTATTTGATAGATGCTAAAGGTTAAGGGTCCATTCGATACATTTAAGAGTCAGTAATAGTAGATGTTTTTAAACATCACAGATTCTGTGATGAATTCTCACATCTTCTTTAATACATTTTGTAATGCATTTTTCAATGTAAAAGCAATTCCTTTCTGAATTCTAACCTCTATTCGATAGATAATATAGGTTTATTGTCGATTCGATACATTTAAGAGTCAGTAATAGTAGATGTTTTTAAACATCACAGATTCTGGGATGAATTCTCACATCTTCTTTAATACATTTTGTAATGCATTTTTCAATGTAAAAGCAGTTCCTTTCTGAATTCTAACCTCTATTCGATAGATAATATAGGTTAATGGTTGATTCGATACATTTAAGAGTCAGTAATAGTAGATGTTTTTAAACATCACAGATTCTGTGATGAATTCTCACATGTTCTTTAATACATGTTTCAATGCATTTTTTAATGTAAAAGCAATTCCTGACTGAATTCTAACCTCTATTTGATAGATGCTAAAGGTTAAGGGTCCATTCGATACATTTAAGAGTCAGTAATAGTAGATGTTTTTTAACATCACAGATTCTGTGATGAATTCTCACATCTTCTTAAATACATGTTTCAATGCATTTTTCAATGTAAAAGCAATTCCTGACTGAATTCTAACCTCTATTCGATAGATAATATAGGTTTATTGTCGATTCGATACATTTAAGAGTCAGTAATAGTAGATGTTTTTAAACATCACAGATTCTGGGATGAATTCTCACATCTTCTTTAATACATTTTGTAATGCATTTTTCAATGTAAAAGCAGTTCCTTTCTGAATTCTAACCTCTATTCGATAGATAATATAGGTTAATGGTTGATTCGATACATTTAAGAGTCAGTAATAGTAGATGTTTTTAAACATCACAGATTCTGTGATGAATTCTCACATGTTCTTTAATACATGTTTCAATGCATTTTTTAATGTAAAAGCAATTCCTGACTGAATTCTAACCTCTATTTGATAGATGCTAAAGGTTAAGGGTCCATTCGATACATTTAAGAGTCAGTAATAGTAGATGTTTTTTAACATCACAGATTCTGTGATGAATTCTCACATCTTCTTAAATACATGTTTCAATGCATTTTTTAATGTAAAAGTAATTCCTGACTGAATTCTAACCTCTATTTGATAGATGCTAAAGGTTAAAGTTCCATACGATACATTTAAGAGTCAGTAATAGTAGATGTTTTTAAACATCACAGATTCTGTGATGAATTCTCACATCTTCTTCAATACATGTTTCAATGCATCTTTTAATGTAAAAGTAATTCCTGACTGAATTCTAACCTCTATTTGATAGATGCTAAAGGTTAAGGGTCCATTCGATACATTTAACAGTCAGTAATAGTAGATGTTTTTAAACATCACAGATTCTGTGATGAATTCTCACATCTTCTTTAATACATTTTCAATGCATTTGTTAATGTAAAAGCAATTCCTGACTGATTTCGAACCCTTTATTCGATAGATGCTATAGGTTAATTTTAGATTTGACACATTTAAAAGTCAGTAATAGTAGATGTTTTTAAACATCACAGATTCTGTGATGAATTCTCACATCTTCTTCAATACATGTTTCAATGCATCTTTTAATGTAAAAGTAATTCCTGACTGAATTCTAACCTCTATTTGATAGATGCTAAAGGTTAAGGGTCCATTCGATACATTTAAGAGTCAGTAATAGTAGATGTTTTTAAACATCACAGATTCTGTGATGAATTCTCACATCTTCTTTAATACATTTTCAATGCATTTGTTAATGTAAAAGCAATTCCTGACTGATTTCGAACCCATTATTCGATAGATGCTATAGGATAATTTTAGATTTGATACATTTAAGAGTAAGTAATAGTGGATGTTTTTAAACATCACAGATTCTGTGATGAATTCTCACATGTTCTTTAATAAATGTTTCAATGCATTTTTTAATGTAAAAGCAATTCCTGACTGACTTCTAACCTCTATTTGATAGATGCTAAAGGTTAAAGGTCCATTCGATACATTTATGAGTCAGTAATAGTAGATGTTTTTAAACATCACAGATTCTGTGATTCTTTAATACATGTTTCAATGCATTTTTTAATGTAAAAGCAATTCCTGACTGAATTCTAACCTTTATTTGATAGATGCTAAAGGTTAAGGATCCATTCGATACATTTAAGAGTCAGTAATAATAAATGTTTTTAAACATCACAAATTCTGTGATGAATTCTCACATGTTCTTTAATACATGTTTCAATGCATCTTTTAATATAAAAGCAATTCCTGGCTAAATTCTAACCTCTAAATGATAGATGCAAAAGGTTAAAGGTCCATACGATACATTTAAGAGTCAGTAATAATAAATGTTTTTAAACATCACAGATTCTGTGATGAATTCTCACATGTTCTTTAATACATGTTTCAATTCATCTTTTAATGTAAAAGCAATTCCTGGCTAAATTCTAACCTCTAAATGATAGATGCTAAAGGTTAAGGGTCCATACGATACATTTGAGAGTCAGTAATAATAAATGTTTTTAAACATCACAGATTCTGTGATGAATTCTCACGTGTTCTTTAATACATGTTTCAATGCATTTTTAAATGTAAAAGCAATTCTTGACTGAATTCTAACCTCTATTTGATAGATGCTAAAGGTTAAGGGTCCATTCGATACATTTAAAAGTCAGTAATAGTAGATGTTTTTAAACATCACAGATTCTGTGATGAGTTCTCACATCTTCTTTAATACATGTTTCAATGCATCTTTTAATATAAAAGCAATTCCTGGCTAAATTCTAACCTCTAAATGATAGATGCTAAAGGTTAAGGGTCCATACGATACATTTAAGAGTCAGTAATAATAAATGTTTTTAAACATCACAGATTCTGTGATGAATTCTCACATGTTCTTTAATACATGTTTCAATGCATTTTTCAATGGAAAAGCAGTTCTTGACTGAATTCTAACCTCTATTTGATAGATGCTAAAGGTTAAGGGTCCATTCGATACATTTAAGAGTCAGTAATAGTAGATGTTTTTAAACATCACAGATTCTGTGATGAGTTCTCACATCTTCTTTAATACATGTTTCAATGCATTTTTCAATGTAAAAGCAATTCTTGACTGAATTCTAATCTCTATTTGATAGATGCTAAAGGTTAAGGGTCCATACGATACATTTAAGAGTCAGTATTAGTAGATGTTTTTAAACATCACAGATTCTGTGATGAATTGTCACATCTTCTTTAATACATTTTCAATGCATTTGTTAATGTAAAAGCAATTCCTGACTGATTTCTAACCCTTTATTCGATAGATGCTATAGGTTAACTTTAGATTTGATACATTTAAGAGTCAGTAATAGTGGATGTTTTTAAACATCACAGGTTCTGTGATGAATTCTCACATGTTCTTTAACACATGTTTCAATGCATTTTTTAATGTAAAAGCAATTCCTTTCTAAATTCTAACCTCTATTTGATAGATGCTAAAGGTTAAGAATCCATTCGATACATTCAAGAGTCAGTAATAGTAGATGTTTTTAAACATCACAGATTCTGTGATGAATTCTCACATCTTCTTTAACACATGTTTCAATGCATTTTTTAATGTAAAAGTAATACCTGACTGAATTCTAACCTCTATTTGATAGATGCTAAAGATTAAGGGTCCATACGATACATTAAAGAGTCAGAAATAGTAGATGTTTTTAAAAATCACAGATTGTGTGATGAATTCTCACATCTTCTTTAATACAGGTTTCAATGCATTTTTCAATGTAAAAGCAATTCCTGACTGATTTCTAACCCTTTATTCGATAGATGCTATAGGTTATTTTTAGATTTGATACATTTAAGAGTCAGTAATAGTAGATGTTTTTAAACATCACAGATTCTGTGATGAATTCTCACATGTTCTTTAACACATGTTTCAATGCATTTTTTAATGTAAAAGCAATTCCTTTCTAAATTATAACCTCTATTTGATAGATGCTGAAGGATAGGAATTCATTCGATTCATTTAAGTGTCAGTAATAGTAGATGTTTTTAAACATCACAGATTCTGTGATGAATTCTCACATCTTCTTTAACACATGTTTCAATGCATTTTTTAATGTAAAAGTAATTCCTGACTGAATTCTAACCTCTATTTGATAGATGCTAAAGGTTAAGGGTCCATACGATACATTAAAGAGTCAGAAATAGTAGATGTTTTTAAAAATCACAGATTCTGTGATGAATTCTCACATCTTCTTTAATACATGTTTCAATGTATTTTTCAATGTAAAAGCAATTCCTTACTGAATTCTAACCTCTATTTGATAGATGCTAAAGGTTAAGGGTCCATACGATACATTTAAGTGTCAGTATTAGTAGATGTTTTTAAAGATCACAGATTCTGTGATGAATTCTCACATCTTCTTTAATACATTTTTCAATGCATTTGTTAATGTAAAAGCAATTCCTGACTGATTTCTAACCCTTTATTCGATAGATGCTATAGGTTAATTTTAGATTTGATACATTTAAGAGTAAGTAATAGTGGATGTTTTTAAACATGACAGATTCTGTGATGAATTCTCACATGTTCTTTAATAAATGTTTCAATGCATTTTTTAATGTAAAAGCAATTCCTGACTGAATTCTAACCTCTATTTGATAGATGCTAAAGGTTAAAGGTCCATTCGATACATTTATGAGTCAGTAATAGTAGATGTTTTTAAACATCACAGATTCTGTGATGAATTCTCACATATTCTTTAATACATGTTTCAATGCAATATTTAATGTAAAAGCAATTCCTGACTGAATTCTAACCTTTATTTGATAGGTGCTTAAGGTTAAGGGTCCATTCGATACATTTAAGAGTCAGAAATAGTAGATGTTTTTAAACATCACAGATTCTGAGATGAATTCTCACATGTTCTTTAATACATGTTTCAATGCATCTTTTAATGTAAAAGCAATTCCTGGCTAAATTCTAACCTCTAAATGATAGATGCTAAAGGTTAAGGGTCCATACGATACATTTAAGAGTCAGCAATAATAAATGTTTTTAAACATTACAGATTCTGTGATGAATTCTCACATGTTCTTTAATACATGTTTCAATGCATTTTTCAATGTAAAAGCAATTCTTGACTGAATTCTAACCTCTATTTGATAGATGCTAAAGGTTAAGGGTCCATTCGATAGATTTAAGAGTCAGTAATAGTAGATGTTTTTAAACATCACAGATTCTGTGATGAATTCTCACATGTTCTTTAATACATGTTTCAATGCATCTTTTAATGTAAAAGCAATTCCTGGCTAAATTCTAACCTCTAAATGATAGATGCTAAAGGTTAAGGGTCCATTCGATACATTTAAGAGTCAGTAATAGTAGATGTTTTTAAACATCACAGATTCTGTGATGAATTCTCACATCTTCTTTAATACATTTTCAATGCATTTGTTAATGTAAAAGCAATTCCTGACTGATTTCGAACCCATTATTCGATAGATGCTATAGGATAATTTTAGATTTGATACATTTAAGAGTAAGTAATAGTGGATGTTTTTAAACATCACAGATTCTGTGATGAATTCTCACATGTTCTTTAATAAATGTTTCAATGCATTTTTTAATGTAAAAGCAATTCCTGACTGACTTCTAACCTCTATTTGATAGATGCTAAAGGTTAAAGGTCCATTCGATACATTTATGAGTCAGTAATAGTAGATGTTTTTAAACATCACAGATTCTGTGATTCTTTAATACATGTTTCAATGCATTTTTTAATGTAAAAGCAATTCCTGACTGAATTCTAACCTTTATTTGATAGATGCTAAAGGTTAAGGATCCATTCGATACATTTAAGAGTCAGTAATAATAAATGTTTTTAAACATCACAAATTCTGTGATGAATTCTCACATGTTCTTTAATACATGTTTCAATGCATCTTTTAATATAAAAGCAATTCCTGGCTAAATTCTAACCTCTAAATGATAGATGCAAAAGGTTAAAGGTCCATACGATACATTTAAGAGTCAGTAATAATAAATGTTTTTAAACATCACAGATTCTGTGATGAATTCTCACATGTTCTTTAATACATGTTTCAATTCATCTTTTAATGTAAAAGCAATTCCTGGCTAAATTCTAACCTCTAAATGATAGATGCTAAAGGTTAAGGGTCCATACGATACATTTGAGAGTCAGTAATAATAAATGTTTTTAAACATCACAGATTCTGTGATGAATTCTCACGTGTTCTTTAATACATGTTTCAATGCATTTTTAAATGTAAAAGCAATTCTTGACTGAATTCTAACCTCTATTTGATAGATGCTAAAGGTTAAGGGTCCATTCGATACATTTAAAAGTCAGTAATAGTAGATGTTTTTAAACATCACAGATTCTGTGATGAGTTCTCACATCTTCTTTAATACATGTTTCAATGCATCTTTTAATATAAAAGCAATTCCTGGCTAAATTCTAACCTCTAAATGATAGATGCTAAAGGTTAAGGGTCCATACGATACATTTAAGAGTCAGTAATAATAAATGTTTTTAAACATCACAGATTCTGTGATGAATTCTCACATGTTCTTTAATACATGTTTCAATTCATCTTTTAATGTAAAAGCAATTCCTGGCTAAATTCTAACCTCTAAATGATTGATGCTAAAGGTTAAGGGTCCATACGATACATTTGAGAGTCAGTAATAATAAATGTTTTTAAACATCACAGATTCTGTGATGAATTCTCACATGTTCTTTAATACATGTTTCAATGCATTTTTCAATGGAAAAGCAGTTCTTGACTGAATTCTAACCTCTATTTGATAGATGCTAAAGGTTAAGGGTCCATTCGATACATTTAAGAGTCAGTAATAGTAGATGTTTTTAAACATCACAGATTCTGTGATGAGTTCTCACATCTTCTTTAATACATGTTTCAATGCATTTTTCAATGTAAAAGCAATTCTTGACTGAATTCTAATCTCTATTTGATAGATGCTAAAGGTTAAGGGTCCATACGATACATTTAAGAGTCAGTATTAGTAGATGTTTTTAAACATCACAGATTCTGTGATGAATTGTCACATCTTCTTTAATACATTTTCAATGCATTTGTTAATGTAAAAGCAATTCCTGACTGATTTCTAACCCTTTATTCGATAGATGCTATAGGTTAACTTTAGATTTGATACATTTAAGAGTCAGTAATAGTGGATGTTTTTAAACATCACAGGTTCTGTGATGAATTCTCACATGTTCTTTAACACATGTTTCAATGCATTTTTTAATGTAAAAGCAATTCCTTTCTAAATTCTAACCTCTATTTGATAGATGCTAAAGGTTAAGAATCCATTCGATACATTCAAGAGTCAGTAATAGTAGATGTTTTTAAACATCACAGATTCTGTGATGAATTCTCACATCTTCTTTAACACATGTTTCAATGCATTTTTTAATGTAAAAGTAATACCTGACTGAATTCTAACCTCTATTTGATAGATGCTAAAGATTAAGGGTCCATACGATACATTAAAGAGTCAGAAATAGTAGATGTTTTTAAAAATCACAGATTGTGTGATGAATTCTCACATCTTCTTTAATACAGGTTTCAATGCATTTTTCAATGTAAAAGCAATTCCTGACTGATTTCTAACCCTTTATTCGATAGATGCTATAGGTTATTTTTAGATTTGATACATTTAAGAGTCAGTAATAGTAGATGTTTTTAAACATCACAGATTCTGTGATGAATTCTCACATGTTCTTTAACACATGTTTCAATGCATTTTTTAATGTAAAAGCAATTCCTTTCTAAATTCTAACCTCTATTTGATAGATGCTAAAGGATAGGAATTCATTCGATTCATTTAAGTGTCAGTAATAGTAGATGTTTTTAAACATCACAGATTCTGTGATGAATTCTCACATCTTCTTTAACACATGTTTCAATGCATTTTTTAATGTAAAAGTAATTCCTGACTGAATTCTAACCTCTATTTGATAGATGCTAAAGGTTAAGGGTCCATACGATACATTAAAGAGTCAGAAATAGTAGATGTTTTTAAAAATCACAGATTCTGTGATGAATTCTCACATCTTCTTTAATACATGTTTCAATGTATTTTTCAATGTAAAAGCAATTCCTTACTGAATTCTAACCTCTATTTGATAGATGCTAAAGGTTAAGGGTCCATACGATACATTTAAGTGTCAGTATTAGTAGATGTTTTTAAAGATCACAGATTCTGTGATGAATTCTCACATCTTCTTTAATACATTTTTCAATGCATTTGTTAATGTAAAAGCAATTCCTGACTGATTTCTAACCCTTTATTCGATAGATGCTATAGGTTAATTTTAGATTTGATACATTTAAGAGTAAGTAATAGTGGATGTTTTTAAACATGACAGATTCTGTGATGAATTCTCACATGTTCTTTAATAAATGTTTCAATGCATTTTTTAATGTAAAAGCAATTCCTGACTGAATTCTAACCTCTATTTGATAGATGCTAAAGGTTAAAGGTCCATTCGATACATTTATGAGTCAGTAATAGTAGATGTTTTTAAACATCACAGATTCTGTGATGAATTCTCACATATTCTTTAATACATGTTTCAATGCAATATTTAATGTAAAAGCAATTCCTGACTGAATTCTAACCTTTATTTGATAGGTGCTTAAGGTTAAGGGTCCATTCGATACATTTAAGAGTCAGAAATAGTAGATGTTTTTAAACATCACAGATTCTGAGATGAATTCTCACATGTTCTTTAATACATGTTTCAATGCATCTTTTAATGTAAAAGCAATTCCTGGCTAAATTCTAACCTCTAAATGATAGATGCTAAAGGTTAAGGGTCCATACGATACATTTAAGAGTCAGTAATAATAAATGTTTTTAAACATTACAGATTCTGTGATGAATTCTCACATGTTCTTTAATACATGTTTCAATGCATTTTTCAATGTAAAAGCAATTCTTGACTGAATTCTAACCTCTATTTGATAGATGCTAAAGGTTAAGGGTCCATTCGATAGATTTAAGAGTCAGTAATAGTAGATGTTTTTAAACATCACAGATTCTGTGATGAATTCTCACATGTTCTTTAATACATGTTTCAATGCATCTTTTAATGTAAAAGCAATTCCTGGCTAAATTCTAACCTCTAAATGATAGATGCTAAAGGTTAAGGTTCCATACGATACATTTAAGAGTCAGTAATAATAAATGTTTTTAAACATCACAGATTCTGTGATGAATTCTCACATATTCTTTAATACATGTTTCAATGCAATTTTTAATGTAAAAGCAATTCCTGACTGATTTCTAACCCTTTATTCGATAGATGCTATAGGTTAATTTTAGATTTGATACATTTAAGAGTCAGTAATAGTGGATGTTTTTAAACATCACAGATTCTGTGATGAATTCTCACATGTTCTTTAATACATGTTTCAATGCATTTTTCAATGTAAAAGCAATTCTTGACTGAATTCTAACCTCTATTTGATAGATG
The DNA here is from genome assembly GCA_964020215.1 of Aurelia sp. 3 sensu Dawson et al. (2005). Classification (NCBI taxonomy): domain Eukaryota; kingdom Metazoa; phylum Cnidaria; class Scyphozoa; order Semaeostomeae; family Ulmaridae; genus Aurelia; species Aurelia sp. 3 sensu Dawson et al. (2005). Next base: position 27,521,543 of record OZ026572.1, on the reverse strand, counting down.
CTAAAGGTTAAGGGTCCATTCGATAGATTTAAGAGTCAGTAATAGTAGATGTTTTTAAACATCACAGATTCTGTGATGAATTCTCACATGTTCTTTAATACATGTTTCAATGCATCTTTTAATGTAAAAGCAATTCCTGGCTAAATTCTAACCTCTAAATGATAGATGCTAAAGGTTAAGGTTCCATACGATACATTTAAGAGTCAGTAATAATAAATGTTTTTAAACATCACAGATTCTGTGATGAATTCTCACATATTCTTTAATACATGTTTCAATGCAATTTTTAATGTAAAAGCAATTCCTGACTGATTTCTAACCCTTTATTCGATAGATGCTATAGGTTAATTTTAGATTTGATACATTTAAGAGTCAGTAATAGTGGATGTTTTTAAACATCACAGGTTCTGTGATGAATTCTCACATGTTCTTTAATAAATGTTTCAATGCATTTTTTAATGTAAAAACAATTCCTTTCTAAATTCTAATCTCTATTTGATAGATGCTAAAGGTTAAGAATCCATTCGATACATTTAAGAGTCAGTAATAGTAGATGTTTTTAAACATCACAGATTCTGTGATGAATTCTCACATCTTCTTTAACACATGTTTCAATGCATTTTTAATGTAAAAGTAATACCTGACTGAATTCTAACCTCTATTTGATGGATGCTAAAGGTTAAGGGTCCATACGATACATTAAAGAGTCAGAAATAGTAGATGTTTTTAAAAATCACAGATTCTGTGATGAATTCTCACATCTTCTTTAATACAGGTTTCAATGCATTTTTCAATGTAAAAGCAATTCCTGACTGATTTCTAACCCTTTATTCGATAGATGCTATAGGTTATTTTTAGATTTGATACATTTAAGAGTCAGTAATAGTAGATGTTTTTAAACATCACAGATTCTGTGATGAATTCTCACATGTTCTTTAACACATGTTTCAATGCATTTTTTAATGTAAAAGCAATTCCTCTCTAAATTCTAACCTCTATTTGATAGATGCTGAAGGATAGGAATCCATTCGATTCATTTAAGAGTCAGTAATACATGATATGCACATTGACGTCACGGATCCTGATTGAGTGGCAAATGGATCCATAATGGCGGACGCGAGCTGTGAAACTTTGGGAGCGCCTTCTTCTGGCAACAGGATTACATACTTGGAGTATAAAAAATGTCCTAAAAATCAGCGTAGGCGAAAGCTGAGATTCCAATGTGCCTATTTTTATTTATGTTTTCAAATTCAGGCTCCCGATTGAAGCGTAACGGACAAAATAAAATCAAGCATGTGGCCTAAGGATTTTCCGGACCCTTGAAATTCCCGCCAAAACCGGAGTAATCTGGGAAGCGCGCACAGGCCTGGGGATGACGACAAACATTGGCCCAGCAAATTTGAAATTTCAACGCTGCTTCTTCGACATTCAGCCAGAAAAATACTTCCAGGGCCATTGTTTGTATGGATACATTGCCTCAACGTTCAGTGCTCAAGTTCCATGGAATTCGAAGGCAGCCCACACGAGGTTTTCGTTCGCTTACCAAGGCAGAGACTGAGAGCTCTCCAGGCTTCGATATTCGTTGGATTTGCACATTAATCCTTTCTCAGGTAGGCCATGTCGTTTATATTTTGTTTTCGAATTGTTTTTCGTCGTTGTCGTTGAGTATTGCTTACTGAACCACGTTTTGAAAAAATGTTCTCCACGTATAAATGTTATGCATCAGGAAAGACACGAAAATAGAACCCGCTTGGAGATTTATATTTCATTTCATTCCTTTTCAGGGAGAAACAAGATGGCGAGCTTCTTGTAAGATTGCGACACCGAAGAGTATCGAAGAAGCTCCAGTTCAGCTGGCAAACCCTCGAGAGTGGTTGCAAGAACGTTACATCGTGACTGGCATCCCTTTACCTGCATTCAGTCCGAGATGAAACCAGTTTCTTTGCCTGCCAGATTACCCTGCATGTTGCTGCTTTCCCAAACAATTTCAAGAGGAACAGTGGCAGTTTTAGAAGATTTTGGTTGATGAAGAGAGGGTTGAGCAGCCTCAAGAGCATTGATTACAGATCCTTCTACAAATTAAACTTTTTTTCTCAAAAACTTGCAAATTGATGCTAAATTATGTTCCACTTAAAGAGACACTTTTTGAAGAATGATATTTCATGAAAATTGAATTTGGCAATGGTTGCACTCAATATTTTGAAAAACAGAACAAAGGCTTTTGACATTTTCAATGTGTTTTCTGTAAAAGAATTATACCAGAATAAACAATTTTATTTACAATATTTGGCAGCAAATCAATATTTACAAAGTCAACACAACATTCAATGCTTTTTGGTTGTGTAGCTTGAAGTTGCCTTACTTGGTAATTGGATCATTATTTTATTCTTACATTAATTATGTAAGCAGCACATTTGGTTGACAATTTCTGGAGCAATCTGAGTGTTTCTTGCTAATGTGTTTCTGAAACAGCCTTCAAAGTGCCTGCAGGACATTACAACCAAGCTGCTTCATGACCATAAAAGTAGTCAAGTGTGTACTTTCCATTGTTTCTCCAGAGTTTCACATGTTCACTGTACTTTCCTTTGTTTTCTAAACCACATTCCTTTATTTTTGGAACCTGCTATGCAGTTAGCCAATGCAATTTGTATGAATCAAATTTCACTTCTGCACAATACATTTTCCAGTTGGCCAATGCAATTTGTATGAATCAAATTTCAATTTTGCTTCAATACAGTTTCCATAGTGGAGAAAGAAATAAGATTATTGCTCAATATTTGATAGAAATGTTTGATATAATTGTGCTTTACAATACAGCACCCATCATTTACTGCCTTGTGCACATGACGCCCTTTAAATTTTCAAGTTATTATTTCTATGACGTAAATGTTGTTGATTTAAAGCAATTTTGACAGTACACATATTTTCCTTATAAGAAACTACTTATAAGAAACTCAACTCGCAGATCATCAAAAAATTAAGAAACTCCAGCACTGGGAAAATAGAACTAAAAAAACTATTTATTTTTTACAAAGGAAATCCTTGACATATTTTACTATATTTCACTTGTTTTCCTGTTTTATACTACTCCAAATTTACTTGAGTGATTTCTAAACTTCCAAAAGTTTTCAAATAACATTGCTTTGAAAAGTTCATAAGGGCACAGTTAGTGAACATGAAGATTATCATAGAACCTCTAAGAAATTCGTAAGAAACTCTGAGTACTCAAGATGTGATAATTTTAAGAAACTGAGTACTGACCCAAATTCTTAGTTTCTTATAAAAAAATATGTGTACCCTCAAAATATGTTCATGAAACCTTGACACTTCACACATGTTTCCACATAAACTTTGTGAGAAAAGAATTCCTAAAATGCCTGCTCCAAAGTACTTGTACCATTGCTACAAAACAGATTCACCACAGCGGAAGAATTTTGTTCCAGATCTTTAATGAAAGCATAATTGCACTGAATGACCAAAAATGGCAAAGAGTTTCAGTTTGCCATGTCTGAGGGCCAGGACTATTTGTTTCACTTGAAAAAAAGATTAAAGTGAATATTTACAGAAGCAACAGGCAATGAAAACTGAGCCATGCCATATCAAATAACAGCTTTCATAGCTTTAGCAACGTTGATCTATGTTAGCAATTCATCATAGCAATGGATGACAGCAATACTCTTCATTGTTTTTCTTCCACAAGAATGTCTCTTTCTGTGTAACATAATTTGGCATCAATTTCTTGCTTGCTGAGACAAAAAAAGTTCAATTTGTAGAAGAGTCTATACACAATGTTCTTGAGGCTGCTGAGTCTTTTCTCCATCCATCAAAATCTTCTAAAATTGCCACTGTTTATGCTAAAATTGTTTAGGAGTGCAGTAGCACACAGGATAATCAGGTGGGCAAAAACTATTTTCATCTTGGACTGAATGCAGGTAAAGCCAAGGGAAGCCAGTACCAATGTAACGTTCTTGCAACCACTCTCGGGGATGAGTAGCCGGCTGAACTGAAGCCTCTTCGATACTCTTTTTCGGTGGCAAACTCGTGTGTCGAAATCTTGAACAAGAAGTTCGCCATCTTGTCTCCCTGAAAAGGAATATGAAATGAAGTATAAATCTCCAAGCGGGTTCTATTTTCGTGTCTTTCTTGATGCAAAATATTTTACGTGAGCAAAATTATTTTCAAACGTCATCCAGTAAGAATACTTTGACAACAACGGCGAAAAAAATTTGAAAACAAAATATAAACGACATGGCCTACCTGAGAAACAATGAATGTGCAAATCCAACAAGTATCGAAGCCGGGAGAGCTCTCAGTCTCTGTAGGCGAACGAAAACCTCGTGCGTGCTTCCTTCGAATTCCATGGAACTTGAGCACTGAACTTTGAGGCAATGTATCCATACAACCAATGACCCTGGAAGTATTTTTCTGGCTGAATGTCGAAGAAGCAGCGTTGAAATTTGCTAGGCCAATGTTTGTGTCTTCCCCAGGCCTGTGCGCGCTTCCCAGATTACTCCGGTTTTGGCGGGAAGTTCAAGGGTCCGGAAAATCCTTAGGCCGCATGCTTCATTTCATTTTGTCAGCCGCTCTTCTATCGTGGAACAAAAGTGTAAAAACAAAATAGAATTGGGCACTATGAAATATCAGCTTTCACCTCGGCTAATTTTTAGAAAGATTTTAGACCCTGAGTATGTGATCCTGGCGCACGAAGAAGGCGTGCCCTAGGCTCCGCAGCTCGCATCCGCCATTATGGACTCAATTTGCCACTCAAAAAGTTTCGAACGTGATTATGACGTCAATATGCATATCATGTATAGTAGATGTTTTTAAACATCACAGATTCTGTGATGAATTCTCACATCTTCTTTAACACATGTTTCAATGCATTTTTTAATGTAAAAGTAATTCCTGACTGAATTCTAACCTCTATTTGATAGATGCTAAAGGTTAAGGGTCCATACGATACATTAAAGAGTCAGAAATAGTAGATGTTTTTAAAAATCACAGATTCTGTGATGAATTCTCACATCTTCTTTAATACATTTTTCAATGCATTTGTTAATGTAAAAGCAATTCCTGACTGATTTCTAACCCTTTATTCGATAGATGCTATAGGTTAATTTTAGATTTGATACATTTAAGAGTAAGTAATAGTGGATGTTTTTAAACATCACAGATTCTGTGATGAATTCTCACATGTTCTTTAATAAATGTTCCAATGCATGTTTTAATGTAAAAGCAATTCCTGACTGAATTCTAACCTTTATTTGATAGGTGCTTAAGGTTAAGGGTCCATTCGATACATTTAAGAGTCAGAAATAGTAGATGTTTTTAAACATCACAGATTCTGAGATGAATTCTCACATGTTCTTTAATACATGTTTCAATGCATCTTTTAATGTAAAAGCAATTCCTGGCTAAATTCTAACCTCTAAATGATAGATGCTAAAGGTTAAGGGTCCATACGATACATTTAAGAGTCAGTAATAATAAATGTTTTTAAACATCACAGATTCTGTGATGAATTCTCACATGTTCTTTAATACATGTTTCAATGCATTTTTCAATGTAAAAGCAATTCTTGACTGAATTCTAACCTCTATTTGATAGATGCTAAAGGTTAAGGGTCCATTCGATAGATTTAAGAGTCAGCAATAGTAGATGTTTTTAAACATCACAGATTCTGTGATGAATTCTCACATGTTCTTTAATACATGTTTCAATGCATCTTTTAATGTAAAAGCAATTCCTGGCTAAATTCTAACCTCTAAATGATAGATGCTAAAGGTTAAGGTTCCATACGATACATTTAAGAGTCAGTAATAATAAATGTTTTTAAACATCACAAATTCTGTGATGAATTCTCACATATTCTTTAATACATGTTTCAATGCAATTTTTAATGTAAAAGCAATTCCTGACTGATTTCTAACCCTTTATTCGATAGATGCTATAGGTTAATTTTAGATTTGATACATTTAAGAGTCAGTAATAGTAGATGTTTTTAAACATCACAGATTCTGTGATGAATTCTCACATGTTCTTTAATAAATGTTTCAATGCATTTTTTAATGTAAAAGCAATTCCTGACTAAATTCTAACCTCTATTTGATAGATGCTAAAGGTTAAAGGTCCATTCGATACATTTATGAGTCAGTAATAGTAGATGTTTTTAAACATCACAGATTCTGTGATGAATTCTCACATATTCTTTAATACATGTTTCAATTCATGTTTTAATGTAAAAGCAATTCCTGACTGAATTCTAACCTTTATTTGATAGATGCTAAAGGTTAAGGGTCCATTCGATACATTTAAGAGTCAGAAATAGTAGATGTTTTTAAACATCACAGATTCTGAGATGAATTCTCACATGTTCTTTAATACATGTTTCAATGCATCTTTTAATGTAAAAGCAATTCCTGGCTAAATTCTAACCTCTAAATGATAGATGCTAAAGGTTAATTTTAGATTTGATACATTTAAGAGTCAGTAATAGAAGATGTTTTTAAACATCACAGATTCTGTGATGAATTCTCACATGTTCTTTAACACATGTTTCAATGCATTTTTTAATGTAAAAGCAATTCCTTTCTAAATTCTAACCTCTATTTGATAGATGCTAAAGGTTACGAATCCATTCTATTCATTTAAGAGTCAGTAATAGTAGATGTTTTTAAACATCACAGATTCTGTGATGAATTCTCACATCTTCTTTAACACATGTTTCAATGCATTTTTAATGTAAAAGTAATTCCTCACTGAATTCTAACCTCTATTTGATAGATGCTAAAGGTTAAGGGTCCATACGATACATTAAAGAGTCAGAAATAGTAGATGTTTTAAAAAATCACAGATTTTGTGATGAATTCTCACATCTTCTTTAATACATGTTTCAATGCATTTTTCAATGTAAAAGCAATTCCTTACTGAATTCTAACCTCTATTTGATAGATGCTAAAGGTTAAGGGTCCATACGATACATTTAAGAGTCAGTAATAGTAGATGTTTTTAAACATCACAGATTCTGTGATGAATACTCACATCTTCTTTAATACATTTTTCAATGCATTTGTTAATGTAAAAGCAATTCCTGACTGATTTCTAACCTTTTATTCGATAGATGCTATAGGTTAACTTTAGATTTGATACATTTAAGAGTCAGTAATAGTAGATGTTTTTAAACATCACAGATTCTGTGGTGAATTCTCACATCTTCTTTAACACATGTTTCAATGCATTTTTAATGTAAAAACAATTCCTTTCTAAATTCTAATCTCTATTTGATAGATGCTAAAGGTTAAGAATCCATTCGATACATTTAAGAGTCAGTAATAGTAGATGTTTTTAAACATCACAGATTCTGTGATGAATTCTCACACCTTCTTTAACACATGTTTCAATGCATTTTTCAATGTAAAAGCAATTCCTGACTGAATTCTAACCTCTATTTGATAGATGCTAAAGGTTAAGGGTCCATTCGATAGATTTAAGAGTCAGTAATAGTAGATGTTTTTAAACATCACAGATTCTGTGATGAATTCTCACATGGTCTTTAATACATGTTTCAATGCATCTTTTAATGTACAAGCAATTCCTGGCTAAATTCTAACCTCTAAATGATAGATGCTAAAGGTTAAGGGTCCATACGATACATTAAAGAGTCAGAAATAGTAGATGTTTTAAAAAATCACAGATTCTGTGATGAATTCTCACATCTTCTTTAATACATGTTTCAATGCATTTTTCAATGTAAAAGCAATTCCTGACTGATTTCTAACCCTTTATTCGATAGATGCTATAGGTTATTTTTAGATTTGATACATTTAAGAGTCAGTAATAGAAGATGTTTTTAAACATCACAGATTCTGTGATGAATTCTCACATGTTCTTTAACACATGTTTCAATGCATTTTTTAATGTAAAAGCAATTCCTTTCTAAATTCTAACCTCTATTTGATAGATGCTAAAGGTTACGAATCCATTCTATTCATTTAAGAGTCAGTAATAGTAGATGTTTTTAAACATCACAGATTCTGTGATGAATTCTCACATCTTCTTTAACACATGTTTCAATGCATTTTTTAATGTAAAAGTAATACCTGACTGAATTCTAACCTCTATTTGATAGATGCTAAAGGTTAAGGGTCCATACGATACATTAAAGAGTCAGAAATAGTAGATGTTTTTAAAAATCACAGATTCTGTGATGAATTCTCACATCTTCTTTAATACATGTTTCAATGCATTTTTCAATGTAAAAGCAATTCCTGACTGATTTCTAACCCTTTATCGATAGATGCTATAGGTTATTTTTTAGATTTGATACATTTAAGAGTCAGTAATAGTAGATGTTTTTAAACATCACAGACTCTGTGATGAATTCTCACATCATCTTTAACACATGTTTCAATGCATTTTTTAATGTAAAAGTAATTCCTCACTGAATTCTAACCTCTATTTGATAGATGCTAAAGGTTAAGGGTCCATACGATACATTAAAGAGTCAGAAATAGAAGATGTTTTCAAAAATCACAGATTCTGTGATGAATTCTCACATCTTCTTTAATACATGTTTCAATGTATTTTTCAATGTAAAAGCAATTCCTTACCGAATTCTAACCTCTATTTGATAGATGCTAAAGGTTAAGGGTCCATACAATACATTTAAGTGTCAGTAATAGTAGATGTTTTTAAACATCACAGATTCTGTGATGAATTCTCACATCTTCTTTAATACATTTTTCAATGCATTTGTTAATGTAAAAGCAATTCCTGACTGGTTTCTAACCCTTTATTCGATAGATGCTATAGGTTAATTTTAGATTTGATACATTTAAGAGTAAGTAATAGTGGATGTTTTTAAACATCACAGATTCTGTGATGAATTCTCACATGTTCTTTAATAAATGTTTCAATGCATTTTTTAATGTAAAAGCAATTCCTGACTGAATTCTAACCTTTATTTGATGGATGCTAAAGGTTAAGGGTCCATTCGATACATTTAAGAGTCAGAAATAGTAGATGTTTTTAAACATCACAGATTCTGTGATGAATTCTCACATGTTCTTTAATACATGTTTCAATGCATTTTTTAATGTAAAAGCAATTCCTGGCTAAATTCTAACCTCTAAATGATAGATGCTAAAGGTTAAGGGTCCATACGATACATTTAAGAGTCAGTATTAATAAATGTTTTTAAACATCACAGATTCTGTGATGAATTCTCAGACTATACATTTAAGAGTCAGTAATAGTAGATGTTTTTAAACATCACAGATTCTGTGATGAATTCTCACATCTTCTTTAATACATGTTTCAATGCATTTTTTAATGTAAAAGCAATTCCTGACTGAATTCTAACCTCTATTTGATAGATGCTTAACGTTAAGGGTCCATACGATACATTTAAGAGTCAGTAATAGTAGATGTTTTTAAACATCACAGATTCTGTGATGAATTCTCACATCTTCTTTAAAACATGTTTCAATGCATTTTTAATGTAAAAGCAATTCCTGACTGAATTCTAACCTCTTTTTGATAGATGCTAAAGGTTAAGGGTCCATTCGATACATTTAAGAGTCAGTAATAGTAGATGTTTTTAAACATCACAGATTCTGTGATGAATTCTCACATCTTCTTTAATACATGTTTCAATGCATTTTTTAATGTAAAAGCAATTCCTGACTGAATTCTAACCTTTATTTGATAGATGCTAAAGGTTAAGGGTCCATTCGATACATTTAAGAGTCAGTAATAGTAGATGTTTTTAAACATCACAGATTCTGTGATGAATTCTCACATCTTCTTTAATACATGTTTCAATGCATTTATCAATGTAAAAGTAATTCCTGACTGAATTCTAACCTCTTTTTGATAGATGCTAAAGGTTAAGGGTCCATTCGATACATTGAAGAGTCAGTAATAGTAGATATTTTTAAACATCACAGATTCTGTGATGAATTCTCACATCTTCTTTAATACATGTTTCCATGCATTTTTCAATGCAAAAGCAATTCCTGACTGAATTCTAACCTCTATTTGATAGATGCTAAAGGTTAATTGTCCATTCGATACATTTAAGAGTCAGTAATAGTAGATGTTTTTAAACATCAGAGATTCTGTGCTGAATTCTCACATCTTCTTTAATACATTTTTCAATGCATTTTTTAATGTAAATGCAATTCTTGACTAATTTCTAGCCCTTTATTCGATATATGCTATAGGTTATTTTTAGATTTGATACATTTAAGAGTGAGTAATAGTAGATGTTTTTAAACATCACAGATTCTGTGATGAATTCTCACATGTTCTTTAACACATGTTTCAATGCATTTTTTAATGTAATAGCAATTCCTTTCTAATTTCTAACCTCTATTTGATAGATGCTAAAGGTTAAGAATCCATTCGATTCATTTAAGAGTCAGTAATAGTAGATGTTTTTAAACATCACAGATTCTGTGATGAATTCTCACATCTCCTTTAACACATGTTTCAATGCATTTTTTAATGTAAAAGTAATTCCTGACTGAATTCTAACCTCTATTTGATAGATGCTAAAGGATAAGTGTCCATTCGATACATTTAAGAGTCAGTAATAGTAGATGTTTTTAAACATCACAGATTCTGTGATGAATTCTCACATCTTCTTTAACACATGTTTCAATGCATTTTTTAATGTAAAAGTAATTCCTGACTGAATTCTAACCTCTATTTGATTGATGCTAAAGGTTAAGGGTCCATACGATACATTTAAGAGTCAGAAATAGTAGATGTTTTTAAACATCACAGATTCTGTGATGAATTCTCACATCTTCTTTAATACATGTTCAATGCATTTTTCAATGTAAAAGCAATTCCTGACTGAATTTTAACTTCTATTTGATAGATGCTTAAGGTTAAGGGTCCATACGATACATTTAAGAGTCAGAAATAGTAGATGTTTTTAAAAATCACAGATTCTGTGATGAATTCTCACATCTTCTTTAATACATGTTTCAATGCATTTTTCAATGTAAAAGCAATTCCTTACTGAATTCTAACCTCTATTTGATAGATGCTAAAGGTTAAGGGTCCATTCGATACATTTAAGAGTCAGTAATAGTAGATGTTTTTAAACATCACAGATTCTGTGATGAATTCTCACATCTTCTTTAACACATGTTTCAATGCATTTTTTAATGTAAAAGTAATTCCTGACTGAATTATAACCTCTATTTGATAGATGCTAAAGGTTAAGGGTTCATACGATACATTTAAGAGTCAGAAATAGTAGATGTTTTTAAACATCACAGATTCTGTGATGAATTCTCACATCTTCTTTAATACATGTTTCAATGCATTTTTCAATGTAAAAGCAATTCCTGACTGAATTCTAACCTCTATTTGATAGATGCTTAAGGTTAAGGGTCCATACGATACATTTAAGAGTCAGTAATAGTAGATGTTTTTAAACATCACAGATTCTGTGATGAATTCTCACATCTTCTTTAATACATGTTTCAATGCATTTTTCAATGTAAAAGCAATTCCTGACTGAATTCTAACCTCTATTTGATAGATGCTTAAGGTTAAGGGTCCATACGATACATTTAAGTGTCAGTAATAGTAGATGTTTTTAAACATCACAGATTCTGTGATGAATTCTCACATCTTCTTTAAAACATGTTTCAATGCATTTTTCAATGTAAAAGCAATTCCTGACTGAATTCTAACCTCTATTTGATAGATGCTAAAGGTTAATTGTCCATTCGATACATTTAAGAGTCAGAAATAGTAGATGTTTTTAAACATCACAGATTCTGTGATGAATTCTCACATCTTCTTTAATACATGTTTCAATGCATTTTTCAATGTAAAAGCAATTCCTGACTGAATTCTAACCTCTATTTGATAGATGCTTAAGGTTAAGGGTCCATACGATACATTTAAGAGTCAGTAATAGTAGATGTTTTTAAACATCACAGATTCTGTGATGAATTCTCACATCTTCTTTAACACATGTTTCAATGCATTTTTTAATGTAAAAGTAATTCCTGACTGAATTATAACCTCTATTTGATAGATGCTAAAGGTTAAGGGTTCATACGATACATTTAAGAGTCAGAAATAGTAGATGTTTTTAAACATCACAGATTCTGTGATGAATTCTCACATCTTCTTTAATACATGTTTCAATGCATTTTTCAATGTAAAAGCAATTCCTGACTGAATTCTAACCTCTATTTGATAGATGCTAAAGGTTAATTGTCCATTCGATACATTTAAGAGTCAGTAATAGTAGATGTTTTTAAACATCAGAGATTCTGTGCTGAATTCTCACATCTTCTTTAATACATTTTTCAATGCATTTTTTAATGTAAATGCAATTCTTGACTAATTTCTAGCCCTTTATTCGATATATGCTATAGGTTATTTTTAGATTTGATACATTTAAGAGTGAGTAATAGTAGATGTTTTTAAACATCACAGATTCTGTGATGAATTCTCACATGTTCTTTAACACATGTTTCAATGCATTTTTTAATGTAATAGCAATTCCTTTCTAATTTCTAACCTGTATTTGATAGATGCTAAAGGTTAAGAATCCATTCGATTCATTTAAGAGTCAGTAATAGTAGATGTTTTTAAACATCACAGATTCTGTGATGAATTCTCACATCTTCTTTAACACATGTTTCAATGCATTTTTTAATGTAAAAGTAATTCCTGACTGAATTCTAACCTCTATTTGATAGATGCTAAAGGATAAGTGTCCATTCGATACATTTAAGAGTCAGTAATAGTAGATGTTTTTAAACATCACAGATTCTGTGATGAATTCTCACATCTTCTTTAACACATGTTTCAATGCATTTTTTAATGTAAAAGTAATTCCTGACTGAATTCTAACCTCTATTTGATTGATGCTAAAGGTTAAGGGTCCATACGATACATTTAAGAGTCAGAAATAGTAGATGTTTTTAAACATCACAGATTCTGTGATGAATTCTCACATCTTCTTTAATACATGTTTCAATGCATTTTTCAATGTAAAAGCAATTCCTGACTGAATTTTAACTTCTATTTGATAGATGCTTAAGGTTAAGGGTCCATACGATACATTTAAGAGTCAGAAATAGTAGATGTTTTTAAAAATCACAGATTCTGTGATGAATTCTCACATCTTCTTTAATACATGTTTCAATGCATTTTTCAATGTAAAAGCAATTCCTTACTGAATTCTAACCTCTATTTGATAGATGCTAAAGGTTAAGGGTCCATTCGATACATTTAAGAGTCAGTAATAGTAGATGTTTTTAAACATCACAGATTCTGTGATGAATTCTCACATCTTCTTTAACACATGTTTCAATGCATTTTTTAATGTAAAAGTAATTCCTGACTGAATTATAACCTCTATTTGATAGATGCTAAAGGTTAAGGGTTCATACGATACATTTAAGAGTCAGAAATAGTAGATGTTTTTAAACATCACAGATTCTGTGATGAATTCTCACATCTTCTTTAATACATGTTTCAATGCATTTTTCAATGTAAAAGCAATTCCTGACTGAATTCTAACCTCTATTTGATAGATGCTTAAGGTTAAGGGTCCATACGATACATTTAAGAGTCAGTAATAGTAGATGTTTTTAAACATCACAGATTCTGTGATGAACTCTCACATCTTCTTTAAAACATGTTTCAATGCATTTTTAATGTAAAAGCAATTCCTGACTGAGTTCTAACCTCTATTTGATAGATGCTAAAGGTTAAAGGTCCATTCGATACATTTATGAGTCAGTAATAGTAGATGTTTTTAAACATCACAGATTCTCTGATGAATTCTCACATCTTCTTCAACACATGTTTCAATGCATTTTTTAATGTAAAAGCAATTCCTGACTGAATTCTAACCTTTATTTGATAGATGCTAATGGTTAAGGGTCCATTCGATACATTTAAGAGTCAGTAATAGTAGATGTTTTTAAACATCACAGATTCTGTGATGAATTCTCACATCTTCTTTAATACATGTTTCAATGCATTTTTCAATGTAAAAGCAATTCCTGACTGAATTCTAACCTTTATTTGATAGATGCTAATGGTTAAGGGTCCATTCGATACATTTAAGAGTCAGTAATAGTAGATGTTTTTAAACATCACAGATTCTGTGATGAATTCTCACATCTTCTTTAATACATGTTTCAATGCATTTTTCAATGTAAAAGCAATTCCTGACTGAATTCTAACATCTATTTGATAGATGCTAAAGGTTAAGGGTCCATTCGATACATTTTAGAGTCAGTAATAGTAGATGTTTTTAAGCATCACAGATTCTGTGATAAATTCTCACATCTTCTTTAATACATGTTTCAATGCATTTTTGAATGTAAAAGCAATTCCTGACTGAATTCTAACCTCTATTTGATAGATGCTAAAGGTTAAAGGTCCATTCGATACATTTATGAGTCAGTAATAGTAGATGTTTTTAAACATCACAGATTCTGTGATGAATTCTCACATCTTCTTCAATACATGTTTCAATGCATTTTTTAATGTAAAAGTAATTCCTGACTGAATTCTAACCTCTATTTGATAGATGCTAAAGGTTAAAGGTCCATTCGATACATTTATGAGTCAGTAATAGTAGATGTTTTTAAACATCACAGATTCTGTGATGAATTCTCACATCTTCTTCAATACATGTTTCAATGCATTTTTTAATGTAAAAGCAATTCCTGACTGAATTCTAACCTCTATTTGATAGATGCTAAAGGTTAAAAGTCCATTCGATACATTTATGAGTCAGTAATAGTAGATGTTTTTAAACATCACAGATTCTGTGATGAATTCTCACATCTTCTTCAATACATGTTTCAATGCATTTTTTAATGTAAAAGCAATTCCTGACTGAATTCTAACCTCTATTTGATAGATGCTAAAGGTTAATTGTCCATTCGATACATTTAAGAGTCAGTAATAGTAGATGTTTTTAAACATCAGAGATTCTGTGCTGAATTCTCACATCTTCTTTAATACATTTTTCAATGCATTTTTTAATGTAAATGCAATTCTTGACTAATTTCTAGCCCTTTATTCGATATATGCTATAGGTTATTTTTAGATTTGATACATTTAAGAGTGAGTAATAGTAGATGTTTTTAAACATCACAGATTCTGTGATGAATTCTCACATGTTCTTTAACACATGTTTCAATGCATTTTTTAATGTAATAGCAATTCCTTTCTAATTTCTAACCTCTATTTGATAGATGCTAAAGGTTAAGAATCCATTCGATTCATTTAAGAGTCAGTAATAGTAGATGTTTTTAAACATCACAGATTCTGTGATGAATTCTCACATCTTCTTTAACACATGTTTCAATGCATTTTTTAATGTAAAAGTAATTCCTGACTGAATTCTAACCTCTATTTGATAGATGCTAAAGGATAAGTGTCCATTCGATACATTTAAGAGTCAGTAATAGTAGATGTTTTTAAACATCACAGATTCTGTGATGAATTCTCACATCTTCTTTAACACATGTTTCAATGCATTTTTTAATGTAAAAGTAATTCCTGACTGAATTCTAACCTCTATTTGATTGATGCTAAAGGTTAAGGGTCCATACGATACATTTAAGAGTCAGAAATAGTAGATGTTTTTAAACATCACAGATTCTGTGATGAATTCTCACATCTTCTTTAATACATGTTTCAATGCATTTTTCAATGTAAAAGCAATTCCTGACTGAATTTTAACTTCTATTTGATAGATGCTTAAGGTTAAGGGTCCATACGATACATTTAAGAGTCAGAAATAGTAGATGTTTTTAAAAATCACAGATTCTGTGATGAATTCTCACATCTTCTTTAATACATGTTTCAATGCATTTTTCAATGTAAAAGCAATTCCTTACTGAATTCTAACCTCTATTTGATAGATGCTAAAGGTTAAGGGTCCATTCGATACATTTAAGAGTCAGTAATAGTAGATGTTTTTAAACATCACAGATTCTGTGATGAATTCTCACATCTTCTTTAACACATGTTTCAATGCATTTTTTAATGTAAAAGTAATTCCTGACTGAATTATAACCTCTATTTGATAGATGCTAAAGGTTAAGGCTTCATACGATACATTTAAGAGTCAGAAATAGTAGATGTTTTTAAACATCACAGATTCTGTGATGAATTCTCACATATTCTTTAATACATGTTTCAATGCATTTTTCAATGTAAAAGCAATTCCTGACTGAATTCTAACCTCTATTTGATAGATGCTTAAGGTTAAGGGTCCATACGATACATTTAAGAGTCAGTAATAGTAGATGTTTTTAAACATCACAGATTCTGTGATGAACTCTCACATCTTCTTTAAAACATGTTTCAATGCATTTTTAATGTAAAAGCAATTCCTGACTGAGTTCTAACCTCTATTTGATAGATGCTAAAGGTTAAAGGTCCATTCGATACATTTATGAGTCAGTAATAGTAGATGTTTTTAAACATCACAGATTCTCTGATGAATTCTCACATCTTCTTCAACACATGTTTCAATGCATTTTTTAATGTAAAAGCAATTCCTGACTGAATTCTAACCTTTATTTGATAGATGCTAATGGTTAAGGGTCCATTCGATACATTTAAGAGTCAGTAATAGTAGATGTTTTTAAACATCACAGATTCTGTGATGAATTCTCACATCTTCTTTAATACATGTTTCAATGCATTTTTCAATGTAAAAGCAATTCCTGACTGAATTCTAACCTTTATTTGATAGATGCTAATGGTTAAGGGTCCATTCGATACATTTAAGAGTCAGTAATAGTAGATGTTTTTAAACATCACAGATTCTGTGATGAATTCTCACATCTTCTTTAATACATGTTTCAATGCATTTTTCAATGTAAAAGCAATTCCTGACTGAATTCTAACATCTATTTGATAGATGCTAAAGGTTAAGGGTCCATTCGATACATTTTAGAGTCAGTAATAGTAGATGTTTTTAAGCATCACAGATTCTGTGATAAATTCTCACATCTTCTTTAATACATGTTTCAATGCATTTTTGAATGTAAAAGCAATTCCTGACTGAATTCTAACCTCTATTTGATAGATGCTAAAGGTTAAAGGTCCATTCGATACATTTATGAGTCAGTAATAGTAGATGTTTTTAAACATCACAGATTCTGTGATGAATTCTCACATCTTCTTCAATACATGTTTCAATGCATTTTTTAATGTAAAAGTAATTCCTGACTGAATTCTAACCTCTATTTGATAGATGCTAAAGGTTAAAGGTCCATTCGATACATTTATGAGTCAGTAATAGTAGATGTTTTTAAACATCACAGATTCTGTGATGAATTCTCACATCTTCTTCAATACATGTTTCAATGCATTTTTTAATGTAAAAGCAATTCCTGACTGAATTCTAACCTCTATTTGATAGATGCTAAAGGTTAAAAGTCCATTCGATACATTTATGAGTCAGTAATAGTAGATGTTTTTAAACATCACAGATTCTGTGATGAATTCTCACATCTTCTTCAATACATGTTTCAATGCATTTTTTAATGTAAAAGCAATTCCTGACTGAATTCTAACCTTTATTTGATAGATGCTAATGGTTAAGGGTCTATTCGATACATTTAAGAGTCAGTAATAGTAGATGTTTTTAAACATCACAGATTCTGTGATGAATTCTCACATCTTCTTTAATACATGTTTCAATGCATTTTTCAATGTAAAAGCAATTCCTGACTGAATTCTAACCTCTATTTGATAGATGCTAAAGGTTAAGGGTCCATTCGATACATTTAAGAGTCAGTAATAGTAGATGTTTTTAAACATCACAGATTCTGTGATGAATTCTCACATCTTCTTTTACACATGTTTCCATCCATTTTTTAATGTAAAGTAATTCCTGACTGAATTCTAACCTTTATTTGATAGATGCTAAAGGTTAAGGGTCCATTCGATACATTTAAGAGTCAGTAATAGTAGATGTTTTTAAGCATCACAGATTCTGTGATAAATTCTCACATCTTCTTTAATACATGTTTCAATGCATTTTTCAATGTAAAAGCAATTCCTGACTGAATTCTAACCTCTATTTGATAGATGCTATAGGTTATTATTAAATTTGATACATTTAAGAGTCAGTAATAGTAGATGTTTTTAAACATCACAGATTCTGTGCTGAATTCTCACATCTTCTTTAATACATTTTTCAATGCATTTTTTAATGTAAAAGCATTTCCTGACTCATTTCTAACCCTTTATTCGATAGATGCTATAGGTTATTTTTAGATTTGATACATTTAAGAGTCAGTAATAGTGGATGTTTTTAAACATCACAGATTCTGTGGTGAATTCTCATATGTTCTTTAACACATGTTTCAATGCATTTTTGAATGTAAAAGTAATTCCTTTCTAAATTCTAATCTCTATTTGATAGATGCTAAAGGTTAAGAATCTATTCGATACATTTAAGAGTGAGTAATAGTAGATGTTTTTAAACATCACAGATTCTGTGATGAATTCTCACATCTTCTTTGACACATGTTTCAATGCATTTTTGAATGTAAAAGCAATTCCTTTCTAAATTCTAATCTCTATTTGATAGATGCTAACGGTTAAGAATCCATTCGATACATTTAAGAGTCAGTAATAGTAGATGTTTTTAAACATCACAGATTCTGTGATGAATTCTCACATCTTCTTTAACACATGTTTCAATGCATTTTTTAATGTAAATGTAATTCCTTACAGAATTCTAACCCCTATTTGATAGATGCTAAAGGTTAAGAATCCATTCGATACATTTAAGAGTCAGTAATAGTAGATGATTTTAAACATCACAGATTCTGTGATGAATTCTCACATCTTCTTCAATACATGTTTCAATGCATTTTTTAATGTAAAAGCAATTCCTGACTGAATTCTAACCTTTATTTGATAGATGCTAATGGTTAAGGGTCCATTCGATACATTTAAGAGTCAGTAATAGTAGATGTTTTTAAACATCACAGATTCTGTGATGAATTCTCACATCTTCTTTAATACATGTTTCAATGCATTTTTCAATGTAAAAGCAATTCCTGACTGAATTCTAACCTCTATTTGATAGATGCTAAAGGTTAAAGGTCCATTCGATACATTTATGAGTCAGTAATAGTAGATGTTTTTAAACATCACAGATTCTGTGATGAATTCTCACATCTTTTTCAACACATGTTTCAATGCATTTTTTAATGTAAAAGCAATTCCTGACTGAATTCTAACCTTTATTTGATAGATGCTAATGGTTAAGGGTCCATTCGATACATTTAAGAGTCAGTAATAGTAAATGTTTTTAAACATCACAGATTCTGTGATGAATTCTCACATCTTCTTTAATACATGTTTCAATGCATTTTTCAATGTAAAAGCAATTCCTGACTGAATTCTAACCTCTATTTGATAGATGCTAAAGGTTAAGGGTCCATTCGATACATTTAAGAGTCAGTAATAGTAGATGTTTTTAAGCATCACAGATTCTGTGATAAATTCTCACATCTTCTTTAATACATGTTTCAATGCATTTTTCAATGTAAAAGCAATTCCTGACTGAATTCTAACCTCTATTTGATAGATGCTATAGGTTATTTTTAGATTTGATACATTTAAGAGTCGGTAATAGTAGATGTTTTTAAACATCACAGATTCTGTGCTGAATTCTCACATCTTCTTTAATACATTTTTCAATGCATTTTTTAATGTAAAAGCATTTCCTGACTCATTTCTAACCCTTTATTCGATAGATGCTATAGGTTATTTTTAGATTTGATACATTTAAGAGTCAGTAATAGTGGATGTTTTTAAACATCACAGATTCTGTGGTGAATTCTCATATGTTCTTTAACACATGTTTCAATGCATTTTTGAATGTAAAAGTAATTCCTTTCTAAATTCTAATCTCTATTTGATAGATGCTAAAGGTTAAGAATCTATTCGATACATTTAAGAGTGAGTAATAGTAGATGTTTTTAAACATCGCAGATTCTGTGATCAATTCTCACATCTTCTTTGACACATGTTTCAATGCATTTTTGAATGTAAAAGCAATTCCTTTCTAAATTCTAATCTCTATTTGATAGATGCTAACGGTTAAGAATCCATTCGATACATTTAAGAGTTAGTAATAGTAGATGTTTTTAAACATCACAGATTCTGTGATGAATTCTCACATCTTCTTTAATACATGTTTCAATGCATTTTTCAATGTAAAAGCAATTCCTGACTGAATTCTAACCTCTATTTGATAGATGCTAAAGGTTAATTGTCCATTCGATACATTTAAGAGTCAGTAATAGTAGATGTTTTTAAACATCACAGATTCTGTGCTGAATTCTCACATCTTCTTTAACACATTTTTTAATGCATTTTTTAATGTAAAAGCATTTCCTGACTGATTTCTAACCCTTTATTCGATAGATGCTATAGGTTATTTTTAGATTTGATACATTTAAGAGTCAGTAATAGTGGATGTTTTTAAACATCACAGATTCTGTGGTGAATTCTCATATGTTCTTTAACACATGTTTCAATGCATTTTTGAATGTAAAAGTAATTCCTTTCTAAATTCTAATCTCTATTTGATAGATGCTAAAGGTTAAGAATCCATTCGATACATTTAAGAGTCAGTAATAGTAGATGTTTTTAAACATCACAGATTCTGTGATGAATTCTCACATCTTCTTTAACACATGTTTCAATGCATTTTTTAATGTAAAAGTAATTCCTGACTGAATTATAACCTCTATTTGATAGATGCTAAAGGTTAAGGGTCCATACGATACATTTAAGAGTCAGAAATAGTAGATGTTTTTAAACATCACAGATTCTGTGATGAATTCTCACATCTTCTTTAATACATGTTTCAATGCATTTTTCAATGTAAAAGCAATTGCTGACTGAATTCTAACCTCTATTTGATAGATGCTTAAGGTTAAGGGTCCATACGATACATTTAAGAGTCAGTAATAGTAGATGTTTTTAAACATCACAGATTCTGTGATGAATTCTCACATCTTCTTTAAAACATGTTTCAATGCATTTTTAATGCAAAAGCAATTCCTGACTGAATTCTAACCTCTATTTGATAGACGCTAAAGGTTAAAGGTCCATTCGATACATTTATGAGTCAGTAATAGTAGATGTTTTTAAACATCAAAGATTCTGTGATGAATTCTCACATCTTCTTTAATAGATGTTTCAATGCATTTTTTAATGTAAAAGCAATTCCTGACTGAATTCTAACCTTTATTTGATAGATGCTAAAGGTTAAGGGTCCATTCGATACATTTAAGAGTCAGTAATAGTAGATGTTTTTAAACATCACAGATTCTGTGATGAATTCTCACATCTTTTTTAATACATGTTTCAATGCATTTATCAATGTAAAAGTAATTCCTGACTGAATTCTAACCTCTTTTTGATAGATGCTAAATGTTAAGGGTCCATTCGATACATTTATGAGTCAGTAATAGTACATGTTTTTAAACATCACAGATTCTGTGATGAATTCTCACATCATCTTTAATACATGTTTCAATGCATTTTTTAATGTAAAAGCAAATCCTGACTGAATTCTAACCTTTATTTGATAGATGCTAAAGGTTAAGGGTCCATTCGATACATTTAAGAGTCAGTAATAGTAGATGTTTTTAAACATCACAGATTCTGTGATGAATTCTCACATCTTCTTTAATCCATTTTTCAATGCATTTTTTAATGTAAAAGTAATTCCTGACAGAATTCTAACCTCTATTTGATAGATGCTAAAGGTTAAGGGTCCATACGATACATTTAAGAGTCAGTAATAGTAGATGTTTTTAAACATCACAGATTCTGTGATGAATTCTACGACGATACATTTAAGAGGTAATAGTAGATGTTTTTAAACATCACAGATTCTGTGATGAATTCTCACATGTTCTTTAATAAATGTTTCAATGCATTTTTTAATGTGAAAGCAATTCCTTTCTAAATTCTAATCTCTATTTGATAGATGCTAAAGGTTAAGAATCCATTCGATACATTTAAGAGTCAGTAATAGTAGATGTTTTTAAACATCACAGATTCTGTGATGAATTCTCACATCCTCTTTTACAGATGTTGCAATCCATTTTTTAATGTAAAAGTAATTCCTGACTGAATTGTAACCTCTATTTGATAGATGCTAAAGGTTAAGAATCCATTCGATACATTTAAGAGACAGTAATAGTAGATGTTTTTAAACATCACAGATTCTGTGATGAATTCTCACATCTTCTTTAACACATGTTTCAATGCATTTTTTAATGTAAAAGTAATTCCTGACTGTATTATAACCTCTATTTGATAGATGCTAAAGGTTAAGGGTCCATTCGATACATTTAAGAGTCAGTAATAGTAGATGTTTTTAAACATCACAGATTCTGTGATGAATTCTCACATCTTCTTTAATCCATTTTTCAATGCATTTTTTAATGTAAAAGTAATTCCTGACAGAATTCTAACCTCTATTTGATAGATGCTAAAGGTTAAGGGTCCATACGATACATTTAAGGGTCAGTAATAGTAGATGTTTTTAAACATCACAGATTCTGTGATGAATTCTACGACGATACATTTAAGAGGTAATAGTAGATGTTTTTAAACATCACAGATTCTGTGATGAATTCTCACATGTTCTTTAATAAATGTTTCAATGCATTTTTTAATGTGAAAGCAATTCCTTTCTAAATTCTAATCTCTATTTGATAGATGCTAAAGGTTAAGAATCCATTCGATACATTTAAGAGTCAGTAATAGTAGATGTTTTTAAACATCACAGATTCTGTGATGAATTCTCACATCCTCTTTTACAGATGTTGCAATCCATTTTTTAATGTAAAAGTAATTCCTGACTGAATTGTAACCTCTATTTGATAGATGCTAAAGGTTAAGAATCCATTCGATACATTTAAGAGACAGTAATAGTAGATGTTTTTAAACATCACAGATTCTGTGATGAATTCTCACATCTTCTTTAACACATGTTTCAATGCATTTTTTAATGTAAAAGTAATTCCTGACTGTATTATAACCTCTATTTGATAGATGCTAAAGGTTAAGGGTCCATACGATACATTTAAGAGTCAGAAATAGTAGATGTTTTTAAACATCACACATTCTGTGATGAATTCTCACATCTTTTTAATACATGTTTCAATGCATTTTTCAATGTAAAAGCAATTCCTGACTGAATTCTAACCTCTATTTGATAGATGCTTAACGTTAAGGGTCCATACGATACATTTAAGAGTCAGTAATAGTAGATGTTTTTAAACATCACAGATTCTGTGATGAATTCTCACATCTTCTTTAAAACATGTTTCAATGCATTTTTAATGTAAAAGCAATTCCTGACTGAATTCTAACCTCTATTTGATAGATGCTAAAGGTTAAAGGTCCATTCGATACATTTATGAGTCAGTAATAGTAGATGTTTTTAAACATCACAGATTCTGTGATGAATTCTCACATCTTCTTTGATACATGTTTCAATGCATTTATCAATGTAAAAGTAATTCCTGACTGAATTCTAACCTCTTTTTGATAGATGCTAAAGGTTAAGGGTCCATTCGATACATTTAAGAGTCAGTAATAGTAGATGTTTTTAAACATCACAGATTCTGTGATGAATTCTCACATGTTCCTTAATACATGTTTCAATGCATTTTTTAATGTAAAAGCAATTCCTGACTGAATTCTAACCTTTATTTGATAGATGCTAAAGGTTAAGGGTCCATTCGATACATTTAAGAGTCAGTAATAGTAGATGTTTTTAAACATCACAGATTCTGTGATGAATTCTCACATTTTCTTTAATACATGTTTCAATGCATTTTTCAATGTAAAAGCAATTCCTGACTGAATTCTAACCTCTATTTGATAGATGCTTAAGGTTAAGGGTCCATACGATACATTTAAGGGTCAGTAATAGTAGATGTTTTTAAACATCACAGATTCTGTGATGAATTCTCACATCTTCTTTAAAACATGTTTCAATGCATTTTTAATGTAAAAGCAATTCCTGACTGAATTCTAACCTGTATTTGATAGATGCTAAAGGTTAAAGGTCCATTCGATACATTTATGAGTCAGTAATAGTAGATGTTTTTAAACATCACAGATTCTGTGATGACTTCTCACATCTTCTTTAATACATGTTTCAATGCATTTTTGAATGTAAAAGCAATTCCTGACTGAATTCTAACCTTTATTTGATAGATGCTAAAGGTTAAGGGTCCATTCGATACATTTGAGAGTCAGTAATAGTAGATGTTTTTAAACATCACAGATTCTGTGATGAATTCTCACATCTTCTTTAATACATGTTTCAATGCATTTATCAATGTAAAAGTAATTCCTGACTGAATTCTAACCTCTTTTTGATAGATGCTAAAGGTTAAGGGTCCATTCGATACATTGAAGAGTCAGTAATAGTAGATATTTTTAAACATCACAGATTCTGTGATGAATTCTCACATCTTCTTTAATACATGTTTCCATGCATTTTTCAATGCAAAAGCAATTCCTGACTGAATTCTAACCTCTATTTGATAGATGCTAAAGGTTAATTGTCCATTCGATACATTTAAGAGTCAGTAATAGTAGATGTTTTTAAACATCAGAGATTCTGTGCTGAATTCTCACATCTTCTTTAATACATTTTTCAATGCATTTTTTAATGTAAATGCAATTCTTGACTAATTTCTAGCCCTTTATTCGATATATGCTATAGGTTATTTTTAGATTTGATACATTTAAGAGTGAGTAATAGTAGATGTTTTTAAACATCACAGATTCTGTGATGAATTCTCACATGTTCTTTAACACATGTTTCAATGCATTTTTTAATGTAATAGCAATTCCTTTCTAATTTCTAACCTCTATGTGATAGATGCTAAAGGTTAAGAATCCATTCGATTCATTTAAGAGTCAGTAATAGTAGATGTTTTTAAACATCACAGATTCTGTGATGAATTCTCACATCTTCTTTAACACATGTTTCAATGCATTTTTTAATGTAAAAGTAATTCCTGACTGAATTCTAACCTCTATTTGATAGATGCTAAAGGATAAGTGTCCATTCGATACATTTAAGAGTCAGTAATAGTAGATGTTTTTAAACATCACAGATTCTGTGATGAATTCTCACATCTTCTTCAACACATGTTTCAATGCATTTTTTAATGTAAAAGTAATTCCTGACTGAATTCTAACCTCTATTTGATTGATGCTAAAGGTTAAGGGTCCATACGATACATTTAAGAGTCAGAAATAGTAGATGTTTTTAAACATCACAGATTCTGTGATGAATTCTCACATCTTCTTTAATACATGTTTAAATGCATTTTTCAATGTAAAAGCAATTCCTGACTGAATTTTAACTTCTATTTGATAGATGCTTAAGGTTAAGGGTCCATACGATACATTTAAGAGTCAGAAATAGTAGATGTTTTTAAAAATCACAGATTCTGTGATGAATTCTCACATCTTCTTTAATACATGTTTCAATGCATTTTTCAATGTAAAAGCAATTCCTTACTGAATTCTAACCTCTATTTGATAGATGCTAAAGGTTAAGGGTCCATTCGATACATTTAAGAGTCAGTAATAGTAGATGTTTTTAAACATCACAGATTCTGTGATGAATTCTCACATCTTCTTCAACACATGTTTCAATGCATTTTTTAATGTAAAAGTAATTCCTGACTGAATTATAACCTCTATTTGATAGATGCTAAAGGTTAAGGGTCCATACGATACATTTAAGAGTCAGAAATAGTAGATGTTTTTAAACATCACAGATTCTGTGATGAATTCTCACATCTTCTTTAATACATGTTTAAATGCATTTTTCAATGTAAAAGCAATTCCTGACTGAATTTTAACTTCTATTTGATAGATGCTTAAGGTTAAGGGTCCATACGATACATTTAAGAGTCAGAAATAGTAGATGTTTTTAAAAATCACAGATTCTGTGATGAATTCTCACATCTTCTTTAATACATGTTTCAATGCATTTTTCAATGTAAAAGCAATTCCTTACTGAATTCTAACCTCTATTTGATAGATGCTAAAGGTTAAGGGTCCATTCGATACATTTAAGAGTCAGTAATAGTAGATGTTTTTAAACATCACAGATTCTGTGATGAATTCTCACATCTTCTTCAACACATGTTTCAATGCATTTTTTAATGTAAAAGTAATTCCTGACTGAATTATAACCTCTATTTGATAGATGCTAAAGGTTAAGGGTCCATACGATACATTTAAGAGTCAGAAATAGTAGATGTTTTTAAACATCACAGATTCTGTGATGAATTCTCACATCTTCTTTAATACATGTTTCAATGCATTTTTAAATGTAAAAGCAATTCCTGACTGAATTCTAACCTCTATTTGATAGATGCTTAAGGTTAAGGGTCCATACGATACATTTAAGAGTCAGTAATAGTAGATGTTTTTAAACATCACAGATTCTGTGATGAACTCTCACATCTTCTTTAAAACATGTTTCAATGCATTTTTAATGTAAAAGCAATTCCTGACTGAGTTCTAACCTCTATTTGATAGATGCTAAAGGTTAAAGGTCCATTCGATACATTTATGAGTCAGTAATAGTAGATGTTTTTAAACATCACAGATTCTCTGATGAATTCTCACATCTTCTTCAACACATGTTTCAATGCATTTTTTAATGTAAAAGCAATTCCTGACTGAATTCTAACCTTTATTTGATAGATGCTAATGGTTAAGGGTCCATTCGATACATTTAAGAGTCAGTAATAGTAGATGTTTTTAAACATCACAGATTCTGTGATGAATTCTCACATCTTCTTTAATACATGTTTCAATGCATTTTTCAATGTAAAAGCAATTCCTGACTGAATTCTAACCTTTATTTGATAGATGCTAATGGTTAAGGGTCCATTCGATACATTTAAGAGTCAGTAATAGTAGATGTTTTTAAACATCACAGATTCTGTGATGAATTCTCACATCTTCTTTAATACATGTTTCAATGCATTTTTTAATGTAAAAGCAATTCCTGACTGAATTCTAACCTTTATTTGATAGATGCTAATGGTTAAGGGTCCATTCGATACATTTAAGAGTCAGTAATAGTAGATGTTTTTAAACATCACAGATTCTGTGATGAATTCTCACATCTTCTTTAATACATGTTTCAATGCATTTTTCAATGTAAAAGCAATTCCTGACTGAATTCTAACCTTTATTTGATAGATGCTAATGGTTAAGGGTCCATTCGATACATTTAAGAGTCAGTAATAGTAGATGTTTTTAAACATCACAGATTCTGTGATGAATTCTCACATCTTCTTTAATACATGTTTCAATGCATTTTTCAATGTAAAAGCAATTCCTTACTGAAGTCTAACATCTATTTGATAGATGCTAAAGGTTAAGGGTCCATTCGATACATTTAAGAGTCAGTAATAGTAGATGTTTTTAAGCATCACAGATTCTGTGATAAATTCTCACATCTTCTTTAATTCATGTTTCAATGCATTTTTGAATGTAAAAGCAATTCCTGACTGAATTCTAACCTCTATTTGATAGATGCTAAAGGTTAAAGGTCCATTCGATACATTTATGAGTCAGTAATAGTAGATGTTTTTAAACATCACAGATTCTGTGATGAATTCTCACATCTTCTTCAATACATGTTTCAATGCATTTTTTAATGTAAAAGTAATTCCTGACTGAATTCTAACCTCTATTTGATAGATGCTAAAGGTTAAAGGTCCATTCGATACATTTATGAGTCAGTAATAGTAGATGTTTTTAAACATCACAGATTCTGTGATGAATTCTCACATCTTCTTCAATACATGTTTCAATGCATTTTTTAATGTAAAAGCAATTCCTGACTGAATTCTAACCTCTATATGATAGATGCTAAAGGTTAAAGGTCCATTCGATACATTTATGAGTCAGTAATAGTAGATGTTTTTAAACATCACAGATTCTGTGATGAATTCTCACATCTTCTTCAATACATGTTTCAATGCATTTTTTAATGTAAAAGCAATTCCTGACTGAATTCTAACCTTTATTTGATAGATGCTAATGGTTAAGGGTCTATTCGATACATTTAAGAGTCAGTAATAGTAGATGTTTTTAAACATCACAGATTCTGTGATGAATTCTCACATCTTCTTTAATACATGTTTCAATGCATTTTTCAATGTAAAAGCAATTCCTGACTGAATTCTAACCTCTATTTGATAGATGCTAAAGGTTAAGGGTCCATTCGATACATTTAAGAGTCAGTAATAGTAGATGTTTTTAAACATCACAGATTCTGTGATGAATTCTCACATCTTCTTTTACACATGTTTCCATCCATTTTTTAATGTAAAGTAATTCCTGACTGAATTCTAACCTTTATTTGATAGATGCTAAAGGTTAAGGGTCCATTCGATACATTTAAGAGTCAGTAATAGTAGATGTTTTTAAGCATCACAGATTCTGTGATAAATTCTCACATCTTCTTTAATACATGTTTCAATGCATTTTTCAATGTAAAAGCAATTCCTGACTGAATTCTAACCTCTATTTGATAGATGCTATAGGTTATTTTTAGATTTGATACATTTAAGAGTCAGTAATAGTAGATGTTTTTAAACATCACAGATTCTGTGCTGAATTCTCACATCTTCTTTAATACATTTTTCAATGCATTTTTTAATGTAAAAGCATTTCCTGACTCATTTCTAACCCTTTATTCGATAGATGCTATAGGTTATTTTTAGAT
The DNA here is from genome assembly GCA_964020215.1 of Aurelia sp. 3 sensu Dawson et al. (2005). Lineage (NCBI taxonomy): Eukaryota > Metazoa > Cnidaria > Scyphozoa > Semaeostomeae > Ulmaridae > Aurelia > Aurelia sp. 3 sensu Dawson et al. (2005). The sequence goes on along the minus strand of OZ026572.1, from coordinate 27,492,700 downwards.
TTGATACATTTAAGAGTCAGTAATAGTGGATGTTTTTAAACATCACAGATTCTGTGGTGAATTCTCATATGTTCTTTAACACATGTTTCAATGCATTTTTGAATGTAAAAGTAATTCCTTTCTAAATTCTAATCTCTATTTGATAGATGCTAAAGGTTAAGAATCTATTCGATACATTTAAGAGTGAGTAATAGTAGATGTTTTTAAACATCACAGATTCTGTGATGAATTCTCACATCTTCTTTGACACATGTTTCAATGCATTTTTGAATGTAAAAGCAATTCCTTTCTAAATTCTAATCTCTATTTGATAGATGCTAACGGTTAAGAATCCATTCGATACATTTAAGAGTCAGTAATAGTAGATGTTTTTAAACATCACAGATTCTGTGATGAATTCTCACATCTTCTTTAACACATGTTTCAATGCATTTTTTAATGTAAATGTAATTCCTTACAGAATTCTAACCCCTATTTGATAGATGCTAAAGGTTAAGAATCCATTCGATACATTTAAGAGTCAGTAATAGTAGATGATTTTAAACATCACAGATTCTGTGATGAATTCTCACATCTTCTTCAATACATGTTTCAATGCATTTTTTAATGTAAAAGCAATTCCTGACTGAATTCTAACCTTTATTTGATAGATGCTAATGGTTAAGGGTCCATTCGATACATTTAAGAGTCAGTAATAGTAGATGTTTTTAAACATCACAGATTCTGTGATGAATTCTCACATCTTCTTTAACACATGTTTCAATGCATTTTTTAATGTAAAAGTAATTCCTGGCTGAATTATAACCTCTATTTGATAGATGCTAAAGGTTAAGGGTTCATACGATACATTTAAGAGTCAGAAATAGTAGATGTTTTTAAACATCACAGATTCTGTGATGAATTCTCACATCTTCTTTAATACATGTTTCAATGCATTTTTCAATGTAAAAGCAATTCCTGACTGAATTCTAACCTCTATTTGATAGATGCTAAAGGTTAAAGGTCCATTCGATACATTTATGAGTCAGTAATAGTAGATGTTTTTAAACATCACAGATTCTGTGATGAATTCTCACATCTTTTTCAATACATGTTTCAATGCATTTTTCAATGTAAAAGCAATTCCTGACTGAATTCTAACCTCTATTTGATAGATGCTAAAGGTTAAGGGTCCATTCGATACATTTAAGAGTCAGTAATAGTAGATGTTTTTAAGCATCACAGATTCTGTGATAAATTCTCACATCTTCTTTAATACATGTTCCAATGCATTTTTCAATGTAAAAGCAATTCCTGACTGAATTCTAACCTCTATTTGATAGATGCTATAGGTTATTTTTAGATTTGATACATTTAAGAGTCGGTAATAGTAGATGTTTTTAAACATCACAGATTCTGTGCTGAATTCTCACATCTTCTTTAATACATTTTTCAATGCATTTTTTAATGTAAAAGCATTTCCTGACTCATTTCTAACCCTTTATTCGATAGATGCTATAGGTTATTTTTAGATTTGATACATTTAAGAGTCAGTAATAGTGGATGTTTTTAAACATCACAGATTCTGTGGTGAATTCTCATATGTTCTTTAACACATGTTTCAATTTATTTTTGAATGTAAAAGTAATTCCTTTCTAAATTCTAATCTCTATTTGATAGATGCTAAAGGTTAAGAATCTATTCGATACATTTAAGAGTGAGTAATAGTAGATGTTTTTAAACATCGCAGATTCTGTGATCAATTCTCACATCTTCTTTGACACATGTTTCAATGCATTTTTGAATGTAAAAGCAATTCCTTTCTAAATTCTAATCTCTATTTGATAGATGCTAACGGTTAAGAATCCATTCGATACATTTAAGAGTCAGTAATAGTAGATGTTTTTAAACATCACAGATTCTGTGATGAATTCTCACATCTTCTTTAATACATGTTTCAATGCATTTTTCAATGTAAAAGCAATTCCTGACTGAATTCTAACCTCTATTTGATAGATGCTAAAGGTTAATTGTCCATTCGATACATTTAAGAGTCAGTAATAGTAGATGTTTTTAAACATCACAGATTCTGTGCTGAATTCTCACATCTTCTTTAACACATTTTTTAATGCATTTTTTAATGTAAAAGCATTTCCTGACTGATTTCTAACCCTTTATTCGATAGATGCTATAGGTTATTTTTAGATTTGATACATTTAAGAGTCAGTAATAGTGGATGTTTTTAAACATCACAGATTCTGTGGTGAATTCTCATATGTTCTTTAACACATGTTTCAATGCATTTTTGAATGTAAAAGTAATTCCTTTCTAAATTCTAATCTCTATTTGATAGATGCTAAAGGTTAAGAATCTATTCGATACATTTAAGAGTGAGTAATAGTAGATGTTTTTAAACATCACAGATTCTGTGATGAATTCTCACATCTTCTTTAATACATGTTTCAATGCATTTATCAATGTAAACGTAATTCCTGACTGAATTCTAACCTCTTTTTGATAGACGCTAAAGGTTAAGGGTCCATTCGATACATTTAAGAGTCAGTAATAGTAGATGTTTTTAAACATCACAGATTCTGTGATGAATTCTCACATCTTCTTTAATACATGTTTCAATGCATTTTTCAATGCAAAAGCAATTCCTGACTGAATTCTAACCTCTATTTGATAGATGCTAAAGGTTAATTGTCCATTCGATACATTTAAGAGTCAGTAATAGTAGATGTTTTTAAACATCACAGATTCTGTGCTGAATTCTCACTTCTTCTTTAATACATTTTTCAATGCATTTTTTAATGTAAATGCAATTCATGATTAATTTCTAACCCTTTATTCGATATATGCTATAGGTTAATTTTAGATTTGATACATTTAAGAGTCAGTAATAGTAGATGTTTTTAAACATCACAGATTCTGTGATGAATTCTCACATCTTCTTTAATACATTTTTCAATGCATTTGTTAATGTAAAAGCAATTCCTGACCGATTTCTAACCCTTTATTCGATAGATGCTATATGTTAATATTAGATTTGATACATTTAAGAGTCGGTAATAGTGGATGTTTTTAAACATCACAGATTCTGTGATGAATTCTCACATCTTCTTTAATACATGTTTCAATGCATTTATCAATGTAAACGTAATTCCTGACTGAATTCTAACCTCTTTTTGATAGACGCTAAAGGTTAAGGGTCCATTCGATACATTTAAGAGACCGTAATAGTAGATGTTTTTAAAGATCACAGATTCTGTGATGAATTCTCACATCTTCTTTAATACATGTTTCAATGCATTTCTCAATGTAAAAGCAATTCCTGACTGAATTCTAACCTCTATTTGATAGATGCTAAAGGTTAATTGTCCATTCGATACATTTAACTGTCAGTAATAGTAGATGTTTTTAAACATCTCAGATTCTGTGCTGAATTCTCACATCTTCTTTAATATATTTTTCAATGCATTTTTTAATGTAAAAGCAATTCCTCACTGATTTCTAACCCTTTATTCGATAGATGCTATAGGTTATTTTTAGAATTGATTCATTTAAGAGTCAGTAATAGTAGATGTTTTTAAACATCACAGATTCTGTGATGAATTCTCACATCTTCTTTGACACATGTTTCAATGCATTTTTGAATGTAAAAGCAATTCCTTTCTAAATTCTAATCTCTATTTGATAGATGCTAACGGTTAAGAATCCATTCGATACATTTAAGAGTCAGTAATAGTAGATGTTTTTAAACATCACAGATTCTGTGATGAATTCTCACATCTTCTTTAACACATGTTTCAATGCATTTTTTAATGTAAAAGTAATTCCTTACTGAATTCTAACCCCTATTTGATAGATGCTAAAGGTTAAGAATCCATTCGATACATTTAAGAGTCAGTAATAGTAGATGATTTTAAACATCACAGATTCTGTGATGAATTCTCATATCTTCTTTAATACATGTTTCAATGCATTTTTCAATGTAAAAGCAATTCCTGACTGAATTCTAACCTCTATTTGATAGATGCTAAAGGTTAATTGTCCATTCGATACATTTAAGAGTCAGTAATAGTAGATGTTTTTAAACATCACAGATTCTGTGATGAATTCTCACATCTTCTTTAATACAATTTTCAATGCATTTGTTAATGTAAAAGCAATTCCTGACTGAGTTCTAACCCTTTATTCGATAGATGCTATATGTTAATTTTAAATTTGATACATTTAAGAGTCAGTAATAGTAGATGCTTTATGCATCACAGATTCTGTGATGAATTCTCACATGTTCTTTAATAAATGTTTCAATGCATTTTTTAATGTAAAAGCAATTCCTTTCTAAATTCTAATCTCTGTTTGATAGATGCTAAAGGTTAAGAATCCATTCGATACATTTAAGGGTCAGTAATAGTAGATGTTTTTAAACATCACAGATTCTGTGATGAATTCTCACATTTTCTTTAACACAATTTTCAATGCATTTTTTAATGTAAAAGTGATTCCTGACTGAATTCTAACCTCTATTTGATAGATGCTAAAGGTTAAGAATCCATTCGATACATTTAAGAGTCAGTAATAGTAGATGTTTTTAAACATCACAGATTCTGTGATGAATTCTCACATCTTCTTTAATACATGTTTCAATGCATTTATCAATGTAAAAGTAATTGCTGGCTGAATTCTAACCTCTTTTTGATAGATGCTAAAGGTTGAGGGTCCATTCGATACATTTAAGTGTCAGTAATAGTAGATGTTTTTAAACATCACAGATTCCGTGATGAATTCTCACATCTTCTTTAATACATGTTTCCATGCATTTTTCAATGCAAAAGCAATTCCTGACTTAATTCTAACCTCTATTTGATAGATGCTAAAGGTTAATTGTCCATTCGATACATTTAAGAGTCAGTAATAGTAGATGTTTTTAAACATCACAGATTCTGTGCTGAATTCTCACATCTTCTTTAATACATTTTCAATGCATTTTTTAATGTAAATGCAATTCCTGACTAATTTCTAACACTTTATTCAATATGCTATAGGTTATTTTTAGATTTGATACATTTAAGAGTCAGTAATAGTAGATGTTTTTAAACATTCACAGATTCTTTGATGAATTCTCACATGTTCTTTAACACATGTTTCAATGCATTTTTTAATGTAATAGCAATTCCTTTCTAAATTCTATCCTCTATTTGATAGATGCTAAAGGTTAAGAATCCATTCGATTCATTTAAGAGTCAGTAATAGTAGATGTTTTTAAACATCACAGATTCTGTGATGAATTCTCACATCTTCTTTAACACATGTTTCAATGCATTTTTTAATGTAAAAGTAATTCCTGACTGAATTCTAACCTCTATTTGATAGATGCTAAAGGTTAAGTGTCCATTCGATACATTTAAGAGTCAGTAATAGTAGATGTTTTTAAACATCACAGATTCTGTGATGAATTCTCACATCTTCTTTAACACATGTCTCAATGCATTTTTTAATGTAAAAGCAATTCCTGACTGAATTCTAAACTCTATTTGATAGATGCTAAAGGTTAATTGTCCATACGATACATTTAAGAGTCAGAAATAGTAGATGTTTTTAAACATCACAGATTCTGTGATGAATTCTCACATCTTCTTTACTACATGTTTCAATGCATTTTTCAATGTAAAAGCAATTCCTGACTGAATTTTAACCTCTATTTGATAGATGCTTAAGGTTAAGGGTCCATACGATACATTTAAGAGTCAGAAATAGTAGATGTTTTTAAAAATCACAGATTCTGTGATGGATTCTCACATCTTCTTTAATACATGTTTCAATGCATTTTTTCAATGTAAAAGCAATTCCTTACTGAATTCTAACCTCTATTTGATAGATGCTAAAGGTTAAGGGTCCATACGATACATTTAAGAGTCAGTAATAGTAGATGTTTTTAAACATCACAGATTCTGTGATGAATTCTCACATCTTCTTTAATCCATTTTTCAATGCATTTGTTAATGTAAAATCAATTCCTGACTGATTTCTAACCCTTTATTCGATAGATGCTATAGGTTAATTTTAGATTTGATACATTTAAGAGTCAGTAATAGTAGATGTTTTTAAACATCACAGATTCTGTGATGAATTCTCACATGTTCTTAAATAAATGTTTCAATGCATTTTTTAATGTAAAAGTAATTCCTGACTGAATTCTAACCTCTATTTGATAGATGCTAAAGGTTAAGGGTCCATACGATACATTTAAGAGTCAGTAATAGTAGATGTTTTTAAACATCACAGATTCTGTGATGAATTCTACGACGATACATTTAAGAGTCAGTAATAGTAGATGTTTTTAAACATCACAGATTCTGTGGTGAATTCTCACATGTTCTTTAATATATGTTTCAATGCATTTTTTAATGTAAAAGTAATTCCTGACTGAATTCTAACCTCTATTTGATAGATGCTAAAGGTTAAGGGTCCATACGATACATTTAAGAGTCAGTAATAGTAGATGTTTTCAAACATCACAGATTCTGTGATGAATTCTACGACGATACATTTAAGAGTCAGTAATAGTAGATGTTTTTAAACATCACAGATTCTGTGATGAATTCTCACATGTTCTTTAATAAATGTTTCAATGCATTTTTTAATGTGAAAGCAATTCCTTTCTAAATTCTAATCTCTATTTGATAGATGCTAAAGGTTAAGAATCCATTCGATACATTTAAGAGTCAGTAATAGTAGATGTTTTTAAACATCACAGATTCTGTGATGAATTCTCACATCTTCTTTAACACATGTTTCAATGCATTTTTTAATGTAAAAGTAATTCCTGACTGAATTATAACCTCTATTTGATAGATGCTAAAGGTTAAGGGTCCATACGATACATTTAAGAGTCAGAAATAGTAGATGTTTTTAAACATCACAGATTCTGTGATGAGTTCTCACATCTTCTTTAATACATGTTTCAATGCATTTTTCAATGTAAAAGCAATTCCTGACTGAATTCTAACCTCTATTTGATAGATGCTTAAGGTTAAGGGTCCATACGATACATTTAAGAGTCAGTAATAGTAGATGTTTTTAAACATCACAGATTCTGTGATGAATTCTCACATCTTCTTTAATACATTTTTCAATGCATTTGTTAATGTAAAAGCAATTCCTGACTGATTTCTAACCCTTTATTCGATAGATGCTTTAGGTTAATATTAGATTTGATACATTTAAGGGTCAGTAATAGTGGATGTTTTTAAACATCAGAGATTCTGTGATTAATTGTCACATGTTCTTTAATAAATGTTTCAATGCATTTTTTAACGTAAAAACAATTCCTTTCTAAATTCTAATCTCTATTTGATAGATGCTAAAGGTTAAGAAACCATTCGATACATCTAAGAGTCCGTAATAGTAGATGTTTTTAAAGATCACAGATTCTGTGCTGAATTCTCACATCTTCTTTAATACATAATTCAATGCATTTCTCAATGTAAAAGCAATTCCTGACTGAATTCTAACCTCTATTTGATAGATGCTAAAGGTTAATTGTCCATTCGATACATTTAAGAGTCAGTAATAGTAGATGTTTTTAAACATCACAGATTCTGTGCTGAATTCTCAAATCTTCTTTAATACATTTTTCAATGCATTTTTTAATGTAAAAGCAATTTCTGACTGATTTCTAACCCTTTATTCGATAGATGCTATAGGTTATTTTTAGAATTGATTCATTTAAGAGTCAGTAATAGTAGATGTTTTTAAACATCACAGATTCTGTGATGAATTCTCACATGTTCTTTAACACATGTTTCAATGCATTTTTTAATGTAAAAGCAATTCCTTTCTAAATTCTAACCTCTATTTGATAGATGCTAAAGGTTAAGAATCCATTCGATTCATTTAGTAGTCAGTAATAGTAGATGTTTTTAAACATCACAGATTCTGTGATGAATTCTCACATCTTCTTTAACACATATTTCAATGCATTTTTTAATGTAAAAGTAATTCTTGACTGAATTCTAACCTCTATTTGATAGATGCTAAAGGTTAAGGGTCCATACGATACATTAAAGAGTCAGAAATAGTAGATGTTTTTAAAAATCACAGATTCTGTGATGAATTCTCACATCTTCTTCAATACATGTTTCAATGCATTTGCAATGTAAAAGCAATTCCTTACTGAATTCTAACCTCTATTTGATAGATGCTTAAGGTTAAGGGTCCATACGATACATTTAAGAGTCAGTAATAGTAGATGTTTTTAAACATCACAGATTCTGTGATGAATTCTCACATCTTCTTTAATACATGTTTCAATGCATTTATCAATGTAAAAGTAATTCCTGACTGAATTCTAACCTCTTTTTGATAGATGGTAAAGGTTAAGGGTCCATTCGATACATTTAAGAGTCAGTAATAGTAGATGTTTTTAAACATCACAGATTCTGTGATGAATTCTCACATCTTCTTTAATACATGTTTCAATGCATTTTTCAGCGCAAAAGCAATTCCTGACTGAATTCTAACCTCTATTTGATAGATGCTAAATTTTAATTGTCCATTCGATACATTTAAGAGTCAGTAATAGTAGATGTTTTTAAACATCACAGATTCTGTGCTGAATTCTCACATCTTCATTAATACATTTTTCAATGCATTTTTTAATGTAAATGCAATTCCTGACTAATTTCTAACCCTTTATTCGATATATGCTATAGGTTATTTTTAGATTTGATACATTTAAGAGTCAGTAATAGTAGATGTTTTTAAACATCACAGATTCTGTGATGAATTCTCACATCTTCTTTAATACGTGTTTCAATGCATTTTTCAATGTAAAAGCAATTCCTTACTGAATTCTAACCTCTATTTGATAGATGCTAAAGGTTAAGGATCCATACGATACATTTAAGAGTCAGTAATAGTAGATGTTTTTAAACATCACAGATTCTGTGATGAATTCTCACATCTTCTTTAATACATTTTTCAATGCATTTGTTAATGTAAAAGCAATTCCTGACTGATTTCTAACCCTTTATTCGTTAGATGCTTTAGGTTAATATTAGATTTGATACATTTAAGAGTCAGTAATAGTGGATGTTTTTAAACATCAGAGATTCTGTGATTAATTGTCACATGTTCTTTAATAAATGTTTCAATGCATTTTTTAACGTAAAAACAATTCCTTTCTAAATTCTAATCTCTATTTGATAGATGCTAAAGGTTAAGAAACCATTCGATACATTTAAGAGACCGTAATAGTAGATGTTTTTAAAGATCACAGATTCTGTGATGAATTCTCACATCTTCTTTAATACATGTTTCAATGCATTTCTCAATGTAAAAGCAATTCCTGACTGAATTCTAACCTCTATTTGATAGATGCTAAAGGTTAATTGTCCATTCGATACATTTAACAGTCAGTAATAGTAGATGTTTTTAAACATCACAGATTCTGTGCTGAATTCTCACATCTTCTTTAATACATTTTTCAATGCATTTTTTAATGTAAAAGCAATTCCTGACTGATTTCTAACCCTTTATTCGATAGATGCTATAGGTTATTTTTAGAATTGATTCATTTAAGAGTCAGTAATAGTAGATGTTTTTAAACATCACAGATTCTGTGATGAATTCTCACATGTTCTTTAACAAATGTTTCAATGCATTTTTTAATGTAAAAGCAATTCCTTTCTAATTTCTAACCTCTATTTGATAGATGCTAAAGGTTAAGAATCCATTCGATTCATTTAGGAGTCAGTAATAGTAGATGTTTTTAAACATCACAGATTCTGTGATGAATTCTCACATGTTCTTTAATACATGTTTCAATTCATTTTTTAATGTAAAAGTAATTCCTGACTGAATTCTAACCTCTATTTGATAGATGCTAAAGGTTAAGAATCCATTCGATACATTTAAGAGTCAGTAATAGTAGATGTTTTTAAACATCACAGATTCTGTGATGAATTCTCACATCTTCTTTAATCCATTTTTCAATGCATTTGTTAATGTAAAAGCAATTCCTGACTGATTTCTAACCCTTTATTCGATAGATGATATTGGTTAATTTTACATTTGATACATTTAAGAGTCAGTAATAGTAGATGTTTTTAAACATCACAGATTCTGTGATGAATTCTCACATGTTCTTTAATAAATGTTTCAATGCATTTTTTAATGTAAAAGTAATTCCTGACTGAATTCTAACCTCTATTTGATAGATGCTAAAGGTTAAGGGTCCATACGATACATTTAAGAGTCAGTAATAGTAGATGTTTTTAAACATCACAGATTCTGTGATGAATTCTCACATGTTCTTTAATAAATGTTTCAATGCATTTTTTAATGTGAAAGCAATTCCTTTCTAAATTCTAATCTCTATTTCAAAGATGCTAAAGGTTAAGAATCCATTCGATACATTTAAGAGTCAGTAATAGTAGATGTTTTTAAACATCACAGATTCTGTGATGAATTCTCACATCTTCTTTAACACATGTTTCAATCCATTTTTTAATTTAAAAGTAATTCCTGACTGAATTGTAACCTCTATTTGATAGATGCTAAAGGTTAAGAATCCATTCGATACATTTAAGAGTCAGTAATAGTAGATGTTTTTAAACATCACAGATTCTGTGATGAATTCTCACATCTTCTTTAATACATGTTTCAATGCATTTTTAATGTAAAAGCAATTCCTGACTGAATTCTATCCTCTATTTGATAGACGCTAAAGGTTAAGGGTCCATTCGATACATTTAAGAGTCAGTAATAGTAGATGTTTTTAAACATCACAGATTCTGGAATGAATTCTCACATCTTCTTTATTATATTCTTCAATGCATTTTTCAATATAAAAGCAATTCCTTTCTGATTTCTAAGTTCTGTTTGATAGATGCTATAGGTTAACGGTCCATTTCATACATTTAAGAGTCAGTAATAGTAGATGTTTGTAAACATCACAGATTCTGGGATGAATTCTCAAATCTGCCTTAATAAATTTTTCAATGCATTTTTCAATGTAAAAGCAATTCCTGGCTGAATTCTAACCTCTATTCATTAGATGCTATAGGTTAATGATCCATTCGATACAATTAAGTTTCATTAATAGTAAATGTTTTTAAACATCACAGATTATGGGATTAATTCTAACATCTTTTTTAATACATTTTTCAATGTATTTTCAATGTAAATAAAATTCGTTTCTAAATTCTAACCTCTATTCGATAGATGCTAATAGGTTAATGGTCGACTCGATACATATAAGAGTCAGTAATAGTAGATGTTTTTATACATCACAGATTCTGGGATGAATTCTCACATCTTCTTTAATATATTCTTCAATGTATTTTTCAATATAAAAGCAATTCCTTTCTGAATTCTAACTTCTGTTCGATAGATGCTATAGGTTAACGGTCCATTCGATACATTTAAGAGTTAGTAATTGTAGATGTTTTTAAACATCACTGATTCTGTGACGAATTCTCACATCTTTTTTAATACATTTTTCATTGCATTTTCCAATATACAAGCAATTCCTGGCTGTCTTCTAACCCTTTATTCGATAGATGCTATAGGTTAATTGTCCATTTGATACATTTAAGAGTCAGTAATAGTAGATGTTTTTAAACATCACAAATTCTGTGATGAATTCTCACATGTTCTTCAATACATGTTTAAATGCATTTTTTGATGTAAAAGCAATTCCTGGCTAAATTCTAACCTCTATTTGATAGATGCTAAAGGTTGGCGGTCCATTCCATACATTTAAGAGTCAGTTATAGTTGATGTTTTTAAACATCAATGGTTCTGGGATGAATTCTCACATCTTCTTTAATACATGTTTCAATGCATTTTTTAATGTATAAGCAATTCGTGGCTGAATTCTAATTTCTGTTCGATAGATGCTATAGGTTAATGATCCATTCAATACATTTAAGAATCAGTAATGGTAGATGTTTTTAAACATCACAGATTCTGAGATGAATTGTCACATCTTCTTTAATACATGTTTCAATGCATTTTTCGATGTAAAAGCAATTCCTGACTGAATTCTAACGTCTATTTGATAGATGCTAAAGGTTAAGGGTCCATTCGATACATTTAAGAGTCAGTAATAGTAGATGTTTTTAAACATCACAGATTCTGAGATGAATTCTCACATCTTCTTTAATACATGTTTAAATGCATTTTTTAATGTAAAAGCGATTCCTTGCTAAATTCTAACCTCTATTTGATAGTTGCTAAAGGTTAACGGTCCTTTCGATACATTTAAGAGTCAGTTATAGTAGATGTTTTTAAACATTAAAGGGTCTGGGATGAATTCTCACATCTTCTTTAATACATGTTTAAATGCATTTTTGAATGTAAAAGCGATTCCTTGCTAAATTCTAACCTCTATTTGATAGTTGCTAAAGGTTAACGGTCCTTTCGATACATTTAAGAGTCAGTTATAGTAGATGTTTTTAAACATTAAAGGGTCTGGGATGAATTCTCACATCTTCTTTAATACATGTTTCAATGCATTTTTCGATGTAAAAGCAATTCCTGACTGAATTCTAACGTCTATTTGATAGATGCTAAAGGTTAAGGGTCCATTCGATACATTTAAGAGTCAGTAATAGTAGATGTTTTTAAACATCACAGATTCTGAGATGAATTCTCACATCTTCTTTAATACATGTTTAAATGCATTTTTTAATGTAAAAGCGATTCCTTGCTAAATTCTAACCTCTATTCGATAGATGCTAATAGGTTAATGGTCGACTCGATACATATAAGAGTCAGTAATAGTAGATGTTTTTAAACATCACAGATTCTGGGATGAATTCTCACATCTTCTTTAATATATTCTTCAATGTATTTTTCAATATAAAAGCAATTCCTTTCTGAATTCTAACTTCTGTTCGATAGATGCTATAGGTTAACGGTCCATTCGATACATTTAAGAGTTAGTAATTGTAAATGTTTTTAAACATCACTGATTCTGTGACGAATTCTCACATCTTTTTTAATACATTTTTCATTGTATTTTCCAATATACAAGCAATTCCTGGCTGTCTTCTAACCCTTTATTCGATAGATGCTATAGGTTAATTGTCCATTTGATACATTTAAGAGTCAGTAATAGTAGATGTTTTTAAACATCACAAATTCTGTGATGAATTCTCACATGTTCTTCAATACATGTTTAAATGCATTTTTTTGATGTAAAAGCAATTCCTGGCTAAATTCTAACCTCTATTTGATAGATGCTAAAGGGTGACGGTCCATTCCATACATTTAAGAGTCAGTTATAGTTGATGTTTTTAAACATCAATGGTTCTGGGATGAATTCTCACATCTTCTTTAATACATGTTTCAATGCATTTTTTAATGTATAAGCAATTCGTGGCTGAATTCTAATTTCTGTTCGATAGATGCTATAGGTTAATGATCCATTCAATACATTTAAGAGTCAGTAATGGTAGATGTTTTTAAACATCACAGATTCTGAGATGAATTGTCACATCTTCTTTAATACATGTTTCAATGCATTTTTCGATGTAAAAGCAATTCCTGACTGAATTCTAACGTCTATTTGATAGATGCTAAAGGTTAAGGGTCCATTCGATACATTTAAGAGTCAGTAATAGTAGATGTTTTTAAACATCACAGATTCTGAGATGAATTGTCACATCTTATTTGATACATGTTTAAATGCATTTTTTAATGTGAAAGCAATTCCTTACTGAATTCTAACCTCTATTTGATAGATAATATAGGTCAATGGTCGATTCGATACATTTATGAGTCAGTAATAGTAGATGTTTTTAAACATCACAGATTCTGGGATGAATTCTCACATCTTCTTTAATACATGTTTAAATGCATTTTTGAATGTAAAAGCGATTCCTTGCTAAATTCTAACCTCTATTTGATAGTTGCTAAAGGTTAACGGTCTTTTCGATACATTTAAGAGTCAGTTATAGTAGATGTTTTTAAACATTAAAGGGTCTGGGATGAATTCTCACATCTTCTTTAATACATGTTTCAATGCATTTTTCGATGTAAAAGCAATTCCTGACTGAATTCTAACGTCTATTTGATAGATGCTAAAGGTTAAGGGTCCATTCGATACATTTAAGAGTCAGTAATAGTAGATGTTTTTAAACATCACAGATTCTGAGATGAATTGTCACATCTTATTTAATACATGTTTCAATGCATTTTTTAATGTGAAAGCAATTCCTTACTGAATTCTAACCTCTATTTGATAGATAATATAGGTCAATGGTCGATTCGATACATTTATGAGTCAGTAATAGTAGATGTTTTTAAACATCACAGATTCTGGGATGAATTCTCACATCTTCTCTAATACATATTTCAAAGCATTTATCAATGTAAAAGCAATTCCTTGCAGAATTTTAACCTCTATTCGAAAGATGCTATTAGTTAATGATCCATTCGATACATTTGAGAGTCAGTAGTAGTAGATGTTTTTACACATCACAGATTCTTGTATGAATTCTCACATCTTTTTTTTATTTTTAATGCATTTTTTAATGTAAAAGCAATTGCTGGCAGAATTCTATCCTTTATTCAATAGATACTATGTGTTAATGATCCATTCGATACATTTAAATGTCAGTGGTAGTAGATGTTTTTAAACATCACAGATCCTGGGATGAATTCTGACATCTTCTTTAATACATTTTCCAATGCATTTTTTAATGTAAAAGCAATTCCTGGCTGAATTCTAACCTCTATTTGATAGATGCTAAAGGTTAATGGTCCATTTGATACATTTAAGTGTCAGTAATAGTAGATGTTTTTAAACATCACAGATTCTGGGATGAATTCTCACATGATCTTTATTACATTTTTCAATGCATTTTTCAATGTAAAAGCTTTTCCTTTCTGAATTCATATCTCTATTCAATAGGTGCTATAGGTTAATGATCCTTTCGATACATTTAAGAGTCAGTAATAGTAGATGTTTTTCAACATCACAGATTCTGGGATGAATTCTTACATCTAATTTAATACATTTTTCAATGCATTTTTCAATGTAAAAGCAATTCCTTTCTGAATTTTTATCTCTATTCGATAGATGCTATAGGTTAATGGTCCTTTTGATACATTTAAGAGTTAGTAACAGTAGATGTTTTTAAACATCACAGATTCTGGGATGAATTCTCACATCTTCTTTAATACATTTTACAATGTAACAGTGATTCCTTGATCAATTCTAACCTCTATTTGATAGATGCTATAGGTTATTGGTCCATTTCAGGTATAGTATTGTTTTAGCAAACTCTTACTATCAGGCAGTCTAAGTTTGCAGCGTGGCCGCAATTGACTCTTGTTGACAATAGACCTTTAAAATCCCCCCAAAACAACAAGGATCAAATTTTTCCCACATGTTATGCTGGTGACGTCAAGAAACTTGTTAGCCTCTTTTTCATGTTTTCGAAATCTCTTACTTCACGAAGTTTGGGCCTAAGAAGAAGGAGCTGTTGGCCTGTATAGACACACGCTTCCCAACTCGCTCCTCCAAAAGAACAAGCTGCCGAAACGGATTTCTTCATCTGTGAAACAAAGAGAAGCTTGAATTAAGATGGCTTGCGACGCATCAAAGGTTCTTAGCTTCAAGGTGAGATGAAATGCTGGAAATCCGGAAAGGGATAAAATTGGTTATCTACTACTGAGCTCTATCTCTATGACACGCTATCTACTGACTGGAAGGCCATGGTTTAGAGGCGGCCTAAATAGCCAAAAGCCAATGGTGAATCTATGTGTTGCTCGGTTGGTGCCAAATATTTTGGAGCAAAAAAATAAAGCACGCCAAAGAGTAATCAATAACTATTGTTTTTTGGAGCATGTCCGTCCTGATGTTCAGGACTTCAAAAGTCAGAGCTAGAAGGTCAGATGATTTTGATATAGAGTTGGACCTCCTGACAATGAAAATAAGACAAGGGTGTTAATAACGATCAAAGTGGTGCACCTACATGGAAAGTGTGGCATTCCCACATCCAAGAAAAACAATAGGGTATTCAAAATGAACAATAGAGGGCCCTTCTTATACACCTGAGGTCTTGGCGAAAATTGCCCTTCTTTTGCTGCTTGGAAAAGTTGTTTTTGTTGCCCCAAAGGTTTACGCCACGACAATTGTCTAAGAACAATAGATCTATTGTTCTTCAATTGTTCTTGATGTTGCTCCATGCCAAAGATATTTGGAGTAACATACATGTTTCCCAGCCTGGCTTCTTTCCATACTGTGTGGTTTATGAAATGAAGCCATGGCACTGTGATCCAGGCCATGTAATTAATGTGAAAAAATGAACTTTTCAAAATTCCATCGAATGTATTTTTTTCTTGTTGTCCATACTCTGAAGCATGTAAAAACGCAAAAAATTTTCAAATCAAGCAACAGGAGCCCAACAAAACTTTTTTTGAAGTTAGGCCAAAATTGGGTAGTGTTTCTTGCTAGACCAGAAGAAGTCACAAAGCAGCATGAATTTTCAAATTTCCATTTCATCGCTTGTATGTGCCCGATTTGAATGATCTTTTTTTTTTTGGTAGATTGAACCTCGTAGAACATGAATTAAATCAGTTGATCAACGATTTTTGCTTTAGAATGTGGAAATTTTGTAAATTCATAATGGTAACCAACTATTGAAAACCAGGTAGCCTGAATTATCGAACCCGATTTCAACACTGAATACACAAAATCTATATCTCAGAAAACTCTGAAAATCAGTTTCAAAATGGACTTCAGCCTATTGCTGACACTCCTGCCAAAGCACTTAGCAGAGGCTCCACGTAGAAAATTTTCGCAATTTTTTTACGAAGTCAAGTGAAGACGGGGTTTTTTGACAAATTTTGTCAACAACTGTCATTGCAATGCTGGCAAGGATGGATGCTTCGTGAGACAACATTTTCCATCATTTCAAAAACAAGAAGATGAAGGAAATAATGGTCATTCCATGAATATTATTTTTGCGTTTTTTGCGTTTTCGAACGTCATTCACTTGTTTTTCGTTCATTCATTCATTCATTCATTCATTCATTCATTCATTCATTCATTCATTCATTCATTCATTCATTTGAATTATCAACATGTTGAGTACACAAATCTATTTCTATAGTGCATACACTGAGCATTTCAGGGAATGATTATTGCTAGGATCAAAAAGAAAAATTCGTCCGTAAAAAGTAGTTTCATTAAAGTTTGGTTCACACCAGGACTTTGTTCTTGTTCGAGCCACTGTGTTACAGTGGTCATGACATACCAGAGAAAATGTTTAGGTGAGCAGATTTTGTTGCTTGAATATCAAAGTCTGTCTCGAATGAGATGTTAGGTGAGATTTCCGAAAACGGACAACTTTCTCATGGAAAGCTGTCCAGTTTTATATATTGACGGGCATTTTAATGTGGCATCAAATTTGACACATTAAACTTTGCACATTACTATACTCAAATTTTTGGATTTAAAACTTTCATTCATTAAATCAAATAGACACTCGCCACATTATTCTGATGTATGAATGAGAAACAGGTGGGTGGCATTGGTTACGCAGAAAACGCGAAAATTAAATCCACTGAATGACCTGTGTTTCTTTCTTCTTGTTTTTGAAATGATGGAATATGTTGTTTTGTCAAGCATCCATCCTTGCCAGCATTGCTATGACAGTTGTCGACAAAATTTGTCAAAAAACCCCTTCTTCACTTGACTTTGTGAAAAAATCGCGAAAATTTTCTACGTGGAGCCTCTGCTAAGCGCTTTGGCAAGAGTGTCAGCAATAGGCTGAAGTCCATTTTAAAACTGATTTTCAAAGTTTTCTGAGTTATAGATTTTTTGTATTCAGTGTTGAAATCGGGTTTGATAATTCAGGTGACCTGGTTTTCAATAGTTGGTTACCATTTTGAATTCACAAAATTTCCACTTTCTAAAGCAAAAATCCTTGATCAACTGATTTAATGCATATTCTACGAGGTTCAATCTACCAAACAAAAGAAAGATCATTTAAATCGGGCACATACAAGCGATGAAACAGAAATTTGAAAATTCATGCTGCTTTGTGACTTCTTCTGGTCTAGCAAGAAGCTTACACTACCCAATTTAGCCCTAACTTCAAAAAATGTTTTCTCGGGCTACTGTTGCTTGATTTGAAAATCGTTTGCGTTTTTATGTGCTTTAGGGTATGGGGAACAAGGGAAAAATACATTCGGTGGAATTCTAAAAAGTTCATTTTTTCACATTAATTACACAAAACGTGAAATCTGGATCACAGTGCATGGGCCAGACTGGAAAGCTCGGAAGCTGTACAGGGGATTTTCAAATGGGGATAAAAATGGCGCAGTTGATATGCAGATTTAAATTGACAATGTGCATATCAGCAAAGCACAACTTACATACCATAAAAAACACATCTTATTATGCACATTTGTGGATGTAAGCGGCTTAGTTAGGGGCTGCACACAAATAAATTCTTGAACAACATGCAAAACGTCCAAAGGACATTTGTGGGGAGGGGGTAAGAGGACCGTAAGTGTTCAAAATGTTTTTTATCAAAATTTCTTCTGTGAATTTTCTGCAAGGAACTTATATTTTACAGCTTTCATTTGCTATATATTTTGTTGGTGCGAAAGAACTTTTACAGCGTTGAAAGCATCTTTTCTGTTTTCATTGAGTCTAACACACAAAGAACTATGTGGACAGACATCAGAGAAAGGCAAAGGAAATTTATAGGTCATGTGATACGGAAAAAAGAGTTGGAGCAAACTGTAGTGACGGGAAAGATTCAAGGCAAGAAAGCGAGAGAAGGCAGAGACGAATGATGTTACCATCCATGGCAGAAGGTTATATGATGACAACAAATGACACGCTACATGCTGCAAAGGATCAAAGAAAGTTATAGGCCATGACCACCTATTCCCATGACGAGCATGCTACCCTGAGAGAAGGTGAGACGATCACCATTTGAGATGGGGAAATTTCTTATTTCAAGCCAGAGTACAGTCTTCACACAGTAGAAACTTTGGCAGATAATGGATTAGTCTAATTGTTCTCCCTTTTTTCTAGTGTGGAAACCTTGCAATTGAAAATATATCTGAGGTATGTAGTTGCAGATTTTTATTTTCATGTGATTTATGCCAATTTATTGAACATCCAGTTAGAGGTAATTAGCAGGGAAGGCACATTTTATGATGCCAGGTGTTGCACACCCCTTCTTCCATTTTTGGGTAACTCTGATAATAACAATGACGGGAAACTATTCAGGATTTCTCTAACCTGATTGGTTGTTGATTAGAAGTCCCAATCACTGATTGGTTGACTGAAAGTAAATCTTATCTGCAACTTAGGTGTACACATTAGATAAAAAATGTTTGGACGGAACTGTCCTGGGAAAAACAACTTTGGACGAAAAACCTGTGGATGCTTCTTCTTGAATTTGAGAGAAAAACTTTTCGTTCAGAGAAAAAGTCAAAGAATACTTCATCCAAGTATATATCAGTGTTTCTCAAGCTCTCATTTTAAGAATTCTTCATTCCCCTGCAGATACGAGACTTTGCAAAAGAGCTTGTCAATGAGGTAAGCTCCAGAATTCTTCTTTCACCATGATATTATCAATAATGGAATGTGTGAGCTCTCACTTTCCATAGCCAATGTCACATGGGGGATTTTCAAGCAACTTTTTATTCTTCTCATTTTAACACCAAAGACTTAACTGTACACAGAAAAGCAGCTTGCTTGTTAAATTCTACTGCTGAATTTGTAAAAGAGAATTTGAAGGCTATCATCTGCTGAATTAACAGCTGAAAGATTGTTCTTGAAACGTTGTTATTGAAACAATAAAACATGATTGTATGTATATTATACAGCCAAATGCCTGCTTTAATCATGGAGAAATTAGGCTATTTGTGACACTAACTCCTGATTTCTAGAACTCAAGGGTCTAAAACCTTACTCCAAATCAATCTCAGAAGAGACTCTTCAAGACAGTTTTTTGGTGACTTAAAGTATTTTATTTTTAAGAGTTGGGCTCAAACATATACTATATATAGCATGTAAACATTGAGTGAAGTTATTCTCATTTCTTAATTTGGCTAGACAGAAGAGATCATATCGAAAGTTATTCCTGCAAAGATATTTGCACTGGACAAGTTACACAAGGTATGAAATTTGTTTTGTATATAATTGAAATTTTTTTAGACAACAAATATAGATATCTTTCCCTGCTACTAACTTTAGGTACTGCATCATCCAATCGTGATAAATACAGTATATACAGTATAAGGTTTAAATACTGAACCCTATACATGTATGTGGCTGCACCAAAAGTGACCCCACTTGACCAATTGTTGCTAGAAAATTGAGCTGATTTAAATTTCATTATGTACTTTTTCAAATACATGAATTTATACATACAAATCAAAGACATAAATACATACACACAGATACATTTCAATACATAAATACATTTCAAATACATGAATACATACATAAATTTGATATGTTTGCCTTCATGACTGTCTGAGAGTAAAAAAGATACAGAAATACATTCATGTGTTTGTTAATTTTTCTTATTCCTAAATCCCACAGAGTGATATGTTCAACAAGAAATCATTGTCAGAAATTGACTGTGACATAAACATACCAAAGAGAGGATTAGCAAATCACAACAACGCCTCTGATAATAGTGATGCAATGGTGGATGGGGAGCTCAAGGTATTGGCTTCATATTTTCACCTAAATGCTCTTTCTGAACAAAATCTGAATTTACAGTAGAAATCTACGAAAGCCCACCACATTTGGATTCCCACCCTGTGCATAAATTTATTCAGTCTTGGAAGTTGCCAGGAAGGTAGCAATATTTTTATCTCATTTGGTAACAGTTGCCACATTGATGTTCAATGAATGGTGCGGCTTTGATGCCACAATTTGCAGTTCTTGCATTTTGTTGTAGCAGCTTATTGCCTGTTATTAAGTTGTAAGACACATCATTGGTAGCATATTTATCTGTGTTGAATGCAAGGATCAGACTTACTTTCATTTTATAGGAACTGTAGGTTTGTTGGTTGTTGTTGCTGAGTTATTCTTTTTCAGCAACACTTCAAAGCCAAACTTGTAATCTCTGTACACAGTTCAAAGTTGCTTTATATGCACTTTGTCTTATTATTGAAGTTCCTGTCATGAAATCCCCACCCAAGAGGGCATAATAGAAGGGCCCACAAAAGGCCTTCAACTGGGACACAATGAATGTTTTGAACTTTACATAGTTTTACATTTGCAAATGTGTTTTTTATCATTTTAGAACCCTGGCAAGAAAAGAAAATATGATAGTGACGCAGGTTTGTATATTCAAAGTCTATCTCAAATTAGATGTCTAGTCGTCTGGGATCTGTGACAACGCAAAACTACTTATGCAAAGTATTTCAGTTGTTTTATTTGCAGCCATTTTCATATAACATCTAGTTTCAGACAGACGTTGATATTTATCTCGGTTCGTAGATGTAGGCTCAATTCTGAATGACCAAAACCAAGTTTGATCCTAGCATTCATTGCACATTTTGGGCTCCAAGAAATCTGTAAAATGGCTCCATTATTCACAATGATAATCATACCTTTGCTTAAATTTCCTTGCATCTTATGATGAGATGAGTTGCTTATGCTCAGGATTTGTCAAAAATGTTTCATTAAGTTGAAACATTCTTTGTGAAACTATTGCTGTCTTCCAAAATGGAATTATCATAGAATTGTTTTTTTGGATAATTACTAGTTTTGGAAAATTCAACACAGCTTGCAAATGTCCTGAAATGAATGATAAGATATTTCACACTATGTTACTGATAGTTAATTTTCTTTAGGTCAAGGCTATTTAATATTGATCTTCAAATATTACTTTGAGACTTTTTCCATGCCTTTTTATTTACATTCTTCAGCAGTTGTTCCTGCAATGCTTTTGGGCATCTGTATAATTCAAGATATATCTGAATTCATGTCTTTACTTAAAAGAATGGTATCATTGAAACAATAGAGCAAAAGTAGAGTCCCAAAGCAAGGAGACTTATCTTTTAAAATGAGACATTTTCATCATTTTGTATTGTAGAATTATCATGGCAGAGTACTGTGGCTGTTAACAATGTAAGTAGTATGTACTGATTACATATCCAATGAAATGAAATGCATTGTTTTGAAATTTACTGCATAAATGTTCAAACCATTACTGCAAAGTTCTAGAGGAATTACTTGACTGAGTCGTCAACGTAATGTTTTGAGAAATTGATTGTAATTTGTGGTGTTGTGTTTTAATTTGTATACTGTTTTTCATGGAATTTGCCTCAAAGATAGATTAAAATTGTTCACTTTGGATCTCTTTTCGGATAGTATTGTGTCAAAACCAGATTAAAGGCATGGTTGTACTCAAAAAGCCCGTCATAAATCGTCTATCCTTTTCCGGTGGGTGTGCAAATGTTTCAAATAACATGAGATGAGGATCGAGACGACAAATAAGTTTTCTTTGATTTGTCAATGTGATAAATCCATCAGCAGAGATATGACAATATTTCTACATGATCAGTAGGTTAGTAATCTGACGCCAAAATATATAAGGCTCAAATGCTTTTTCTGTACATTTTGAATCGTTCACTATTCATTGCACACCCGTAAAATTGAAGCCTGGTTTCCAGATAATCTCAATGAGTCGCAGTAACTTGCAATAAACATGATCAAGTTTGCTTGCAACTCTTTGACATCATATGGAAATTGGCTAAAACTTTGCTTGCGACTCCTTGCAATTCCTTGTGATGGCTGTCGCATGCAGTCGTAGAGATAAGCAGTTCTCTATCTCTGCAACTCATTGATACTCACATTGATACTACAAGTCTGTTGTCTCAGGAATTAATCTCACTTCCACCCTCAAAATATCGCATGAAACTTGATACAAATAAATTTTCAGTTGCAATCCTTTGTGACAACATGGAAACCAAAATCCAAGAATTCAAAGAACCAGAATTCAGGTCACAAGAATTGCAACTCATTGCGACTCACTGTGACGTGACTCTCTGCGACCCTCTGCGACTCCTTGCGACTATATGGAAACCAGGCTTATCACTCGCCGAAGTGATAAGCCTTGCATTCACTATTAACTCCCAGAGCTGATTTCAAATAAAGTAAAGATATCTCTATTGTTAAAAATCACAATGCAGAGACCTGAAAATGGAGAAACAGCTTTGGAATGCTTTTAAGGGTAGTGAACGTCAAGTTATTCCATCATTCTAACGCATTAGATATTTTAGGTGCAACATGCTCTTTAGGCGCATCCCCCTCTGTTCTGGCCCACTGTGCCTGGGAAATAATCCCTTATTTAATTATTCTAAATGTGAAAGCCAAGCTCCAGACTAACTTGCTCATCTGTAGAGCTGTCAGATTTCAATCAAGCCCTCGTTGATGAGGATTTGACTATTAGTATTGATTTGCAGCCATTTTTCAGCCACCGTTTGATTTTACTTTGATTCTTTAGGAAACATTTGTTTTTAGCCAGAACTGAGGTTCCTAATCAATAATTATTTTCTGCTTTGCAGGGCTTGACTCCTTTAATCGAAGCTTTGAAACCAGAAATAAAGTCACTGATTCATACTTGTTCAAGAGTAAGTTCATCAAGAACATATTAATCTCTTTCTATCGAGATAGAAAAAGCAATTTCCATCTAGAGTAGTTTCGGGTATCATGGAACACTTAAGGGAAAAACTTAAATCGTCACCTCAATTCAAGACAAATTTGGCCACACTTGGTATTAGCAATTAGGCCTAAGCATGCTCTAACGTTTCATCAATACATTCTATTTCTCAAACGTTTGTTGTCGATAAGCGAGCCAAGAACTTGAGCCCCGGTCGAGTCGGGCATTGTGGAACACTGTCGGGTATTATGGAACAAGGTTTTTCTTTTGTTTGTATACGGGCCTCTAGTTGAAACGTCGCAAGGAAATGGCGACCAGAAA
The DNA here is from genome assembly GCA_964020215.1 of Aurelia sp. 3 sensu Dawson et al. (2005). Taxonomy (NCBI): domain Eukaryota; kingdom Metazoa; phylum Cnidaria; class Scyphozoa; order Semaeostomeae; family Ulmaridae; genus Aurelia; species Aurelia sp. 3 sensu Dawson et al. (2005). The sequence goes on along the minus strand of OZ026572.1, from coordinate 27,468,731 downwards.
TCACGTTCATCGGATGTCCTTCGTTATCAGCGATGCAGGCAGTACACCCAAAAGTGGAGCAGCCTAACTTTAACAAAAATATGGCGACGGATGTTTGAAGAGTTGCAGCTTGTGCAATTGGTGAGCTTTTATCTCACTTCCAGGCCGCTAGGCTTCATTTTCTGAAAAATTTTCCACAACACCCGATGTCCCATAATACCCGAAACCACTCTAGGCCACTGGTCCATGGACACCAAGGCAACAATACGCGCAAGCGATTTATTCCATGGTGGACATGGCCAAATAGGTCCTAAAATTCACCCGATTGAGATTGGCTACTCCTTTTCTGAAACTATGAGGGATTTCCGCAATAAAGCCGATTTAAGATACCTAAATGCCATGCTCAAGTATGCCTAAAATCACGACCAAATTTTCATAATATCTGTACCTTGCAGTAATGACAATTGCATGCCTCAGCACGTGTTTTCCTTTTGGGGTGATGAAAGTATCATTTTAGACTTATGCATTTTCGTCCTTTGTTTCCCTGCGTTCAGTGATTTGCTGTATCACTTCGTCAATAGGGACTCATAACATTACCCTTAGAAAGTGGGCCCATTAGTTCTATGTTGGAAGGAATGTATAAAATGTATTTCCTTTTCAAATTTCATTGGATTCATACGTTTATGCAGGTCCAGCGTTCTTTTGTCAAGGGGTTAAAGACAAACAGTAGTAAAGCAACATTATGAGGCAAGAGGAGCATGGAGTTTTGATCAATTTCTAAATTCCCAAATCGCCACGAAAGCGTTCTCTCTTTGTCCATTCATGCTGAGTCTTTAGAAAATTTGATCAACGTTTTTTTGGGTCGTTTTCAGTGTTTTCGAAATCTAGAATTTTAAGAAACTCGCTTATTGCTCCTTAAATAGAAGACAAAACATATACAAAAAATAGCTACTAGCATCTAATTGAGGATCTTAGCAAAAGATTAACTCATAAATCTTCAAAATCGGCCCAGAATGCAATCGTCAATGAATGAATGAATGAGGATGCTATGAAATTAACAGCAAACAATGAAACTATGATCCTTTTGGCGCACCCGGCATATCAGTGGAGGATACCTGCTTTTATTTTGGATGAGATGCCTTTGTCAATCACTTCCAGAAAGATGTTGATGTTATTGTTTTCTTTGAAAAACAAGAAATTTAGTTCCTGAGCAGAAACTGGCAGATGGCAGAAACTGTAGGGCTGATTTTACCCTCCAAAAAATTTTAGAAGCTTCAGAAAAAGTCCTGTACACTAATTAATAATATGTCAGTTATGGCTTACTTTTGAAAATTGACGTCCCTAATATTAGCTTGGTTAAGTCACGTTGCATGATATGATAGAATGATTGGTTAAATTGAAGATGTTCAGGGCAACATAGGACTCAAATATTTCAAATCTTTTAAAAGGCAGGTGAAAATTGCGCTGAAGTTTTCTTTGAATTAAATGGCTTGAAAGATACTCTACTTTGCTGTAAATCTATCGTGGGAATTTCTTTATATCTTGATTATTTACAGATAAAGAGTGACAGCATTTTCATTATTTTTTGTTAGGATTCATGGAAAATTTTTAAAAATGGAAATCATCGTAAATCCTAAATCAGTTGTGGGAAGGTGATAAATTCCTCAAGAAAATCATAGTTAGTAAAGGTCTACGTTATGGTTGCAGTAAGAAATCTGCAGCTGTTCTGGTTTCGGATTTAGAAATGTGATCTTGTCAGACCTCAAGGATGATGAATGCCGCTATTTTGAGACTTATCTAGACATCAAAATATTTGCGCGGCAGATTTATAGCAAACTACGCCAAGTTCCTTTCCAAGCACTTTCATTCGAAGAAACATGTAAGAGGATTTTATAACCATGTTTGTGCAGATTTGAGCCCTTTGCTGTTCAGGCCTGTATTATTATATGTCTCGTAACTGCTGTTATTCATTCATCATCTAATGTCCACCGTTTCGGTGTGAGAAAACTTTCAAGTAGTCCAACCGTGATGGTTGCTATATGGAGATTATGTGTGCGAATCAAATGAGCAATATTAGCCTGAGTATACTTTATTCAACGACTTCACGCTGTTTCTACCTCAGTATTCATCTACTTCAGGCTATACCGCTTATTAAACTAAAGGTGTACATGCGTTGGAGGCGTGGCAAAATTTCTCTTAAAATGGACAAATTCACAGAATGACATGTCCGGTTTTTTTGAAGATAAAGCCAAACAGGTAGTGAATAGTTCACTGGGTGACCAAAACACAAAATATGTGCAGATAGATCATAACCAGCCCTTTAAAGTCAAAAGTTATTGCAAAATACCTTGTATCAGCTTATGAGATGCTGCATGTTCACTTTAAGATATAATCACTGTCTGACAAAATAGATTCAAAGAGAATTCAGAATCATTTCATTTTTTCAATTTTCATTTTATAATATTTAAACACGTAAAAACTTTATAAGCTAAATACTGTTTTTCAAACTGACGTGTTAAAAGCCAGTGAATATATATAATGATGTAAAAAGCATGTAGCCCTAATGCAATCATTGTTAGCAAAACAAAGAAAAGAAAACAAGACAAAAGAAAGTATTAGCTCTGGCTTAGTGTATTAATCCTCCCGGTTGAGCAAAAAAAAGTTCCCACATTGAAAAATTCATAGCATGAATGTACTTGAAATATTTAAATGATTTAATTTCTAGCTACAAGCTAAAAGATCAAAGTATTTTTGTGATTGTACTCGAAATATAGGTAAATTCAACTTTGTAAAAATATCATGGTTGGAAAATGACGGAGAAAGGTCTTAAATCATTGATAAGGGATAAAGGATGACTCCTTGCACAGATCAGTGAAGAAAATGCAATTGTTCATGGCTGAGAGATATCCATTGTATACTGATTGCCATGGGACTTAAAAATCTAGGGTATTTGTTTGAACATTGACGTCTTATATCTCTTATGACGGATGAAAGAAACATCCCTTGCGTTTAGTTCTGTGCAAGGAGAGCCCTTACAGCTTGATCAATGTTTCAGGCCTTGTTTCAGTCTTTTTGCAACCACGAAATTTTTATAAAGTTGAATTTACTGAGAATTCTAGTGCTGGCAAAGTAGCGAGAAAAATCACAAAAATACATCAATCTTTCGGTTTCTAACTAGAAGTTAAATCATTCAGATCTATGACGTAATCTTGGTGCTATGAATTTCCCAAATTGTGAATGCACTATCACTTTCCAGCATCTGAAAAAGGCCATACAAACAGGAACGTTTAATGACGCAATGAAAAAATTTAATTGATCCACCCAACCTGGATATCATAGGAAAGAAGATAGATTGTACTGTCAGATGGTATGCCTCATATTGATTCGAATTCTATCATTTTCTGATGAAACTCGCATGAAAGTGGTTTGCTTTTTTCGGGTATTCAGAGCTTAAATGAAACAACTGCCACACAGCTCCTGAATCAAATGTACAAAATCCCCCCGACAGAACTTAAGATTTACCCTTCTTTTTTCATTACGAGCACATAACTGCTCTTAAAAGCCACCCCATGCTTGCACAAGGTGAGAGTTTGCCCTACTGTTTTGGGGCAGCTTTTACAGCCGTGTTTGCTTGATTTACTGGTTGAGAGAATTTCTTTTGCCTGCAGTCGCTAATTGCTTTGAATCGAGGTCTGTTTTTAACCTCAGCCCACCTATAAGTGTTGCAGAAAAAAAAATCTGCAACACTACGAAACTTGCGACACTTTGTGACACTCTGCGATTTAATGGAAACCAGGCTTTAGATTGTAAAATCATTAACACTTGGATTACGAATATATTTGCAGTGAGACTAAAATTGAGTGCTGAAAATGCGAATCCGAGGTCAGAAAGATCATGCGAAGCAATCTAAAGAAATTTTGAAAAATTCGAAAACGAGGCCGCTTAGTTGAAAAGGTGTATTTGAAGTTTTGAAGTGTTTTGCGTTTTGCAAAGACTCAAAGTCAGTGTTTTGCCAATAGCCTCGGTTTTAGTTTCAGTTCACATTTTACATTCCACTATGTACATCTAGTAAAGTTAACTATGCAAAGAGACAACTAGACTTTAAGAATGCAAGACAATATTTCGAAAAATTGTTGCATTAACCCTATGGTGGTTGGGCTATTTGATAGTACTATTTTGGTTGGGGGGCAAAAACGCCCCCCCTACCTAACTTTTGACTGGTAATGGTTAGAGCGACCAAATTTGGTGTGCTAAAAGCCTTAGGCATGTACTTTCTGTAAATATAAATATTAACCTAAAAATAGGCATCATTTTTGCTCACGTCAGCATTTTCCTTTGTGTGGTCAAGAAAAGCGGTAAAATTGGCCAAAATCAGGAAAATCGCGATAAAATTAAATTTGGAGCACATTTTCCATCCAAACATGATACTTGCGATAGAATGCATCAAATAACACCACATTACAAAAGAAATTTGCAAAATATTCCACTTCTGCTCCTTTTTTCGCGATAATTGAGATTTGAGAATTTGCGATTTTTCCTGGGTCAGTCCCAGAAAATTTTCTCCTGCCCCCTCATTTGTCAAAATATTTCAATGAAACTTTTTGAGAAGTTGTACAATAAGTAGTTGCAAAAAGTCAAGAAATTTCATGGCTATAAAATTCTTCCTGGCAAAGTTATTTAAAAAAACCTACTAGGGGGGGGGGGCAAATTTGCCCCCTCCCCCAACCAAAATAGGGTTAATATGAGATATGAGAAGTTAGTACAATATGCAGATACAAAATATAAGATAAACTGAATGCAGGAACTACTTAAAGGAGGAGCTTTCTCTGCAGGTTAACTAATCAAAGAGAGAGCCTCCCCCTCCCCCCAATAGAGCTTCCATATTCCTGAGGGAAAAAGTTCCGAATTGCGCTTTAGAAAAGAATGATTATCCATGACTGTGAAGATGACATCGTTTCAGACCACAATTTTCAATCTCATAAAGCTCTTGAACATCTGTAAGACAGCGCACAGTGCAAATAGCAATTCGTCCGGACAGCATGGTGTCATAATAACATTCAAAACAGAACGCCATCTCAACAAAAATATGTTTTTTGCGTGTGGTACTATAATAATTAAACAATAATGTTATAGATAAGCGATTTAATACCAAATGTAGCGTAGATTAGATGTTCAAACATCTACGCTACATTTGGTACTTAAATCATGTATTTATAACATTGCGTTTGAATAACGAGATCTTGTTTTGGTGTAAATTCTTCAGGTTTCTGCCGGAAATTTCCAAAAGTTGCGTAAGATTGCGCTAACATTCTTCCTCACCATGGTATGAAAGGAAAAAGGAGATTGTTGAGAGTTAAAAACAAGATACAAATCGGGAATAAATCGACGTTTCCAGTAATGAATCCATCCATACAATCCATTAAAAGAAGCTACAGTAGTATAGAGGAGGTTTATTGATTAAGTGCAAGATATTCCTTCAACATTAGCAAGGCTTGATAAGTCAAATCAGGGAGCGCTGATCAGTCGAATACACCCTTACTTACACTGCTTTCAACTAACGGCATCGTTTTGGAAATTTTTGAAAATTTATTGATACGAAATTTCTGACTGCGGATTTGGACTCAGCACCCAAAGTTTTGTCTAATTGCAAATTTTCATATTCCTGGAGTATGCGATTTTGATTTTATGGCAATAATAAATTTGAGAATTAAATGGGATTTGACCATCAAAATCGTTCGGGGGTGTAACTTTACACCCTCAGTCATTATCCACGCTCAAGTCCCTCATAATTTTCAAATTTGTTATCCACATTAAATTAAAATCGCTTGCTTTTGATATAACTTAATGACGCTCTGTTTGTTTTGTACTTTAGGTACAATTGTGGATACAGTTGTTGATTCCGAAAATCGAGGATGGAAATAATTTCGGAGTGTCAATCCAGGTAACTATTCCTTTTCATATCAAATGAAACGCAGAAACATGCAACGATTACAACTACTGTGCCACTCAAAGGACACATACTGAGCGAGTCTCCACTATGAGTGACACTTACGATCAACTAAGGAATCTACGCAAAAGAGGTTAGATTTCGGGTGCGGTTTTGTGCCGCAAACGAAGACAGCCTCGCTTTTACATAGAAACTGAATTAGGCCATTGCAAACTTGAATCAACGAGTTGAGCTGAGGTAGGGATGCAGAGGAAAGCCAAGAAAGGCAAGAAGAAGCCACGACAAAGACATATGTATGATTTGCGTACTATACATTTTATTAAGCAACAATTGTTTTTTGCTTTCACCCATAGTTTTGACAAAATTAGAATTAATGAAATGAAAATGAAGCAACCATTTTTGAGGAGGGAAAATTCATAGCTTTCTTCCTTAAGAGAATGCTAAAGCAAGTTTTTGGAGCGGCTTTTCTCATTTCATTTTTTTTTAATCAATAAAAATTAAAATACATTAAACAGATAAACTAAACATAAGATACATTGTGCTATTCACAGCGGAAATGGACACATGGTCATCGAGCTCCCACTGTGAATAGCATAGACTACATTACATAAGTCCCTCTAACTTACGCTCGTTGTTGTTGTTGTCATCGCTTCAGTTGAGGGACTTATGTCCTTACGCTTCAGAATAGGGACTAATTAGGCCAAGTCCGCCGCGTTCACGGCGCGACCAATCAGATCGCTACTTTCTTAATATGGTCAACCCACGTGCCTATTGTTAGCGTTTGATTGGCTCATTAGTTCAAAGTTCGACTTCTCGAAGCGAAGCGACGCTCGAAATGACCTTCGAAGGGACGTTCGAATTTTCTTTCGACGTTCGTAGGATGGAAGATGCTCTAAGGTTCTTCTGATTTTTCGTAAGATTTTAGTCCCTGTTTAGAATCCGTTTGGTCGTGAGTCCTTTGTATGAGTGAAATTAAAACATCAGATTGTAAATGTTGAACGAATACAAGGAATCACGTCGTCAGTCTATGAATAGCACTTAAAATAGATATACAATAACTAGAATAGTTTATCAACAAAACTTTACCACAAAAAAACACTACAATACTAAGGACGGAAAGAGTAGGTGCTGCGATTTACTCCAATAATTTAAGGCGACTCTGCCGTCCACCCCGATGAGCACGGAAAGCCACACCAAGGGATCATAGAAAGTCTTTATAAGTAGAGCTTCATTTCATTTGCATAGCCTTTGCTGCTTTTTCACTTAAGAATCCCACGAGCGAGAAATTATATCTTGCTTCCTTTTTGTGTCTGTCATTCTTTCTCTCTGCTTTTTCTTCACTTCCCTTTGTGTTTCTGCGCAACCATTTTTAGTTCAGTTGAGGGCATATGTGTATTCATAGGTATATCCCTTTGTTCGGTTTTTTGTTGTTGTAATCTAGGTTTTTGGCAACCTCGTTCCCAGGGCTGCCATTGTCTTCCTTATTCCTTAGATCATCGATGTCGGCCCTGGTACCGGTTGCCGCAAAAGTGGCCATTTGGGCGCCATTTTGTTTTGCATAAATTATCACCTTCAGACTCATTACAAACTCTCTTAATATCCCTATAGTCGAAATGAGTTCAACGGCATAAACCACGTGCCAATAGATTTTGATGCATAACATACTACCTAATAAGTCAAGAAAAAATTAGAGGAAGTGTGAAAATGCGACGAAAAATGACCGATCTACTTCCACCGATGCAGCAGTATATAATGCGAGAAACTAAGAAAAAATTCTATGAGGACCTTCGTTTAACCCTTTTTAAGGAATTTAGACAATAATCCGAGGTTAGCAAGTGCGTTTAATAGGAAAACGACGGGAAAACGAGCACGATTTCTTTGGAGTGAAAATGGGCCTAAGTTGGAAAATTAAGGAACTTTCACCGCAGCTTCCAAAATGAAATGGCTCGCTATTCTTCGAATTATAAAAATAAATAGCAAATTAAAGTTGGGATAAGTAAAAAATGGGGTTTTACGTCGATTTTTGGCATCCCGAAGTCATTTGCCCGGCGCAAAACTGAGTTAGCGCGCAAAAAGGCGTGGGCCAAAACTTTGCCACATTTTTGAACCCCCCTCACGACGCCCCAGGGGGCAGTATCGTACCCTAAATGGCGGCAAACGACTCCCAGATGGTCGGTGTGTGTGTGTGTGTGTGTGTGTGTAATTTTATTTCAATTCGATTATTTACAGTAGTTAACAATATATACACTTAGGATATAAATATATACAAGTCAACTAATCCAAATCGAATTTACAAAAACAAAAGCTATAAACAAAATAAATAAATTTTCAAATATACACAACTAATTAAAACTAATTTGGTAGTCATTTGCAGGCACTACATTTGCAATTGGGACCATTCCATTGTTTTATCAAATCCTTAAAACTTTTTAAATTTTCTGCTGACTTTATTCTGTCTTGTAATCCGTTCCAAATCTGTGGCGCAATAGACGTCAGGCTATTGGACCCAAATGTTGTTTGGTTTGGCCTAACATGAGCTAAGTTATTGGGATTTCTTAATGAATAATTTGAAGACCGTAATTTAAAAATGTTCTGCATAAAAGGTGGGTTTAAATGTTTCACTGTTTTGAATATCTCTATGCAAAGAGTTCTTTGGCGAGCAACAAGCATCGTGCCTTTATCTGACTTCAAGAGCAAGTCATTATACGAACTGGTATGATCATTGTAGAGAAATCGTAGTGCACGTTCTTGTAACTGTTCACTTTTCTGCAATGATTTTGCAGATGAAAAATACCACACAAGGGGACAGTAGTTAAAATTAGAGTATACAAAGCTCTGAACGAGAATCTTTTTCTCCTTGAAGCCAATGAAATTTTTTAATCTTTTAAGAACATTCAATTGTGTTGCAGCTTTTTTGCAAAGAATTGAAATATGCGGGTCGAAATCAAGTCTATAATCTAACGTAACGCCTAAAAGTTTAACGGTCTCCTCAGATTTGATCATCTTGCCATTAATGTTAATTGGCTCCCCACTAGTATTCGTTTGATTTTTCCTGAGCAATATAGCATGGAATTTTTCAGGGTTGGCAATCATTTCATTGTTTTCTAACCATGATAAAGCCACTTCTGTTTCTTTTTCCAAAGTTTTTACAAGATCCGGCATGCTTTCAGAAAAATAAGCAAGTGTATTGTCATCAGCATAATTATGGAGCGTTGCCTGCTTCATGAAAAGACATAGGTCATTTATGTAAAAATTGAAAAGGATGGGTCCCAATACAGAGCCCTGGGGTACACCAGATATAACCTCTTGAAAGGAACTATACGTATTATTTATCCGGACACATTGTTTTCGTCTTTTAAGATAAGAATAGATAAGGACTAGTGCATCTTCATCAAATCCATATGCATGTAATTTGGCAATAAGCAAGTCATGTGGGATACAGTCGAAAGCTTTAGAAAGATCCATAAGGATCGCACCTACGAGATAGTCGTTACCTAGTTTAGATCTCCAATCGTCTATTAAACGTACCAGGACGTGTTGGGTTCCATATTTTTGTCTGTAGGCCGCAATAAAAACAGAAAGCGTTTTGTCTAAATGTTGAGTGAGTTGCTGCTTTAAGACTTTTTCGTATATCTTCGAAAAGGTATTGAGAACACTAACTGGGCGAAAGTTCCTTTCTACTGTACGATCTGCCTCCCCCTTATCTAAAGGGCAAACTGCCGCTTATTTGCATCGTTTGGAAAGCGAGAATTACGAATGCTACAGTTTATTGCCATGGGTAGAGTGTTTGTAAGTTCCTTTGCTGCTAGAGAGACAAGTCGGTCTCTTAAAGTCTTTTTCCCGTCCTTACATCGGTTCAGTAACCATTGAGCATCAACTTCAGACGTAACGTCAGGTCGAAAAAAATAATTTTTTTCTTGGACCCCCATTTATGACGTCATAATGGCCCCAACTTTCTTGAACCCCCAAAATTCGAAATCTCCATGGTCCATTACCCCTCTTCAACTTCTCACCAGCTCTACACATTAAACATATTTTTCTCAATGACCATTTGAAATAGGACCATTTTTGAATGGGAATCAATAGGAATGGTCCCCAAAATGACCATATATGGCTAATTTCTCCCACATGTGCAGACGGATAGGGCTCAAACCCCGTCAACTGGGGCACATACATGACATTTAAGTATACCAACAATCCTTTTTTCAATCCTTTGTCCTGTTTTCCCGTGACAGCGATCCAAAGTTGACCAATTTCTCGACAAAGCCAATCAATAACTCTTGGAATAATTAGTGAGCCTTTTGTTATCGAATAGCCAATCAAATTGCGAACTTGACCTGACCGGTACCAGGGTCAGTACTGACGTAGGAAGCTGGCCCTTGGAACCAGGTTGGGTTTTTGGTATGTCCCTTTGTCGTTGTAAGAAAAGTTCCTGCGGAAGATGAAAATCGAAATGTTTAACCAAGCATTGGTAAAGTTCTAAATTTACAGTAGTTTTTCAAATAGCTATGTTTGTTTTTCTCATTCGGTATTTTGTGTCTAAATTCCGTCAGATATCACATTGTATTTTTGGTGACGAAAAATTGCTACCGGGTGACCAAAAAAACTTCACGAGCTATAGATTATAGCCAGTTCTCTGGAATCATAGGTTATTGACAAATGCCGTGTATCACTGTTTAGCTAAAAGGCTTGGCTATCCTTTGAGATGCCGCATGGTCACTTTAAGCTCTTGTTACTAGCACTAAAACCAAATGGAGAGAAGATTTCAAATCCTGCATTTCTTATGCTGAGTGAAATAATCACCATCCTTTTCGAGACAACATTTTATGAAAACTCAACAAGAGATAGACTTGAGTTTGTCTGGAGAATTATGTGGTTGCAAAATGAATGACCTTTTCTCCTCATGAAATTCAAGGGAAATTTTGAATTCTGCTTCTCTCACACCTTCCAAAACATGGCCAAGAAAAGGTTGCGAAAGTCAGAAAATTTCACGAATTACATACCATACTTTTAAATGTGATCTTTTATGGAGTACGTGTAGCTTAAACTGTCTAAGCAACATGTCTAAAGATAGCTAAGCTCTTCACCTTCAAATATTTGCCGATATCTTTTTCTGTTCATAAAGCTTGCTTTATGGAATCTAGGTGGAGTCTAGCCCGTGAAGTTATTTTTGAATCAGCCGGTAGTGCAAAACGTTTCATGGTTTCATTCCTAGACATTTTCACGTGAGTCCTGACATCTATTTGATTCAGATTTTATTTTCCAATGAATGTTAGCTGCATCAAAATGGATCAATGGTCACAAACATGTTTATTATTTTGGAAGGAGAAAAATTGTCTGTTCCTGTAATTGAGTTTCCACTTAAAAGATTAAACCTATTAATGTAAATGCATAGCGAATAGTGAATACGTCTGTGATGGCATGCTGCTCCGAAAAACATGTTTTTTTTATAGGAAAGCCCTGATAATGTCATGCTAGCCTTTTTTCTGTTGACGGCATCCTTTTATTATTTGTGTATTGAAGTCGATTTGTGTCTAGTGGTTGCTATATGAAAACGTCGTATCAACGGAGCCTGAAGCAAAATTTGTGTTGTTCCAAGTGAATAGCACTATTAAGACCCCGTTTACACGATGACGGTAGAGTTTGAAAACGGCAGAATCTTATGCCGCCTTGAAAAATGAGCTCTCGTTCACACGATGCCGGTATAATTTGTAAACGGCATGAGAAAGTGCCGTGTTGGCCTCCCATTAACATGATGCCGATAGAATTTTATGCTAATTCCATAGACAATAAGTGACGTCAATAATGATTCATGATAGATAAAACAACTACGGAAATAAGGAGAATGGGGAAGATTAAAAATATCAGCCTCGTGACGAAAGAGGCATAAAATTCTGCCGGCATAGTGCGTTTACACGAAGTCGGCAGAATTTGAAACGGCAGAATTACAAACTTTGCCGTTTTGCTAACCACGGCATCGTGTAAACGGGAGGCCAAAACGGCACTTTTTTATGCCGTTTTCAGATTCTACCGGCATCGTGTAAACAAAGCCTAAATAATAAAAGATTCCGTTAAAATGTTTGTAATATCTCATTTCGTCTCGAAATTATCCACTGATTTCAGGTAGTGACTAATACATAATTTTTTGCAAATTACAAGGATACTATATGGAACTATACTATATGCAGTACTGGTTTCAGGGCAACTCTGCGGCTTTGTTTCTTTTGAATTTCTGCTTAAGAGAATTTCTATTGTCTGCTTTCGCTTATCGCTTTGAATTGAGGTGTGAACCAAAGCGACTGATGCTATTGTATTACAAAATCTGTCCTTGTTGGTGGTGGTAGCTGCTTTTTGCAAAGCACACTGCTCACGTAAACATGTTTACCCTGTAGAAACTATTTTTTTTTTGTTTTTCTGTCACTGACGGCTGCTTTTTTATCGCATTTCTATTTATCGATCTGCGTCAAACGCTTCAAATATCAAAGCATGTTCCTGATGAATGAATGAATGAATGAATGAATGAATGAATGAATGAATGAATTAATGAATGAATGAATGAATGAGTGAATTAATGAATGAATGAATGAATGAGTGAGTGAGTGAATGAATGAATGAATGAATTTTTTTTATAGATCTAAAAAAAAACGTTAAAATCTCAAAATCGATACATTTCTATGTACCAGCCACAGCGGAGAAGGGCACTTGGTCACCTGGTCTCCACTGCGGCTGGCACTTACAATTCAACCATGCTAGATACAAAAAGAAAACAGAAACAAACAAAGATAAACAGATAAAGGGAAGTGGATTGCTGCTTTGTGTTGTGATATGATATACCGGCTGAGTCAAAAATGGCCGCCGATGTGCGGTACATAAAAAATTTCGAGTAATCAAGCTATTTCCACGCGCTATGCACTCACCCCACAGCAAAAGTGCCCACCAAGATGCAAGGACCCGCCCCACCACATACGGTGGAATGAATGAATGAATGAATGAATGAATGAATGAATGAATGAATGAATGAATGAACGAATGAACGAATGAACGAATGAACGAATGAACGAATGAACGAATGAACGAATGAATGAAACCGTTATTGAAAACCTAGTTAAGGGATCAGGCAGAAATGGCTCTTATTCATTGGTGCAAAATATATAATTTCAGGATGTAGGTGCATAACGAATGAAGGTTCCTATGTGTGGCTTTGTACTGTTTCAACCAAAATTCCCTTTTAAACTAGAAGCATGTCATTAGATCAATTCATTGTTGACGAATGGAAAGCATAGGTTATCAGTTACGTTAAAACTCATATGGTCTCTTTCAAACATTGAATGGAACTTCCTTCGAAACTCCTTGTCGATACCGTGTGACCCAAATGATTTTCCAAGACAACGAACAACATTTTTAAGCTGGTACTGAGGTCGCTGTTGCATTGATCTTTGTACGTGATAATTAATGGACGAGAAGGAAATATCACTGATTTGACTGCCATGGATCCACTTTGTGGCTGTATGAGTAATCTTTTCATGCATTGGCATCTGGTAAGATTTACCAATTCGCTGATGATAATGCCACTCATTTAATTAAGAAAAACGATGATCTACTGCGTAGATAAACATATCAAAACACTATGGTTTCACGCATTGGCATCTATCTGGTAACATTTGCCAAGTGGTTTGATTGTGGCAACTGTGGTACTTATGCTTGAACAGGTTATTCAGAAATGCTGGAGGAAGAAAACATCATTAATTTGACTAATGCTAAAATCCACTGAGTAGCTAAACAGATTAAAACACTATGGTTTCACGCATTGGCATCTATCTGGTAACATTTGCCAAGTGGTTTGATTGTGGCAACTGTGGTACTTATGCTTGAACAGGTTATTCAGAAATGCTGGAGGAAGAAAACATCATTAATTTGACTAATGCTAAAATCCACTGAGTAGCTAAACAGATTAAAACACTATGGTTTCACGCATTGGCATCTATCTGGTAACATTTGCCAAGTGGTTTGATTGTGGCAACTGTGGTACTTATGCTTGAACAGGTTATTCAGAAATGCTGGAGGAAGAAAACATCATTAATTTGACTGATGCTAAAATCCACTGAGTAGCTAAACAGATTAAAACACTATGGTTTCACGCATTGGCATCTATCTGGTAACATTTGCCAAGTGGTTTGATTGTGGCAACTGTGGTACTTATGCTTGAACAGGTTATTCAGAAATGCTGGAGGAAGAAAACATCATTAATTTGACTAATGCTAAAATCCACTGAGTAGCTAAACAGATTAAAACACTATGGTTTCACGCATTGGCATCTATCTGGTAACATTTGCCAAGTGGTTTGATTGTGGCAACTGTGGTACTTATGCTTGAACAGGTTATTCAGAAATGCTGGAGGAAGAAAACATCATTAATTTGACTGATGCTAAAATCCACTGAGTAGCTAAACAGATTAAAACACTATGGTTTCACGCATTGGCATCTATCTGGTAACATTTGCCAAGTGGTTTGATTGTGGCAACTGTGGTACTTATGCTTGAACAGGTTATTCAGAAATGCTGGAGGAAGAAAACATCATTAATTTGACTAATGCTAAAATCCACTGAGTAGCTAAACAGATTAAAACACTATGGTTTCACGCATTGGCATCTATCTGGTAACATTTGCCAAGTGGTTTGATTGTGGCAACTGTGGTACTTATGCTTGAACAGGTTATTCAGAAATGCTGGAGGAAGAAAACATCATTAATTTGACTGATGCTAAAATCCACTGAGTAGCTAAACAGATTAAAACACTATGGTTTCACGCATTGGCATCTATCTGGTAACATTTGCCAAGTGGTTTGATTGTGGCAACTGTGGTACTTATGCTTGAACAGGTTATTCAGAAATGCTGGAGGAAGAAAACATCATTAATTTGACTAATGCTAAAATCCACTGAGTAGCTAAACAGATTAAAACACTATGGTTTCACGCATTGGCATCTATCTGGTAACATTTGCCAAGTGGTTTGATTGTGGCAACTGTGGTACTTATGCTTGAACAGGTTATTCAGAAATGCTGGAGGAAGAAAACATCATTAATTTGACTGATGCTAAAATCCACTGAGTAGCTAAACAGATTAAAACACTATGGTTTCACGCATTGGCATCTATCTGGTAACATTTGCCAAGTGGTTTGATTGTGGCAACTGTGGTACTTATGCTTGAACAGGTTATTCAGAAATGCTGGAGGAAGAAAACATCATTAATTTGACTAATGCTAAAATCCACTGAGTAGCTAAACAGATTAAAACACTATGGTTTCACGCATTGGCATCTATCTGGTAACATTTGCCAAGTGGTTTGATTGAGGCAACTGTGGTACTTATGCTTGAACATGTTATTCAGAAATGCTGGAGGAAGAAAACATCATTAATTTGACTGATGCTAAAATCCACTGAGTAGCTAAACAGATTAAAACACTATGGTTTCACGCATTGGCATCTATCTGGTAACATTTGCCAAGTGGTTTGATTGAGGCAACTGTGGTACTTATGCTTGAACATGTTATTCAGAAATGCTGGAGGAAGAAAACATCATTAATTTGACTAATGCTAAAATCCACTGAGTAGCTAAACAGATTAAAACACTATGGTTTCACGCATTGGCATCTATCTGGTAACATTTGCCAAGTGGTTTGATTGTGGCAACTGTGGTACTTATGCTTGAACATGTTATTCAGAAATGCTGGAGGAAGAAAACATCATTAATTTGACTAATGCTAAAATCCACTGAGTAGCTAAACAGATTAAAACACTATGGTTTCACGCATTGGCATCTATTTGGTAACATTTGCCAAGTGGTTTGATTGTGGCAACTGTGGTACTTATGCTTGAACATGTTATTCAGAAATGCTGGAGGAAGAAAACATCATTAATTTGACTAATGCTAAAATCCACTGAGTAGCTAAACAGATTAAAACACTATGGTTTCACGCATTGGCATCTATCTGGTAACATTTGCCAAGTGGTTTGATTGAGGCAACTGTGGTACTTATGCTTGAACATGTTATTCAGAAATGCTGGAGGAAGAAAACATCATTAATTTGACTGATGCTAAAATCCACTGAGTAGCTAAACAGATTAAAACACTATGGTTTCACGCATTGGCATCTATCTGGTAACATTTGCCAAGTGGTTTGATTGTGGCAACTGTGGTACTTATGCTTGAACAGGTTATTCAGAAATGCTGGAGGAAGAAAACATCATTAATTTGACTAATGCTAAAATCCACTGAGTAGCTAAACAGATTAAAACACTATGGTTTCACGCATTGGCATCTATCTGGTAACATTTGCCAAGTGGTTTGATTGAGGCAACTGTGGTACTTATGCTTGAACAGGTTATTCAGAAATGCTGGAGGAAGAAAACATCATTAATTTGACTAATGCTAAAATCCACTGAGTAGCTAAACAGATTAAAACACTATGGTTTCACGCATTGGCATCTATCTGGTAACATTTGCCAAGTGGTTTGATTGAGGCAACTGTGGTACTTATGCTTGAACATGTTATTCAGAAATGCTGGAGGAAGAAAACATCATTAATTTGACTGATGCTAAAATCCACTGAGTAGCTAAACAGATTAAAACACTATGGTTTCACGCATTGGCATCGTTCTGGTAACATTTGCCAAGTGGTTTGATTGAGGCAACTGTGGTACTTATGCTTGAACATGTTATTCAGAAATGCTGGAGGAAGAAAACATCATTAATTTGACTGATGCTAAAATCCACTGAGTAGCTAAACAGATTAAAACACTATGGTTTCACGCATTGGCATCTATCTGGTAACATTTGCCAAGTGGTTTGATTGAGGCAACTGTGGTACTTATGCTTGAACATGTTATTCAGAAATGCTGGAGGAAGAAAACATCATTAATTTGACTGATGCTAAAATCCACTGAGTAGCTAAACAGATTAAAACACTATGGTTTCACGCATTGGCATCTATCTGGTAACATTTGCCAAGTGGTTTGATTGAGGCAACTGTGGTACTTATGCTTGAACATGTTATTCAGAAATGCTGGAGGAAGAAAACATCATTAATTTGACTGATGCTAAAATCCACTGAGTAGCTAAACAGATTAAAACACTATGGTTTCACGCATTGGCATCTATCTGGTAACATTTGCCAAGTGGTTTGATTGAGGCAACTGTGGTACTTATGCTTGAACATGTTATTCAGAAATGCTGGAGGAAGAAAACATCATTAATTTGACTGATGCTAAAATCCACTGAGTAGCTAAACAGATTAAAACACTATGGTTTCACGCATTGGCATCTATCTGGTAACATTTGCCAAGTGGTTTGATTGAGGCAACTGTGGTACTTATGCTTGAACATGTTATTCAGAAATGCTGGAGGAAGAAAACATCATTAATTTGACTGATGCTAAAATCCACTGAGTAGCTAAACAGATTAAAACACTATGGTTTCACGCATTGGCATCTATCTGGTAACATTTGCCAAGTGGTTTGATTGAGGCAACTGTGGTACTTATGCTTGAACATGTTATTCAGAAATGCTGGAGGAAGAAAACATCATTAATTTGACTGATGCTAAAATCCACTGAGTAGCTAAACAGATTAAAACACTATGGTTTCACGCATTGGCATCTATCTGGTAACATTTGCCAAGTGGTTTGATTGAGGCAACTGTGGTACTTATGCTTGAACATGTTATTCAGAAATGCTGGAGGAAGAAAACATCATTAATTTGACTGATGCTAAAATCCACTGAGTAGCTAAACAGATTAAAACACTATGGTTTCACGCATTGGCATCTATCTGGTAACATTTGCCAAGTGGTTTGATTGAGGCAACTGTGGTACTTATGCTTGAACAGGTTATTCAGAAATGCTGGAGGAAGAAAACATCATTAATTTGACTAATGCTAAAATCCACTGAGTAGCTAAACAGATTAAAACACTATGGTTTCACGCATTGGCATCTATTTGGTAACATTTGCCAAGTGGTTTGATTGAGGCAACTGTGGTACTTATGCTTGAACATGTTATTCAGAAATGCTGGAGGAAGAAAACATCATTAATTTGACTGATGCTAAAATCCACTGAGTAGCTAAACAGATTAAAACACTATGGTTTCACGCATTGGCATCTATCTGGTAACATTTGCCAAGTGGTTTGATTGAGGCAACTGTGGTACTTATGCTTGAACATGTTATTCAGAAATGCTGGAGGAAGAAAACATCATTAATTTGACTGATGCTAAAATCCACTGAGTAGCTAAACAGATTAAAACACTATGGTTTCACGCATTGGCATCTATCTGGTAACATTTGCCAAGTGGTTTGATTGAGGCAACTGTGGTACTTATGCTTGAACATGTTATTCAGAAATGCTGGAGGAAGAAAACATCATTAATTTGACTGATGCTAAAATCCACTGAGTAGCTAAACAGATTAAAACACTATGGTTTCACGCATTGGCATCTATCTGGTAACATTTGCCAAGTGGTTTGATTGAGGCAACTGTGGTACTTATGCTTGAACAGGTTATTCAGAAATGCTGGAGGAAGAAAACATCATTAATTTGACTAATGCTAAAATCCACTGAGTAGCTAAACAGATTAAAACACTATGGTTTCACGCATTGGCATCTATCTGGTAACATTTGCCAAGTGGTTTGATTGTGGCAACTGTGGTACTTATGCTTGAACAGGTTATTCAGAAATGCTGGAGGAAGAAAACATCATTAATTTGACTAATGCTAAAATCCACTGAGTAGCTAAACAGATTAAAACACTATGGTTTCACGCATTGGCATCTATCTGGTAACATTTGCCAAGTGGTTTGATTGTGGCAACTGTGGTACTTATGCTTGAACAGGTTATTCAGAAATGCTGGAGGAAGAAAACATCATTAATTTGACTAATGCTAAAATCCACTGAGTAGCTAAACAGATTAAAACACTATGGTTTCACGCATTGGCATCTATCTGGTAACATTTGCCAAGTGGTTTGATTGAGGCAACTGTGGTACTTATGCTTGAACAGGTTAATCAGTAATGCTCGAGAAAAAAATGTCATTAATTTGACTAATACTAACGTAGATCCACTGAGTAGCGTAACAGATTTAGATTAAAACATTATTTTTTCCACGCATTAGCGTCTTGTAAGATCACAGGGAAACCAGGGTATAATTTTTGCTGAAGGTAGAAATTTTATTTCGAAATAATTGTTGCTATGAATAAAATTGTTTTCTTTGCCCTTGTGCTTGCTCTTTTTGTAGTCACGTTTGTACTTTAATCCCCTGTATTGTTGTGAGTTGCAAGATGTCATAGATTGGCTAAGACAAAACAAGTTAAGCCTAAATGTAACGAAATGCGAATTCATGTTCTTAGGAAACAGCAAGCAATTAGGCAAGATCTCCGAAATTGGTGATCTGAAGGTTGGAGAAGATGAAATCAAGCGAGTTAGAAAGACGAAGTATTTAGGGTTAACTATTGATGAAACTCTGTCATGGAATCAACAGTATAAGATAGTAAAAGGAAAATTAAAGGGAGGTCTTGATTCCATCAGAAAACTTCGACAATTGCTCCCTCAATCACAACTTTTTCAAGTATACCGGGCATTGGTGGAAAGTCACCTCAGATATGGTAATCTCCTATGGGGTCACCTTTCTGCAACTAAACTCCATAGCTTGCAAAAGTTACAGGACAGGGCAATGACTCTGATCCAATCCGCGCCTATTAAAGACAGAAAACCATCTGCAACATTAAGTGTAAATGAACTAATCAAGCTTGACCAAGCGATGATGGTGCATAAAATTCTAAATGAGCAATGTCCAGAAATCCTTAAGCAAAAGTTCACAAAAAGATCTCAGGTTTCAAAATATGAAACAAGGAGAGCGAATGACCTGCAGGTACCAAGACCTAGGCCAGAGATAACAAAAAAGAGCTTTTCGTACAAAGGTGCCAAGGTGTGGAATGATATCCCAAACAATATTAGAAATGTGGAATCTGCTGCACTTTTCAAAAAACAGGCTAGAAACTATTTTTTGGGCCAATAAGACAACGAAGACCCCTTGAAACATGACCTCTTGGAAGAACAGTATGTATATTTATCTTTATCTTTGTTTTTTTTTTTACTATGACTGATGGAGTATCATGTATAAAAAAGATTAAATGAAAAAAAAATGTTCCGTTGCACGTAGCAAGAAGCTGCGCAGGAGGGAAGGGAGAAGCTGCGCAGCTTCCCTTTTGACATCTGGTAAGATTTGCAATAAGGCTCGTCACATTTTTGGGTCGCCCGGTAGACTAGCGGTTCATTCAAAGTATCGGCTGCCATCCAGCTGTCCGGGTTCTGTCTTCGACAGAAGTATTTTCACGAACGTCCCTTTTTGTGGGCTTATTAATATTCAAATCAAACGTTCGGAATCGATTGAACTCTCCTTGGCCTTGCTTTAACCTTAAAAGCATTTTCATCATTTGAAATTATCTTGGATTAGAAGACATCAACATTTTTCATCTAACTCTCACAAATTCTTACTCTGAAAGCTAAATCATCAACAGCTCTTTCACAATATCAATCGTCTCGTACAAATTCACTTACTTGAAGAATTGGAACAGCATATACCTTGTAAAAAGAATATTTTGAACAATGATATGTCTCTCATTTATAAACTAATTCCATTACTTTACAAACATTTTACTAAACTCAATTAAGTTAGCTGCGCTTCTGGAAGATAAACTGATGTAAGGACCCGGCCACACGTATCCGGATCTTTTTGAAAACGCATCTTGTTTTATCCGTTTTGGGTTCTCGTCCACAGAGAGACGGCGCTTTCGGTTACTAAAAACGAAGCTTTTTGAAAACGATCTCCAGAGTGGATCTTTTTTAAAACGCCGTTTTCCTGCTCTCGTGTGGACGGGTGAAAACGGAGCTTTTCGAAAACGCTGACGTCACAGCATCAATTTACTACATATCAGAGCATGCGCTCGGGTCTTTGGGGATCACGCGAAGGAATTTTAGACTTCGTTCACACGATGCCGGCAAATTTTGAAAACGGTGAAAAATTCGACGGATAGGCCTCCTGTTCACCCGAAAACGGCACATTTTTTGCCGGCAGATTTTGAAAACGGTAGATTTTGAAGAAGGAACTCTAACCGGCACATTTCGGAAACTGCATCGTGTAAACACTTGAAAATGACAAAAACAGAACATTTTTAGCCATTTTTGGAACGATACTGATCGATTCTTAGGGAGTAGGTACACTTCTTTGGCATCAAAGCCTTTCAACGAGCTTTTGCCGTCTAATTTCCTACCGTTTTCAAATTGTTCCGGCATCGTGTGAACGCTAGCTCAAATTTTGCAGCCGTCACATTTTTCACCGTTTTCAAAATGTGCCGGCATCGTGTGAACGCAGTCTTACTTGTCTGTCTTCTTTCATCGAGGTTCCAATTTCGAACATCGTTATCGATTTTGGAATTTCGTTATCGAATATCGTATTGTGAATGTCACAGCGTTTTCGCGTGGACGGGGATATTTTCGAAAACGCTCCACGTGTGGACGCGGATCTTTTCTATAAATAACCCATTGAGCCTGAAATTTGATATAGGTTCTTATTAGTAGAGATCTTCAAATTCATTTGAAGCTCTAATTGCTTAGTCATTGAACCAATACAAACTGACAGAATACCATATGTGCATATTGAACAAACTCTAAAAATGCTTTTCACTGGATTCTATGAAATTTCTGATTTTACCACAAAGTTCTGTTGTAAATAAGACCCCATGAACTCAAGTGCTGTGAACTTACAATAAATAATAGGCTTGAATTTTGAATCTGAACAAAAGAATACCTGAAAGACGTAGATAAAATAAGAACCAATTTAAGAACCTGAACAGCCTCATTTACCACTAAATTCCCAATATATATAAAGTAAAGTAAAGTAAAGTTATTGCTTTCATATAGCGCCTTTACTATAATTCAATATTCAAAGGCGCTTTACAATTCCATTACCCCCTCAGCTCAGGCATTTTTTTCTCCCTTTGGGCGTATTTTTTACACAGCGTGCAGCCTTACAGTTGGCACTTCTGATGTTTTTATTGCCTTCATCACCGAGGTACCAATTTTACACCTTGGTGAGGTGCTGTACCTACGATACCGGGTGTTTCCAGGTGGTCACCCATCCTAGTAATAACCTGGCCCAACCATGTTTAACTTCGGTGATCAAATGGGAACCGGTGTATCCATGGTGGCAAGTCGTAGGTAAAGGTAATATATTACCTAGTCAGGCTGACTTGCAAAATTGTAGGTTCTTATATGCGGGTTTTTACTGCAATACTAAGTAAACTGTACAGACACACTCTGCCCTACAGTGAATTGACACTTTTCTGAGTACCTTTCTTGTTAACCTAGGAAGAGATCTTGAACGAAGTCACCCGAATACAAACAGAAGCAACTGGATATCTGGATCAAATTTCGCGGTAGGGAAATATATCCATGTCTCATCCTCTACACTGTTAAGATATTTCATTTTTAAGATGTCTGCTGTATTTTGATTGTATTATTGAATCTTCAAAAGTTTGAAAAATGTACGCACAATTACAACTTAATGTCCCAAAAAAACGGAGAGTGAACGAGGGGCAGGAGGGGGTAGACTTATTGCAATGAAGCCCTTGTATCCCTGCTATAAACCTTGCTCAACAGGAACTCATAATAAACCATTGAAAAGCTAGCCCTATTTTATGAATTCATCGGTCGATTTATGATTAAATCACGGCGTGGAATCTCGCATCACGGCCTCGAATCTCGAATCTCGTCCGAATGTCATCAGTTGCTCAATCAAATCGAAATTTCCGTCATGTTTGCCATCACCATAGTAATTCACAAATGTATCAATCTGATTTGTACTCTTGAAAGCTCAAAGTTTGGGTCTAAATAGGGTCAGGTTTCTCAGAGCAATATTATGAGTCTCTGTTGCACAGGGAACAAGGGATGCCAAGTCATAAGTCTAGGGAGTGGGTATTCAGAGATATGCCATCTTTCAAAAGTAAAGTAGTACAATGGCAAATTTTAGGATTCTGTGATAAGATCCTATTGAATAGCGTCATGTGGGGCTGGAACGGTCCAAAGATCCGTTAAAAATGATTAAAGCAGAAATACATGTTATAAAGACGGGGAAAATGCGTTGTCCGCCAGGAAAAAGCCTTTTTAGAAATCTTCCTAATACGAGATCCGCATCTTGTATTGATAACAATAAGCTTACGTGCTCACCCTTTCCCCCGCCCACCTAAAATTCCTCACATTTTATTGACTCCAGTGGTACTTCAAAGAGATCTGTCAACTCGCAAAACCGTTCTTTTGTCCTTCCAATATTTTAGTTGAGATGATGACACCTCCTGGGGGGGGGATATCACGGCAATTTTTCAAATTCCCTGAAATATGACGTTCAAAAGTTATGATGAGTATACATAACATACATTTCAAACACCTGCCAGAGTTATTTGTATTTTTGGATCAAAGTTAACAAGAGTTCTGTACCTTTGAATCATTCTTCAATTCAGAAAAGTGACGCAATTTGGAAGAAAAGAAAGCTCAAAACGGGGCATTGATAAAGTATGTGCGCAGAATGTCCCGATTTTCAGACTCCTATCTTTCCCCTTGCTTGTTGTTTAAACAGGAGAAATAGTGCATTTTTTGTAGAGCATACATAAGGCATACCCATGCAAGACAAGTTTTATAGTTTGCCTTTTCTTGTGATATTCCTTTTTTCTGATATTGTGTTTGCTTTTAAAATTTGACAGATACTATATCACCAGAGGAAAACTACTCTCCAAAGTTGCAAAATACCCATTTTTGGTAAGTTTACTATTTCATAAACAATAGCCCCCTCGGAAAAAGCCCCCGACCATGTTGAACTTGAAGAGCATTTAATCGTTTCATCATGAATTCTTTCGTAGCTATGAAGTGTAAATCATTATTGATGTTTATTAGCACCACTGTTGAATTATCAGCCTTTCTTATATTTTGTTGACTTTACGCATTCAGAATGATGATATCAGCCAATCCTACAAAATAGTGAATAATTCGAAAACGATATAAGATGGCAACAAATTTTAAAATGGTATTTGTTTAAGTCAAACAATGCTTTACATTTGCATAGATAAACATGTTTGCTTCATTTTACCTTTGAGCCCGATAGCTCCGTCGGTCCACGTGGGCTGTTTTTCAGGGGCTGTAGCAAATATTTACAATTGAAATCCAATTATCAAGCAAGCAACAGGCAAGCTAGCAAGCAAGAAAGTAAGCAAGCAAGCGAGCAAGCTAGCACGTAAGCAAGCAAGCAAGCAAGCAAGCTAGCTAGCTAGCTAGCTAGCAAGCAAGCAAGCAAGCAAGCAAGCAAGCAAGCAAGCAAGCAAGCAAGCAAGCAAGCAAGCAAGCAAGCAAGCCAGCAAATTTTATTTGGTAGTGGAGGCTGCTTACGGTAATAGCTATACAGGTGGTGTAGACTTTCGGCGCTACGGCTTTTACGTTCAGAGTTACGTTGTGTCCTGATTTACCGACCTTAGATGGACGGCTGAATTAGCTGTTGACGTGTAGTTTGTAGTTCTTGTTAAGGGAATCACGGTAAACTCCAAGATTCAGTATAATACTCCTTAATCACTTGGCATCAACACCAAGAGAAAATGCAAGTATTCAACGCGCGCAGGATATGCTAACGGCAGAAATTTGAAACTCAGTGGTAGGAAGCAAACTGGCGAGCAAGATCTATATCAATGAATTGTCTCGTTGGGCGACTCCCTGTGTTTAATGAGGGAATACGGCTGTTTCATTTGTAGGACGATTACCGTCAAGTTATTAAAGAAGTAGATGAGAAAGAATATTCAAGTTTACAGCTGAATTGTTGTGAGCTTAGAAACTTTTATGTGAGTAAAAAATCTTTTGATTAGATGTTTTGGATGAATTTTCTCATCCAAGCCACTTGTTTTTTCTCTTTCAAGGGGATCGACATAGTTAGAAGCTGGCCCGGGCCAAGATAAAATATGATCTATTGTATTCGACAACTTTAACACGCGCGGTTTCTTTGTTTAACCAGGGAAACAATAGCCTTTGTTCAGACTTTACAGATACAGGGATATGTAAAGTCTGCGTACTGACGTCTAATTCTTTGTTTTTTCTTGAAACGATGCACTTGTGTGCCCTCGACTCTTATTGTCCCATAGCGAATGAAATATTTTTTCCGTTTCTCAAAAGCATTGTTCAGCAGAACACATTGTTTCCGATGACGCCTCTTAGTAATTGATTGTTCCTACATCGTCAAAAGCATTGTTATTTATTATAAAAAAAAGAAACACAACTGTTAAAAACCCGTACGTTTCGATTAAAAATCTTCGTCACCACTCTTGTTATTATCACTATTCATCATCATTATTATCATTATTACCAAGTACTAAGCAAAACTGAAGTCAAAACTGCAGATATTAAGTGTTTGGTTTTATTGTTACAAATGAAAGTTAATACTATGCTGAATCTTAAGTCTTTTTGTGTATGTATTTCAAAGGACAAATGACTGAATTTTGCAGCCTCCCCCTGTACTGAACATCTCCACATTACTGCACCGACATGTGCCAGGATTATTCTATTCAAGCTTCCTGACCTAGTTATGCGTGGGATCTATCGTTGCTATGACTGTTTCTCCTCGTTGATTCTCAATGCAGTTCTCGCTATTTTACAGCAATTTGTAGAGCAAAGACGCCATAAACGTTCTCCGTACATCCAGTTTAGCATAGAACCTCGTTTTTTAAATTAAATTTAACTTGGCATCTTAGCGACAGATGACAGTAGAACTGTTGAGGTCGGGAACTATGATTGAATTTTTTCTACCGGGTGAGTCAATGATAGAACCCGGCATTTGAAAAGACTGCTGCTCCCTGAATAACAAAGAAATGATATTAAAAACTGTTTTGTTAATATTCTCGAAATAATATTAAAGACTGTCCAGTTAGGTTTAATAATTTACCCGGTTTTAATGGGCCTTCCCGTCTGGTAGAAATGGGAGATTTTCTGCAGAAAGCCTCTTTCTAATACCTGCTAACTCGAGTGAAAACAACAACCAAGATTTCCGTATGTTTTCCTTCTTGGCAATAATGCCACTTAAATGCATTAATGTATTTTGCCCTCTTGGGAGAATGGAATACCCCTGAATATGTTATTCATACTAGGGGGAAGACTTTGTCACTCCCCTAAGAAGATAGCACGTGCTAAAGCGCGCTCAAGTGAATGCTGTTAGGTACACATATCAGGGAAACTTGCTCGTAATTTCAGCACATTTTTTAAGATTTCTTGAAGGGACTTTCAGAAGATCTCTTGTAAAATCTGAGCTGAGAGACCTGTTTCAGCCAGGAGAAATTCTAAAGATAATTGAACATGCAAGCTATTCAATCAGAAATCGCAAAATATCATTGCTTCTATATTCAGGGAGCAGTAGCTGTTTGAACTCCGAACCTCTCCTTTAACTAATTCGGCATCGGAAATAATTCTTAATGCTTTATTTCAGATCTATCACATCATATTTCTTACGTTCCAAGCGAAACAGGCAATTTCCTGTATAATTTGTGGAACAATATTTCATTGAAAACGTTCTTCCTTGCTGAGTCAATATCAAAAGCAAATCCCATCGCAAATTTCAGAGATTTGCCTATTCATCTCTGTTGCTTTAATTGTTTATAATACCAGTCCAGGTACAAATAATCCTTTCCTAGATCGTCAGTTCAAGCAGAGGTGCTATTGCCCTTTCAAAAAATTCTTTCAATGTGGAATTATGAGTGCTGATTCTCAGCACAAAAATATTGATGCTAAAACCTTGTCAAGATTTGCTTTCCAGTAGTC
Organism: Aurelia sp. 3 sensu Dawson et al. (2005); assembly: GCA_964020215.1. Classification (NCBI taxonomy): domain Eukaryota; kingdom Metazoa; phylum Cnidaria; class Scyphozoa; order Semaeostomeae; family Ulmaridae; genus Aurelia; species Aurelia sp. 3 sensu Dawson et al. (2005). The sequence goes on along the minus strand of OZ026572.1, from coordinate 27,441,913 downwards.
GAGCAGAACATCATACCAGCGATGATGTTACCGTCCTCTTTGGGCCTGATTATATGAAGAAGTACAGCTCACCTGCCAGATCCGGGGCCGACGTGCAAGGGACATTTGGCCTCTGCTTACATGGAATTTCACCACATCTGAGAGACAATTTCACCACATGTGGCAAACTTTACCACCAGCAATACGCAATTCAGAAACCCTTTATCACTTTAAACAAAGATAAAAAATTGGTACGGAGAAAATTGTCGATGCAGGTTATACCGCACATTTGTTTCGAATTTTGGTTTTTTATGATTCACATTTTTAGATATCGGTTTTGTACTGTTTAATTTTGATGATTTATAAATATTTCATCCACCATTTTTATGTAATATTTGTTTTTAGGTTGGAATTAATTAGCTAACTACTTTTGGCTATTTTTATTGTCATCCAACTGTAAAGAAATTGATAATAATGATAATAACCCGTGGCCGACAGGCTAAGTTTATTTACTCTCTGTTCACATCGGATTTTTACTTCACCTGCCAGACCAGGGGGCTGACAGGCAAGGTACATTTTAGCCACGCTTTACACTCAAGTATTAAATAATCTGCCAGACCCACGGCCGACAGGCAGTGTAATTTTAGCCATTTCTTGCACGGAATTTTGCCTAACCTGCCAGACTTGGGAGATGACAGGCAAGGCTACCTAGCCACGGTTTGCGCGGGATTTTGACTTCGCCTGCGAGACCCGGGGCTGACAGGGGAGGTACATTTTAATCACTGTTTTTACGGGATTTTTATCTCATCTGCCAGACATGGGGCTGACAGGGAAAGTAAACTTTAGCTACTGTTTACTTCAGATTTTCATCTCTTTTGTATGTACCGGGGCTGAATGGCGAGACGGGATACAGTCTCGTTTCCGTAAAATCAGAGCAAAACAACCGATAAGAAAAACAAATATATCATTTCATCTCACCATACTGGGGGTGTTTAGTTTATGTGGAATAGTAAATTTTACCTTGTCACCGTTAATTTCTACCTCTGATGAGGTTGGATCTCACTATACCGGTAGTGTTGCTTTGTTCGCCATATAAACACAGATTTAACACAGAAACGATTCTATGGGTAGATGGAATCTTGCCTGTCCACCCGTGGTTTGTTAGTGAGATGTGTGTCGTCATAAGAAGAGGCCCTCTAGGCCCTAACTAGAGAATTCAAAAGGTATCAACTACGCTGTAGGAATATATTTTTGCGGAAGCAAAAGTCTCTTGCAAACTTTTAAACTCAGGGCCGAAGCCAATGGGGGGGCTGGGGGGGCGGGCCCCCCCATGAGACTATTTGTCGGAAAATTTTGCTCTCTTGTCGGAATTTTTGTGATTTGATTGACTAGTTTTGGAGGATTTTTAGGAGAAATAATGCATAAAAACATGAATTTGTTAGCGTTAAAACAAATTCCAACAGAAGTTATTGAATTTATGGCATACTTTTGATTTATATTCACAAATCGTGTTGATTTCAACGTCGGATTGCGAAATGTGGCCAAATTGTAGTTACTGAGGAGTAAGATTGGTCATATAATGCATAAATTTAACGTTTGTTCCTACAAATGTTGTTGTTACTGTTGTTGGTGATGGTGTTTCGTTGGAAAATTTTGGTTTTTCGCCCCCCTACGCAGTCATGGCTGGTATCGGCCCTGTATAAACTGCTACAAGAATCCGTAGCGATCGGCCTCCGACTCTGTATCTCATTTGGCCAATCAGAGCTGGTTATTGGGAAAGGCTGCGCGCTGATTGGTTAGCCAAAAAGTTGGTGCTGCTATCTGCATCAGACTACGAGATTTTTAATGTGGTAGGAGCCGTTATGTTTTGAAATATTCTAATTCATTGTTGTTTTCCTTCCAGCTGCTATTGCTTGATTCAATTTCAAAGAACTTTGAGAAAATCAAGAAGCCTCGCTCAAGCAATGCAGAATCGATGTATTAGTTACATATCAGGCCGCGTAACGGATTTTTCAACAACGCACTCTGCTTCTGTACATACGAATGCAAAAGGGAAGAAGTCTTGATTTCTACTAAAAACTCTAGGTCAGGTCATTTACATTTCTTTCCATTAAATTATCTTTGCATCAAGTGGGAGTCGAATTTTGCGTTGCACACCCTTCCTTCCATTATATTCACACTTGTCTACTACGATTCGGGATCCTTAGGGAGCAGTCATTTCTAATCTTGGGTAGGAAACTTGGGGTATGAAACTTTTTTCCATTTTGCTTGAAAAATTTTGGATGAAGACATTGATCAAAGATTTAAAGAAAAATTAAGAGACACCTGGAAATAATGAATCACTTGAACGGTATGAAAATCGCCTGGAACAACTTGGTATCTTTCCGTAGATCTATGTTTTACGTACAAAAACTTCTGGATGGGGGTACTAAACCAATTTGCTGAAAGATGATAGCGTACGAAAATTGTTTCAATGTTCAAGATGGGGAATGAAACTTTCTGTACTTGTGCGAAATTTTCCTTCGCCCTGGTACCCAGGATTGAAGTGATCGCTCCTTTAAAGGTGACCTGAAGCGAAAATTGTTATTCCTTCAAATTAACTGCACTATCGAATGATACGAATCCTGTTTCAATTTCTTTGATATATATCTCATTTCATAGTAAAAGTTATCCACTGATCTTAAGTTTCAGCTGATGACGTCATTTTGTTTGCAAATTACCAGGATGATATTTTGAAACATAGATGTATCTGATCTTTGAAAGGTTACAGTTGTAGGAGACATTTCGATTAAGCTGAATAAACATAATAAGAATTGTCTTTTTCCTTAATCTGATGTTTAGAATGGCATGTTAGCAAAGGAAAGTTCTTTGTAAGGTTTATCTTTGGAAACATGGTCAACCTGTATAATTTCTTTACGTTTTGCAAACAAAATGGCGTTATCACCATATCGTTCGGTACAGTAGATAACTCGACGACGAAACAAGTTATCAAAGAATTATAGACGAAATTCTTCATTATTCAACAGTGCTATTCATTTGCATTAAAAGTTTTCTCTTCGGATCACCTTGAACAGTGTGTTTCAGTTCAGTATTGTGTTTATGCTAGGAGGGCTGACCACAGGAGGTCCAATTGCGTATATTGTGAGGGCCTAGCTTTGATTGAGGCAATTTATGATGTGCTGTTTTCGTAATTGCAAAATAGGTAACACTACTTGTTCTTTGAATTGAAGTAAAATGAAATTCATACTGTTAAATGGTTGATTGTTTATCTGTCTCTTTCCTCCTGCTCCAAATTCAGTGCAACATCCTCCTGCAATGGTAACATCGGCCCTGTTGCTGTTGTCGTACTGCAATGGCATAACATTAGTGCAGTATCGTATTACTTAGTATTTGAATAATATGGTACTGCATAACATTCACAGCCAGTAGTGTTGCGTCATTGCTGTACAACAACAGCAACAGGACCGATGTTAACATAGCGGCGGGATGCAAATTTCATTTTTCTTCAATTCAAAAAACATGTAGTGTTGCTTTTTTACATTCATGAAGACAGCACAGCATAAATTGCCTCAATTAAATCTTGGCTCCCGCAATATACGCGATTGGGCCTCCTGTGTGTTGACTTGTAACACTTCCTCAGTCTCCTATTGGTAGCTTTTTTATTGCACCCTTGCGAAATTCATGAAGATTAGTCCAACCATCTAACAAGGACAGTTTTTGTAACATAACAGGCATCAGTTGTTTGTGATTGACACCGAAATTCAAAATGATGTGATTGCAGACAAAGACATTCCCTCCACCAGTAATGCAGAGCAAACAAAGCCGCAAAAGTTTGGCCTGAAACCACAGGACAAACTGTCCCTGTGTGCATGCGAAAGGTGGTGTTTAAGAGATGTCACCAAATTATAGCGAAAGAAGAACGATAAATCTAGGGAGTGAGTAGTAATTGTTTCATTTGAGCTCTAGATATGGGAGGATCGCAATGCCTTCTGCTCATTTCTTTAATCAAATAAAGAAAATCCACTGGAAAGACGGTCAGATTAATCCTTCATCTTTTTTTGTTATAACTTCATCACTTCTCTTCTGAATCATCTGTCGCTTGCTCAAGGCAATTGCTTGCTCCATTGGTTTCAATCAGCTTCCGTTTCCTCATCTCTGTCCTCCAATTTTTTTTAGGTCCATTACAGTTTTTGAATGAAATTCTGTTGTGTACTGTTGTTTCTTTCTTCATCTCCCACAAAGACGTCATTTTCCCGTGGGCACCCGCCTGACTGATGTTGTCGTAAGCGGTGACGGAACTCGAAAGGAAAAGTGTGTCAAGTTTGTTTCATGCAAGCATCATAATACCTTGTCATCACAAAAACGAAACACTGCCATTGCCGTAGGAGATTTAAAGAAACAAATTTATGAGTAATTCATCGAAATATTGTCATATTCAAAAACTTTACCTCTTTACCATCAGTCCTCGTAAGACTTTCATTTTGCTGTACAAAGATTCTAGGCTAATATTTGAGCAAATGTTAACACTGAAGACCGACAAAGTACAAAAGACCCCTAGGAGTAATTTAGAAAGCAAATAAGGCGGAAATCATGTCTATGCATGAGATCTGGAAAATTGTTGAAAGCACTGTGGACTACCTCTTTTAGTCTGAAATAATTGCAAAGCCTGTCAAGTTTTTGTTCGATGAGGACTGGAAACCATACTGTCAAGCGTAGATAAATTTTTTTGTGTTCTCTTCGGTTGGAGGAAGTCGTTAGTCCACACCAGAGCATATCTTCTGCGCATGGGTAAATGTTTCTTTTGGAGATAATCGTTTTCTCAAGAATTTCGATTATTCGTATCCCAAAATTAGGACCTTCGTGTTGAAAGTTCCAGATCGGTCGACGCTGATTAAACGCTGATTAAACGTTGTTTTGTCATTGCTCTGCAAGTCCACACATGAACGATGGCTGGCTCTCCAGGTTATTCGATATCTGTCGTGGAATGTTGAACTTTTTATTGTCTTTCATTACTCAATATTTTTGCACATGGTCAAATATACTATAGGTTTCACAAAAAAAAAGCAGAAACATTAACCAGACCTGGAGGAGGATCTCGTTCGAGATTACTAACCACATTCAAAACGTCAGACAAACCACATACAGTTGCCACATTGCTCAGCTGTCGTTTCAGAATATCGTGAAGCTTTTCTTTGTAAAGACCTACGCTGATATTTCGAGGTTGCTTCTGGTGTGGTCAATTTATTGCAAGGTTTCCTTCGTAGAAGATAAAGATCAACCAGATCATATATAGACTGAGGTGAGTGAAGTTTATTTTAAATTATTTGCTGTAATCGTTGGCAAATCCGATTAGATTTAGTAACAGGAATATCACATAAGCGTAGGCCGTCAGCCAATGACACGTAGTCAATATAATCCCGTTACACGTACTCTCTTATAAAGTGCTTTCGTTTCGGTTATTGTAATGTGCCGATGGTACCGATTCAACAAGATACTTCTGCAAAGCCATACAGTGTACATGGCATTGGTGTACTTTCTGTTTTGAGAAGGCCCGTGGGAAGCGGGAACAATGGTGCTACCTAACAATCGTTTTTTAGATTATTCTCAATTGTTTAAGGAAAAAACCTCCGAATTAGCTGCTGCTTACTTCTGCCCTGGTTAGAAGGATCCACCTTAACTGGTAAAGCTCTTTACGAGTTAAGGTGGATCTTCACTTAAGGTGGCTCACTGCTGAAAATTTCAAAATTGCGAAACATTGAAAGGTGGTTGTGTACGAAGTAAAAACAAGTTCAGGACACAAAAAACAATAAGTTCAGGTGGCTCGCTACTGATATAGATTTAAACTGGTACACACTGGGTGTCCTATCGCTCATGCTATTACCAGTCAAGAGTTATGTAATAGGTAGAGCAACAACCTATGTGGTAAGTAAAAGAAATTATCAGATAGTCCAACCAATCTAGTTTAAATTGCCATTAAGATTGGGAGTATTAATCTGAAGATAGCAGGGAATGAAGCCGAGAATTTGAATATCATAACATTCCTCATCAAACAAGGTCAGTTACCTCCCAGCCCATAGGATTAAAGTAGGGCATAGTGAAAAATAACAATGAAAAACTTCAATATGACATTCATATTTCTGAATATTGACCTGGTTTCAAATTTTTGCCAATGACATCTCCATATTATTTATGATTTTATGTAATGTTCAAATGTGAATGCTTCAGGATACTGGATGGTTTTTGTCTTGGTCCACACCAGTTCCTCCAGTTACGGTTCATTTCTTTTTAACATAATTTGCAGGTCTTTGGGCAGTTTAATTCCATCATTGCAGGCTCATCCTTACATAGGTTAGACTGTTTCCACATCTTGCAATGGCTGCCTCCATTGTCCCGGCACACTGTCAAAAAAAAGGGAACATGTAGCATGGAAAGTGTGGAGATATTAGAGCAGCAGGGCAACTTTGCTTGTTCTGCACCAGCATCTTTAAGACTGGACGATAAACTAAGCGTCCTATGCATAGTAGGCCTAAATTAGCTTTAAGTAACGCGAAATCTTTCCAGCGTACTTTAAATAAAGTAGCGAATGCAGAAAATGTTTCATCACAAGCAAACACATCAGAAAATCAAATGTGTAAAAAAATGGCTTAAAACCACTAGGAAACGCAGATATTTGGGAAAAGACTTATGTACGACACATCGAGTTATTCCTAGCCTAATTTATCATGATATATCGACTTGTTTTCTTTCTGTTTGCACTTCTCCTGCGAAGGTGCCATTTTAAACCCGCACATGACGGCAGATTGACATAACCTCAAGGGCCCTGGAGAAATCATGCAACTCAAACTGAAACTCCACTTTTGAGTGGGAATAACTTGATGTATTGTACACAAATCTTTTTCCAAATCCTGCGTTCACAGCTCGTGTTAAAACCATATGGGAATAATACTTACTGGAGGGATCAATCTTGAAGACTGTTGGCGCTGTTGCTAAGATGGAATGAAAGGAAAAGTAAGTCTGACTTGTGAAATTCAAATAACCTTAGTTCACAAGTCTTATTTTACTCAAAACCATAAAAGCTTAATGAATCCTATGGGGGCTTATTCGATTCTGACGACGCTAGGGAGGGGATCAAACGGGAGAGATACTTAGTAGACGAAGGGCCGGGGGGGGGGGGTACATGACTTACGGATGGACGGGGGTCTGCCACCCGGTTTTCAGAAAGGTACCCTCTTCTAATTACCGAAACTTGGTGGTCACACCCACTTTTATGACGAATTTTGGTGGAAAACGACCCATTTTTGGCTATTTTACGCCAATTTCTAGAAAACCCACCCGTGTTTATGGAAAATCTGCCGAAATAATGGGTGGCTTGTTCAAAATTTTGGCTTTGAAGGGAGGGGCTTGTTACAGACGGCAGGGGAGCTAAATAGAGAGGGGCCATCATGAACATTTCAGTGCTTTAAAATTTTGTGTTTTCTTTCCTGTGTGTTTGTTTCCATGTCTTTTCAAGATCGCGCTGCGTTGTTTGCATTTGCTCACGCAGCATCGTTTTGACAACACAGAAAAGCCAACAAGCAATGACGCAAAAATATCCTATTGCTAACGTAGACTCACTACATGGTTCCAGTAATCACAACAACAACAACAACAACAACAACAACAACAACAACAACAACATGGTCTCCTTTGGAAACTACAGCGAGCAAATACAAACCGTTGGCCTTTGTGGGCTGAACGTTGGCTCTGAAATCATCCTCTTCGTGCCCATATGTGTACTTGTTGCCTTGGGGTGAATACCTCGCAACGATGTAGGTCTCCATGAGGCCTAAATCAGTTGGTGAAGTTGATGCAATTCCTACTCCAACTTTGGTTGTGCTCTTCCAAACAAGTTGGGTGAAGCGATCAGTTGGTCCATTTGCACCGTTGAATCCTGGGCTCGTGTAGCTGTAGTCTCTCTTTTCGTTGTACCTGCGATTTACGCATATCATTTAACATGTACCATGTACCATTATGTCACGTATCATACTGTGTGTCCCAAAAAGTGCTCCTATTTGAAAAATCCTTAAAATTTGATTACACTGCTGATCTTTAAACGTTCTTTTTTGGAATGTAGATTAAAGATCGAATTATTTTTACGGATGCAGCTAATGTTTTGTTTTAAAATTGAAAAAGTTAGCTCTTTCTAGGGCTGCCAGGTTTTGACTCTTTCTTCACATTTTCATTCCTTTCTACGTCGCATCGATTCATTTCATTACTTCCCTAATCTTTTGAATTAGTAAAGAATCTGAATCGAACGACATTTTTGCTACATTTTGTAGAAATTTCGAATGTGCACAATATTGATAGAAGCTCTATCGCCTCTCGATCGAACCTCGCGTATAAAAATGTATGAAAATAACGCTCGATCCAGGCTGTTTTGTAGAATAGCTAAAAGGTCTATTGGCCTTTCTACTGCTTAAAAAAGAGGTTTGAGCGTCCTCATATAGTAACTTTGGGAAGGAAAACCCCCATTCTCGGTATAACGATGCTGGCTGTGGCAAGGCAAGGACTTCTTCCTTCGGATCACAGAACGCTTTTCAGAGAGTTAATGCGAGTGAATGAACGTTAACTTTACTCAAGGTGAGTTAAGATTCATTCAATCCACACAGGAAGGTTAGTTTGCCTTCTGGCCATGTTCCTCGGTGTACTCGTTCATTGTTAGCTGATTTTGTGGTGTAACAGTTACAACTCAAAAAAGATGCGAGCATGCGACGGTTTCATTTTGCAAGTTGCAAATCGAAATTTGCTGTTTTCAACCGTTGTTATTCAGTTGAATGGAACATCAGCTAACAATCAATAGAAAGAGCAAGAAACGAAGGAAGAAGACCAGTAACACTCGCCTGTGTGTAAACTGGACCATTGCTTACGAGCTTCGTGCAAAGTAGTCTATAATAAACTCTCTGATAAGTGTTCTGAAATCCGAAGCAACTTTTGCCACAGCAAGCAGTGGTTATACCGAGAACAGGGGTCATACTTTGGCTTTCCTTCACAGATTTACCAGATTCGGACGCTCGATCCAAACCTCTTTTTTAAGAAGTAATAAGGTCTATCTATTTTAGCTCGGTTATTGTTGGTTATATTGATAATTCTCTGCTTCAAAACAGGCTACGCTCCAAACGTCGTGCTGAATTCAATTCATGTCAAAGTACTTATAATCTTACTTTATTTACCTGTTTATAAATGAAATACTCACCATGCAAGAATAGCAGAGGCACATGTTGCTAGAATTTTACCCTTGAAATGGTAGACATTCTGTCCTTCACCCTTCTTCTCTGTGTAATTCAATTTGCTGTTGTTGGCCAGCTTTGTAGCCCACGACTGAGCTTTTTTGGCTAACGTTTCGTCCCACACAAGATCTGGAGTATTTTTATGGAGTCTGCGCAAGACGTTGTGAGCGTGCAGGCACTTTGCTGTAAGATAGATTTCATCATCAGCATCGTAGTGATCGTCATTATCACCATCATCATCATCATCATCATCATCATCATCATCATCACCATCATCATCATCATCATCATCATCATCATCATCATCATCATCATCATCATCATCATCATCATCATCATCATCATCATCATCATCATCATCATCATCATCATCATCATCATCATCATCATCATCATCATCATCATCATCATCATCATCATCATCATCATCATCATCATCATCATCATCATCATCGTCAAAATTAATTTCTTTATTCATTCATTTAGTTATTTACAGTAAACTTACAAAAGTTTATCATATCAGGATGATAACGAAGACATTTTGATTTGATTTGATAACCATATCTTTCGCTGCTACGTTTTTGGCGATAATGCAGCAAAAGCTTCTTTTAAAGGCGCTTATAGATAGGTAAGAGAGAAAATTCGAAGTTATATGTTGCATGGAAACTCATGCACTTGGGCACCAGAAAAAGACGGAAGGATGTGGCGAAAGTGATGATCCAGATGGCAGTGATGAAGAAAACGGAGCCAAATAACCGCCAGCCATCTTAGAACCTAGATTCCTGTCTTCTACTATTCAACTCAGCCATATATAATATGTCTTGATAAATAGTAGGAATGACATTATGTTTAGACCTTATTCAACTACCTCCCGAGCGATATGATACAGGAAACAAGTGAAAATATAAAACATTAATTGTCACGCGAATATGCCAGTGAATATCAATAATTGATATGTGCTGCATGAGAAGATTTTACGTTATCACAAATCTCACTTGACATCTGATATGAGACAGACCCTGTGTTTCATTTTGGTATATAGATAAAGTATTTATTTGATCTTACTTCGGTTAGAAGAAGCAGCTGCGCTCATCCATACGCTACCAAAGATACAGAGAAATAGGACACAATTCATTTTTCTTGATGCTCTCAGCCTGCAAAAAACGGGTATTGGTAACCCTTAACTGGATGAGTCAATGAAGGCCATACCGTATGAAAGGCGACCCTGCCCTTAATGAGGCGGCAATAAATTTGGAAGATGTCTTTGTTAATTGATATAAATTTTCGCTTCAAACATCTCGTACACTGTCGTAAAAAATCCCAAGAGATCATGAAAATATCCTTAAAAATCGTGAAATCTCAACGATTTTAACAGAATCTTACAAATCCCTACGAAAATCCTAAAAATTATTGACAGTCTCAACATATGCCAGATTTCTTCCCTAACAGATGATAAGACTTCTCAGAATCTTTTGACGGTTCTTTGAAAACCTCAAAAATCGTTTAAACTCTCAGAAATCTTGCAAAAATCTTGAAAAATCTTGCAGTGTCTCGGAAATTTTAGAAGATGTCATTTTTGAAATGCTCTGAAATCTTAAAATCCTAAAAGGCTTCAAGAAATTAAAAAATGTCAAAATCTTTGAAAAATTCATGAGATTTCTAGAATTCCAAAGTCTCGTATGCTAAGGAAAATCTGGCCAAAAAGAGACCCTTGTTTAGAGAATTTTGGGCCCAAAATCCCACTAAATGGGCGGCACATACCCGTACCCTCAACATTTTATGTACTCCCCCCCCAGGCAGGCCATAGTACTAACGATTTCTTAATTCATAACTTGAAAATTTTAGCACTAAAGCTTTCTTAATTTGTCTCTTGTTTTTTGAATGGATGCATTGTCACACCGTCTCCAATGCTTCTGGAGATATGTTTGTAGACATCTGAAACAGGAATATAAAGCAGTGTTCGATTATGTTCAAAACATAATAAAGTTGGTATTGCTCAAGAATAAGGGTTGAACGACATATTTGCCACAATGTACTTGAAATTTAAGTTTTATAAGTTTCTTACGACTTCTCACAGAGTTTCTTAAAATCTTGGCGATTTTAGTACTATTTTGTTATAAACAAGTTTCTTATTAGAAAAATCATGCATTCCTTTTATCTAGTGCTTAAAAATCGAATTTTTAATTGTAACTCACCAATTCCTTTGCTTAGAACTTTTCTATTCCGCAAACCCACCAATGTTGATCAAAATGTTTTTAAGATTACATCTATTTCTTAATGCGATGCTGCTTTGGGCTGCTCACTAACTCACCTGCAGTTTTCCACCTTTTATGGCACCTTCCAATCAAGTTTCGTGATCCCTTTAACGCCATTTTGCGCGAAAGTTTAAAGGGGTCTTAACCAGCATGCATTGCGCGTGGCATCTCCTTTGTTCTTGGCCATTCTAGAAGCCGATCTCCAAAAGACGATTTTCTGGACGATCGCCTCAAAAATTCTCGAGGAAAAAGTTGCTTTGATCTCCGCATGGTTTGATTTCGTCACGAGAGTGCGAAAAGGAACTCTTGCTTTCCAAAATGAAATTTGAGCGAAGCTGGAGAAATCCTATGATTTGATTTGATTCAGCGAACAAAGTCGTCAGACGAGAAATAGAAAACATTTCTATTTTCGTCCAGCGAAGTTTTTAAATATGGCGATCAGAAATTTTTCACTGCGCGTGTCGTTGCAAATTTTTATGACGATCGTCCAGAAAATCGTTTAGTGGAGATCGGCCTTAATGGGCGGCAATAAAGAGCCACAGAAGCATGTATTCACAAAAGCGTTCCAGTTGCAGAGGCTAGCGGTTCCATTAAAGAGCCGTTGTCACCCAGGGTCCTTTGCGGACTTGCTGCCACTTCAGACTGTCTAAAAGCCAAAGTTATGTCCTAAGGGACACTGGAAAATTTATTATATGTCATGGCTGGTGGAGAAGAAAAATTCTTGGAAAAAATCTGCTCCCCTGTATGAAATTACTGCAAGAAAGCAGACTATCCCCACACCCGTTGCCCCGTATTCTTGATTAACATATGTTGACCACTGATGAATTAGCCAGAAACCATAGCAAAATCAATTCTTGTCCTTACGAGCTTGCATCGACGAAAAAAGGATTTTGAAGATGTAAAGAGATTACTCATACATCGTTCTTACAAAAGGGGAGAATGAAATTTTACATCATTTCTCACACCCCGTTGCTAACATCTCTCACCTTGCATAATGTCCAATATGTGCCCAAACTGAACAATTTTACATTTCAAAATCCATCTTGAGCTTTTGAAATGTTACTGCACAAAGCATAGTTGCTTTGTAACAAGTGTTGACCCAGTTACAAGCTCAAAAAAAGAGTTGCCTCGTTATTTTTGTCACCGGCCATGCTATAAATAAACTCTGCACTGTCCCTGATCGGACAAGGTGAATCCTCACTGCAGTATTCAACTAAAGTCGAGCTTGTCTATTGTTCAGTATAAGCTGATGCAATGTTGATCCATATTTCCCGTTTTAGGCCAAATTTGATTTTTTTAAATTATCTGAAATCTCAGTGTGCCCGCAAAGGACCCTGGGTAATAATGACTCTTTAACGTTCTTCTCCTTTCAGATGCTTGCCTTAATTTTGTGGGAAATTTCAGATAGCTTCAATTATTGTTATCAATAGGACCAGCTGTCGATTTAGATACTGTCCTTTTTCTCACAACAAACCCCTACAAAATTTCATGAATCCCTTCACAAGATAGCGATTGCAATCAAACTTATGCCCTTGTTTCCTCGCCCAACTTCGCACTGTTCACTAATACTGCATTCAAACTGACACAGTCAAACCAACTTTATTCAAACCAATTTAAATTTTCGACCAATCAAATGACTGGATTCATTGGATTGCCCGATCAGAAGGCTCTATTCGAAAACTTGGTTTAATTTAAGCTGGTTTAACTTGCAGTGTGAATGGGGCATAATTTCGTGATCTTCCTGTCAACTTTTGATTTCAGCGAGTTGGACTGTTGTTGAAAGATCATTGAGCTTTCCTGAACTTTCACACCTTTTACTGGTAGGTTAGACCTGGCTTTTTCTCCTTTTTCGCAAATTCTAACCCAATCACAGAAGCATCAGTTTCAGCCATCTAAGATATTTGCTACGCATCAGAAGTAAGAAATAAAGACTGTTGAAGAACATTGAAACCGATGCCTAAGTGACCCCATGTGGTGATCACGTAATTGACCTAAACACTTGACTGGTTGCCAGCAAAATAATGAAACCATGGAAAACGCGATGAATTTTTGCGCCTTTCAACTGGGAGTGAATCTTCAGCACGTTTTCAAAGCTTGAACTTTTCGTTTTGACGCCGTTCTTCACAAACTTTCCCTACCAAATCTCTAATCAAAAGAAAAAGATTAAGTACCTCCTCCATATTACTACTAAGTGAGCAGGCTAGATCAAACGCTGAATTAGTCCGTTTGCCACCACGAGATCTCGGCTACCTGATGCCCCGGAAGCACGCTCTTCTTTTCCAAAAATCGACAGGCAAATCCAGGCATGCACAAACCACTTTCTGATTCAGAAATTGCCTTGAAAGAGCTATTGGCATTAGCATGCAACTGCAGACTGCCGAGCATAAATACGAAGCGCTGCTTTTATAAAGCCAACCTCGACAAAACCATGCCACAATACTTTGCTCACATAAAGTGATAAACAGCTGCAAATGCCAAAAGAACATAGTTCCACTCTTAACAGTTATTGGGATCGAGGCGGGCCAGCGCAGCGCCGCAGGCGATGCGCGGCAAGCCTGGTTCTTGCCAATTGGTGCTGCTGGTGCTGCCTCTCTAGCGAACTCCCCCTTCTATGCCAAAATTGAAAGGAGCACACCATCTCTAAGTAATGTCTTCTATTTACAGTGGGCTAACCACCCATATTTGGATTTAGGATAGCTCTGCATTGAATAGGCATACTCCTGTGTCTGATTTCAGATGTCTTCCAATAATTAATCTTATATATATTATTTATAATATTTACCATTTCACACATCTAGAATATATATGCTATTGAGCTTGAGCTTCTAAATAATAAAGGAGTTAAAAGTCCATAATGCACGTCTAACACAATTTGCATGTCTTTGCACAATATCCACCCATGAATGAACGATACTTCTCACAAAAGCCATATGCTTTGTAACTGTTGCACGTTGCTGTACCAGAATTATCCTTGCACACTAAAAAAGAGTTCAGAACTTTTGAAACATTTGAAAAAGAGTTTCGAACTAATTTTTGGAAAATTTTCCAACATCGACACTTTTATTACAATGCCCCCTTTTATTACTTTTTGGAGAAATGAAATGATGGAAAACATAATTTCTGAATAAACACACGAAGAAGTCTCAAGAAGTGTATTCAACACAACCAGAGGTCATCTGTGCATGTATCAGTAACATCACTGTTCACATAAATGTCTAAAAGATACGTGTTCAACTAAGAAAACCACTGTTTTCAATTTCTCCAAACACTCCCCCCCCCACCCTCGATTGTTCCAACCCCCGATTATTGTTATACCGAACCTTCTCCCCGATTATTCTCACCCCCCACCACTTATTCGGTACTCGAGGGTATTCATTTTTGATTGTTTGACTATCTTTTGTACAAACCTTGTTTTTGCAGCCAAGAAAGACTCGGCCCAATAAACGTGAGAAAATCGCGCTTTTAGAATCAATTTATTCAAAGATATGTCATAGGATTACTGCGATGCCTCAGAATGCCGTAATGCAGTAAACAAAAGCATTGGGCTAGAATTTTTGCAAGAATTTAAACAGATATCAAAAGCTCCATAAATTCTAAACTGTTTGAGGAGAGTTGATATGACAAATACAAGGAATACTCAGTTTTTGAAGGTGGTGGCAGCAAGCACTTTGGTCCACATTTTTGCAATTTGGTGACGTGTGACGTCATAACTTAAAAATTAGCGGGAATTTAATAAATAGGCACTGTAATAGACCTTTTAGCTATCCTACAATGAAGCCTGGATCGAGCGTTAATTTTACACATTTTTGCCAGCGAGGTGCAGTGGCGTTAGAGTTTCTATCACTTGTGCGCATTCGAAAATTCTACAAAATGTAGCAAGATATCGTTCGATTCTGATTCTTTTCAGAATAGCTGAAAGGTCTATTCAGAAAGTAATGATATCGACAATGCTCTATCTGGGATTATGATAATTACGCAAATTTGATAAATTCAGTCGAAAGAACAGGGCGATAACCTTTTATACAAATGATTTTAGATATGTGCAAATAGTTTGCCCCATGCAATAAAGGAGGCAGAAAGGAGCTGGTAATACTTACTGGACGGGTCAATCTGATAGACTGTAGGTGTCTTGGCTGAAAGAAAAATTACAAAGATATTTGATGTTAGGTCAATAAATATCATGTTGATGTAGATTCGGGCCTGTTATGATACAGAAGTCTTTGATGCTCCACGTAGAAACCGAGTGCACCTCGTCCAAAATGTGCATATTTCCTCTCTACGCATGCGCAAATTCGTTGAATTCTTGTGTGATGACGTGATCACTTCAGGAAGTGATTTCTAATTCTTATTTGCAAAGCAAATGCTTTTCAAACACAGAACATGTAACTTAGTCTGATGTCCTTACTGAAGGTGAAGGTGAAGTTGCGTTTTTCAGCGCCAAGCGCTGGGATCGCAGAAATAGAGCAGACCTAGCTAATCGAGTCCGCGACCCCTTGTCATGACGCTCAAGTGGTGGGGTCCTACCGGGACTCGAACCCACTCCGCCTGACTGTTCTGGCTGCAATGTCAGAGGATTACACCACGGCGCCACAACACCTTCAACTTACTGCTTTCCGTTTTCTCAAGACTTTCGGTACTGAAAACGGTAGAGATCGCAGAAACCGCGGAACGAAATGCAAAAAGAGTACACTTTGTGAAAACGGTAGAGTTGGAAGACTTTGCAGAGAGAAAAGTCCCATCCCAATCCCAAAAGAATGAGAATTGCGAAAGAGAGAGACAGTTCAAAGGCTTCGTTTGGCAGACCGAACTGAGGCCATTGTAATGGAGGGTAGTTCTTTATGCAACTCGCAAATCCCAAGAGAAAAAACCTTGCAATGTTTCATTTTATTTTCGAATGTTTTCTAAACTTTTCATTCACAAAACAAAGCTCTTTTCGAATCTCTCAGAAGTCTACCAGCTTCACCGGCAAAAGGTTTCAAAGGCCTGGAAACTCTACCGTTTTCAAAAGAGAATACGTCAAAAGTCTCTAGGAAATCTGCCGAAAAACATAATGACCAAAGGAGTGGGCTTTCGTAAAAGTGATCTGAAGTCTACTAAGTCTACCTTTTTCGGTAGTGGTACCAAAAGAATGGAATTTCAGCTTGTACAAACTCTACCGGCCATAGACGTAGGAACCGGGGGCACTTGGGGCACGTGCCCCTCCAAGATTTTGCAATAAACAAAGAAGTGCCCTTTTCGTTTTTAGAAAATGGCCCCTTTTTCTTAAGGAAAAAGTGCCCTTGAAGGGCAGTGCCCCTCCAAGGTTGAGATGCTTCCTACGTCCCTGCTACCGGCTCTGCCGTTTGAGAAAATGCCCAAAAGAATATGCCCTTTAATTCTACGTAGAGAAGTTATTTCACCCGGTAATTCATTCGATATTTGAGTAGATCTGGCTTTGAATGTTAAAATGGTTCATTCCATCGGTTTTTCATATGTTTAACATATATCGTATCTCTTATCATCGACGTGATCTTGTGTTTTCTGATGCACAGAGGATGTTAATTCGAATTTTTCTTGAAGATGAGACGGTGTTAAGTCATTGAAACACTTATGAGTGAATATTGCTAAGTCCTTATCAAGACGGTCATGCAATGTTACTCTATCTTGATTAGAAGCGAGTTTAGTTGCCTTGTTACAGAGACGCTCAAGACTCTTTAAGCTAACGTTGGTAGGTGACAGCCATGCTTCACTACAGTAGTCAAAATGAGGCATCACAATTGCGTTAATAAACAGTTTTCCAGTGGTCTTGCCAAGGAAAGGCATGGCTCTGTTAATCATTCCTATTTTTCATGCTAATTTGTCTGCTAATACTTTACGATTTTCATTTCAGTTGAGATGTGGGTCGAACCAAGCACAGTACCTAGATATTTAAGTTTCTCAGATTGTGTAAGTTTGTGAGTACTGATCATGACTTGCATCTCATTAATACTTGTTAATTTTTGCTTGCTTCCAGAGATCATATATTTTGCCTTGTCTGTGTGTGTTGTGAGTTTGCTTGCTTTGCTGTTAACCTTTTTTCCGCAGAATTGATCTCTCTATTTAGCTAAACTTGAATTTTTTCTGCCTTTGTGTTGGCTACAAGTAACACAACATCGTCTGCATAAAGGTGCATTTTGCAACCAACAACTGCGATGTATATCAAAATATAATTTTCCCAAGAATTGAGCCTTGGGTCACTCCAAACCTTTCTCAGGCAGCTCCTCTGATTGCTTATTGTGAATAACAGTTACTTGTGTTCTGTTATTAACTCAATAATCAAGCTAATTCAGAATCTTTGATTCCAAGGTTTCACATTTTTTTGCAACAGTATCTAGTGGTATACGCAGTCAAATGCTTTTCCTATTTCAGGAAATATAGCTCAAACGTAATTACTATGACTAATCATGTCAATGATAAAGTCTGAGACATCAATAACTGCTTTTGGGGTGGAATGACTTAATTTTAATCCTAACTGACTACTGGGCAGCAGATTTTCCCTTGTAAGCACGGGATGTAGGAAACATTTAATTTAGAAGAAAGGTTTACGTATTTCTATCATAATTTATCATTTCGTGCGCTAAATATCGACTTGCTTTCCTTCTCTTTGTACTTCTCCTGCAAAGGCTCCATTTTGATCCCCGCACGTGACAGCAGATTGATATGACTTCAAGGGCCCTGGAGAGATTATGCCACTCAAACGGAACCTGGCCGAAGAGAGAATTTCATGGGGGTTAAATGGAATTTAAGCCTAGTTAATACGGCTCAGGAGGTTTCTTTTTACTGTTTCGTCCTTGACCGGGAGCTCAGCTCCTTGTTCCCAGGTCTGAGCCTGGCCTAAAACATGGAACGGTAAATGAATTTGGCTAGCTTTCTGGGAACGTCTCATCCCGAGGCAGTTTATGCTTGTGACTTGTAAAGGCGCCATATCCGTCCCTTTAATTGCTGCTGAACGTAGTGAAGCAGCCATTTAGACGAGTTTTACAAGCAAAACACGGGTAGCCGACTATCACCATGGTTGCAAACCACAGAACAAAAGGACAATCTGCAGACTCATCGATGCTTGTGATTGGACAGAACAACAGTGGCGATAGAGCAACAGCAACAACAAAAGCTTTTCAGCACACTCATGACAGTTTTGCGAGGGAAGCTGGGCGACTTTCGTTCCAAGAAGATTTTCATGCACTCTGGTACGTATCAAATCATTCTTTACACCCATTTCATAACCAGGATGAGAGGATTTCTCCTTATCCTCTGCGTTGTATTGACCATATATTGTTCTGCAGCGGACAGGTTTCAAAAGTGGCAGGAAGATGACATCCAGCAGGAGGGCCTACGTGTTGCTTGCGCTTTCACCAACAAACGGCAGCAAGCATTGCTTGCCACTGGCAGGAGATGGATAAAAAACCAGTCTTCAAAATTCAGAAGGAAAATTGCAAGGAGTTGTCGTAACAAGTCGAATGATACCTACAATAGTGTTTCAAGTTTTTCCTTGCTTTTTCTTTTGTTCTTGGCAGGAGATGTTGAAGTTAACCCTGGACCAAGCAGTTACATCAAGTAACAGCCACTCTGAAAATTCAGTTTTGGAATTGCCAATATTTGTTGCAATAGGAAACCAACACCAAGGGGATGCATGTTTCAGTGAAGAATCACGTGGAAGAAAATGTGCTTTTATGGCACTGACATCACTTGCCTACAGCCAGCATGCAATGTCAGCAACACATTGGCAGTCTGAGACATTAGATGAAATTCTTGACATGGGTGACTCCCAGTTCTTGAATGCACTACAAAGAGGATTTATTCCTGATCCCCCAACTTTGTCAGTTGAGCAATTGCCAACAACTGTGCATTTTGCAAGATCAAATGAAGATAAGAACAGTGACTTGCCCTTTGAGGCACAAAATGAAATATCTAAACCCATTGTGGTATTGCCACATGTGGCAACAAAAGCAAATGCATTAGAAACGCCCATTGAGGCACCCATGATAATTTTAAGAAACTTCAGTACTGGCCCAAATCCTTAGTTTCTTATAAAAAAATACGTGTACTGCAAAAGCTCTATTTAGCTCATTTAGCTCCCAGTGAGGCCTGTTTAATTTCGAAGGCTTGGAAAAGAACAAATTCCCAGGAAGGGGGCTTATATCTAGAATGAAGTGACATGAAATTTAATGCTAGCTGTTTATTTTTTCCTAAGGTTTTGCTGAGTTAACATACAATTTTACGAGTCCAGTACAATACGCAAATTCAGCACAGTTTTGTCCAAACAAATCAAAGTTGATATCAAGTTCTGCAAAGTAGATGGAAAATTGTTGGTAACTGCTGATAACAAATGAAGGTTAGGGGGAGGAGGTTAACAAAGAGTCGAAGGAGGTAACAAGGACTAAATAGAGCTTTACAGTACATGCAGGAAACTTTTGCAAGCTCCGGGTGTTGTTTTACAACTTTAAATTGTTCAGCTTGATGACAAAATTCCAATCATCCAGTCATCCAGGACAGGGATTGCTGAGAAAGATTTATACAAAATTGTGATAATTTGCAGCTCAGATTCGTTTGTAACGACCAAATGATACGATATTTACTCGCCGTGTTTACTTCTGTGATATGGGTTAAATACCTTGGGTTAAATACTTTCCAAGAAAGAATGCCAGGGCAGTAGATTATTTTGGAAAACGTTATAAGAGGGGAGTTGATTTTTTTGCAAGCATTTCTCCACCAGCCATGTAACAATAAATTTTGCACTGTTTCGTTCATCAAGTAGCGGCTAATTTGTTAATAGCATATGCTGACACTGTTTTGTTAACGGTTAAATTTTCAATGCCTTGAAACTTTCATCGAGTATTCTGTGTACATCGTCTCAGTGCAGCCTGCTGGTAGTTTTTTTTGTTTCAGAGCAAGAGCAGCGTGAAAATTGATTCTATAATATAAGATTTGAACGATAGGACGCCCATTGTGCAGTAGCTTGAAATTTATATCGGTAGCGAGCCATCTTAACTTATTTTTTTTTGTTTTGAACTTTGTTTACTTACTTTCACTGTTCAGTAATTTGACATTTTCAATAGTGAGCCATCCTAAGTGCACATTACAATTAAGGTGGATCTGTACTTAAGGTGGCCTACTACTGAAAATTTGAAAAATTGCGAAACAGTGAAAGATGGCTGAAAACCAAGTAAAAATAAGTTCACAGCACAAAAAACACTAAGTTAACATGGCTCGCTACGGACATAAATTTCAAACTGCTACAAAATGTGTCCCGTAATCGCTCATGGTCACATGTCAACTACAACGCTCCCCAGCCACCATCTGGACACGTGCTGGCATCCCTGAAACTCGAATAACTTTATTGCGTTTATTTCACCCCATTACAAACAGCAAGCCGTGAATTTCCAGCATACAAACAGCTGTTGACGTGTCTTCTCGGTCGTTTCAAAAAGCACAGCCACTAAAGCAGAAGCAGCAATTCCCTTAACAAAGTTAACAGCTAGTCTGTAAGGTATAAATATGAATGGTCTAATATCCAACAAAAGGAGAGCACATTTGGCAGCTCGTTGGGACCGCCCCTAGCGTCTTGTCGGGATGTTTCATCCTCTGGTTGAGCAGCCAGCATGCGTCACAAAAAGAACTAGGATATTTACCCTGTGGGGCTCTGTTATTCGACCTCATTCTTCAAATGCGAGCCAGCCATGAAGACGAATTCTCCCACCCTCCCTGTCCCTTCTTATGTTTACGTTATTGAGTTTATTGTTTTTTGGGTTACTTTTTAGTTCTTTCGGTTGTCCAGTCGGACTTCCTGACAGGTGCATTGGCCGGAACATCGTATTCCATGTCATCACCAACCGTAAAAGCTACCCCTGTTCAGGCAAAAGGGCCTAGTGCACTCTCCCCCGCGGTCAGTTCAACCCGTTGGGGCGTGAGAGGCCGATGCACTGACAGCCCATTTTCCTGAGGTAAGTATTAATCCAGGATACTTGAGGTGATGTCAAACTGCCGCCATTAGTGGGGATTAAAATGGCGCCTTCGCAGGAGAAGTTCAAAGATAAGGAAAACAAGTCGATTTATCGTGCACGAAATGATAAATTAGGATAGGAATGACTCAATTTACCAAACGTATTTCTACTTTCTAAATTAAGTGTTTTCTATGTGTTCTGGTCGAGTTTTTTAAGTGTTGTAAGGTAGTCTCTTTATTGCTCGTGGACTACTGATTCAAGCAGCTTGAGTGGTATTGGCTGAGTCGAGATCGGTCTATGACTGCAGCGGTCAGTTTTCTTCGACGTCATGAGGATGCCTTGTGGTATCACTAAAAATTGATTTCTTTTTGGGCTCAGCTCATGACGTACTTGCTCATGCCAAGTTCGAGGATCTAGGTCTTCCAAAGAAAAAGAAAGTATGAGGCTGAACCAGCCCCCGTAGCCTCTTTAGAGCATCAAATACCCGAGTCTTGAAAGGGCTAAACGAGCCTAAACTAAACCAGGTAGTAAATGCAAGACAGTTAATTCGGCGTAGTGATTGTTATGTGACGCAAAAGCATCATAGGAAAGAGCCCTCACCGAAAAGGTGAAAATTCTTAGAACTCTGACAATTGTTCGAAAGAGAATCACAACTCACCTCCAGGATTTCTGGGAAGGACATTGGCTCTGAAGGCTTCTGCCTCGGCGCCCCTCATGTATTTGTTTCCTTGTGGTGTATATTTGGCAACGATGAATGTTGTCACCAATCCTTGGGAGTCTGGTCGAGACACTGCAATTCCGACACCAACCTTCTGTGAGGCCTTCCAGATAACTTGTGTGAAGTGGCCAGTGGCTCCGGAAAATCCAGGGTATCCATAATTGTAGTCTTTGATTTCATTATACCTGCAAGGGAAAGAGATGCGAAAAACGGATCCATTCGCTGAATGACAATAGACCTTTTAGCTATTCTACGAAAGAGCCGGGATCGAGCGAAATTTTTATACATTTTTATACGCGAGGTTCGATTGAATGGTGTCAGAGCTTCGATCGCAATTGTGCACATTCGAAAATTCTACAAAATGCAATGAAATGTCGTTCGTTCTGCATTCTTTTTCAGAATAGCTAAAGGTTTATTCTTCTGGCTCTAAAAATCTTGAAGGGTCTGTAACTCTATAGTTTCCATCCATCTTTGAAGGTAATGTGTGCATTTAAGTACAGCCGTGTATCCCGGGGTGGGGGGGGGGTACTCCTATCGTGGTCCACTCGGTTTGAGGTCCTACCAAATGGCTACCAAATGGCCCTACCGGTCAACCACATACTACCAATTGGGGGTATTCAAAGATTCCTAGACATTTATAATGTTTCAACCCGGTAAACTTGTCCACACCCCAATTTAGTTATTACAGCATTTAATCATAAATGAATTTGAAAGTTTTCTTGCTTTAATCCATCAGTTTTGCAAAAAAAATAAAAACAATAGAGAATTTTCATTACTAAATGCTACCAAATGACCCGGTTTTCAGGTTCACGAGCTACCATTTGAGGGTATTTTTCAAAATTTTTGCTCTGGCCCTCTGTAGCCCTGACTGAACCCCCCTGTCAGGGCAAAATAGGAGTCCCCCCGGGCCGTGTATACATACTGTCAAAAATGTTGACAAGATGCTGATGAAGTACTTCAAGCAGTGCACTGTGATTGGTAGAATTTAAATGATCACATGCCAACTAAAAGTCAAATTTCATAACGGGGCTGCTTGCTGTGGCTCAGCTGTAGAAGCGCAACCACAAATGAGTCATATGTCTGCCTTAATTCTAGTTGGCCATCTCATCAGACCATTTCCCAAAGTGATCACATGAAATTTCACGTGAAACTAGCAAAGGGGCTGTAGTTCTATGGACAAATTACCTTTAAAACGGATGGTGCAAGATTTTATGACCTATTTCTTTGTACTGAATTGTCTTCAAAAATTTACTATTTTCACTATAATTCTACCGTTGGGAGTTTTCTGAAAGCTGCAATATCTTTTCAATTAGATTGCTTTTTCATGAGTTCAAGAAAGTCCTTGATGAAGACGCAAAACCGCCCTACAGAAGCAATGTTCGAATGAAATGGAGACACAATAAAGCAGAGTTTGAATGATCATCCAATCATGAATGTCTATTTTCAAATAATCTTCGAATTTGCATGGTAGGCTTCTTCGGCTTTCACTGTAAGCCTTTTAACGAAACGTGAAATGATATTTGAAAAGACCATACATAGTCTATGGATGTCTGAAATTTAGTTTCTAAATAGTTTCAAAGTGTGTTGCTCCTTTGGCCTGCGATTTAGAAATTTGATAACGTCTCCTCCTCTAATGAGTTGCATTTTCAAATGCGCTATTCAAGATTTCTGAAAAATCCGAAGGTAGAATTATTTATATGGAGCTCAAGCTTCGTTCAAGCCATATGATTAAAAGAAATAGGTCTTAGAATTTACACCCATGGGAGCCTATTATAGGTTCGCGGCTTCACGGCCTCGACCCTATTTTCACGTGCGGCCTACGGATTTGGCAGTGGTTTTTCTACGGATTGCGACTTCAGCGTAAGACGCGTCTTGCGTCTTTCGGTGTGAATTGGCAACGGTTTACGGCGTTCGAGATGCGGATGCGGCTTCTAGCTAAGATAAATCAAGAAATGTTTTAAGAACTTAAGAAAGGGAACAACGTTGATTCACGGTTCACAAGCTATTGTATAGTTCGGTGGGCAAGAACGACGTTGAAAACCGGGCATCTTTTAATATTGTAACTAGTGGGCCATTGGCCCAGTAGGCCCTTTTTCCGGCCCAGTAGTGAAGTAAAAATCACCATTCTCTGCCCAGTTGTTTGGGTCCTTTTCATTCACTTTCGTTTATCGCTCTACCCCTTCTTAATTGTCAAGCTCCAAACAGGTTACCCTGGGTACCAGAGCCCCAGGGTACAAACAGTTCTGCCGGAAAATTGAGAGACATAGATGCTCAGCCTTAGATGGACACCTATGGACCTCTCTGTTTTTACATCCTTGACGTATTAGATAGACTTAGCTGTTACAATTTATACAGGAGTCTTCATTGGGCCCTCCTTTCCAACATGGGCAGAAGGTGTTGTGGCGCAGTGGACCAATCCTCTGGCTTTGCAGCCAGAACAGTCCGGCGGATAGGGTTGGAGCCTCTCTACCTGAGCGTAGGGGCCCTGATTCTCTACTTCTGCATTCCAAGCATTTTGTGCTAGAAACTGTAACTTCGCCGGCACCTTCTACTCGGTTATGGGCAATTTGAAAGGACAAAGCAGGCAGTTCTAAAACCTCAGTTTTGGGTCGATATTTCACTGGAAGGTTGCCGTCATCAGAAAATTTTCGAAGATAATACGACGGGGGGGGGGGGGGTATTGGGGCAGCTGCTTGCTTCAGAAAATTTCCTATAATGAATCGAATTTCCTTCACTATGCTGATGATACAATGATAAAGGTATTTCACATATAGTGTGGAAGAAATTCGAGACTGGGCAGGGGACTGTACTTCTCAGATCACCCAATGTTAGAAGTCTCCTTCGAGAAACCAGCAGTTTGGCAACAGGCAATACAATCAAATCCCTTTTAACCCATTTTAACTCTATCTGACCTGGGGGGGGCGGATTCCGCCCCCCTCGTACATTTTCATTTATACATTTTTCCGTGTTTGCTGAATGCCTCTGAGATTTAGCAAGTTTAACTTTCTATCATATAGCAATCAAACTGTAACAATTTTGGTGTTCTATTTTTAGCCTTGTCTCCATGGTAACCAAGTTGTCCTACCACACTCTGTGAAAAATATACATTGTATCTCTCTTAATCCTTTTTAATTGGTCCAATTAACCCTATAGTGGTTGGGCTATTTGATAGTACTATTTTGGTTGGGGGGGGCAAAAAAGCCCCCCTACCTAACTCTTTACTGGTAATAGGTAGAGCGACCAAATTTGGTGTGCTAAAAGCCTCAGGCATGTACTTTCTGTAAATATAAAAATTAACTTAAAAATAGCCACCATCTTTGCTTACGTCAGCATTTTCCTTTGTGTGGTCAAGAAAAGCGGCAAAATTGGCAAAAATCAGGAAAATCGAGATAAAATTAAATTTGGAGCATATTTTCCATCCAAACATGGTATTCATGATAGAATGCATCAAATAACACAACATTGAAAAAGAAATTTGCAAAATATTCCACTTCTGCTCCTTTTTTCGCGATAATTGAGATTTGAGAATTTGCGATTTTTTCTGGGTCAGTCCCAGAAAATTATCTCCCGCCCCCTCATTTTTCAAAATATTTCAATGAAACTTTTTGAGAAGTTGCACAATAAGTAGTTGCAAAAAGTCAATAAGTTTCATGGCTATAAAATTCTTCCTCGCAGAGTTATTTAAAAAAATCTACTAGGGGTGGGGGGCAAATTTGCCCCCCCCCAACCAAAATAGGGTTAAGTCTAAACTATGAATTTACATCCATTTTGATCTCTATATTTCATTTCTTTACGAAAAGTGAAGTTTTACGATATTTTAATACACTTTCATTTTTATGATGTCATATGACATCATAATGTTAATTATGCTCTAGCAACAACAACAACAACGCTAATTAAACCATTGTTTCAAAAATTCATTGTTTATATAATGAACAACCTTTGTGCTAAATTCGGTTGCCATATCTCAAGCAACAACAAAGATAAGCAGGGGGCGGAATCCGCCCCCCCCCAGGCATTGAGTGTTTCAAATCACCCAGGTCAGATAGGGTTGAGCTGATTTTAGTAACATAAACCATAATTTTTCTGCTCGCTTCGCTCGCATGCCCACAAAGTTTTTTGTTTTCTGCGTCGAGTGCGCTTCAAATTTATTGGATAATTTGTATGGAAGATGTTTTGGGGAAAGCCAAAAGAGTACTTAGAACTGAAACGACAAATAGGCAATTCCAAAGTTACGTAGGATGACCTCTGAATATCACATGGTTACACTGTATGCTTTGTTTGTATTTTTGTACTTATCTCATTTTGCCACGGGCATTGGGCCCTTATGATCATTTTGGCCCACTAGTCAAATTTCCTTAATAGATGCCTATGAAGTGTAATCAAGGCCAAAATCAAACCTTGATTGTGAAGAGACAATCGTGCACTTTTGTTACAATCATGCACTTTCCAATCATGCACTTTCCATCCATGTTCTTACCAATCATGCACTTTGTAATCATGCACTTTGCAATCATGCACTGTCCAATCGTGCACTTTCCAATCATGCACTTTCCAATCGTGCACTTTGAATTCAATCCACTTTTCATTCATGCACTCATAAAGACAATCGTGCACTTTTGTTACAATCATGCACTTTTCAATCATGCACTTTCCATCCATGTTCTTACCAATCATGCACTTTGTAATCATGCACTTTGCAATCATGCACTTTCCAATCGTGCACTTTCCAATCATGCACTTTCCAATGGTGCACTTTGAATTCAATCCACTTTTCATTCATGCACTCATAAAGATAATCGTGTACTTGAAAGATATTCTTGCACTTTTTAATCATACACTGTCTAATCTTACAGTTCTTACACCAAGTGCAACCATAATACAAAATTCCGAAATCACTCAACCCCTAAGTGAAACATAGCGCGCTTATAAAGTTGACGTTTGCTTTAAGCGCGCTTGCTATTTGTCATCAGTCTGCCGGTTGGAAGAGAACTGCACATGGCAAATGTGGGAAAATGGCAAACTTGGTTGACAAACTGATTTTCGTTATTTTAGCCCTGTACTTTAAAGCTTTTTAAAGGCATACTGTTGTTGTATAAAGAAAGCACGAATTATTTCAATCATGCCAATGATTAATTCGTTTGGTGTTCGGTCATCTGAAAAAGAATCTGAATCGAACGATATTTTCGCGGATATTTTGATACATTTTGTAGAATTTTCGATTGTACAAAATGGTGACTGAATTTTCAACTTCCCGTAATTGGACCTTTCGCATGAAAATGTACAATTATTACAGTGAAAAGAGTGGGGTTTCATGACCGTCTCTTGCGGTGATCAAAGCAACTGATATAATTGTATCTATAGCGACAGTAAGACTTTAAAGGCATCTATTTAGTCTCTACTTTATTGAAAAATTATTACAGCAAAGTCCCGCCTTTACAAGAAACTCACGCCCTGAAATTTTACTACAACGATAGGAAATCAATAGGCTAACTAAAGGAGAACAATAGGCTGAGGTTACTGTATAATATAATGCCTATGCACAAGAGCTGTAGTTGACGGGTGGAAAATTACGGCTGTTGCCGCCATAGGCGTAGGAGACAGGGGAGCTGGGGGCTGCAGCCCTCCCAACTTTAGAAAAATTTGCAAAAATCACCCATAATCGGGCAGAAAATCGGCCTAAAGTCGGGCAAAATTTTCGTAAACAATGGTTCTTTTATCGGGCAGCCCCCCTAAATTTTATTTCCCCCTACGCTTATGGTTGCCGCAGTTTCCTTTTCATATTTCCATATTTCCATATTTCATTTTATTAGGGAGGGAGACCCTTCAACCAACTGGTTGATTTACAAGGGGCCCTCCATATAAAAAACCTACAAAAATTAAACAAGTTAAAAACCGCTAAAAACTACTTACAATGAATACATCTAATAGAAAAAAAAAATCCTATCTATAAAAAATGAAAGAAAAGTACCTAAAAAACAAAACCGCCAGTCCATCATAAGCTATCTTTAAAAATATATATAGAGGATGCCTGTTTGGTCTCAGCTGGGAGGCTATTCCAAAGCTTAGCTCCGCGAAAAGAAAAACACTTCTGCCCATTTGCAGATGTTTTCTTTGGCAGCCTCAAGTCCGTTGCCGTATTTCGAAGGCTACGAGAGTTACTAGTAGAGTTTCTAGTGAAAAGATTGCGCATGTACTGTGGAGCAAGCCCATTGAGAGACTTGTAGACCACTGATCTGGACTCTTCATTGACAAGCTCACGAATGGTCTTCCAACCAAGGCTCCCAATCAGTGGTCCACTCGGGGAATCAAAGCTGCTATTCGTTACAATTCTAGCAGCTCTATTTTGAAGCTTTTGGAGCTGATTGATATCAGTGGTGCCACAACAACCCCATACAGAACAGCAGTATCGAAAATGGGGCTCCACAATACCTGAGTACAAAGTTTTCAAAGAAGCCATTGGGAGAATATTCCTTGCGTGTTTTAGAAATCCAATGGCTCTGGATACTTTGCTAGATACAGCTTTAATATGCTCTTTCCAATCTAGACTGTTGTCAACTTGAGCACCAAGGTATTTGGTCTTCTTGACAACGTCCAGTTCTCTGCCACGAATTTCTAGATTCAGTTTTTCTGCTGCATTGTTGAGCGTTCGGTGCTTTGGTTTGGTCGCGATTAACATAGATTGTGTTTTAGCAACATTTAGCGAAAGTTTGTTGCCCTTCAACCACGAGTCTAAGTGCTCAAGATCAACATTAATAGCCTCGTTCAGCTGAGAAATATCTTTTGACTTTAAGCAAAGGCTAGTGTCATCAGCATACATGGACACAGTTGAACTCTGGACAGCACTTGGGAGATCATTGATGTAGATCAAGAAGAGAAGTGGTCCAAGACATGACCCTTGGGGTACCCCTACCTCCACTTCCCCGGTTTCAGAATCGACTCCACCTACTCTGCAGTACTGTTTTCTGTGGGAAAGATAAGATTGAAACCAAGAAAGCTCCCTTTGTCGAACACCATAGTGCTCTAACTTTTTGCAGAGAAGGTCATGATCTACAGTGTCAAACGCTTTTTTAAGGTCAATGAATACTGTACCCACCATCTGTCCAGTGTCCAACCCACCATACCAATCGTCAGTGTTTTTCAGTAAACAGGTCAGTGTAGAATGGAGTTTTAAGAATCCAGATTGACCAGGATGAATAAGGTTATACCTAACCAGATATTGGTGAAGTTGGTTAAACACTAGTTTTTCAAAGAGCCTTGAAATGACGGGAAGAACTGAAATTGGGCGGTAATTAGACTTTTCAGCCCTATCCCCATCCTTGAAAATTGGTGTAATCCGGGCATTTTTCCAAGAATCAGGAAACTGACTAGTTTCAAGAGAGGTGTTAAACATGAAAACTAAGGAGTTTTCAATGTAAGGAGTAGCTAACTTTAAGAAGTAGCTAGATATGTTGTCACTTCCAAGGCTCTTAGATGTTTTTATCTTGCCCATTGCATCTCTAATGTCCTGAACTACGATTGGCCTGAAATTAAAGCGCCTATTATCAGGGTTAAGGTTATATTCACCAGTGAGCATGGGGTTGGGGGCATCTTCAATCTTGCTTGCTAGATCCTTACCTACTGAGCAGAAATAAGAGTTCATGGTATTGGAAATTTCCTGCATATCTACAATTTCTCTTCCAGAGTCTTTCAAAAGATCTATGTTTGTTGACTTAGATCTTTTGTTTATTACCTGTTTTATTATTTTCCATGATTCCTTCATGTTGCCTTTAGCTTGAACAAGTCTTTCCGAAAAATACTGCCTCTTCAACTCAGAATTTTGTTTGTTAATTTTGTTTCTTATGTGCCTATAGGAGCTCATAAGAAGCTGAGATTTGCTTTTAAGAGCAGCTTTTTTCAGTTTATCCCTGCCTCGTATTAGCTTCTTTAGGTCGTCATTCACCCATGGGCAGTACCTCTCAGAAACACGCAAAGTCTTGGTGGGAGCATGCTTGTCAATGATCAAAGAGAAAAGGGTTGACCACTGGGTGACAAGTACATTGACATCATCTGTTTCGCTAAGTCCCTGCTCCCAACAAATGTCAGCAACATCAGCAAGGAATGCATCTTTGTCAAAGTTTTTCATAGATCTTGTTGTGATCACCTTATGGTCCTTCTTTAATGCACCCTGAAACTTGCGGACACAAAATATCATATAGTGATCACTGATAGAAACCTTATGCACTCCTGCTTCAATGATATTTATGGCAGATGTTGTAGCAACATGATCTATCATGGAGGATGTAGTTAGTGTGACCCTAGTTGGCTCCTCAATAAGCTGTTTGAGACTAAAGAGCTCATAGAGACTGCTGATGTGTTTAGCATTATTATCAGCAGGTTGGTCTGGGGCTCTTTTTGTGAGATCACAGTTTGTGTCTCCAAGAAGGATAATTTCTTTGCCTTCCCTATCTAGATAGGAAAGAACTTTTTCCATCTTATTGAAAGAATCAACAGGGTCACTTGGTGGCCTATACCAGGAAACAACGAGATAGGACTTGCATTTGGGTGGCTGAATCTCCACACAAATTAGTTCAAGATTGTCATCATCCCAATTACGCTCGAGTTACTTTAGCAACTGCCCGCACTATTTGTTCACACTTGCTTTTGAAAGGCGTGGCTTGAAGTATTCTATTTGACTGTGAACTTCTTTTGTTGCATTTTTTATTGACAACTCGTATAAACTGAAAGTTTCTTAAAAGAATGTTCATATTTTTAGTTCTCAAGAGTTTCTTACGAACAGCGACTCCCATGTCTATATTTATGCTTCTTCCTGAGTGCCATCGTGGAAATTTATCCATGTTCAGTCATTATTCAAGGACCTTCAAAGTACACATATTTTATGTTCGGCGCTAAGAATTTGGGCCAGTACTGAAAGTTTCTTATGGTTATCAGATTTTGAGATCTCAATGTTTCTTACGTGTTTCTTTCCATAACAACCTTCATGGTCACTACCTTGAACATTTCAAAACACGGTTTTTTGAAGCCTATCCAATGTTTAGACATTACTCAAGTACCTTGTGAGTAATATGATACAGGAAACAAGTGAAAAAGCGTAAATTTTAATAAATACCTTCTTAACTTATATTGTTCTAGTACTGGAGTCTTTTTTGGCGATCTTCGAGTTTCTTATGAGCAATTTTCTAAATTCTTGTAAAAAAATACGTGTAAAATGAGACAGGAAGCAGGTGAAAATAAAGTAAAAAGATGCATGTTTTATGAAAAACCGTTTGTAAGAAACTGCAGGCTCTATTTTTAAAACTTAAGAAACTACCCTACCTGAATTAAAAAGACCTATGGAACTTTCGTAATTTGCAGTTTTGATTTTTCTAGGTCACTTGAAAATATTTTGACGCTTGTTAAATGTGTTTGACATTGTCTTGAGTGAGAAATATGTTACAACATGTTTTGAGATCATTGCTCAAAACATCATACTCATCTGATGAGATCATAAAGATGGAAAGATATATGCCACAAGGGGCAAGGAATAAATTTGGCATTTAACTGTGTATAGGTACAATCGAGATCTTAAAAAACTGCAAAGAACCTGTGCATCAGTGCAATGTTTCGTTATCTTTCATCAACCCTTTTCCGATCTTATGCAAAAATTTAACGCCAGTTTCGGGTTTCCTAATTTGCCGGCAGACTGATGACAATTAGCAAGCGCGCTCAAAGCAAACTTCAACTTTATAAGCGCGCTATGTTTCACTTAGGGGTTGAGTGATTTCGGAATTTTGCATTATGGTTGCACTTGATGTAAGATTACTAAGTACTGTAAGATTAGACAGTGTATGATTAAAAAGTGCAAGAATATCTTTCAAGTACACGATTATCTTTATGAGTGCATGAATGAAAAGTGGATTGAATTCAAAGTGCACGATTGGAAAGTGCATGATTGGAAAGTGCACGATTGGAAAGTGCATGATTGCAAAGTGCATGATTACAAAGTGCATGATTGGTAAGAACATGGATGGAAAGTGCATGATTGAAAAGTGCATGATTGTAACAAAAGTGCACGATTGTCTCTTCACAATCAAGGTTTGATTTTGGCCTTGATTACACTTCATAGATGCCCTGGTTGAGAAAAACCATGTTCATAT
Organism: Aurelia sp. 3 sensu Dawson et al. (2005); assembly: GCA_964020215.1. Lineage (NCBI taxonomy): Eukaryota > Metazoa > Cnidaria > Scyphozoa > Semaeostomeae > Ulmaridae > Aurelia > Aurelia sp. 3 sensu Dawson et al. (2005). The sequence continues at coordinate 27,409,600 of OZ026572.1, read as the reverse complement.
CGACTGATATTATTTCTATTCAATGGCACATCCGTTATTCAAACTAAATTAACAAATCCAGTAAATAGTCAAAAAATCGACAGCCCTGTCCAGTTGAAGATTTAAAACATTACACGTTTAAATGGAACGAATATTTGGATCTATTCCAATTTCTATCAGTGTGTAAAAGTGGGCATGAATCTATTGTATAGCGATTACAAGACAAAGGAGGAATGAGATCTAAACAACAGTTGTAGTTATTTGACGGAAATATGCGCTCTATGACAAATTAGTGAAGGAGCTATCCTAAAAATTTTCTCGAGATTTTGATTTATAAAAAAATCGCTACCTTATCACAAAAATATGCATTCGAAATTCAATAGATTTTTGTAAGGGTTAGATCGATACAGCAGTTCGTTCAATGAAAAAGATTGAGAGCCATAAGAACTGTGATACAATACACATGTTTCTCTTTTCTTATGGACAAATAGTTGGTTATGTACTTTGCCAAAAGGCATGTTTTTCCATAGCGGCTGCGGCCTTGCACTTAATTTTGCTGCGGATTACGGCTTTCAGCTCATTTTTTCACGGTTTCGCGGCTTTTGTACCCCCTATAATAGGCCCCCACCCATCGTTGTACATAGTTTTAAAGATTTTGAACCTGTGCTGCGATTGGACTTACTACAGGTATGTTTGATTGGCAATTTCTAGACCTACATACCTCTCAAAACGGTAGACTTTTCAGAGACGGAAACACATTTCCCAACCAAACACAAACTTTTTCAAAACTATGAAGCTTCAGACTATATCTGGCGAAAACGAGGTTTCCAGTTGAAAAACGTGAAGTTGCCTGACAACAAAGACAAAAAGATTTGATCATCTTAGCAATGCGAGCAAATTCGCCTCGTTTTGCCAAACCTTCTCCCTTATGCAGTAGAGCTCAAATCTTTAAAAAGGAAGGTGTAAAACTATATTACATTTTTCTTTGAATTCAAAACCTTGACCGGAACTTGAGGGCGATTTGCTGTAAATCTGCCGTGGCAATTTTTTTATATCGTATGGCGGCATTTATCAATTTGGAGGTTTTTGACGTCATCAAATTTATAAATCCTTAACCAGAAGAGGTATAGATTTCTGCTGGCAAACATGTTGTAGACTTTTATAAACTATGACTTCCTTGAAGATTGTACCAATTTTCTTCAAGTAATTTTTGATTTTTCCACCATTTTGAAAATAATCAAGATATCAAAAATTGCAGCGGCAGATTTATAGCAAATTACCTACAGTCCCTTTGAAGTCATTGATAACATGGAAATGATACAATTTTACATCCACCTTTTTAAAAATTTGAAATATTTGAACCCAATGCTCAACCCAACGCTTGCTAATGCTTCAAAAATTACAAAATCGTCCTGCGAGAATAGTTACCAACAGTAGCTATGATGCGCCCACGAGGGGGGGGGGGTTCTTCCATAGTAAAGGTACCTGGGGATGTGCCGCCCGCAAGGGTATACTTTTTCAAACTTTCTAGTCTAGCCAAGGGTATACTGTTGGCAATTTTAGTCCATTTAGTCTGGGCAAGGGTATGCCTTTTGGCAGTTTCAGTCGATTTTAGTCTGGGGAAGGGTATGCTTTTTTGCAATGTCGGTCAAAGAAATGTCAAACTTCGGTAATTCCTGCAAAGAAAATCAATTTTTTTTCAAATTTTGGTCCAGAGAATGCAAAAATTTGGCAACTTTTGTCTAGAAAATGCCAACTCATGGCACTTTTGATGTAGAAATTAGTCTAGCCAAGGGTATCATTTTCACAAAAATTGGTCTAGCCAACGGTGCTATTTTGAAACTGTGTGGGCGGCACACCCCTACCCAAAATTTAGCCGAGAACCTCCCCCCCCCGTGGATGCACCAGCAGCAACCTTGATAAAAGAGCTCAAATGGCCGACGATCCACGACATTATGAAACAAGAGTCGGCTACTACCATTGTTTTCAAATCGATAAGTGGTCTCGTGCCCCCTTACCTCTCTACTCTATTCACGAGAAACTCGACACGTGAGATTATAAATCTGAGAAATTGTGAGACTTACTTGCTTGCTCCACGAATGAAAATAAGCAATGGCCTAAAAGCATTTTCGTTCCGTGGATCAAAGGTTTGGAATGAGTTGGAACATTAGGTCAAGCTAGCCCCTCTCTGTCTACTTTTGAATATGAACTCAAATGTAAATAGCTTTTAATTTTTCATTTATTCTAAGTTAACATTGTAAATATTGATTTTTATTTATTTTAATAGTATTGTAAGTAGGTTTTGCCACGGCCCCCTGAAAAACAGCCACTCTTGGCTGATGGGGCCATCGTGTTTAAAGAATTTAAATGAAATGAAATTTAAAGAATTTGGGAGTCAATCAAACACAAGTTCCGAGCTTACCAAGTCTACCGTTTGTGAGAATAGCTGCCAATCAACCGAACCCAACAAGGGCAGATTTTGTAATACAATAGCATCAGTTGCTTTGGTTCACACCTCAATTCAAAGCGATTAGTGAATGCAGACAAAAGAAATTCTCTCAAGCAGAAATTCAAAACAAACGAAGCCGCAAAGTTGCCCTGAAACCAGTACGGCAAACTCACGTTTGTTTCGGGCGAAGGGAGGTTTTTAACAGATGTAATGTGCTCATAATGAAAGAAGAAGGGTAAATCTAAAGTTCTGTCTGGGGCATTTTGTTCATTTGATTCCGGAGCTGAGCAGTGACTGCGTATATCTGAGCGATAAATATGCTAAAATTGCAATGCCATCTGCTCCGTTTCTGAAGACGCAAAGTTACCCTTCTTCTTTCATTATGAGCACATTACATCTCTATAAACCTCCCTTCGCCCGCACCAGACGAGAGTTTGCCGTACTGGTTTCAGGGCAACTTTGCGTCTTCGTTTGTTTTGAATTTCTGCTTGAGAGAATTTCTTTTGTCTGCATTCGCTAATCGCTTTGAATTGAGGTGTGAACCAAAGTGACTGATGCTATTGTATTACAAAATCTGCCCTTGCTACCGAACCCTAAATCATTGGTATACTTACCAAGCGAGAGCAGCCGAAGCACATGTTCCCGTGGATTTACTCTTTGAATAATAGATATTCTCTCCTTCTCCTGTCCTGTATGAGTGCTTCATGCGGCCAATGCTAACGAGATATTTAGCCCATTCAGTTGAGTCATGTGCCAATTGTGCATCCCAAACAAGGTCAGGAGTGCCATCATGCAGCCTTCGGAATACATTATGTGCTCTCAAACATTTTGCTGTGAATACAAGGACACGATTATATTGCACATGGTGCCCCAAACTATCGTTCGGCGTTAGATTAGATATTAGGCAGTTTACGAAACCACGACGGCAACGGCGACTGCAACGCAGAGTTGCTTTTGTTTCAGAACTTTAGATTCAAAAGATTCCTTCCTTTCGTTCGAATTTGCTTCCCATGAGAGACTCTCAAGTTGTCCTCTTCAATTTCACAACTTGGAAACCACATTTCTGGCGTTCTGTACTGCAGATCTAGGCTTGCGAAGTAAAACTCAGTCGTTTTAAATGTTTGTCATCAAAGTAAGAATATCGTTTTCTGGCATCTCTGAGTTATAGGGTGCCTTATTTTGGCCTTCTGGATAATATATTAAAGGTAGCGCACGGAAACAAGACTTGCTTTCCGGAATTTCAGATGACGTTCTGGCTGGCGTTTCCGTCCTGGTTTCGTAAACTCTCTATTAGGGACCTTAAGCAACTAGGACGGCGACTGCAACGGCAACACAATGTGTCCATTGTTTGTCGAACTTCGGCTTGAAAAGACTCCTTGTTTTCCGTGTGAATTTGCTTCCCTTGAGAGTCTATGAAGTTGTCCTTTTCAATTGCACAACTTGGAAATCCCGTTTCTAACGTGCTGTTCTTCAGATCTGGAATGTTGAACTGAAACTCATTCACTTTAAATGTTAATTATCAAGGAAAAAGAAGGTTCCAAAGTATTTAGATGAAGAAGGAGATTTCGTCTTGGCTTGTTTTAGAACATGTGAAAGTAACTTTTGGGATTATATACCCGGCTATACCTGGTTGTATCGTGGAAGACGACGTTCTGGTGAGGGGCAAATCACTGCTTAAGGTTACGGTAAACGTTTTTGACACGAAATTTGGTTTTCGCTCCCTAAAAGCCGAACTATTGACGGAATCTAGGTAAATTATACATCATTCGATGCACAAGAAAGTGGGGATTCTAACCATATTAAAATTGTTGGCAAATGCTGTAAAATGATATTTTCCAGGCAAATTTATTGCTTAAAAGAGTGTACGACCTTCAAAAGCTATTTTGTACCCTTGCGTTTGAGGTAACAGAATCTGACTTACATCAACAGGAAGTGCAGATCCTAAGCTTTTAAAGTGTGTCTGGGATTTTTCAAATTCCTTCTTCCTTTGAAACTACATGCTGTCAAAAATTAGCAAATGATTTTTCTGCCCTCCCACAGCTGTATTTGGCTATAAAAGACGGACCAGGACACATGCAAAAAATTTGGGACACACTTTCCAAGCTCCAAGTCTGTCCTGGTCATGTGCAAATTTTCGAGCCATTCGATTGGGTCAAAGGGTACAAAATAGCTTTTTCGTACCTGTACCTCATGGATTTGTGAGTCCTGAGAAAAATGGTTTTTACTGTTCTGCAGTCGTAAAGTACACAACGGGACCATATAAACCACACTAATCCGGATCAAGTCATTTGGGCTTAAAAATCAATTAGAGTCCTCAAATAATTACCCGATAAACACAAGCATACAAGAACGCGCAATGCTATTTCACACAAACCACAAGGACTTACGGATTATCGGCTTAACAGGTCAAGCATTTAGGTATGGATTTTGAAGACCACAAACAAAAAACTTTGATTATGAAATTGTGGAAGCCTTCGTTTACATGAAATTTCTTCCATTTTCAAAACTTCTGTTGGCTTCAAGCAAGGTATCATTGTGTGCCTTGAAAGTTCGGCTAACAGAATCTGAAAAAATTGAAAAATGGATATTTTCACCCAGAAAACGTTTACCGTAACCTTAAAATCACGTACGCTCTCGAAAATAATCACATTTTAATCACAAATTAATCACACAAAAATTACATTAATCACGAAAAATCACCAGTCACATTAATCACAAACTGTGAATGCCTTAGCCACGTCTATTTGCTTACATTAATAAGAAAAATTAAACAACTGGAATGTCCGTTTCTCCCATTCCCTAAATTTAAGTGTATGCATTTTCAGGTATCCGAACATATGCTCGAAAACATGAACACCACAACACCGCTTTATTCTGAGGAGCCTGCGAAGGAGCAAGCATTGCTCTTGTACCTAGGACACTAGGAAAACCACGTCATATTTTATCATTTGGTTTATGCATCTTGCTCTAGCTTGCCCAGAACGTGCCATTTTCAAAGTATAGGAACTTGGCTGAGGGCATTTCGGAACATGTGATTAATTTTAGAATAAATCACAAATTAATCGCTTAAATCGTTAAAAAATCAAATTAATCACGTAAGAAATCAAATTAATCACAAAATAATCACTAGTGATCATTAATCTCGTACACCATTTTCAGGAGTGATTTGCCCCTCGCGTTCTGGCTGGCGTTGCCGTTCTAGTTGCTTAAAGTCCCTGTTACAGACATAAGGATATAATGAAGGGATTTCATGATGAAATACACATGTTTCATAAGGAACTTGGATCAGGCCATAATGCTACTCAAAGTTTCTCAATTCATTCTTAATTTGTTTGTGTTTCCATGCGCAATAAGAAACATATAATGTACACTCACCGAATGTGTGTTGTTTTTGTGTCAAATTTTCTGTCAGCGCCATCTCAACTGATTGCGCATGGTGCATCGCAGTGTTTATAAAGCAGAGCACTGCGAAGCACCATGCGCAATCAGTTGAGATGGTACTGACAGAAGATTTGACACAAAAGCAACATTCGGTGAGTGTACATTATATGTTTCTTATTGCGCATGCTGTTTCCTGAATGCCTAAATTATCAATATGGTCTCTAACACTGCTGCAGATGTGTTTCTTGACATTAAAAACATCATAAGGAATAAACAGTGTTTTGTTATTTCCAAATCACAAACGGTTACTTGATATTACTCATGAACAAAGGTTCAACGATATATTTGCTCATATCGATGTTTCTAACTTCTAAGAGTTTCTTGATATTTCTCAGACATGGTACTAGAGTTCTTCAAAATTTGGCCATCTTAAGACTAAAGTGCGATCAAAAACTACGTAGAGTAAAAAAACGTTTTTCGATGCCATTTCGGCTCTATGGGCTTAATAGTAAAAGCTAAAGTCTCTTTCGAAAGAGGAAGAGAAGTGTAACATTCTTATGAAACATTTTCGAAATTCAAACATGTTGAAAATGGTTCAAATCAAGCCTCAAAACAAGCAACTTTTGGCCTATGCAGCCGTCGAGGTTGAAAAGTATATGGTTAAAAAGCTCTACTCTAGCTTTATCCAAATTTGTGCTCCGTTTATTTGTTAGATCTTTGTCTACATACGAAGAAATGGCCAAGGGTTAGCAGATTTTGGAAAATCTGGTTTTTTCAGTAATGGGGGAAGCAGCTAGTTGCTACAACAACAAATAAGAAGAGCTTTATCACAACAGTGAAACTGTATCGAGCATAAAAGATACACTCAAGGGAGTTGAACCTAAAGCGACTCTTTGAACCAAAAGTTGAAACGGGAACCGTTTTTTCCGCGAGAGAGACTTGAGGCAAGTCCAGAATTACAGAGACTTCTGTTAAAAACTGTACCAAGATTTAAAGGTGCAGTTTCCATAGCCCGTCTTCCAGACCAAACTGGAGCCATGGCCACAGGCTAATTTTCCTGTCAGTGGAGTATTCCGTGTCGACAGAAATGCTATTGCTTAGAACAGTGACAGTTGCTTTGAAATGGAAAACAGAATTTACAGGGAGCTATCTTTTGATTTTGTAAAATCCCGCCAGCAAGGCAAATCCATTGGCTGGAAACTAACCTTGGTAAAACAGTCTGCTAAAAGGAGAGTAAGAGGAAGTGAAGGCATCAAAATAGTTTTAAAAAAATGAGTTAACATAGTCGGTGTCAAACAGTGTTGGTCTTACTTGGGTCAGCAGCAGATGCATGCATCCATAGGTAGCCCAAAAGACAAAGAAATAATGCAGCATTCATTTTTTATGATCCCTGGAAACCTACGAGAAACAAAAACGATCGTAGTTTATACTTAGGGCATGTTTACACGAGCCCGGGTTGGCTCCCACCAACCGCAGAGGGTCAGCCCTTCTCCAGTCAAATCTCTTCAAGCGTTTACACGAATCCAGTAGCCAGCCCGAGTCGGTCAACCTTCCTACTCTTGAGTACCGAATGGTCGTCCCCCCGTTTATTAATTTTTGAAAAGTTTTCCAACCCCCCCTCTTTTATTCCAACGTCCCCTTTTATTAATTTTTGAAAAATGAAATGATAGTAAACAATAATTTGTGAATAAACGCAAGAAAAAGTCTCAAGAAGTGCATTCAACAGAACCAGAGTTCAAAAGTCAATGTATCAGTAGCATCATACATAAGTATATAAAAGATACGTGTTTACCTAGGAAAACGACTAATTTCTTTTTCTCCAAGCACCCCACCCCCGATTATTCCAAACCCCTTTGATAATTGTTATATCGAGCCATTTCCACACCTCCCCCCGTTTATTCGGTTCTCGAGAGTAGGAGGGTAACCCTTATGGAGGGTAGGTGACCTGTTGAGGCGAGTTTGCTTTTGTAGAATTTTGTGAAGGCGAGTCAGTTCAACCCAGGGTCATTTGAACAAAATGTATTACCATGACAACAAAGACAAGCTAAAAGCCAATCCGCCACGTGTCAACCAATGCAACTCACAGAGCGGCCCCAGGTTGGCTTACTATGCCGCGGAACTGCCCCGGCTCATGTAAACAGCAACATTTCCGATGAGGCAGTTTGAGCTGACCTGGGGTGTATGTTACCCCTGGTTCGTGTAAACTGTAACAGAGCTGTCTCGTCGGTAATGAACGCTATCAGTGCTGTTCCCGCTTGCGCACATTTTCTACATTCTGAAATGAACGTGAATTTCCAGACCATATAGTTCTTTTTATTGACTATGGTAGGAATGTATTTGTATGAAAGTGTAAATTGTTCATGGATCAATTTTAATTGATTTTCGACAATCTTCGCGCTTTGATGCTATTTCTAAATTTATTTCCTAACTTTTTGTTGCAAAAGCTACGATTTTTTTACGATTCAAATATGCAACGAAGCAGTAAAACTTCAAAAATGACAAAATTGTCCCAAATTACCCCGGTTTACCACAGATACTTTTCTTCATACATAAAATAACATTGGGCAAGAAAAAATGATGCTTTGCAGCCTTCCTATGAATATTAACCAGATCATATGATTTAAATCTAGCTGTTAAAGGTTTCTCAGTAATTCTCAAAAAAGGTAGCTACAACGTTTTCTCATCAGCGTACAGGGAGATAAAATTTAGTGGTCGATAAAGATTCAGTATTTACGCAATTTTTCCCAACTAATGACTGATTTCTGCCTGATTATGGCCGATTTTTGTAACTTCTCCAACGTTGGAGGATGCAGCTCCTGATTTAGACGTAGTAGGGTTAGTATCTTGTAGAAGATTTTTTACAACAAATGCGTGTATTAAGATGTAAATATTCTTTCAAAAAAATCTGAAAAAAATTGATTGCTCACCTTGATACCAAAGTTATATCAGCTCTTTTCTTTATGCGTTGCAGCCGAATGTCAAAATCTACTAGAACTCTACTCCTTTTATACCTTCTGATGGTCATCTACCTTTTGAAATCTCAAAAAAGCTGCCGCCTTGCAGGTTGATAGATTCTGTTCAATGTGATGTTGAGTTACAGCTATTGTTAACAGGTTTCAAATTCTCATAACTTTGCAGTGACAATTTCCTCACAACAAACAATGTTTTGAAACAAGTAAATAGAGGTATATCTATGACAAAAAGAAAGGTTTCAATGATATGTTGCAATGTTTATATTTACACCCTGTTGTTTTTTTCGATTGTTCCCTGGCCGTAATGTGATTCAAAAGAAACAGGAGTTTATATCTCACGAGACATCCTTAATATTATAGAAATCTAGGTCATTTCCTCCGTTGGATGGATTAGTAAAGCTTTAAATTTTTTTGTGGGAAAGTTAAGAATTAAAAAACTACAGTTGATTTTTTAAACCTAATTTTGCTGTTTTATTACGCCGGATTTCCGTCTCGTCTTCCATTACGGTGTTGTTGTTCACACGCTGACTGCATTGTCAGACCTGTATTATCATACTTTCAATGACAACATGTTGTAAAATTCTTAATACAGCCATGACTGCTGCTTGGATATGTCTTTAGATTTGCTATGAACTTGTAGAAGTCTTAAATGAATGAAGCTTTCATTATGTACTATAGGGATCTTTGTCTTTAAAGCAGAAGTAATCTATACATAAGTAGGACGGAGAAAGCGCCTACGTCCGCTATAGTTCCCTCGGCTAAGCGATACCACTTAAAGGACATATGACACGCTAGCAATTGGTTTAGACAACAAAGAAGTTTAGAATGGGATTCCATTGTTTTGTCACCTTTCATTTCTGCTTCATAAATTATTATTGCAATAACAATAACATCAGATGCTTTGGTTCACACTTCAATTCAAAGCCATTAGCGACTGCAGACAAAGGAAATTCTCTCAACCGGTAATTCAGAACAAACCTAGTCGCAAAAATGCCTTGAAACCAGTACGGCAAACTCTCGCTTGATGAAGGGTGGTTTTTAAGAAAATTTTTGTGCTTATTACGAAATGAGAAGGGTAAATCTAAAGTTCTGTCTAGTGGATTTTGTTTACGTAATTCAGAAGCCAAGCAGAAGGTATTACAATTCTTGCATATGTAGCACTCAAATGTTAGCAGTTACTCCTCAGCTCCAAAATCAAATAAACAAAATTCGCCGGACAGATCTTTAGAGTTACCCTTCTTCTTTCGTTACTTCGTGAAAATGCTGCTGTATAGAACTAACTAATAACTGTGGGAAAATTGCAAGTTTCTGTATTTCGATAACATCATAGATGTTTTATACATTACAAAACAGCTAGATATATTGATTATTCATTATTACTAGCGATAAAAATAATTAGGGAGTGCTCCGTTCTGGGTTGACTGATAAAGATTGTTCTCAAAACGTCTACGATTTGGTCAATAGCAACCAACTTGCGCAGGCAATACTTTCATGTAAGAAGCCGCTAAAGTCCTGAAATCATAAAACTTGTAAAATAGTGACAGTTGCGTGAAAAAAGAATGTCAGTTCACCATGCAAATAATGCAGTTTTCGCTTTGTAGCAAGAAGATATCTTTAGTATACTATTGTTAATGCGTATGATCCGATGATCGCAGACCGCATTGATATTTGACAGCCACAACACATACAGACAAACAAATGCACAAGAATGTTATGCTACTTCACAGCAACTAATCTTAACTTATATACTAACATACCAAATATTAACAAGAATTATCATGATCTAAAATAGAAGTCACTTATATAGAAGTTTGGCAGTTTTTGCATTGGCCCCCCTGATGTAGAGCAATGGACCATTATGGAAAGGAATGCGTCGGGAGTCGTTTGACCAAGATGCATTGTGTACGACGGTCGAATTTCCTGAGAGAATCACTACTTATTCCATAAACGCTTTGCATCTTCGTCAAATGACCCAACGCCATCTTTTCAGTAATTGTTCAGGTAATTATACTCATACTGACCGATTTTGTCGTGCTACAAGAGAATATATAGCACTCTGTCTTAATTCACAGACCTTGCAAGCTCGGTCTGTACTTTTAAGACCTCGGGCTTTATATTTTCCTGTACAACACAAAACCGGTTAGTATGCGCTGCGCATAGTAAGAACAACGCAAATAGAAGGATAATCGATCTGTTATTACCTTTTTCACAAAACAAAAGTTGTTCCGATGCAATGTAATATTTGCTTGCCAAGCAATTTTTTCCTAGTTGGCCACAACCCAAGATGTTGCTTAACATGCAGAATTCCACAGAATTCGTTGGGTAATCCCCAGGGGGGGGGGTACTCATATATTTTCTGTACGGGGACGTGCCGCTGAACAGGGTATCATTTTCAGGATTCCGACTCCGGGACAGGGTATCATTTTTGTAAAAATCGGCTCCATGACAGGGTCCAAATTTGTAATTTTTTATTCCGAAAGGTCGTTTTAGGCCATTTGCACTCTGCGAATGTGATTCAAATTGCTTGGAAGGCAATATTTCCACATTTCTCGATAGATTTTGTACAAATTTTCTTGCAGAGCACAATTTTGTCTGCAGAAACTAAAGGACAGGGTATTGTTTAAGAAAATTTTACTCCGGGACAGGGTATCATTTTCAGGAATTTGACTCCGGGACAGGGTAGCTTTTCAGATTTTCCAGCGGCACCTCCCCGTATGTTCGAAGACCAAGTACCCCCCCCCCCCCCGGGGATAATCCTGCTGGAAGAAATTCAAAGACATGTTCTGTTTGTCGCATGCAAGAACTGTTTGTCAAGCAATGTTTTGTGATGTCGCCGAAGCCTTTTCAAGCAAATTTCAAATGTTGATAGTCCGTGTATGCTTGCTTCGCCAGAGCTGTATCGTTCTGAAGGTGAGCCTTGACTGAATAGACAGGAGTCAGGATATCTTTCCTCGCAACCAAAACATCCAGCTAACTCGGGTAACCATCAATGTGTGTCCAAACAGGTCATGGATTTATGTATGTCATTCTGAATTTTCACTTGAAATAGCATATTTGATGACAAAAATGACTGAACTAATAAGGCTATAACCCTTTTGTATGTGCTGCCGAATAGCAAATAGATGGCATAACTACATTGCCCTGCATAAGATAAAACAAGCCTTGGGTGATGCGTAAACAGATATTTCTTGCTTATGTTGTTTGAATACTTGCTTGCTTTCTTGCTTACTTGCTTCCTTTTTTGCTTGCTTGTTTGTTTACTTGCTTATTCGTTTTCTTGTTTGCCTGCTAGCTTCTTGTTTTTTGCATGTTTGCTCACTTTCCTATTCGCTTTCTTGCTTGCTTACTTGCTTACTAGCTTACTAGCTTGCTCATTTGTTTCCTTGTTCGCCCCCTTTCCATCCTGCTTGCTAGCTTGCTTCTCTTCTTAAGTTCTTGTTCATTTTCTTGCTTGCTTACTTGCTTGCAAGCTTGAATGTCTGCTTTCTCGTTCGCTTTCTTGCTTGTTTGCTTCTTTATTTGTTTGCGTGCTTGTTTTCTTTCTTGCTAGCTTGCGTGTTTATTTACTTCCACGTTCGCTTCCTTGCTTGCTTGGTAGCGTGCTAGTTCGTTTGCGTGCTTGTTCTCTTTCTTGCTCGCTAGTTTGCTTGGTTGTTTGCTTGCACGTTCGCGTTCCTGCTGGCATACTCTCTTGCTACTTTGCATATTTGTTTGCTTGCTCGTTTGTTTTCTTGCTCGTTGGCTTGCTTGCTTACTCTTGTAATGGGTTGACGGCGTTTTTACACACACTAAGATAGGATCGAGTATCAAAACCACAAGCTTTCTCTTTAATCAGCTCAAAACGAAATAATAACTAAATTAAAAGATTACCATTAAACTTTTATCGACGATTAGTATAATTTTATCTGTATTACTGTACGACAAAATGATAAATAATCGAATTCACATTGAATTGATTTGATTTCCTTTACAGTAACGGTCAAACCGCACGCTATTCTGTAATGAATTTTTTATTTCTGAGATCAATGAAAACGTAAGATAATTAAACCATATCGCAATAGTTTTTTGTGTCTAAAACATAATTTCGTGATCTCTGTATACCAAGAAAGAAATTTTGTAACAGAATCTCTGAAATTAACAAATACTTTATCTGCAATACGAGACATGTCAGCTGCAAAATGCGTTTCTTTCACAGCTACCATAATATGGACAAGGTTTATTTGATTTGATTTCTCAGCACCGGTGAAGCTTTTAATGCAACTAAATTAAAGGGAATCGACATGGCTAAAAGCTGGCCCAGGCCAAGTTAAAAATATAATCATTTGAATTTGATTATTTCAACACGTGTGGCTTCATTGTGGAGCCAAAGAAGCAATGGATGCGTAGGCGTTTTCTTTCGGCTATTTACAGTGGCTACGAGATGTAGCTATGTCTATTCCCTTTAATTAGCTGAGGTGGATTTATTTGAGCCGTGCAAGCGTGTATGTTTTATGCTCTTTAGCTTTAGCTCTTTAGCGCTTAGCTCAAATAGGTTCATCTTATCTTACCCAACTCAGGATTGATCTCAGCAACAGGGCCGTATGAAGCATTTCAAACTTATTGGACACGACACTTCAAGGACTCTTTTTCATTAAGCTAAAGGGGCACCTTCTAATATTAAAAAACCACTTCTTTGTTTTTTCACAAAATATCGAGGGAGCACATGTCCCCAGTGCATCCCCCTCGATTCTTACGGTTATGCCCAGCAAATTGAAACTTTACAAATTTAAGCACAATTTTAGGGATACCATAAACCCAAAACGTGCCCTACGGACGATGGTATCTAGGATACAGGACACTTTTCGTTACTTTGCCCATCTCTTGTGTAGGCCTCACAAAAATTATAATGTCATTGAGCTGAATTGAATAAGCACGAAAACGAGACTAAAAATATCATTCTGTTGGATAAAATGGAAAGGAGGCTATTCCAAGAGAGCCAAGTAAAAAAGCACTGATCGGTAAAAATCGTGAGATTGTGAGTCAAGAAAGGAAAAGGGACTGAATATAAATGTAATCATCATTTTATCTTATTGGAATGTTCCCAGTTGACAACGGAGAATTGTTTTTTGTTTGTGTGGATTCTGCAAACAGTGCCAATGTAAAGCTGCTTGAGCGCACCAGCAAGCAACACTTGCAGTACCACTTAGAGATCTTCTCTTTGGAGTTTTGCTATTACGACCATTTAGATTTACCAATCTCCAATTTAGCGTTTAATACAGAGTTTATTGTATGGAATTTTGCACAAACCTGCAAACGAGGACAGCCTCGCTTTTGCAAAGAGATTAATTAGGCCATAGCAAACTTGAATCAACGGGCAACCTCGTTCCCAGGGCCGCCATTGTCTTCCTTAGGTCATCGATGTCGGCCCTGGTACCGGTTGCCGCAAAAGTGGCCATTTGGGCGCCATTTTGTTTTGCATAAATTATCACTTGCAGACTCATTACAAACTCTTATAATCTCTATAGTCAAAATGAGTTGAACAGCATGAAACATATGCCAATAGATTTTGATGCATAACATACTATGTAGTAAGTCCACACAAAAATGGAGGAAGTATGAAAATGAGACGAAAAATGACTGATCTTCTTCCACCGATGCAGCAGTATATAATGCGAGAAACTAAAAACTAATTCTTTGAGGACCTTTATTTAACCCTTTTTAAGGTATTTAGACAATGATCCGAGGTAAGTAAGTGCATTTAATAGGAAAACGAGCACGATTTCTTTGGAGTGAAAATGGGCCTAAGTCGGAAAATTGAGGAACTTTCACCGCAGCTTCCGAAAAAGAATGGCTCGTTATTCTCTGAACTTTGGAAATAAATGAGAAATTAAAGTAGTTATGGGTAAAGAACATTGTTTTACGTCGATTTTTGACATCCCGAAGAAGTTTGCCCGGCGCAAAATGGAGTTAGCGCGCAAAAAGGCGCGGGCAAACATTTTACCCCATTTTTGAGCCTCCCTCACAAGGCCCCCAGGGGCAGTATCGTACCCCAAATGGTGGCAAACGACTCCCAGATGATCGGTCTCTTGAAATCTTTTTTCCGTTTTCAAATCGGTTGAGCAACCATCGAGCATCAACTCCAAACGTAACCTCAGGTCGAAAAAAAACTTTTTTTTTCTTTTACCCCCATTTATGACGTCATAATGACCCTCAACTTTCTTGAAACCCCAAAATTCGAAATCTCCATGGTCCATTACCCCTTTTCAACTCCTCATCAGCCCTACACATTAAGCATATTTTTCTCAATAACCATTTGAAATAGGACCATTTTTGAATGGGAATCAATAGGAATGGTCCCCAAAATGACCAAATATAGCTAATTTTTCCCGCATGTGCTGACGGATAGGGCTCAAACTCCGTCAACTGGGGCACATACATGACATTTAAGTATACCAACAATCCTTTTTCCAATCCTTTGTCCTGTTTTCCCGTGACAGCGATCCAAAGTTGACCAATTTCTCGCCAAAGCCAAGCAATAACTCTTTGGAATAATTAGTGAGCCTTTTGTTATCGAATAGCCAATCAAATAGCGAATTGGACCTGACCGGTACCAGGGTCAGTACTGACGTAGGAAGCTGGCCCTTGGAACCAGGTTGATCAACGGGTTGAACTGAGGTAGGGATGCAGAGGAGAAGTAGCCAAGATAAAAACACAGGTATGATTTGCGTATACATTCTATTAAATAACAATTAGTTTGTTTCCTTTCACCGATGATTAAACAAAAAAATGCCCCAAAATTTACGAAAGTACCTACTACCCTTATTTCTTTTAAAGAAAGTAGTGTCGCTGTCATTTCTTTTTTATCCCCTAAATGAAGGCTATTTGTCTCTGTCAGCTAACTTTATAACATCAGTTATCTCTCATTACATACCATAAACTATTTCTCTGCTGTTGATAGTTGATAAAAGATTTCCTTCCATAATTCATTGACAGTCATTCATATACTTAAATTCGCTTGGGGGTGGCAGGTATCTTAGTACTTTTTGTGCTACGGGAATGTGCCATTTTTCGGGGGTACCTTTTTTAAACCGTTAAAGAATCATGGTTGTCATTTTCACAATTTTTAGACATTTCCACGGAATTATGGTATCCTTTTCAGGAAATTTTTCATAATTTCTGGAACTGCGACCCAGCGTTTCGTTCGATTTGCGGAATTATGACCCTGAAATTTCTTCGGAATGTACGAAATTATGGGCACTATTTAATCCTTCGGGCAAAATGGCACATCCCCGTCAGATGATACTGTCAGAGGGGTCTCGTGCTCTTTGGCTTTTGCCTCGTTTGCATTCCGTATTTCCATTCATTCGGTTGGTTTTTCATTCACAGCCCACCATTGTCTTCCCTACTCATACCGACAGTGCATGCTACCCAAGTTTATTGCAGTAATTCCCTAGATCCTTAGGAGCCGACACTTCAGTCACGTATCCATTGAAACTTATATATACTAGATACAGTTATCATATTTTAGTAGATAAGTCTCAAGCTAGACAAATAACCGCTTGCAGAAGGCTTTGATGCTAATTTTCGTGAAAAATTTTGTGTTCGCAAGAAACAAGACTTTTCTCTGTCTTCATCTGCCGCTCGCTGTTCTACCGTGCAACTGGCAATAGTTCACAATATGTCGAGATGCTCCCCTGAGATTAAACGTCATTTTAAGCTATTACCGTCTGAAGAATAGCGACATCTTTGCATTGGATTGTGTAAACATATCGCTTACAAAGTCTCGAGAATTAGAGTTCGTAAAGGGAAGGAGTACTGCCACAGACCAGACGAATCTAATTTATTGTCATGGCCGCTGAGAATTAATGTCATCTTTTAATGTTGTATAGAAAATGGTTTAGCTGTAGAGGTCTTATTTAATTTTTAACGAAGTCTTTTATTTGCAAATATACCTATATAAATCAAGAGAAAACCACCTAAAGATCGCTAAAATCTGATTAATCAACTTTAAATTACTCTGCAAAGCAGGCTATTATAGAGTAAAGCAGCCAGCTCTATTCAGATTCAAAGTAATATTTTTTCTCTCAAACAATAGATATCTAGCCGCTCGGAAAACTCAACTTAGTGGAAATCATCTTTTAGTACTGGGTTGGTGCTGCTAAAAACTACTTTCGGATTTTTTATACAAACCAAAGTACACACAATCTTAAACGCTAGCTCTGAAGAAGCCTCGTGCCCAAGAGAAATATATGCTCCTATACCGTATATGATCAATATCTAGTCTAGAGAATAGTCGTATTTTCTTTTGCGTTGTTTGTGGTGTTCCTGCCTTCGAATAGTTTACACTTGTTCTTGGCTGCTGCCATCTCTCGTTCAAGCAAGATTCAACGCACAGCCTGCCAACGTGGCTTTATGGGTTCGCCTTCGCAGCGTGGCACCATAGAGAGAAACCGAAGTGGCAGCTGCGAGGATGAGCAGTGACCTTGTGCATCGTTAGTAAAAGAATCTCATGACAAATTCAAAACATTTTCATATTTCAGCAAGATACAGGAAGCGTTTGACACGATCAATCATCAGATTCTTCTCGCGAAACTGAAGAAATATGGCATTGATGGCCTCGAATATTTATGGTTCCAATCCTATCTAGAAAGCAGACGTCAGTTTTGTAGGGTGAATGGTGCATGCTCTGACTGAAAGATATTGATTATGGTGCTCCTCAGGGATCTTGCTTAGGACCGCTTCTTTTTTTAATCTGCTTTAACCATCTTCCACTGGCACTCTATATATGTAATCTGACAATGAATGCTGATGATACAAGCATTTCTGATGCTTCTAAGAATATCGGAGAGCTTAATACCATTATAAATTGGGATCTCGATTTTCTAAATGAAAGGCTACAGGGTAACAAATTGTCGTTAAATGTTATAAAGACTCAGGCGATGGTTATAGGATCATAACCAAACTTGAAGAAAATTGCCGATAAGAAAGTAGACACGTCATCCTTTTCTATTGGAGATTATGCTATTGCTTTCGTTATAAATGTGAAATACTTAGGAGTTTAACATGATAGTAACCTTGCTTGGAATCAGCACATGAAAGTTTTATGCAGCAAGGTATCTCGTGCTATTAGCATTTTGAAGCATGCAAAGAAATTCATCAGAAAGGTAAATTGCTTTGTCTTTGGAGACCTGATGCTGATCCAGGGCCGAAGGAAGCATCTTAAACTTGGACGACACTTCTAGACTTATTACGTTGAGTCCTAGTAATCGCTACCACCCACCCACCCCTCGCCCGTGTCTTTGAAAAGCTAAACTATTCTTCTTAAATGTTTTAATGCCAAAACTTCGGTACATTATTTTTATGTTTCAAATAAATATACTTTCTGACTTGCTAGCGTGCGTATTTTCGTTCTGTTTGGTGCATAACGTTCCTCGCCAATCTTGATATATTCTGGCATCCTTAGATGTTCTATATCAAATTATATATAATATGAGGAATTATAGAGATCTCCATATTCCCAAGCTATGAGCGAGGGGTGAGTGGGTGGTAGCGATTACTGGGACTCAACGTAATAAGTCTACGACACTTCAAGGACATTTTTCGTAAGAAATGCACATTAGTATACATTAGATTTAATCTGAATGATGTGAGAGGCTGCAGACGATAGTGGGAATCTTAATAGATTTCCTATTTCTTTGGACTTCAGAAGAAGGCAAGACGGAAAGTAAACGTAGCCAAGTCATTAAGTAACTAATACAATAACAGATGAGCAACATTGTACCCACATCATTCTCGGAAAGTGGCACTTCCAAATAAGAGGCACTTTTTGCTTTATTTGCAAAAACGTGGAGGTGCACTGGTCTTCAGTACTCCAGTTCGGTATGGAAAAGAGAGCATTTCTTTCTTGGGATGTAAACTGTGGCATGGCATCTCAACTGACATATAACTGTCACTTGATATTTCCATCTTTAGAAACGTATGAGAGAGTGGAAGGGTGATGAATGCAACTGCCGATTATGCAAGACTTAGCACAAGCTGGGTTCTTGAATTAACCTTGTTTTATTCTAAATTCGAAACTCGTCTGAAAATATGTAACATATGTATACATATGTATGTAAAGATCGTTTTTATGTTAATAATCCCCACCCCGGTTCTTTTGTCTCTGCCACAATTCTCTGTCCAACAGCCTTTCCAGGCTAGAACTTTAATTCATACCGCTTTCTGGCGTTGTATCCGTTGCTGAACCTTGTCTTATGATAACACAGAATAATAAAGTTTCCAACATGAAATTAAGTTTGTTTTTGAATATCGGTCACATACTTTTTATTCCACAGCCCTCCAAACGCCTAAACTTTTTTTTTGACTCACCCGGTAGTGTAATCAGTAATATGTTTGTAACTTTTGAACGGAATGTAAAAAAAAATGCCCTTGAAGTGTCGTGCCCTCTCAAGTTTAAATATGTCTATAATTGGTACCAATGCTGACAAAGGTAAACTCAGTAGACTCAGAATTTGTGTTTGATTGACTCCAAGACTCTCAAACGGCACGTTTGGTGGGTTTGGAAGGCTTTCTGAATCTTCTGCTCCAAAAAGCAGAAGGCTTGAAAGACTTTGGTGTGATTTCCTTTGCGTGAGCATGCGTTGGTGGTGAATACGAAACCTGCTGTTTCAAGATTTCGTGTTTCATTGGGAAATTTAATCCATTCATAAGATAGCGAAGTAATTCTTAGTAGAATTTTAATCTATCACTCAAAGGCTAACTTAGATGACAAAATTTTGCTTCGTAAAATCAAACATCTTATGGCCCAACAACAATCAAAATGCTTGTAAGGGGTTTGTATGGGAATCAAGAATTCCACATTCTATTCTGGTCCATGATTTATGTGGCATCGAAGTTTACATTGCCAGTTTGAGATGCTGAATTCCAACTTCGATAGAAGGTAAATCATGGACCAGAATGGAATGTGGAAGTTTCGTTTCCGAACAGGTCCTTTACCAGCATTTTCCGAATTTCTGGGTCTGTAAGGTGAGGGATGCTACCAAACAAAATTTCTCATCTAAGTTGACCTTTGACTGATTGATGAACATTTTAGTTTTGAATATCGGTCACATACTTTTTATTCCACAGCCCTCCAAACGCCTAAACTTTTTTTGACTCACCTGGTACTTAATGATACAATACCCTACTACTAAGACAATACCACTAGGAGCAAAAAACTATGTCTACCCAAATGGCAATTAATATAAAACATAAAACAGAAGAACGAAAATAACATAAAGCTACGAAACTACTAGAAAAAAAGAAAAGAAAAGAAATAAGATAAGATCATGGTGGTTGTGTGACTTATAGCTGAGTTAACGATTTTCTAATTAAACCGGCCAGTCCTGTGGATAAAACGTAGAGTTAAAAGTAGTATATTTTTATTAAGATCGTCTGGAAAGTCGTTATCACCATACAATAAAATCTGAAGTAGGGCATCATTTCATAGATTGGCATATCCAAGTGGTTGTAATAAAGAGGAACCATCAGCCAGAAGATCTCTTCGTGATTCTTCGAAAGAAGTGCAGAGCAATAAAAAGGACATTCCCTGCATGAATATTCACATTTGTAGTAGGCACTGGATTTAAATTTTGCTGCAAACGGAAGTGGAATCTTGATAAATGCCCCATTTCTTTGCATTTCAGAAGAAAACAAAACGAAAAGTAAATATAGCTAATGCACTAAATTACCATCATTGTAACAAACATGCAACATTCTACCCGCACTATTCTTGAAAAGTGGTCAAAGGGTTGCTATTTATTTCCATGCTCCCCGTGGCATCGTCTTGTAACCTTTCTTTGCTTATTGTAAAATTTTATTGGAATGTCAAGATAGTGGCACTTCCAGAAATAATAGGGCCCTTTTGGTTTATTTGCAAAAGCGTGTGGTGCACTGGTGTTCAACATTCCCTACGCCGGATTATTTGTCTCAACCACAATTCTTTTTCCCAAGAGTCTTTCCAGGTCAAGACCTTACAATAATTCATACTGCCTTCTGGCGTTGGATCCGTTGCTGAACTTAATCTTATGAATTTATCTCAGCAAATGATAACACAGAATGAAGTTTCTGGCCATAAATTAATTTTTTAAGCATCACTTCGCAATGTTATGAAATGATTGTTGTTTTTAAACATAATCATAATCCTTGGAATAATTTCTTTTAGTCAGAAAACCTCGAAACAATCTGCTTCAAGAAGCGAAGAAGGTCAAAAGAAGCACGCAGCTCCAGTAGAGACTTAGAATAAGCCATTTACAAAGAAATTCGAGAGGTAACTGATGTTTATCAAGAGATCTAAATAAATATCTTATTAAAAATTTATATTTCATACAATTTTTTGAATAGTAGGCAGAGTTAAAGGGTTTTTCAATATTAGCACCGCTTGGCGTCCTTGACAGACTCTACTCCGTAAACTGTGCTTTACAAGCATACAAGCATGAACATCTTGGAATCAATTAGTTGATTTTGCACTATTGCAGGAATTTTCAGGTTTGAAGACATGCAAATGCATTGTTTCAATTCTTTCCGGAATTGATGAATGCAAATTGTTGTATTTTCTTTCTGATATGGTGCTATTTGTGAATGTTACTCGGTGTAAACAGTGCTTGGAAAAGCACATCCTGGAATATTCATAGTTAAGAACATCTAGCGCCGTCCAAGAAATAAAAAGGTAAGTACACATGTTGTTCTATCTTCCAAATAGTAATCCAGACAGATTAACTTTCCTTTTGGTATGGCACCATTTATGAACTGTACTCGGTGTAAACAAGGCTTGCAAATGCACATGTCAGGATTAGACTAGCTGATTTTGCACTCTTAGAGGAAATTGAAGGCTTGAAGTCAAGCAAGTGAGCTATTTCAGTTCTCTCGAAATGTAAATAGTTATATGCCACTGATATCGTATGGC
Organism: Aurelia sp. 3 sensu Dawson et al. (2005); assembly: GCA_964020215.1. NCBI lineage: Eukaryota > Metazoa > Cnidaria > Scyphozoa > Semaeostomeae > Ulmaridae > Aurelia > Aurelia sp. 3 sensu Dawson et al. (2005). Next base: position 27,387,897 of record OZ026572.1, on the reverse strand, counting down.
GCCATTTATCGACGGTACTAACTGTAAACAGGGCCTTGAAAAGCACAGCTCGAAGAGACTTCAGCTAAGAAGATTTTACGTTATCAAGGAATTGCAAGTTAAGCAAACGTGTTATTTTGATGAACAGTAGTTTCTGATTTTGCTCTTATTTAGGGAGCTGTCATAAAGAATGAAACAGAGGGGGGCGGAAGGGATTTCAAAATTCACTGTAAAATTATGTAGCCCAATGTAAGGAACAAACGCTGCTTACATAGCCCATTATCATCTGTCAAAATGATTTGGTGACCCAAGGGCTTCTATATGAACGCTGTGGTCCAGAAATTTCTTCAAGAAAAGCCTTTGCACTATACAGTTGAACTTTGTTCCTATGTATCATGCTGTCAGTATCACATTTATGGGAGTATAGTGCTTTTAGAAGGCAGGATAGAACCTGTTGATACCAGTGTAGTAAAAAATGAAATGGAGAATGATGTCAGTGATCAAAAGAACAGCAAAAATAACGCTGGCAGTGTTTGAAACTTTTGTAAATATTGAAAGCAAATCCAGAAACAAGTAGCTTCATGGCCCATGTTTATCATTTGCAGTAGTTTGTTAGCCCAACATTTTCCATCCAATATTTTTGGTGACCCTGTCAAATCCCTTCCGCCCCCCTCTGTTCCATACTTTATGACAGCTCCCTTAACTAAGGCGATAGTCAACTAGTCGGAGTCGGAGTAAGCTATGCTAGGAAAGGTACATCTTGTAGCATGACTAGGCACTCGTAGGATCATTTTGCTATGCCCAAGGAATGTTTAGGTAAGCAAACTTGTTTCTCTGATTCTTCCCGAAAGTATTGAAATTTTTGGAGTGATTTCAAAGCTAGATAATTGTGCTCACAGGGCCGCTGAGACACTTCATAACACCCATGGGGCATTCAACCAAATTTGGGGCTCAAAATAGCAGAATTCCTTGAAATATTGTGAGATTTTTATATTCTTTCCGCATTGTGCAGACTTTTGTTCCACCGCTTCTATCTAGATCCTCATTGAAAAAAAGAATGAGGGACACCTCCTTCAGCACCTTTCCTAGCTATTGTTGGAGACCTTCCTTTGCCCTCTCTTTTTTTTCGTCTTACCAACTAGCGTCATCAGTGTTTCCATAAGGCATGCAAGTTGCAAGTATTTTGCACTTTTCCTGAAAATGGCGCTGTCCTGATTAGATTGATTTGGGTTGGAAAATATCATGCAATTATGAGCTATCATTGCCTTGTTGGCTCAGGTAAGCAGCTGCATACACCAACAGAACGCGGTAATGGCGTCATGCGCCAAAATCTAAGACATGTAAGTGTAAACAAGTAATGGGACTGAGTTGGAAAAATAATGCTTGCGAAGCTCGTGGGGAGGGTACATATCATATTGACGGTACAGATATATGCCCCACATATAGGTTAGTTTTTTGGACCCGAAATTCTTTAAACAAGAGTAATCTTTAGAAACATGGGTTGGTTTTGCTGAAAATTCGCCAAAGATTGTGAAAAAGGGCTAGTTTTCCGTCAAAATCCATCACAAAGTTGGGTCGGAAGGAAAGTTTTGGTAATCAGAATTGGGTACCTTTCTGAAAACCGGGCAGCAGACCCCCATCAATCCATAGATCCATAAGCTGACCTTCAACCATTTCCGATTTTGCGGTTAGAGAAGTTAATTTTATTATTCCGACTTGGTGGAAAGATCACAACTGGAAAGCACGGAAAGTAATATTTATGGTTTTAGAAAACCAATTATTTCAGATTGAAGGATTAAATCCGGGCAGGTGCTGTAGCATACAATCATGAATAGGTCACCAGATTTTCGATTTACCTTGAAGGAATCTTCGAAATTGATCGTTCTTCATTTAATATTCATTGAGTTGGAGATCATTAAATTACGGTGGCCCACAACTGCCACGCACAAATACAAAACGAATCGCACAAATATAAAAGGAGTCGCACAAATAGAAAACTGAGTCGCACAAACAGAAAACGAATCACACAAATATAAAACGAATCGCGCAAATTGAAAACTAAGTCCCTCAAATACAAAACTGACTCGTGGAAACAGAAAACGAATCGCAAAAAATAGACAAATGTACAAAAACAAACATTCCTCCCACAAATAGGAGCAATGTCACACAATTAAAGCTCAGTCACACAAATTAAAACCGATTCGCACAAAATAAAAGTGATTCACACAAATAAAGTTCAGTCGCTCAAAAAAAGAATTGATCTCGCACAAAGAAAAGAATTCACACCAAAAGTTTCAGTGATCAATGTGCACTTTAAACAATTGTGCCATGCTATCAAGTGCTCAGGAAAGTGGAGGCTGGACAAGATGAAGGACCAAACGGTTAAGGTAGCAGTAGCGATAACAGAGACACTCTTTCAGGACGGCATTGGCCACCTTGTTGGGCATGGTCTGCGCGCAGCTTAGTTTCCTAAAACCAAGGTTGCATAACAATCTTCATGTCCACTCCCTGTGTCCTCGTTTACATTTCAAAACAACGTTTTTTTGAAGCCTTTCTAATGTTTAGACGTTTCTCAAGTGCCTCCGGAGCACCTAATATGAAACAGGAAACAAGTGAAAAATAAGGTAAGTTCTGTCGAGGATTTCCCTTGTCAAATAAGTAGATTCTTGAGTTATCTATATTTTCCCAATACTAGAGTTTCTAAAATTATTTGCGATCGGAGAGTTGAGATTTTTTCTGATAAAAAAATTTCTGTACTCAAGGTTTCTTGAAATTATCTGATTTTGAATATCCAGAGTTTCTTATGGTTTTCTTAAAGATTCCATAGCAGTCTTGAAGTTTACCCCATGTTTACTGTAGTTATGCTCTCTTGAACGTTTCAAAATAAAGATTTTTCAAGCCTTTTCGATGTTTAGACATCACTCAAGCACCTGTCGAGTAATTTGATGCAAGAAACAAGCAAAAACCAAGTAAAATTATGGTAAGGATTTCCTTTACCAAAAATAGTTTCTTTGCAAATTTCTTCCCTGTGCTTGATTTCTTACATTTTTGGTGACATGAGAGCCCGGGGGGGGGGGGGGTACTCCCATACTTGACTTGACGGGATGTGCCGCTCAACAGGGTGTCCTTTTACGGTAAAAATTATGCGACAGGGTGTCCTTTTTTGATAGAAATTATGCGACAGGGTATTACAATTGATAAGAAAATTATGCGACAGGGTATCATGTGGAAGCACACCTTTTAGAGTTATCATGAAACAATGGATTTTGGCAAAATTTTTATGCGACAGGGCATACTTTTGGACAATTTTTTATGCGACAGGGTACAGGGTGTTGAGCGGTTTGCCACACACCCCCCTCACTTCCCTAGTCAAGTACCCCCCCCCCCGGGCATGAGAGTTGATACAAGCAGTTTCTTATGAAAAACACATGTGATCTCTCATCGGAAAGGCTTTTCACGAGGGTACACAGTAAACATGAAGATTGTTATGGAATCTTAAGAAACCCACAAGAAATTCTGAGTATGCAAAATCGGACAATTTCTAGATTTTTTCAGTTCTGACCTAAATTCATAGTTTCTTATGAAAATGTACGTGCACTCTGCAGCAAACTTATGCCGTCCTAACCTGCGTGCAGACCATACCCACGGAGGTCAATACCGTCCTCACAGAATGTCCCTGTTATCGCTACTTCTACCGTCACCATTTGGTCCTTCAGGTAGCAGCAGCAATAACTAGGGAGAAAATCATTTTGAGCATTTGATAGAATCCTGAGCACTTGATAGAATTGCACAAATGTTCACGTGAAACTTCTTGTGTGAATTTTTTTCTTTGTGTGAGATCAAATCTTTATTTGTGCAACGGAACCTTATTTGTGTGAATCACTTTTAATTTGTGTGACTCAGCTTTTAATTGCACGACATTGCCCCCATTTGTGTCAGGAAGGTTTTGTTTTTTTGCGATTTGTTTGATTTTGTGCGATTCGTTTTGCATTTGTGCGACTCAGTTTCTTATTTGTGCGATTCGTTTTGTATTTGTGCGACTCAGTTTTTTATTTGTGCGATTCGTTTTGTATTTGTGCGATTCGTTTTGTATTTGTGCGTGGCAGTTGTGGGTCACCGTATTAAATAACCACAATCTCCAACAAGGTCTCACTCAGCTAGAAAGATTGCACACCTCAAAATATGATTATCACCATGTTCTCATTGAGGACTTCAATCACTTGAAGCCTTGGAAGACTTTCCAATCGAGGGAGAAAATTAAATCAATATTTTTCCATTTTTCAACCTGATTTTCTGCCATAATCTCCAGCAAGGTCTCACTCATCGAAAAAGATTCCACGCCTGAAAATATGATTATCACCATGTTCTCATTGAGGACTTCAATCACTTGAAGCCTTGATGTTCTCATTGAGGACTTCAATCACTTGAAGCTTTGGAAGACTTTCCAAAAGTCAAATCAATATTTTTCCATTTTTTAACCTGATTTTCTGCCATAATCTCCAGCAACGTCCCACTCAGCTGAAAAGATTCCACGCCCGAAAATATGATTATCATCATGTTCGCATGGAGGACTTCAATCACTTGAAGCCTTAGAAGACTTTCAATTAAAGCAGAATATCAAATAATTATTTTTCCACCAGATTTTCTGCCATAATCTCCAGCAAGGTCTTACTCAGCTGAAAAGATTCCACGCCTGAAAATATGATTATCACCATGTTCTCAATAAGGACTTCTATCACTCAAAGCCTTAGAAGACTCTCCATTAAGGCAGAAACCAAATTATTATTTGTCTACGTGATTTTCTACCATAATCTCCAGCAAGGTCTCATGAACAGTTGAAAAGATTCCACGCCTGAAAATGTGACTATCACCATGCTCTCATTGAGGACTTTAAATCACTGCAGCATTGGAAGACTTAGACTGACGACATGATTCCTTGTATTGGTTGGCTAGTTTGCACTTTAGCGCGCACACTTACATTTCTCTGTGTTTGAGTTTTGTAACGATTTTTGATGGAAAAATGGAACGGTACTGAGGTCAAATTATATCTACTGAATTACGGGGCTTGGGGATGGCAACCCCTAAAAATTGTGACCAATAGAGTATTTGGACTGCCAGTTCCGACGCAGTTTTAGCCCATGTCATGTTGGCGCCCGCAAGTGCGAATCTGCCAAATCACGTTTGAATTCTGCAATATCCAAGAAGATAGGCTACTTCTCTTCCTCTGGTAGACAGCTTGCCCTTGGTAGACTGTTTTCTTCCCCTTATAGACTCCTTCTAATGCCTTTGGTAGACTGTTTTTTCTTCGTCTGGTAGACTCCGTCGTCCACTGGTAGAGGTGCCTGTCCAGGAAACCAATAATATTATAGGATTTCTATCACTATTGTTTAGAAAGCCAATCAGCAATCGGCCAATGCCGTCCTGAAAGAGTCTCTCTGTTATCGCTCCTGCCACCTTAACCGTTTGGTCCTTCATCTTGTCCAGCCTCCACTTTCCTGAGCACTTGATAGCATGGCACAATTGTTTAAAGTGCACATTGATCACTGAAACTTTTGGTGTGAATTCTTTTCTTTGTGCGAGATCAATTCTTTATTTGAGCGACTGAACCTTATTTGTGTGAATCACTTTTATTTTGTGCGAATCGGTTTTAATTTGTGTGACTGAGCTTTAATTGTGTGACATTGCTCCTATTTGTGGGAGGAATGTTTGTTTTTGTACATTTGTCTATTTTTTGCGATTCGTTTTCTGTTTCCACGAGTCAGTTTTGTATTTGTGGGACTTAGTTTTATATTTGTGTGATTCGTTTTCTGTTTGTGCGACTCAGTTTTCTATTTGTGCGACTCCTTTTATATTTGTGCGATTCGCTTTATATTTGTGCGATTCGTTTTGTATTTGTGCGATTCGTTTTGTATTTGTGCGTGGCAGTTGTGGGCCACCGTAAATGACGGATATATAGCGGCAAGTTTAAAAATAGAACAAAACTTGGGCGCCTGCCATCATTTGTCCCATTGTTTTGATATAATCTCTTGAGATTATCAAATACAATAATGGAATACAATAGACTATATCTAGATTTCCCAGGGCCCTGATTTAAGTTGTCTTAGATTATGTCTTATAACGCCTAGCTTACAAAAAGAGCAAAAGATGGCCGCCTGCCATCATTTGTCCCATTGTTTTGACAATCTTTTGAGATCATAAAATATATAGGAATACAATAGGCTATTTTTAGATTTCCCAGGCTCCTGATTTAAGTCGCCTTTTATCTCCGTCATTTGTCTTTAAGAAGTTGCAATTTTGATATTGTGATATTTTGATGATTCAAGTGCACATTTCAACTGCATGTGCCTAAGAAGGCAGAGTGTGGTTTTCATAGAAGGCGAATTGGGCAGTAAAATTCTTGAGGAAGTTTATCATAGTGTTAAAGAAATTGCTTTATAAAAGCTTTAGACGATCTGGATAAAAGTGTCTGAGAAGTACTTCATGGATATCTTAGTTCAAAGATTGTGAGGATGAAATATAAGCACAACTGTGGTTGTAAGATTTTGCTTTGCACAGCCTTGGCTTTACCATGGGCAACATGCACCGTGTTTGCAGAGGCGGCACCAGCCCTCAAAAAGTGGGGAGGAGAAGAAAAATTTTTTAGGACCACGCCCATTTTTCATGAAAGCCACGCCCATTTGGAAAAAGAAGAGCCTTTATTAGGTTTTTATCTATAAATCATGCAAAAATCAATTAAAGTAAACCTGGGTAAAACTGTAATATTTTTAACAGAAGGTCACTGACAAAGTTATCTTTTTTCTCATTTTTCTCATGCGCCACCATCGTACCCCCCCCCAAATATTTCCCCTCGGATTTCGACGAATTGAAAAATCGGTCCTGAAAAATATTGGGGAGGACATGTCCTCCCCAGTCCTCCCCGTGGTGCCGCCTCTGCGTGTTTGTAGCTAAGAAATTAAAGTTTGTTACCTCGATATTACTGTTTTACTTCGTGGCTTTCTCTCCGGCTGAAGCCTAACTAGTAGTGCTAGGAATCAAATTCAGGTGGCTCCTGCGCGTCTGAACAATTAGCTCCTCCACAGCGTTCATCCTCGTTTCAAACTTCCTGTTACAATATGACTGGATCAGCAGCGGTTGACGTTTCTCTAAGCCAGCTATCGTCAACAGCACGTCATATTGTAAGAGGAAGTTTGAAACGAGGATGAACACTGTGCAGGAACTAACTGTTCAGACGCGCAGGAGCCATCTTAATTTGATTACTAGCACAGGTCAGGCTTCAACCGAAGAGAAAGCAACAAAGTAACACAGTAATATCGAGTTGATAAAATTTAATTTCTTAGCTACAAACACGCTGCATTATTGCCCATGGTTTCACTAGGAAGCAAAAACAAAGTGTTCGTCTGCAAAATGCAAGCCGTCTTATCTGTTGACAACAGCTAACAAGAGTTTGTGTGTCTGTTTTGACAATCGTCAATGCTAAGTAAATGTAGGAGCGATTCAACGTCAGATAGTTGCAATATGAATTAATGTCGTGGTGTTATGACGGTATGTACGCTAAAAAAACTATTGCAAATACCTAGCCTGTCTTATCAATAACTGAATGTGATGATATCTAAGTTAAGATAATTTTGAAGCATGCACGATTTCAAGTCCTTCCATCCACAAATCATGTAGAGGTACACATTTACAGTATATTAGGGAGCTGTCATTCTTAATTCTGGGTACAGGGGTGGAAGAATTTTTTATGCAAATAACAGCATTGTCTTACCCCATTCACGAAGTTCAATTAAATTTAACACCCCATTTCAAGATAGTAAAATATTTCATACCCCATTATTGAGTTATGTAGCTTGGATTTGCAGTAAAAGCTTACACACTAATAAACACAATCTGGACATAAAATAAATCAAGTGTCATCAAAACAAAGAATCATTACCATCTATTTCAAACAATCTCTTCCTTCCCTATCTATGAACATAGCAGAAACAGATCAAACTTTTGTTGTAAAAGAATGCATAATTTTTACTTAAGTCCGAAATACATCCCAAACAGTTCACAGCCCATCAGATATTTTTACAATTTTTTCCAAAATATTTGATACCCCGATATAGCAAGACCTAAAAATTTGGTACCCCTCCAAAAATTCTTCCACCCCTGTAGGCCTACCCAGCTTTAAAGATGACAGCTCCCTTATAAGCATGCATTCGAAACATGTGCGTTGTTGGTTCTTGATTGTATTTCAGTGGAGGCAAGGCACGTGACAGACATGCGTGAAAATTTATTTTCCTTGGCATTTATCAGCACGTTAATTATGATAACACTTGTTGTGGGAGACGCTGAATGAATTTAGAAAAAGATTTATGTACCGGGTGAGTCAGAAAAAACGTGATTCAGGGAGCAGCATTTTGTCAAACGCCGGGCTAGACTTATGACGATGAGTCCCTTGTATCCCTGCGGTAAACCTTGCTCAAGAGGGACTCATAATGAAACAGTAAAAAACCTGGCCCTATCTTGGGCATTCGATCGATCGAATCATGATCGAATGACTGCCGTAGCACTAATCACGTTTAGCAGACGTTTAATCAAAAGGATACTTTGTATAAATCTGAAGAAGGAAATTCACTTTAGCTGGTGAGTGCAAATCAAGTCTTTCAACGCTACATTTTCCATTTTTTTAAGACCAAAACAAACCAGAGCAGTTTACAACAACCTGCCGCAGCAAGGAATTGCAAAGTTTGTTTTTCAGAGTAATACTATGAGTCTCTGTTGACCGAAGCGTCATCATCAAGTCAAAGAGCACAGGAAAACAAGAGACTCATCGTCATAAGTCTAACGCCGGGCCTTTTTGTTGACTCACCCGTAATATTTCTTCAAAGACTATTAGAATGACGATGATTATGATGATTACAATTATCTGATGTTCTTCTCGAGTTCTGCATAAAACCGTATGTCATTTTGCCAATTCTTGAGTAAAAATAGCGTATCAACGAAGTCTGCCTGCGTATTATGAAGCTCATCCATAGAATGAGCTCCGATGCAAAACACATAGCCTGTATAATCCAGGATTTATATTACAACCGAAGATTTTCAGGGAAGGAGGTGCTTCACTTTCCTTATATTTTATTGACTGGACCATAAAAGTTAGATTCGATCAATTGATCATTATCGACGCAGGAGTAATGGCCGCAGGAGTAATGACCGGTTGTGCCGCAGCAACTTCCTTCAAACTCTAGTCAACTGCATTATTCGAATTTAAAATTCGACAGCATTGTTCTTGGCCAAATCTCGCAATCTGATTGGTACTGAAGAAATTGCTCAGTTTGGGCCTAAATAGGGCCAGGTTTTTCAGAGTAATACTATGAGTCTCTCTTGACCGAAGCGCCATCATCAGGTCAAAGAGCACAGGGAAACAAGAGACTCGTCGTCATAAGTCTAAGACCTATCCTCTTGAAAATCCCACAAATTTAGCATTTTGAGGTCAGCGGAATCTGTTTGTTCGTGAGTCCTTGGTATTTGTGAAATTAAAAAATTAGATTCAAAACGTTGAACGAATGCAAAAGTCACAAGGAATAATAATTCTTGGTTAAATATCTGATAGTCTTTTGTACCACTGAAAGATTCTGATCAGTATGTCAAGAATTCTTGAAAATTCTGGTAAATTCTGAAGGCATAAAACCTATTCTCTTCCAGTTTCAGCCTCTGCGGGATTTCTTATTTGGGAAGTTTACAAAATTAAATTTCAGCCTCAAGGTTTTATAAAGATAGACTATTTAATGTGGGTTTCTACTGTAGCAAATACACAGTGTTTCAAATGAACAACACATCCCAAGAAACTTAATGCGTTTGCGCATGGCAAGTAAGACGAAGCAAAGTCATAATTGGATGAAGGTTTTACGCTGAAAGCGGGTTAAAGTCAATAAAAATAGCGGCAAAATATGAAAAAAAACAGAGCAAGACCATACCATTGTGGATTAGGCAAACAATAGCCAAATGAGAACATGAGAGGCAGGGCACTGGCTAGATTAGAATGAATTAGACTGTCTTTGCCATCAATCTTCATTGACTTGGGCATATTTGCTTGTCTTGAGTTGAGTTTTCTGTGACATGTTTTTGCTTGCTCCAAGTCTACTATATGATCTGAAACTTGCAAATGGCTGAAACTTGCAAAAGTCGTCATGTTCTTTTAGTGCTGATAGACCACATAATGGACGTAGCCTGCGTGCAGACTTTACTTGCCACTGCAAATGAGAGCCAAGGCGGAAGTTCTGCCCTGGCTCTCCTTCGCAATGGAAAGAAAAGTCTGCACGCAGGCTAAGTACACAATAGACTTGGAACAATTTTTGATCTTTTGGACCTACGCGCCATTTTCAATTGCTGTACAAAGAGATGCTGGATTTTAGGGATATAAATTCTCACGTCTAAAGTTGGTTCAAACAAATGACTTATCGTAAGTTCCAAGCGATGGATCATTTCTGACTTTATAGATTGACAAACACCAATATTCGTTGCCTCATCCGGCAAACCGAGACGAGAACGTTCCTTTACGAGATTTATCACATTTACATGACATTTGATTCTGAACCTAATTTTCTCCTAGACTTATGCCTTTTCGTCCCTTGTTTCCCTGCGTTCTTTGATTTGCTGATATCACTTGGTCTATAGGGACTCATGATATTACGCTTATAAAATGGGTCCACTTTTTCAAAACGGCCTAAACAGGTGGGAGTTCTCGTACACTCAACAAAATCGCTTCAAAATCTGGTTTAAAGAGCTCGAACATTGAAAAGCGAAGTTTTAGTACAAAGAATGATGTTGTCTTGACGTACAAAACGCAAAATGCCTACCTTCCAGACAGTAATCTTCCTTTGTAGAAGCAAAATACATCCATCGAAGCTGCGAGAACTCCAGGCTTCTTCAACCGTTCTTTAAGAGCAACAACAACAACATTCTGAATAGCGGCCCCTGATTGGTTAAAAACTGAATTCTAGCGATTTGATTGGTGAATACGGAACCACTCTACGCGGGCCTAAAGTGGGCCCACTATTTAAGAGTAATGTTATTAGTCCCTCTTGACCAAGGAACGCAGGGAAACAAGGGACGAAAAGGCATCAGTCTAATTTTCTCCCTAGAAATTAGCTTTAGACTCTCACAAATGAAATTTTGATGAAAGCAAAGGCTGGATGCAGCTGTATTTGCAGGTTGTTCAAAGTAAAGAGGATTTTCTTCGAATTTCATTATTTCCTCCCTTCATTTAAATAGTCGGTAACTGTGACAGAGAGGTATTTACTCGCTGGAAATGATTAAGATATGTAAAAGATGAATCAAGTCAGAAAACTTTGGACATTTCCTGGATTATACCGAATGGCCCAAAAACACTTCAGGAGCTAGATCGCAAATAGTTCCTGAAAGCAAACAAGCAAATGTTATGAACACAAACAAGGTTTTAGGATATAGCTAAAAGACTCAGCTATCTTTTTAGATGTATGCAACAACAACAACTGTCTAAAAAGAACCTCCTGATTGGTTGAAACTTAGATTCTAGCTATTTGATTGGTGAATATGGAATCACTCTACGCTGGCCGCAATTGGGCACAATTTCCAAGTGTAATGTTATGAGTCCCTGCTGACCAAGTGATATCAGCAAATCAATGAACGCGGGGAAACAAGGGACGAAAAGGCATAAGTCTAGTCTCGACTGAAGCTGTAGCGTAAGCAAATACACGTCAAACACAGCTCTTCACAACATATATGTTCTTTTATTTCGTCTCCATAACAAAGTGTGCGATGCATTGCGAAGTAGGCTGCAAACAACCGTAGATCAGCGCACACAACCTCGCTCAACGCAAGTTAATGCTCGTTTCATTAACCTGGAAAATTCTTTCACATTGTGGAGCAGCGTTTAAAATTGTGCTGCCATTCACCTCACCACTTTTTGCCATGCCTTTCAAACATGGTGACAAAAAACTTTCCAAATCTGTTACGATAAAGTGCTGCTAAAAGGAAACAAATGAATAAGAAAACAACCTTAACTCCGATACCTGAAATACAGGTGAATATTCATCCCACGGGAGGGCATATCCATCCCTTGGAATGTAGCATGCAGCATCTTTCCCGAGATTTTCATCGAGCGAGGCGAGTAGCCTCCACTCAGAAGATAAGAAAAGCCCTCAAAGTTTATCAGCAGCGTATGCCGGACGAAATATCATCTCATACCAAGGGTGCTAGGACACGGATGTTTTCCTTAATTATTAATTTACCCTGTTTTGATCCCTGTGTCTTTGTTTTGTTGTCTTGTTTTCTGTTCTGTTTCGTCTTCAACTGAGCGTGGATAGGCCCAACCGCTCTCAAGTTGTTCGAATAGAGCTCCCTTGTATTTCTGTGTCGTAGTGCACCTTTGCACAAGATAGGTTTTAATACCGACCTATCTTGTGCGAAGGTGCACTAAGACACAGAAGTACAAGGGAGCTCTATTCGAACAACTTGAGAGCAGTTGGGCCTAACACGCTCAGTTGAAGACAAAACAGAAAAGAAAACAAGACAACAAAACAAAGACACAGGGATCAAAACAAGGTAAATAAATAATCAAGCAAAACATCCGTGTCCTAACACCCTTGCTCATACATAATGAATATTATCTTGAATCTAAAAGATAGTCGTCTTTGCCTTCGTTGTTATTTGCGGTGTTTCTGCCTTCACTCATTTTGTATTATACTTTGTCACAGGCATCTTGAAGCAAAGATCCTCCGCACAGCCTGCCATCATGGCTTTTTCTATAATTTTTGCTGTAGCCTCCCTTCTACACTCTCCTAAATCATACTGCTCTATCACTGTTTTTAACGCAAGCAGATCATCTTGTAAGTCCCTATGGTTACTTATCTTGTTTCCTGGAAGGGAGCTTTGCATAGAAAGCAAGAATTAATTTACTGTGGGTTAATTGCTTGTTGCTCACAGTTACTGTCACTCGTCTGCTTGAGCATCGATGCTACGGGGTGAGTGGCCGAGTGGACGGGGTGAGTGGCCGAGTGGACGGGGTGAGTGGCCGAGTGGCTTATACAGTTTTCGTCAGGTGACTGAAGTTAAGCTTGGTCGGGTGAGGTCAGACTCTGGATGGGTGACCACGGAGACCTGACCTCACAACTCACCCCGTCGTCCTTCGGAAGGGACGTTAAACTAGGGGTCCCATGCCTGGATGCGGCATGCACAGTGGGCCTAAATTAGCTTTCAGTAGCTAGAAATCCTGACAAGCCCACTCAAAACAAATTGAAAACAAACAAACAATCTGCTTCTATCTGATAAGCATGCATAGGGTAAGGGACAGCGAAAAATTTATTATGTTACATGGCCGGTGGAAAAGTTGAATTGTTGGAGGAAAAATCTGCTCGCTCCGTAGGAAATCATTGCAAAAAAATACAACTTCCCAGTCACCCTTTCCTTAAAAAAATGCATCTGGCCCGTATTCATAAGCAACTGATGTTGTATAGTACTATAGTACCAACGATGAATTAGCCAAATACCATAAGAAAAGCAGTTCATCTCTATAAGATCCTTTGCCAATGACTATGATGAATCAATCTCTCAAGAACCCAACAAGGAAATCCGTCGTCATTTATGCACATCTTTGCATGCATTTCTCAACTTGCATGATTCACAGTTTTGTACTGAAGCCATTTTATATCTAAAAGCTCATCTTATCTTGTGATCATAAAAAGTTACTGCCCCGTTCAAGCCCGTTCATATTTGCTTAATAAAAAGTGTTGACCCAGTTGTGTACGAGCTCAAAAAAAGTAGTTGCCACCGGCCATGTTATAAAATAAACTTTGCACTGTCCCTAAGGAACAAAATTTATCATATAACATGGCCGGTGGAGAAGAAAAATCCTTCCAAAGAAATCTGCTCGCCCCGTATGAAATATTGCAAAGAAAACCAACTGGCATGTCACCCTTCTCATAAAACATGTTTCTGCTAACAAGGGCAGATTTTGTAATACAATAGCATCAGTCGCTTTGGTTCACACCTCAATTCAAAGCGATTAGCGAATGTAGACAAAAGAAATTCTTTCAAGCAGAAATTCAAAACAAACGAAGACGCAAAATTGCCCTGAAACCAGTACGGCAAACTCTCGTTTGATGCGGGCGAAGGGAGGTTTTTAAGAGATGTAATGTGCTCATAATGAAAGAAGAAGGGTAAATCTAAAGTTCTGTCTTGGGCATTTTGTTTACTTGATTCAGGAGCTGAGCAGTGACTGTGTATATCTGAGCAATAAATGTGCTAAAATTGTAATGCCCTCTCCTCGGTTTTTGAGTGAAATAAACAAAATGCCCCAGACAGAACTTTAGATTTACCCTTCTTCTTTCGTTTTAAGCACATAACTTCTCTTAAAAACCTCCCCTCGCCCGCACCAAACGAGAGTTCGGCGTACTGGTTTCAGGTCAATTTTGCGGCTTCGTTTGTTTTCAATTTCTGCTTGAGAGAATTTCTTTTGTCTGCATTCACTAATCGCTTTGAATTGAGGTGTGAACCAAAGCGACTGATGCTATTGTATTACAAAATCTGCCCTTGCTGTTTCTGCTCCGTATTCACGAACAACAAATGTTGTCTAGTACCACCAATGAAACCATAAAAGACAGTTCTTGTCTTTACGAGTCTTTGTCAACGAAAATATCAACTTTAAGATGGAGACATATGACTGATGAATTGTTCATGTAAACAAACTACAAGGAAATTTTAAATCATTTTGTACACAGCCAGCATTTCTCATCTTGCATGATTTACAATTTGGTCCTCAAACTGAACAATTTAGATTTAGAATTTCATTTTGAGCTCATCCTGTTACGTACAAGGTCAAAAGAATAGTTGCCCCGTTACGTTTTGGACTGGCCATGTTATAAGATAAACTTTGCGCTGTCCCTAAGCAGTTTGCTGGAGAATAATTAATGGATTTAAGTAATGATGCAGGTGCATTTTAGTGATTTTGTAGCTGGTCCTTTACTATGAGAGAGACAGTTGATCATATCGTTTAAACGTCATAGGCTATTCCCTGCAAATTTCCCATTCTTGTTGAAACTATCAAGGCAGGGGTTCAAGAACACTAATCTGTCGCCTGCCTGCGAAGACTAGTTACAAAAAGTTACAAAACGGTTGCTTGATTTTAACAACTAACTCTAATTCTTGCAACGTTTTTTGGACCTTACTATTTTCGGGAAGACTTTCTTCAAGATCTTGGCACAGGCCTTGCCAGTACAGATTTTCTTACACGTCAATTCGACCACCTTGGTTGGTGCATGCCGCATGCTAGTGCCTTTCAAGGCGGGATGGTGTCAAGGTGCACAGAGTGCTGAATTGATTTTTAATTTGTCTCTCTTTTATTTTTCTTACATTTATTTCCGATTGTTGTTAAAGGAATTAATTGTCAAGTGCCGTTCTACCCTGGGTACCAGAGCCAAAAAAATAATCCGTTCATAGCCAGAACCAGATGAAGTCATATCTATTTCTGCTATGGACGGCACAGAATATTGCATTTTGTTGTTAGTTTTATTTTGACATTGATATAAAAAAGTTTTTCAAAACTCTATCCCTCCTAGAATCATCCTTAAGAGACAAGTTCTGGGTTGATAAAATTATTGATAAAAAGCAACCTTACCAACGGCTGAACATCAGTCATGACTACTTTCCAAGTTGTCATGCCTCGAACTTTCATAAATTCGACGATTAATCTTCGTAAGTTAGGCCAAATATCGCCGCCATTTTGTATTTTGTACGAGTGTGCGAAGGCGCGATAAGGAGGCTAGCAATGCGAGTTGCACAATATCAACACATTTGGCAGCCTCGTTCAGGTCAACGTGAAGTGACATCATTGAAAATGACGTCATTTCGCACTCTTTAGCAGATTGAAATATGTAGTTTCGCAGATTAAAAGACAAAAAAAATTGTAAAAAGTACTACACACCATTCACAGCAGTGTAATCTCTTGAATAATCAACAATTATACCAACCCCGTACTTGTCCATTAAATATAATTCGTTCAGTGTATGTCTGAGGAGATATATCGAGAGATATCTCAGCAGACGGATACTGTTGCGTTATTTAGTGATAGCTGCTTTAATTTGAGCAGAAAAAAGACAGTTCCGAAATAAAGCAGTGGTAGCGCAAGGGGAGGGCTAGAGGGCCTCAGCCCCCCTGTCGGAAGCATCTAGCCCCCCCTGTCGGAAGAAAGTTATTTGGGTTCTGTCGGAGGAAATCTGGCAAAATGATGTAGGAAAACTGCACTTTTTAACCATTTCAGCCCCCCTGTTGGAAGCTTCAGCCCCTCCGTCGGAAGATTTCTGGCGCCACCCCTGATATAAAGCACTAGGTGCTTGTGCTCATCTACTTTCTTCATATGTGTGTTGTTAAAAGGTATCAGGGGATGGTCAACTTTACTTCTGTTCTCGAACATATTATTTAAACAGGTTGCTTTTGTAGATCAGGATTAAACGACATCCTCCAGTCATGACCCCACTGCTTTATCATTTGTAAGTCATGGTTTATATCATCGGCAGCTGTATTGGAGTATCATCAGTGAGGAGTTAACAATTATGCTTAAAGTTTTCCTTGAGATCAGTTTTATGTACACAAGAACATAAGATCCTTTTGGATGATTACAAAGTCCGTCCTGAGCTAAACAAGCATAAGAATATCTGATTATCGATTTCTTCATAACCCCAAATGATCGTTGATTCTGTTTTTTGCTACAGTCAGAGAGATGAGTGTTGCTGCTAAAGTCGCCTTCATTGGAAAATCGAGCGCCTAGTATAAGGACAAGAATCGCCTCAAGGTCAATATTTGCAATATTTTGGTCTTTATGTCAAACGAGAATGATACGCAAAAATCAAAATTTATTACCCCTAGTTTGCTTATAGTTCGTGCACAAAACTATTGGTGCATCTGTGTCAAATGAGATGTCATGTGAGATTTACGATAGCGCAAAATTACTTATGCAGAACCCTACAGAACGTTTCAGTTGTTGCTATTCGCGGGCATCTAATTTGAGACAAGCAGTCACGAAGATTCCTCTGTGCAGAATGATATGCATGAAGATGTTTTGGTTCAGTGTGATCACGTCCCTTCCCCCAGTCCATGGCGTCATTGCTTGCTGGGATTCTGCACCTTTCGTCTCAACTTCACCTGCGATGATTGCATCCGTTGCTGTGTAGGAGGAGGGTCCTTCTACCTTTGGTTATGCTGCAAATGCTAGCCTCTGTGCAGGCCGCCGGTTACATCATCCTCTAAAGTTGAGTTATTTGCATAATGAGTACTATCAATAAGTGGCTAATGACTCGTTCGTTCTAGAAAACGATTGTTTTGACATAATTAAGCTGCTAATGAAGTCAAGAACGTGCCAATTCTGGGTGAATTTGTTGCTGTGCCAGGGTAAACATCCTAGTAATTTGTCCATCTCATGGTGTCAAATCTGTCTAACATGAAATAAGCCGACGTCAAATTCTGCTATAGGATCGCGGGAAGCTTCTGCGTTGTATGCGCTTTCTGTGCGCTTTCTTTATCTGAGTGCTCATTAGCAGCGGTAAAACGTTTATCAATTCCATTAACGAGCGTGACTTTCTTACTGACTGACATCGAGTGCCCTCTTAGATTACAAAGTTGGACTTTGTAATCAAAAAGCGAGGGTCCTAAAATTGGACTTTGTGATACTCCAGCTGAGATAATTATTAGATAATAGGTAATTACGGTTTAATTGATAATTAGTATAAGAAATTGGTAAAGTCAGGCATAAACGCAGAGGAGGAAACGTCGAGGGAGTGGAAAAGACCCTTGCCAATGTAAGAATTAGTATTAGACAACTTTTCGTTAGGCCGATACCAGTCATAACTACGTAGCGCAGGACGAGGGAGCCAAAGGGTAAACCTTTCCGACGGTAAAATGATCACCAACAACAATAACAGCAATTTAAACAGTATTAAATTCAAACTGTCTCGTAAGGAAGTTTGAAATGAGGATGAACTAACTGTTCAGACGCGCAGGAGCCATTTGAATTTGATTCCTAGCCCTGGTTAGGCTTCAGCCGAAGAGAAAGCAACAAAGCTGAACAGTAACATCGCAGTAATAAACTTTAATTTCTTAGCCACAAACACAGTGCATTATTGCCCATGCTATTTCCAATGGATTTCATATATGGTTTATAACGAAGCTACAATCGCGGACAAAACTCGTTGGGACAGATGTTTTTGCCTTAAAAGTGGCCTTTCCTGTATGTAAACTGCTACCTTTCACTGCTAATGCCCCCCTCCCCCCCATTGCAATGTTGGTTGCTGAAAGAAGACATACTTGTCAACTCATATGACATTTTCATCAGCTTTCAACATGGCAATGGTGGGTGGGGGGGGGGGGGATCTCAACTCGAAATTTCCTCCCAAATACAAAGTGTATCATGAGTTCTGTCCGCGATTGTAGTCTAGGGTTATTCTTCACTGATAAATTATGTATTTCAATGCAAGGTTCATTGAAGCTTACAAGCAATTTCTTTCATTGTTTTACGATAAAATATACCTATTATGAAGTTTTTGTAGGATTTAAAGTCTTCCGGAACTGTTTCTGAGTCATAATTTATGCAAATAGATGCAAGATTGATTCAAGCTTATATGCAATTGCTCACATAACTTTACGATGAAATATACAAATCATGGAAGATTTGTGCTGTTCTGGATCTGTTTTCTGAGCCATGATTTATGCAAATCAATGCTAGGTACATTCAAACTTATATAAAACTCGATTCATAATTTTTGTGATGAAATATACATATCATAAAGGATTTAGACTTGTTTCGGAACTGTTTATAAGCATAATTCATGCACATGAAAGCTAGACTTATGCAACGTAATGAAAACTCCTGTAAAATTTTACGATAAAATCATAGAAACTAGGAAATTCTCAGCCATGATTTTGTTGGGGAGATGAGGTCTCGATTCTTTTGTTTAAAACAAAGGCCTGAGTGGTTTATTCTCAGAGCAAACGGCTTCGTGAAGTGCATGCGCATGCGTATTACAGCCATATTTTGACTTACTACAAGAATCCTAATAGAGCAACAGAGACAGCAGTAACAAAGAAAATAAAACTTAAGGACTTCTTAGGGTTTGTTTGGTTCTAGGCCTATTGCTTGCATCATGGCGGGTCTCCGAGTGCAGGATTACTTCAACTTTTTCACAGCAAACACAAGACCCGGTAAGCACTGTGAGTTTCCTGAATGCAGATATGACCAATTTCATTATCACTGCAAGATCTGCCCTGTTGCGTTTAAGGGCCTAATGATTGATAGGGATAGAATGATAAAACACCTTCGTTCAAACCATCCCAAAGTTGCAGCAAATATTGATAGTGTTACGGCCAAACCAGATACACAGAGCTCTCACAGTACCATTGCAGAAGCAAGATCAATTGATACAAGTAATCCTGCCTCGGATATTCTTTCTCCTGTCTTCTTTAGTCCCCCAAAGGGGGTGGTTGTAAAAAAGAGCAAGGTATCAACACCACTTGCTGCAGAGCCAGGCAATGTTCTCTTCTCTTCTCCTGGTGTGTCACCACTTTTCCAACAAAGCTGCTGCCAGCACAGAATCATCTTCTTTGCCCGATAATGTGCAGGCAGAACTTTATGAAAATATCCAAGAGCCCACTATTGTTGGGAAGGAAACAGGAATGACCCCGGAACATAAATGTATTGTACAAGGCTGTGTGTCTACTTTTAAATTAAAATCATTAGCGAGAAGAAAGTTGCGGGGTGACGGTCATAAGGTTTGGGACTGGGAAAGCACAATGCTTGCAATAACATATTTCAGACTTGATAAGATTGGGGATCCCTTTGAAGCTTATATTTGTAATCACAAATTGGAGAAACTGGTATCGTTATAATTATAAAATCAAGCAGGCTATATGTTTCTATGTTGATGATGCAAAAGAACAAAATCAGTTTTTAAATCTCATTGATGCTGTTGGTGATGCCCCCAGCCACACTGAATTATTACATCATTTTACACCTGGTATATTTTTGGAGCAAGCCAGACACCTTTTGATCCATGTTCTACAAAATCTTAATCTCAATGAACTGATTTATACAGATCAATGCAAGGTTCATTCAACCGTAAGTACATGCACCTCCTGTCATAATTTCGACAAAATATCTCGGGGGGGGGGGGGGGGGATAACTCAACTTATTATGTGATGGGGACGTGCCATTTTGCCCGAAAAATTGGTACTCATTATTCCGTAAATTCTGGTGGATTTTAGGGCCATAATTCCACAAATCGAATAAATATCTGCGCCATAATTCCGTGAATTATTAAAAATCCCCTGAAAAGGACACCCATAATTCCGTGAAATGTCAAATAATTGTGAAAATGATACCCATAATTCTGTAATGGCTTGAAAAAAGCACCCCTAAAAATGGCACGTCCTCGTACCACGAACAGTACTAAGGAACCCCCCCCCCCCTCCCCCGAGCAAAATATGCAACTTATAAAGTATTTAAACTTTTCCTGGAACTGTTCCTAAGCATGATTCATGCAAATACTGGTGGTGTGGCCGAGTGGTTAAGACTGCGTTCACACGATGCCGGCGCATTTTGAACATGGTGAACAATTCGACGGACAGGCCTACCGTTCACACGAAAACGGCACATTTTTTGCCGGCAGATTTTGAAAACGGCAGATTTTGAAAACGGAACTCTTACCGGCACATTTTGGAAACGGCATCATGTAAACACTTGAAAATGATGAAAACAGAACATTTTTAGCCGCTTTTGGAACGAGACAGATCGATTCTTAGAGTGCAGGTACACTTTTTTGGCATCAAAGTCTAGCAAAGAGTTTTTGCCGTCTAATTTCCTATCGTTTTCAAATTGCTCCGGCATCGTATGAACGCTAGCTCAAGTTTTGCAGCCGTCACTTTTTTTCACCGTTTTCAAAATGTGCCGGCATAGTGTGAATGCAGTCTAAGTCGCAGTGTTTCGAATCTAATGGGATCAACCCGCCTGGGCTCGAATCCCGTCGCCGACACCACAAACCATATGCCAGCAGCAAACTCAGCTGTCCATCCTTCCGAGGTCTGTAAATAAGTGCTGAGAGGCAACTCTGATGGCACAAGCCGTTCAGCTGCGGGCCTATATCTACACCAGTATATCTACACATATACCTAGCCTGCGTTAGCAAATAGAATTGCTTGCTTGCTTGCCTGCTTGCTTGCTTGCTTGCTTGCTTACTTGCTTGCTTACTTGCTTGCTTGCTTGCTTGCTTGCTTCCTTGCTTGCTTGCTTGCTTGCTTGCTTCCTTGCTTTCTTCCTTGCAAGTGAATGCTAGACTTATTCATTCAAATGCTGTTACGGGTCCTGTCAAATCTTACGATAAAATCGTAGAAATTAAGGAAATTCTGAGCCATGGCTTATACAAATCAATTCAAGGTCCATTCATATATGCAAATTCTTTCATAACTTTGATGAAATATACAAATTATGAAGGATTTAAACTGTTTCGGGGCTGTTCCTGAGCCACGATTTATGCAAATCAAATACAAGGTTCATTCAAACTGATGTGCAATTCCTTTCATAACTTTACGATAACGTATACAAATTATGAAGTTCTAACAATCATTTGAATTGTTCCGGAACTTTTCCTGAGCCAAGTTTATGCGACACAGTGGGGGTATCCATTCAAAATTATATGCGATACTTTCATAATTTCATGATAGAATTTACAAATTTGATGGATTTAAACTGTTCCGGAACTGTTCCTAGGCCATAATTTATGCAAATCACTGCATGGTTCATTCAAGCTTATTTACGCTTCTTTTAATACATGATAAAATATACAAATTATAACGGTGTAACAGAAATTTATGAACTGTACTGGAACTGTTCCTGAATAATAATTTATGCAAATTAATGCAAGATTTTTGCAAACGCCACTGCTTTAACAATAGGACGGTCCAATGAATAACTTACGAACTACTTAATCATTTTGATCTGTAGCATACACAGCGGATAAGGTCCTTCGTTAATACTGAGGGTGATATTAACAGGTCAGATGAATAATTTATGACAAAGCAAAGAGTAACTGATGCGCACATCACTGAGACTGAAACTGCTGTTCTCGTGGATTTAAAGCTCACATCACTCCTTTTATCTCATTTGCTTGCAGATGATTACAGAATGCGGAGCTCAGTTTGATTCGACGAGAACATTTCCATCCTGTGCATTCACTCATCATACTCTGGCTGAAGAATCGCGTTGCTGACTCTCTGCTTGATTTAAAGATTTGCAATTCTCAAAGTATTCTCATCAGGCCATTATCACATTGAAGATCTCATGCATTGCCGTGTCCTGTTATATTTCGATACAGCTGATTTCTTGGATCCTGCCTAACAGAGAAGATTTATTGAAAGGTAAGAGCAAATGTAAATGTCTACTTTTCAGCCGACCCAACCTTCGAGGTTTCGCACTGTTTAGAATCATCTCGATTGACTTTCTGAACTTTTGAGAGTTTCTAAGTCTTTTGGAATGATGCGACGAAAATAGCATAGGGCACGAATCTTTGCAAAATTTTAGAACTTAAATGTGTAAAATGCCATTGCATAATTCTCTCAAGCAAATAGATCAATTGGGAAATTTGGCTTATTTGTCATCATGCCAGAAAGGGCATTTTTGACATCATGGTTTGTAGCGTTTTTAAGCATCATGGGAGGAAATAGGAGAAAGGTTATTGGAAGCTTTGACAAACGTTAAGAGCGCAATAAATTGTGAACGTGAACTGATTGAATTGTCAAAATTACCAATACAAGAAATACTCAGTTTTTGAAGATCTAAAAAATGGCAGCAAGCAAAAGTTTGTAGCTTTTATGGTTAACGATTTAACAATTTGATGACGTCACAACTTCAAAACGTCCAGAAATCTTGAAGATGCCGTTGCTCTGAATATAATGCTGATATCAAAAACTGTCCTTTTTCGAATTATGACAAATGACACAATGTTTCATTCGATGATTTCCGTTGAAAGAATCAAACAATAACATTTTACACACTTCATTTTAAAAGTTTATCAAAGATTCGAGCCCTATGCTTACAAAAATAAGTTATATAAACATCCCAGATTTTTTGCGAGATAAGCAATTCTTATTTAGGGCTCTCATGTCTGCTTTTCGGTAAACGGTTTTAGAAACCCACTTATTCTATTTTGAAAATAAAGCGTCAAATTTGTGTTTGATCCTGATAGATGAGAAGTCTTTCAGAACTTTCTTAGCGACGGATTCCATAATGTTTATCCGTGCCAAATAACTGAACTTGTCT
Source organism: Aurelia sp. 3 sensu Dawson et al. (2005) (assembly GCA_964020215.1). Classification (NCBI taxonomy): domain Eukaryota; kingdom Metazoa; phylum Cnidaria; class Scyphozoa; order Semaeostomeae; family Ulmaridae; genus Aurelia; species Aurelia sp. 3 sensu Dawson et al. (2005). The sequence continues at coordinate 27,364,598 of OZ026572.1, read as the reverse complement.
TGTGTAGCATTGCATTTTATGCAGCAACAAATACAATAGCAAAGTCAAGCCAGTCAAAGCTGAAAAAAAGCCCAAGAAGACTTGAACGGACCTTGCGTCTTCAAATTGACAAGATTCACACACATGAATTAGAAACTTCCTGATATTCATGCAAAAGCTCTCGGAATTCTTGAATATTCTGTGTTGCAAGCGGGTCCTTCTGTCAAAGTCCACATGCAGGTCGAAAAATGAACTACTCCATCCCGTTTGAATGTTTAGTACAGTCAAAAACACCTCATTGTAAGCTTGAGAGATTTTGAAGTTAGAGCGTTATCTGGCAAATTTGAAGCACATCTCCGGGTTGACACTTACAGAGTTTATACGTCGAAGGTTTGAAATGTCATCTTTTTCTGAATTTTATGAGCTTCTGGGCGTTTGATAAAGGTACAAAGATACCTGTATGCAATTTTGTGAGATTTTTGAACGGCAAGAAAATCTCAGAAATCTCCAAGCATTCGCTATATCTGGCACTGTCCAAAGCTTGTTGCGGTATTTCTAAACGTGTTGAATGTCAGTTTTATAAGTTGCTAAATTCTTCAGAGCCTTTGAACTCTTTACTAAGAGAAATAACTTGATGTAGCCTTTGGAAATGTTTCTCAATTCATGTCAGAACTGGCTAATCCTGCTTCTCCTGACACTTACGAGAATTTTTCGTTCATTAGACATTTAAGAAACTTCAATTATAAGTTGCGCTATATAGAATATACTTCCACATAACCTGCAATAGTTTTAGGTATTGAAATTTTTGTTGGTGCCTCTAATTAAGCGTTTGGGAAACAATGATACAAAATGCCTATCAGTAAGACAGGGCTGATACCAGCCATGGCTGCATAAGGGGGCGAAGAACCAAAGTTTTCCGATAATAAGCTATCAACAAAAACAGCAAGAACAACAGTTGTAGAAATTTGCATTAAATCTATTTATTTTATGACAGAGCTGATTCCTTGGTAACTAAATTTAGTCATATTAGGCAATCCAACCTTGCAGTCAATATTATCAGTGAATATCGCTCAAAAAGATGTCATAAATTCGATAATTCCTGTTGCAGTGTATTTTAATTATAATAAAATCATTTCTCCATGCATTTTTCTCCTCAACATTCTCCAGAAATAGAATTATAAAGCACAGAAAAATCAGACAAGAGAGCAAAATTTCCGACAAATAGACTCTTGAGGGTGCCCTCCGGCCCTAGCCCCCCCCCCCACTGGCTTCAGCCCAGCGGTGAGATATTTGCTAATTTTTCAAACTTAGAGAATTCTTTATTTATCCGCTTCGGGGAACTTCTGCATGTTTAGAAACAATGCAGTACGATCTACCGTTATGTAACTTTGCAAGACTTGAAGCACTATTAATATACGAATTTGAAATGTCAACGTGAAGAGTTGTGAGTTCTTCAGAATTGTACATGATTAAAACATGATCTAAATTAACTTTCATGGTCACATCTTGTGCCACCGTGAACATCTCAAAACGAAGACACGTGAAGCCTTCCAATTCATTTCTCAAGCACCTTCCGAGCAATATGACACAATTCACAGGAAGCAAGTGAAATTGAAGTAAAAATATGCTAATGACTTTAATGTATAATTCTTTGCTATCTGGGTGTGCATTTTCTTATAAGCAGTTATTTATGAAAAATGTGTATTGAGATGTATAGGAATCAATGAAATAGCGTGCTTTTCGATTACATCCAAATGCCTCCAAACTTCTTCAAAAGCGCTCACGACATCTTTTCAGTGCATTTCTGACGTGCTCCTGCTCTAATGTGAACCAATCTTTAAGCCTGTTTTCCATATAGCTAACCGTAAGGTGTCGTAAGGTTGCCGGCGGCAGTCTTCTGCCATCTTTCATCTGCCATGCCCCCAGGCACCGCAGTCGAACGATTTAAAAGGAAACGTCTGAATATTGTGCCACAACTATCGTGGCTGATTTGCAGTAAGATACCAGTAAGTGTACCGGTATCAAAGAGACAGAATAAAGACCATACGAGATAGAACGAAAGAAGACAATGGTTTGCTGGTGGCTGTCGCAGGCAACCTGTTTCCGTATAAAATTTCATAGCTGAAGCTGGCGCAAGGATCGAGAAAAGTTGAAATGACTCAACTTGTTCCCAGATCATCACGTTACCGTAAAGACTGGTTTCCATATAGCCGTAATTTAAGGTGCCATATTAATCAAACTAGGCCCGCTCGGCGTGGCTTCGCCGCGCCTCCTCCTTCCTTTGAGCTTCGCTGAACTTTGTCTAAGTATTAGTAGTTAAGTGTTATCAAATTAAAACCTTTACAGCCTCATCCCAAGTTCCTTTTGCCTTACTAGGACGGATATCACTTGGGTCAGCTGGTGACATGACTATCAAAACACTCGCTCTCTGTGGATGTCATAAATTATAGAAATCGTAATGTATGGAGCAGTTTACGCTCGTTACACCACGGCTGTGGCAGTTTTGCAGCGAAGTGGAGAAAACGGGTTGATGCAAACAGCTCATGTTTCTTTCAAAGATTTGCAACTAGCTGTTGCTGTGTAATCAAAGTTTCGATAAAACGAAAGCAGTTGCGATGTTTCGAATTGGTTCAATTTCTGATCATAATAGCTCAAATGTGATCACCGTCTTGCCAAGTGGTTTTGGAAAATCCCTCTTTCTCCTGTCCAGTTGCTGTCGAGCATGAATCGCTGAATCTCGTTTCGAATGTCAGGCTCCCAAAAAAGCTGTGTTTGCTGTTAATTAATGATCGATACATTTGCCTTGCGAGGTTTTAAAACATTTGGGTAATCTAATCATTCTAAATAATGAACATTGCTTTAATAATAACTGCATTGCAGGTTCAGATACCTCCACATAAAGATCACCAAATATCAACATCTTCTCTGTCTACTTATTATGAAAGTCTATCATTCGTTCGAGGTGGTACGGAAAATGCTTCTCATTCTGAGAAAGAGGTCTACTGTATGTGCTAGAAGAATAGCCATTTTATTTTCTTGACATCGAACTCGATTGATAGTACTTGGATATTACCAGGAATTTCTACTCCTATTGATAATCACTTTGGTATTTGGTCATCGATATACAGTAAACTAATAACCCTTCTGTATTACTCAATGCATCTAGCCTATAGGCTTTTTCAATCTAGGTATATGAAACTGGCGATTTTCAAATGTGATGTCCCCACAATTGCTTCTGGGCAAAAGACATCGTGTTTCTCGATAACACTAAAAGACTTCTCAACTATATTTCATATTGAATTAATTTTCAAGTAACTAATGACAGCATTTTTGGGGTATTTTATCCACAGATCTTTGATTTGATCACCAAAAAATGTTTCTTCCTGTTCATACATGGTCTCAGGATTCTGGATTGGATATGAAATATCATGATATGTACTACTGCATTCAGAATTGTCCCATGTGACATCTTTCAACATAACTTTTACAGGAAAGGACTTGTCGCTCCAATCGTTCGATTTATTACTTGGAAAAGATTTTGCGAAGGCAGCATTGCCTAAGATTTAAATGGAAACCTTTTGTCCCAGACAAGACTTTTCTGCATTAGGATTGTGTATGAGCCGCTCGGTCACTCACCCCACAACTCGACCTACAGCTAAGTCCATATCAGTTTTCAAGTTCTGGTAAAGGATACTGTGTTGTAACAAGTACTTGCGCAACAGTAAACAATCGGTGATGAGAAATAGCAAATCCATTAAGACAAGAGCAAGGACATCCCAGTGTAGGAATTGATCAATATTTTATTGCCTTTCTGGTTTATTATTCGAAGTTATTGCTGAAGACTCCCCCCAGTAACGACCCCACTGGACATTGAAAGTACACCTGGAAGTTATGAAATTATACATTTTCAGCGGGGATTGAAAACATCGTGAAGGGGAGATAGATCTTTTCAACGATTATCTGTCATAGAAATTGTATCATTTTTGACGGGGAAGCAAAAATTTCCACTGCGAAGCAACAGAGACAAGTGCTTTAAACTTAAACTTGGTGGGGAAACACATTTTCCTGGCGGGTCATCCTTGTACCTTGGCGGGGCAGTGTTTCAGAGGGGTCGTTACTGGGGCGTGTCTGAAGAGCTTTGACCAACATTCCATCGTTTATCTGTGTCATGATTTCGTATTCATTGCTGGAGATATTCTTGTTGAAAAGCATTCATTGTATGCATAGCTGCAGTTAACTGTGTTTACTAAAGAGACGAGATTAGCAGGTTAAAAACAACATATCTCATTCAAGAATGAACAGGCAAAGCAAACCTTTTTAATGCCAGAAAATACGAATGGAGAAGACTAAATGATTCCAATGAAAATATTTATGTGGGAAAATCAATCATATTTACAGGTGCATAAATTCATTTCATCTAAATAAAATCTGTTATCGAGATTCGTTTCCCTTTTGAACAGCAAACTTTGGGAAGTAATTGATCTCAAAAACACACCAGTTGAGTCAGAAACGTTGTCGGCGTTTAAGAACTCAATGAAAGTCTGGAATTTTACTCGAATAGAATATTCTTTTGAGTCGTTGCAGCAAAGAAAGCAATTTCAGCGATATTAACAATAGATGCCGTGGCTTTACGGCTGATTTCTTGTCAGTAGAAGTTTCCAAACAAGCAGAATTGTACACAGTCCAAAATCATTCAACCGTGAATTTCTAATTAGTTGCAAAGTGAAATTTTCTGTCTCAAACATTAGAATCTCCGCCCGCTCGGAAAACTCCACTGACTGAAAACGGGCCTAAAGATTGCTTGTTACAGCTTTTTTTAAAGAAATTAGCTTAGCTCAAAGTGATAAGTGATATCTCAAACTGAATGAAAGTCGGAAAAAGTTTGACGCACGGGGGGGATTCTTCCATAGTAAAGGTACCTGGGGATGTGCCGCCCGCGAGGGTATACTTTTTCGGCCTTCTAGTCTAGCCAAGGGTGTACTTTTTGGCAATTTTAATCGAGTTAAGTCTAGGCAAGGGTATGCTTTTTGGGAATTTTGGTCAAAGAGATGTTAAAATTCGGTAATTTTGGTAAAAAACCCAACTTTTTTGGAATTTTGGTCGAGAAAATGCGAAAATTTGGCAAGTTTTGCCTAGAAAATGCCAATTCAGAGCACTTCTGAAGGAAAAATTAGTCTAGCCAAGGGTGTCATTTTCACAAAAATTGGTCTAGCCAACGGTTACATTTTGAAACTGTGGGCGGCACCCCCCTAACCGAAATTTAGCCGAGAACCCCCCCCCCGTGGTTTGACGTTTGAAATATGTGTAGATTTGGTTTGTTTTGCGTCTTACTTTAAGAATTAAATATGTTTTCAGTTTGGATCCGAGGCCAAATTATTTTTAGCAATCATGAAATGATACTTTCAAAACCAACATTCTGAGCCATGGGCATGATAGCTCTTGCTCAAGGTTCTTATCTTTAATTGTTCACATCAACTTTCAAACGCTGAAATGATGCTAAATCTTGGCCTAAATCACCTGCTGCTTTTTCTCACACCACTGGGTCTAAAATGCCTTAAAAATCAATTTTCTAGAGCTGCTATACCGTAAAAATAGGTATCAGTACTTTGGTAGAGGTTCATTCTTGCCATAATCGAAAATCACCTTGTTCAAAGCCACATGACCAGTGGATAACAGGGGGAAAGAAACTCGTCGCCGATTGACATTTTGTGCCGTTTTTGCAGCTATATGGCCCTCAGTGGAGCGACAACAACAGCAAGATTTCAACCAATGAGATGAGCGTAACTTGAGGGACATTATGAGTGAGGCTATAATTTGCGTTGTAAGATTCGAAAGAGATCGATCTGCTCAGAGTTTCTTCGCTGTATTCTTCAAAACAGATGTATCTAATTAAACTTTCGGTTGTCACTAATAGACTGTGATAGATGAGATGATCAAGATTCCTCTGAAAAATCTACCTCTAATTTATTATGTGGTTTTAAAATGCTGAAATGTGACTTGATTTATCTAAAAGTATTTGGAAAGTCTTTGTGTTGTGCAGAAGTTGAAAATCTTGCTGAACAACGGACTGATATGCTGATTTAACCCCCGGGGGGTACATGACTTGCGGATGGACGGGGGTCTGCCGCCCGGTTTTTAAAAAGGTACCCTCTTCTAATTACCGAAACTTGCTGTCATACCCACTTTTGTGATGAATTTTGGCGGAAAACCACCCATTTTTTACTATCTGCCGAAAAAGGGACCCTTGTCTAGAGAATTTTGGGCCCAAAAACCCACCCATATGGGCGGGACATACCCGTACCCTCAACATGTTATGTACCCCCCCCGGGATTTAACCATGCAAACCATGACGTGGATAAGATGACGATAGTTTCACATGCAGCTTGTTCACGGGGGGGGGGGGTACTTAGTATATATGTCCGACGGGGATGTGCTGTTTTTCAGGGTATCGTTTTCGCCTATTTTTTCTAGGACAGGGTATTAACCCTATTTTGGTTGGGGGGCAAATTTGTCCCCCCCCCCTAGTAGATTTTTTTGAATAACTCTGCGAAGAAGAATTTTATAGCCATGAAACTTCTTGACTTTTTGCAACTACTTATTTTGCAACTTCTCAAAAAGTTTCATTGAAATATTTTGAAAATGAGGGGGTGGGAGATGATTTTCTGGGACTGACCCAGGAAAAATCGCAAATTCTCAAATCTCAATTATCGCGAAAAAAGGAGCAGAAGTGGAATATTTTGCAAATTTATTTTGTAATGTTGTGTTATTTGATGCATTCTATCATAAACATCATGTTTGGATGGAAAATTTGCTCCAAATTTAATTTTATTTCGATTTTCCTGATTTTGGCCAATTTTGCCACTTTTCTTGACCACACAAAGGAAGATGCTGACGTAAGCAAAAATGGTGGCTATTTTTAGGTTAATTTTTATATTTACAGAAAGTACATGCCTGAGACTTTTAGCACACCAAAGTTGGTCGCTCTACCTATTACCAGTCAAGGGTTAGGTAGGGGGGCTTTTTTGCCCCCCCAACCAAAATAGTACTATCAAATAGCCCAACCACTATAGGGTTAAAGGGTCTGTTTCATCCAGCATTCCTTGCACGTGTCGTTTCTTGATTTGCCTTTGTTGTTGCCATTTTCATGGCGTTGTGGCCATTTTCATGGGCCATGAAAATGGCGACAAACAAGGGCCAATTCGGGCCAATTAAGAGACGACACGTGCAAGGAATGCTGGATCAAACAGACCCTTTAAAAGAAGGCAAATTTTCTGGAGCAGGTTGCCAAAACATGTCAAAAGAGGAAATTTTGTTACAACGGGTTATTATTTAGTCAAATTTTCGTGTTTTTGAGTATACTTTTCACCGAATTTTTCTAGAACAGGGTATCATTTGAAGGCAAAAATTCTGGAGCAGGATGAAAAACTTTTTTCGTTGCACATCCCCGTACAAATTTAGGTCAAGTACCCCCTTCGGGAGCTTGTTGCTCATACAGGCGGCTGTTAGTCCGCAAGTTGTTATTTCCTCGCTATAGAAATAGAACCAAAGAAATTCCTGAGGATGAAAGGCAAAGATTAAGAGTGTCCAACAACCCATGATACAACTCACATGGTTGCTAGGCACACCACGCTCACGTAGGCTTGGTTTCCGGTTTTGCTAGATTTAAGTTTCTGAATAGAATTCTCAAGTTTTTACAACACATGTCGTTCTTTCTGCTCATTCATAATGTTAATTCAGTCATCAGAAAGGACTTTTTCAGCTCAACCTCCCATCTAATATTAATTAGGGTGTTAACTAACAAGCATGGTCGTAGGCATGTTTCGTGTGTAGGTGTGAATATCATTGAAGTGTCTATTCAGTAGCCGATCATCCTGGAATTCTAATGATGATAAGAAAGATATTCTTTTCTCATAAAAATTCAATATAAAAAGTTTACAATAACGAATAACGTAAGACGTGCGAGCTACCATACAACAAAACTCCAATTGGATGTTGGGAATTCAGTTTTATGTGACAACCTAACTCACTCTTTAATTTCAATGTTCTGTAAAATTTAGCGTCCATCCCACGTAACACGAAACGGATACATCCGAAACACAGGCCCCGTTTACACGATACCGTTTTCATCTCATATCGGATTGGGTAAGGCAATCCGATATGAAAATTTCTCCTGTTTACACGATGCCGTTTTCATTTCATAGCGGATTCGGGTTCTGTTTACATGATACCGTTTCGCCTTGCACTGTAATGGTTTCACCGTATTCGGTACTGGTTCCACTGCGCATTCTGCGCAGCTCCCCTAATGGATTCGAGGCTAGTAGAATTGATAATGAGGTTCCATACTGAGTTGATATCGGATTCAACCGTTTACACGATATCGGATTGGTTTCATGCCACTTTCAGAGCGTTTTCATTTGAAAACGCGAAAACGGTATGAAGCATATCGGATTGGTGTGTTCTCGTGTAAACAGGAGGCCAATCCGATATGGAATGAAAACGGTATCGTGTAAACAGAAGGCCAATCCGATATGAAACCAATCCGATATGAAATGAAAACGGTATCGTGTAAACGGGGCCACAGCAATTGCCCTACATCCAATGTGATCCGACTTTAGTATTTATAAATAAAAATTATTTGTGCATAGCCTTTTGTATTAACGTTTGATTGTATATTTAGGTTTAGCGTAACTTTAGTTACCTGTCTCTATGTTATGGCTATTGGGTAATCATGGTCTTTTGCTCCTCATGGCACCGTTCTTGTAGTGTAGTAAAGTAGTTTGTAAGTGCTGTTCTAGCTATTTTCTTTATTGTAAATTTTTATATTGGATAAAAAAGAAAAAGACAATCTCAGGTGAAACAAAAGATCAGGGCTGCCCCGCAGTCTGACATAAAGAAAAAACACTTAAAGTACCACAAAAGCAAGACAACGTATAAGCGATTTTTATGAATAAATATGTGAGTTGCTTTCACACTGGACGTCAAGCTAACATAGGTGATAATATTGAACAATAAGAACCTCGGCCAGGAGAACAACTACGGCAACTATAGTCCCCATCACTACTCCTTAGCCAGGGTTCCTATCGCATATATATATCATATATATATATATATATATGTACTCATTAGCTCAATCTCAATATGTAATAAAAATAGATATAGAAACTCAGAAAAAACACATTCGTTTAAACGTTTCGGCCAAAGCCTTCATCAGTATGACTTTCCAAAATCCGACGGAGCATACATATAGATTTCGAATTTCAAAAACGATACACAACAATAGCCTAAGCGGGTCCTACCTATTACAATGCGTAATATATATATATATATCATATATGTATATATATATATATAGACACTCAAAGAAAAACACTTCTGGTAAACGTTTCGGCGTAAGCCTTCATCAGTAATAACTTTTCCAAATCCAACAGAGCATACATATAGATTACGAAATTTAAAACAATAGCCTAGGCGGGATCTTACCTATTACAATACGCATTGAAAAAGTGTTAAAGTAGCGGTAATGACAAAGGTGTTAGGAGAACGATCACAAGAAAGCGCAGAGTTAAGAGCTGCCGAAGTCGGTGTTTGTGTCTGTCTCGCAGGAGCTGGAAAAAATGTCTATTAAAACAAAACAAACGATAGAAAGATCCCAGAGTGGATGGGCAGAAAGAAATCCCTAATAAAACAGCGTGTGTCCCTAACGAAAAGCTGAGTGCAAAAAATCAAAACAACACAACAACCAAAAAGTAAACAAAAATGAAATCTATGTATCTACCTGCCTAGTGTTTAAACCCTTAGGGGCAAAGCAATCTAGCCGATATTGCCAGAAGCTTTCCCGCATCCTATTACCCCCCGTTAGCCTATCAATTATCTTTACGCTAATATCCTTCAGAAACCCCCGGTGGCCTTCTTCAGTGAAATGTCTGAAGAATTCCGCCTGGGGTACTGAGGCCCCCGAATTAAACTTACGACTGCACGCCTTGTAATTGTTAAACCTAAGCCTAAAAGGCGTGCAGGTGCTACCAACATATTGTACACCACAAACAGTACATTCCAACAAATACACGACATTTGACGAGTCACAATTAAACGAATAGTTTATCCTATATTCCCGGCTATCTACGTTAGAATGAAAATGTTCACTATTGCTCATTACATGACACACTTGACAACGAGATTTACCACAACGAGAACATCCCTTCTTATCGGTCCCCCCATTTCCCTCACTACTGAGCCTAGCCCTAACAAGTATATCCTTAAGGTTCTTACATCTCCTAAAAGCTATTAAAGGTGGCTCAGGAAACACCCTCCTATGCTCCTCCGAATTCGTGAGCATAGGATGGAGTCTCCTGGCAACCTTCCCCAAACTATTGAGCGCTGGATGATATGTTGCAACAAGTGGAACCCTTTCCCCCCTCCCGGGAAATAGGACCAATGACCAAGGGAGGGGGGAAAGGGTTCCACTTGTTGCAACATATCATCCAGCGCTCAATAGTTTGGGGAAGGTTGCCAGGAGACTCCATCCTATGCTCACGAATTCGGAGGAGCATAGGAGGGTGTTTCCTGAGCCACCTTTAATAGCTTTTAGGAGATGTAAGAACCTTAAGGATATACTTGTTAGGGCTAGGCTCAGTAGTGAGGGAAATGGGGGGACCGATAAGAAGGGATGTTCTCGTTGTGGTAAATCTCGTTGTCAAGTGTGTCATGTAATGAGCAATAGTGAACATTTTCATTCTAACGTAGATAGCCGGGAATATAGGATAAACTATTCGTTTAATTGTGACTCGTCAAATGTCGTGTATTTGTTGGAATGTACTGTTTGTGGTGTACAATATGTTGGTAGCACCTGCACGCCTTTTAGGCTTAGGTTTAACAATTACAAGGCGTGCAGTCGTAAGTTTAATTCGGGGGCCTCAGTACCCCAGGCGGAATTCTTCAGACATTTCACTGAAGAAGGCCACCGGGGGTTTCTGAAGGATATTAGCGTAAAGATAATTGATAGGCTAACGGGGGGTAATAGGATGCGGGAAAGCTTCTGGCAATATCGGCTAGATTGCTTTGCCCCTAAGGGTTTAAACACTAGGCAGGTAGATACATAGATTTCATTTTTGTTTACTTTTTGGTTGTTGTGTTGTTTTGATTTTTTGCACTCAGCTTTTCGTTAGGGACACACGCTGTTTTATTAGGGATTTCTTTCTGCCCATCCACTCTGGGATCTTTCTATCGTTTGTTTTGTTTTAATAGACATTTTTTCCAGCTCCTGCGAGACAGACACAAACACCGACTTCGGCAGCTCTTAACTCTGCGCTTTCTTGTGATCGTTCTCCTAACACCTTTGTCATTACCGCTACTTTAACACTTTTTCAATGCGTATTGTAATAGGTAAGATCCCGCCTAGGCTATTGTTTTAAATTTCGTAATCTATATGTATGCTCTGTTGGATTTGGAAAAGTTATTACTGATGAAGGCTTACGCCGAAACGTTTACCAGAAGTGTTTTTCTTTGAGTGTCTATACTATTTTTAAAGCATCTTTTAGAATGAGCTTTTGAGAATATATATATATATATATATATATATATATATATCATATATATCATATATCATATATAGAACAACTACGGCAACTATAGTCCCCATCACTACTCCTTAGCCAGGGTTCCTATCGCACAAGTCACCATTAGCGGGTTGTTGTTGTTGTAATTTTATTTTGATGCGATACAAGTAGCTAACAATATATACATTATTTAAATATATGCACGTTAACTAATCAAAATCGAATACACAAAGCAAAGAAACAAAATTGATGTTTTCTAAATGTACAAAAAAGTTGGTAAGCAAGTAGAAGCACTAGCTACATTTGCAGCTGGGACCGTCCCAATTTTTTATCCGTCATGTAGTTGATTGTTAAGATTCATACTTAGTCGAGATGGACAAAAAAGCTATGTGACAGTTTACAATCTGGAAGAGTTGCCGAGTGGTTAAGGCGACTGACTCGTAAACCAAAGGTCTCAGAACGGCCGAGGTTCGAATCCCGCCCTGGACAGTTTGGTCGTTGTCCGTAACTCCAGCCTGGGACGACCAGAGCCATGTGAGGGAAATCTGATCTGGTAGCTGCGGCGGGTTGATGGTAAAACATCCGTGGCCCCTGCTGGAAATAGGTCTTTCTCAGACTTTCGCAGGCTAGCCACGTTAAATATGATTACCTACCTACCTATCTTCTGATTTTCTGTTCGTTTCAGTGAAACCGACTACAGTGAGTTTTTCAATTTCAAAATTGTTGAAATGCTGCGTTAGAACCAAGCGCCCATAAAATATGTATCAATTGACCCCAGTGAGCCTCGAAAAGCTCTCGGCGGCCCTGCCTACAGAACTTAATCTGAGGAATATGCCCGGCATATTGTCGACGCGAAGTCCTTTTTTACATGATTTCAAAAGTCAAAATTGTCAAAGGTTACCGTACCTTCGCCACGAGCACAACGATTCAATTGATCTCGTTCTATTGTTGAGTTCAATTAAGACTGTGTTCACACGATGCCGGCACATTTTGAAAACAGTAAAAAATATGGCGGGTAGGTCTTCCGTTCACACGAAAACAGCCAATTTTTTGCCGGCAGAGTTTTAAAAAGGGTAGCTTTTGAAAATGGAATTCTTGATCGGCGCAGTTTGAAAATGGTGTCTTGTGAACACTCGAAGAAAATGAAAAGAAAACATTGTTGGACGCTTTCAAACCATGGCTGATCGATTCTTAAGGTTTATTCCTGGTGTAGGGTAAGATGGAGCAAAATGAACTATTTTAGAAGTTTTTCAATAATACCCCAAATAGACTGTAGGGTAAGACGGGGTAAAGTGAATCACGGGGTAAAGTTAACTACCTAAGATTTGTTATTTTCTCACGTGTACATGAAGTCGGATGAAAGGATCTTATTTATTCTCATTTCCTTCATATTTAAGCTTTCAGAAAATCACAATTTGCAGTGTCAGGTTGCGTTCTTAAGATGCAGAAAAATGTTCTAATACAGGTTACTCAAAAACCCTCCTGAAATTTGACTGTTTGACCTTCATTTACAAATACAGTTACAGATCGAAGAATTCTGTATGATTTGATGAAACAATGATATCTATCGATATAGAAAAGATGGATGGCCATCACCGTGAGCTTGCAGTATTGATAACTGCGTACGATTTTTCATCGTTTTGGTTTTACCTCTGGGAGAGGTTTCGGGGTAAAGTGAACTACCTCGAAAAAAGTGCTTCTCTCCGTGGTGATATGGTATCCATATGTAATATAGCATTTTCCTTTGTGTATTCCCATGATTGTTCATCGATTTGCATTCAGATCTCACAATGTGACTCGAATGGGTGCCGTAAAAATAGTTTTCGGTAAAAGTTTGATTCTGCAAAGATTCTTCTCAACATAGGTCAACTTCTCATTTTTCGAATGCATATCTTGTGGAATTTCTGACAAGCAGGCAAAATGGAATATGACGAATAACTTCATCGGACTGGCTGATTTTCCTTCAATTTGAAACTTCCCGCAGAAGGCAAACAAATGCTCGTTCGAATGAACGGCCACAACGACCAAAACCTCCAAGTAGCGAACGAATTTAGGAGATCTTTTGCGTCCCCAAAAAGCAAAATACCATTTGTAGGTTGGAGCGTTTTGCTTAAAGGCGCAGGGTCACGTAACCGCAAACAAACCTGTTATCTCTATGATCTATATTGTTTCCCACACGTGGCCATTGTGTTCCGCTCAGATTTTGGTGGATGGGGTGAATCCACGATAAAGTTACTTCTAAAAATCCACCAATATCTCTCCAATCCTACAACGTATGAGTGTTTGGTTTATTTCTCTAGAAAATTCAAGAGTCCATCTTCAAATTAACACCTATATTTCGAGAAAAGTTGTGGAAAATCTCTGTGATATAGACTATCAAAAATCCTGAAAAATCATCGTTTGGAAAGAAGTTTGTTTACATTACGTGACGCTGCCCCTTTAAATTGCTCGCAGAAACACTTATATAAGTAAAGTCCTGGAAGACTACTTTTTCCCGCGTTTTAGGGTGGGTTATTCAAGCAAAATCTGCAGTTGATTTAGGCCATGTCCTTTTCTGGAAGCGTAGGTCCATGAGTCATAGTTTGAGGGCCCATCAGTCAGAGCTGCAAAAAGTTGTTGACCTTCCTCCAAACCTGAAATTTATGCTCTCAACCTTCCTCATTTTAACACAATATAAAATTACTGGAAAACAGCTCGACGGTGTTTGTAAACCATACAAAAACATGTAATTAGGGACCTTCCCATATAATTTGTCTGTTTGGGTGCAAGTAGCAGAGCTCTAATCAGGTTTTAATACAAGGGAGGCCACAGTCTTCAGGAAGCTATTTATTAATTGAAAGGTATTGGTGCAATGAAAGGAGAACAAAGAGTTCAAGGTGAGAACATCTAAAAGCTACTGGGTGTCCAAAAATGTACTCCTGTTTGCAAAATCGCCAAAATTTGATTACGAAAGTTATCATAAATTTTTCATCTCTTCTATCAACAATTCAAAGATATTTAATGGTGGTGAACTATCTTAACGGGTATGAAATAATGCAGCGAAAACCTCATTCTAAGCAACAGTGTTCAAGCAACATCGCTAATCTTGCCTTTAATAACCGTTACATTGACAATTTTGCAGTATTCTTCAAGTCCACAATGACATTTCACGTTTCATTCTGAGATTCACGACTAAACAAGAAACTCAATAGAACAAGGGAAAGTACTCAAATAAACATAGACTAAGTGCTTTCTTGCAGAAGGCTTCAAAACCAGGCAGCACTAAAAAGAGTTTGATTCACTTAATCGAAAAATAAATCAAAAGATCAGCTTTGCCTGCAAAAATAATTTTTTTTATCTACTGGTAAGAAAAAGAAATTTGAAGATCTGCCTTACAGTAAAATTTTGGTGATTTCGCAAGCAGAAGTACTTTTCTGGGACGCTTTTAAAAAATCTTTTTTTCCAGACACATATGCATATGTCCTCATAGACGTTCTCTCTTTCATCACATTGTCTGATCAAACCTGATTTTTCTTCTTTGATATAGTTTTGTAAGTAAGTAAGTAAGTAGTAGTTTTATAGTCTTTTATCTAGCCCAAGGCTACTCAAACGACTTTACATCTTACCCCCTGGTCACTATGCTTAGTAGCATATAGCAGGGTGCAGCCACAGACGGCGCTCATAACTACGGACCAGGTACCCATTTATACTCCTAGGTGGAGAGAGGCACAATTTGTGTTAACACCTTGCCCAAGGATGCTATCCTCAAATGTGGCCAGTGCCGGTATCGAACACACGACCCTTGGATTGTGAGCCCGACGCCTTACCACTGTGCCACCGAGGCCACAAATATAACCTCACCATCTGCATACTGTTGACATGATTTTTAATGGGTCTATGTATTTATTGATGATTCATTTTCTAAATCTATGCCAGCAATATGAAATATTATTTTTGACAACTAAACCTTCCTCAATTTTTGGCCAAAACCTTCCTCCAAACCAGGTTTGTAGGTTTGCAGTGTTTTTGCGTCTCTGCCATCAGTCTATCAATAGCGATAACTACGAATATGCAATCAGTCTAAACTTAACTCCCAACAATTGTCTATTTCCCTAGTCCTCTCATGAGTGGTGGGACACTAGTAAATTAGATTAGGTTAATTTAGCTTCTTTACCTACCTTGAAATGCCATAAGATTCTCTTCCTTGACATTGGCAGCCTTTCTCAGCCATAGTTCTTGCCTTGAACTGAAGAGCTCTATCAAATGTTTGGGCCTAAATTGAACTTTGTTATCTCCTGCGCATTGCTATGCCTACGCATTTCGAGACCACTGCGTAGGCATAGCAATGCGCAGGAGATAACAAAGTTCAATTTAGGCCCAAACATTTGATAGAGCTCTTCAGTTCAAGGCAAGAACTATGGCTGAGAAAGGCTGCCAATGTCAAGGAAGAGAATCTTATGGCATTTCAAGGTAGGTAAAGAAGCTAAATTAACCTAATCTAATTTACTAGTGTCCCACCACTCATGGTCCTCTATTGATTTTGTTAAGCAGTTTAACCACTCAGGGCTGCGGCCTCGGGTCCCTTTTGCAAACTCAGACCGGTCTGAGTTTCAGATCGGTTTGAAACTCATTTCGGCCTACGGTCAGAGCCCTTAGCGCGCTCACATGACACAGGCGAAATGAAACTCAGGTCGACCTGAAACTCATTTCGCTTTCTCAGGTCGGTCTGAGTTTTCAGGTCGACCTGAAATTTTCATGTGAGCAGAAAAATTTTTCATTTCGGGGCGAAATGACTTTTCAAAGCACGTGTGATTGACATTCCAGGCGTTCCTTTGGCAATCAAAACAATAAAGATTTCATTCAAAGTCACCCAGCTGGATCTAAATGCTATGATTCAATGCCAATATCTTCCACAAAACAATCACAATTGTTCTATTAGCGGAAGGAAAGCACGCATTGTTTGATATTCTCAAACCGGTGAGGGGGAAGCAAATTAGCAAACAAGGCCAGTACTCAAACCGATCTGAAACTCAGATCGGTTTGAGTTTTCTCATGTGAGGGTAGTCTAAGTCACGCTTGTTTACCTCGTTTTTAGGTTCTTTGTCTCTTGGTATAGCCATGCATTACCATTCAGATTCGCTGAAGATGAACCAAATTGATTCGAAACGTTCAATCAAAAAATATTTTCGTCTAACTAATTAAGTTTTTATACTTGGAATGTCTTAGTTCCTTAACTGTTTAGGTCACCTGGACTTGTCAAACATCAAACATCTTTGCAATAACATTCAATGACAAAACAATATCACGCAACACATGTCTAGTTAGTTAGTGAGTGGGGCGCTGTGCGAAGTGAAAGAAGCTGCACTAACATGGAATGGAATGGAGGTAAGTGGTGGGCATTTCTGGTCCATTTGACATTAAAAGATGCATTCCCCCTCCCCCCACCAGTTTCGCGACCGCTCATTCTTGCAGTCGGTTCAGTTCTGTTGGCATTACACCACATGCTCAATGCCGTCTCACCATCCCCGTCTCGAGACAATAAAGAAATCAGACCATAGTCTTTTGAAAGACAAATACGTATTCAATTTTATTCCATAGAATAAGAGACATCTTATATGAGAAGGCGTTGTTGACTCTGCCTTTGATGTGTTCACGATTGTGTGACGACATTGCCATATTTCCACATATATTACCACAGAGAGATTTCGTAACGTTTTGATTCTTTGAGAATAGTTTGCGGCATACCTCGAAAACATAGAATGTCAAATAACGTGAACATTAAGGATTGTACAGTGATTATCGTCATTTGATTCATCCTCCGTTTCATAAAACACCACTTCAATTGATAGCCTCGTTTTGGATATTATTCAAATTTCTATCATATGAAATTTTTGAGGCCAAATTCAGACTTAGCACCCAAACATTAGTTTAACGACAGGCTTTCATGTTGCTAGCGGTCGTAGTGATGATTCATTGACCACGTAAAGTTTGAAAATCTATAAGGGATTTGACCGTGAAAATGACTCGAGGTGTAAAGTTTCACCCCGAACGATTTTTTCACGGTCTGTCATAAAATCAACATTACAGTTGCCAGCAGTTTGAAAACACGTAACTAGGCTAAAGTTTGGGTGCTAAATCCAAATCTGGGCTCGAAATCTTTATGTGAACAATAGGAAGAAATTTTGACAAATTTCCAAACGAGGCTGCTTAATTGAAATGGTGTATTAAACTGCGTTTTCCACCGAATTATCCAATTTCGTTTAATAGTTGAAGCATTCACTGCTTTGAAACAGATCGGTCAATTTTCTATCAATGAATATCTCTGATACAAAACGAGATCAACACTAAAAAGTAGGTTTTTCAACATCGAGTGGCAATGTTATTATCAAGATTGAATTTTTGGACTGTTGATGAACTAAAGCTTGTTAAGAAACAATGCACAGTAAATGGATTTGAGGAATTCGGTTTAATTTTTCAGAGAATTTGGGAACGTTTTGCGTAATAAAACCTTTAGACTCAGTGATGATATTAGTTGACAGAGCAGAAACTGAGCAAAATGACGCCACCGATCAATCTGAGATAAGAAAATGTTTGGGTAGATGAGCTTTTGAGGACCAAGAAGAAAATATCAAGTGTTGCCTTATTTCGGGAACTGTTGCATGGAGCTAGGGCTAAAAGTTATGAGTTTTCATTCAGAGAGCACAGTTTGTGCTCTGTCATATTAGTTGGGTTCAGAACAAAAACCAGGCTTTAAAGAAAGGCCTGGTTTAGACATCGTCTTTTGCTATGTCATACTTGATTGATAATGCTAAGAATTTCCAAGTATCAATCCAATTTGACATGAAAATGATTTTTAAGTCGCCAGCCGTTTTAAATAGTTAAAACGACAGGGAGTTCAACTGCTCTGTCGTGTTAAAAGGCAGAGACACAACTTTAATTAAAGATGATCTGAGGCGAACATTTTTATTGATGCAGATGAACGGCACTGTCGAGAGATAGCGAATCATCATTAAATTTCTTTAATATGTCATTTCATAACCAAGTCATTCACTGAATCTAAGTTTCAGCTTATGATGTCATTTTGTTTGCTAATCACCTGGATGATATATGGAAGTATAGCTGTATCTGAATTTTGAAAGATTACAGTTGCAGGGTACATGACTTTTGCGGATGGACGGGGGTCTGCTGCCCGATTTTCAGAAAGATACCCTCTTCTAATTAACGACAGTGGCCATCAACCCACTTTTATGATGAATTTTGGCGGAAAACTATCCATTTTTGACAATTGTTTGCCAGTTTCTGGAAAACCCACCCATGTTTAAGGAAAATCTACCGAAAAAGGGACCCTTGTTTAGAGATTTTTGGACATATGGGCGGCACATACCCGTACCCTCAACATGTTATGTTACCCCCCTCCCCCGGGGGATTGCTTCATGATTTGATATGAATTTTAGAATAGCATGTTAATCGACAAAAGTCGTTTTATTAGATTTTTCTTTGAAAACATGGTCAGCCTTTTTTACTTTATTTGCATCTTACCAACAAGACGACGTCATCGGCTAATCGTACAAAACAGTGGATAACTCGAAAATGAAAAAATGAAGAAAATTATAAACGACATTCTTTATCATTCAACGTTGCTATCTATTTGCATCAATAAAAATTGTCACTTCACATCACCTGTAAAGGTGATCTGAAGCGAAAATTTTTATTGATGCAGATGAATAGCATTAGTAAGGGAAAATTGTTAAGAATCCGTGACCAAATTGGGGGGACTTTGGTTTGACACTTGTTTTGACATCAGAACACATATAAGATTGAAATAAAATTGGGGGTCCCTCTTGAAAATTCCAGGAACACCTTCACAGCGGCCCAAATAGCCAGGCTGCGGCTCTATTCAAGTTGTAAGCTCAATTTGACGCCATTATAACAAAAAGTTGAGTAAATTATGTTATCTAGTATGTAATAGATGCTAAGAAAACCATTTTGCACATCAGAGAAGGGATAAAACCAGTCCTGGTGGCATTTAACAGAGGAAAAATGCATATGCTCCTCCGCAGAGGCGAAAAAATTAAATTTTCTTCATTCTTGCAGCAAAAAATTTCCAAATGCAGTCAAGGGGTCATCAGGGAGTCCCAGACAATAGACTTTCGGAGTATTAAGATTGTTTGATGAAAATTATTAACTTCTGGCATTGCATTATGGGATAATTGGAAGAAAATAACAGAAAATTGGCCTGCTCTTCCTTGCTTCTAAGTTTGATTGATCGTTCAGTGATCCTCAACTTCCTCATCTTTTGCTTTTTCAATGTAGTGTCTTATTTTATATGCAAATTTGATATCTTATGCTTAGGACTCTTCTCGCTCGTATCGTTCAAAGATAAAACGCACCTGGTCTCTTTCAACATTTGATGGCACACCCCATTAGCTGCAGTTTGTAGAGCAATTCTGATATTACCAGTGCTACTTAGCTGGTGAACTTAATAACTAATACAACTTAAAGCTCGTTTGCAGTTGCATTGTACTGTGTCATATCGTAACCACACTGACTGGAGCTTATTCATTGCAGCAGTTGCTAACTTTTACTTCGATTGCTGTCTTCTTCATGTTCTATCAACGATACTACTTTCTTGACGTTCTTCCAGACTTCTACCTCCTTTCCTTCCTACCGATATTTGTGTGCTCAGCCTTATGATTGTTTAGTGGAAGGTGCCGTGACGGACTGGCCCATGGGGGACAACGGGAAATTTCCCAGTGGGCCCTGGTCAGGATAGATGCTTGCTGCTGGGTAGGTGTTCCGGAGATGTGCTGGTTTACGAACCATGCAGTTTCGTTTCGTGTGATTTTGTAGTTTTCTTACGTAGGCAGTTCAAGTTTGTAGTAATGTGTTCTAGAAGTTTTGTAGGTTTGATCATTTGATGTGGAAAAATGCTTGCTTCCAGCCAATCACTAAAAAGTTCTGCAGTGGTAAATGGTACCTTAACACACATCAAGCCATTTAAGTTGCGTACGCCTTTTGCTTTCACATCGGGTTCGTTGGCGCTTTTGTACATATGCGTTCATGGCAACTGTTCTTCTTTGAAGATGGGAAGTGTCTTTGATGGCGCTGTCTCTTTGCAAATTGCTTAAGCACCTTTATACTCATTGTAGAATGTTCTATTTTGGTCAGGTCATTGACCAAACAATTTTTAGGTCATTGTATATTTCCAACATGGGGTTGTTAGAGTAACACAGTGTCTGCAGCTTTTTGAGTTGCCAAGACGTGATGTTAATG
Source organism: Aurelia sp. 3 sensu Dawson et al. (2005) (assembly GCA_964020215.1). NCBI lineage: Eukaryota > Metazoa > Cnidaria > Scyphozoa > Semaeostomeae > Ulmaridae > Aurelia > Aurelia sp. 3 sensu Dawson et al. (2005). The sequence continues at coordinate 27,343,812 of OZ026572.1, read as the reverse complement.
GGATGCAAGGTCCCTGTCAAAATTTGGTCTCCGAAGCTTTCATTGCCACTGCAAGATATCAGGATAGAAGGCTATCAAAGGTAATTTAAGAAGCTGAATTCCTCTATCGATATACATGCATGAGTATACCAAACCAGGAGGTTACGGGCATATCAGATGACTGCATAATTGTAGAAGACCAGCTATGCGTTTGATCTTCGACAGCGAGACGAGCCCTAAGCATAAGATATCCAATTTGCATATCAAATGGGAAACTATGTGAACAGCCAGATTGGATTTGTTTTTTGGTCATATCCTCAGAAGAAGCAGTACTACATCCTTGCGTATAAGCCATGAAATTAAGCTCTACTTCAAAAAAAGCCAGATGATGCAGAGGAAAACCATGAATAACACTGCCCCAAGTACCAACTAATGTTTGATCTTGTATTATAAAAAGAATATGGCTACTGAGAACAAAGCTAGATCTAGAGGAGTTGAGGAGCATGACACAAGATCGAGATGACTGGTGACAACTATCGAGGAACACTATGAGAGATAGAGGAACAGCGACGTCCGTCAGTGAAGCAGTTGATCTCCCATCAGTCAAATAGGAATCTGCTCGTTGGAACGAATTTTTTATTGGGGATGGGGGCTGAAACAAAAATTGGGGTCCGAGGGCTTGCACCCCGGAATATTTTTCAGAACCACGCCTTTCAGATCTTTTGAAAACGCTCTTCTCGAAAAATTGCCATCGAAAGAAGCCAAGGATCACTACCGATGGGAGCCCTTTCAGTAAAATTGTTTGATTTCTTTTAGTTGCATGACATCAAAAGTTATTGAATTCTAGATAGATTCCGGTAGCTTCTAGAATATATATGCTTTTGGATTTTTCATTTCAACAAACTTGGCTTTCAAAACCCTTTCAACTTACAAAACCAACAAACTTAGGCAAATTATAGAAGTGGCTGAAGCCCCCAAGCCCCCCGCTTCCGAAGGGCCTGAAGAATTCACCAACCAAAAGTTTATGACACATTAGCCAACTACAGTAGATGATCTAGAATCCTAGAAGTCCCAGATTATCTTTTCCTGTTAAAAATCTATGAAGTTAGGTAAATTTTGCCTGATGTGGTAGGCTCTACCAACATCGCTAAGAATTGGAGCTCCGAAACAAAGTGAATTGGTTGTTGACGGCTGCATTAACGATGAATAAGAAACTTTCATAATAAACTGAAACAAATCCACAGACACTGAGGAGAAAGCTAAGAAGACAAAGTGGAGGGTTATTGAAAGATCAGTCAAGTTTGGAGGCAAGGAAAAGCGGGCCAATTTTCTGCTATTTTGCTCCAAATATCCCAAAATGCAATGCCAGTAGTTAATAATTTTCATCAAACAATCTTAATACTCCGAAAGTCTATTGTCTGGGACTCCCTGACGACCCCTTGACTGCATTTGGAAAATTCTTGCTGCAAGAATGTAGAAAATCTAATTTTTTTCGCGTCTGCGGAGGAGCATATGCATTTTTCCTCTGTTAAATGCCACCAGGACTGGTTTTATCCCTTCTCTGATGTGCAAAATGGTTTTCTTAGCATCTATTACATACTAGATGACATAATTTACTCAACTTTTTGCTATAATGGCGTCAAATTGAGCATGCGACTTGAATAGAGCCGCAGCTTGGCTATTTGGGCCGCTGTGAAGGTGTTCCTGGAATTTTCAAGAGGGACCCCCAATTTTATTTCAATCTTATATGTGTTCTGATGTCAAAACAAGTGTCAAACCAAAGTCCCCCCAATTTGGTCACGGATTCTTAACAATTTTCCCTTACTACATTGTTGAACGATGAAGAATGTCATTAAAAATTTTTTGATACTTCGTTTCACCTTCGAATTATCCACTAATTTGTACGATTGACTAATGACGTCATTTTGTTTGTAAAAAGTACGAGAAAGTATACAAGGTTGACCACGTTTCCAAAGGGAAATAAAGTCAACGACCTTTCCTTCAAATGAAATGCCTTCTAAAGGTCACATCAGGTGATGAAACAATGTTTATTGCATTTATTTTGCTCAGCTGAATTGTCTCCTAAAAGTGTAACCTTCCAAAGATCAGATACAGCTTCTTTCCATATAGAGTCCTAATAATTTGCAAACAAAATGACGTCATCACCTGACACTTAAAATCATTGGATAACTTAAAAACGAAATGAGATATCAAAATAATTTCAACAGGATTTCTTATCAATCGACGGGACTCTTCGCTTGCATCAATAAAAATTTTCGCTTCAGATCACCGTTAAACCAACGGTGTTAGGACACGAATGTTTTGATTGATTATTTGTTTACCTTGTTGTGATCTCTGTGTCTTGTTTTGTTGTCTTGTTTTCTGTTTTTTTTCGTTTTCAACTGGGCGTGCTTAGGCTCAACCGCTCTCCAAGTTGTTCGAATACAGCTCCCTTGTATTTCTGTGTCTTAGTGCGCCTTCGCACAAGATAGGTTTTAAAACCGAAAAATCCTATCTTGTGCGAAGGAGCACTAAGACACAGAAATACAAGGGAGCTATATTCGAACAACTTGGAGAGCGGCTGGGCCTAAGCACGCTCAGTTGAAAACGAAACAAAACAGAAAACAAGACAACAAAACAAGACACAGGGATCAAAACAAGGTAAACAAATAATCAATCAAAACATTCGTGTCCTAACACCCTTGGTTAAACAGCGCATTTCTTCGACGTTTAATTAATCAATTCTAGGCATCGATTACCTTGGGTACAAGAGCCTCAAGAAAAAAGGCTCTGGTACCCAGGGTAGGCAATGATATGCAGTTCCTGAGATCAGCCCCTGCCCTTGGCCATTTCAAAAAAATTACTATTCTAACCACTATATTTTCAAACTAACACGACAAAAGACGATGTTTAAATTAGATTTTGAGTACAGCAAGTTCTGCCGTTTTTAATGCAGTTCGATCATGGGTGAAAGGAAACGAAATAATTGTTATTTTATAAAATGTATATGTAAATCATACCTGTGTCTTTACTGTTGTTTCTTTTTGCCTTTCCTGGCTTTCGTCTGCATCCCTTCCTCAGCTCAACCTGAACTCGTTGATTCAAGTTTGCAATGGCCTAATTCACTTTCTCTGTAAAAGTGAGGCTGTCCTTGTTTGCGGTTTTGTGATGGCGGGAAACTGCAAACGAGGACAGCCTCGCTTTTACATAGAAACTGAATTAGGCCACTGCAAACTTGAATCAACGAGTTGAGGTGATGAAGGGTTGCAGAGGAAAGCCAGGAAAGGCAAGAAGAAACCATGATAAAGACACAGGTATGATTTGCGAATACATTTTATAAAATAACAATTATTTCGTTTCCTTTCACCCATAGTACGATTCGGCGCGCCAAAAATATGATTTTTCGACACAGCAAAATTTGGCCTAAGATTTGAGAATTTGTGTGTTTAAGCGTGATGAGAACCGTTATGGAGGAAGAGTCGAAGAGCAAAGCAGTTAAATTTGTTATTAGTAAGGGATTCCTGTCGCGGGGGGATTGGGTGGGCGTACGTGACTTGTGGATAGGCAGGTGTCTACCGCCCAATTTTCAGAAAGCTACCTTCTTATAAATACCAAAACTTGCCGTCATACCCACTTTTGTGATGAACTTTGGCGGAAAACTATCCTTTTTTTTATTATTTTTGCCCATTTTCTACCAAACAAACCCATTTTTAAGGAAAAGCTACCGAACAAGGGATCCTTGTTTAGAGGATTCTGGGCCTAAAAACCCACCTATATGAGCGTCACGTAACCCTCAAAATGCTATGTACTCACACCAGGATTCCTGTCAACTTGAGACCTCTACGCAAAGATTATTATCCATGCTTTACCATAGCAAGTTTAGATGGACTAAGTTAAAGTTGTTGTGGGTCACATGTACCATAGCGGCCATTTTGTCGCAATTTCATGCAACATCGCCGAAAATGTTGCCATGTACAAAAATGTTCATCAATGCTCTTTCGACTTGCTGCCAACATTTTGGAAGCAGCATACCGCACAAACACATACACAAGATTTGACATACGTGTAGGAAAGTTTCGGCAAGAATGTTGCAAACAAAAGTCGGTCCGTGGCCATGTTCTTAAAAGGGCCTTTGCAAACAGCATACTTGTGAAACATGAAAATGGCAACGACAACGAGACCACAAAAGAATCTTTCACAAAGCAATCCTGTCGTAAAGAGTCTTAAAAAATACACACTTTTAAACCACATATTTCATGTATCGGATCCGTCTTTCATTTACCAATCATCAAATTTTAATTCCCATGATCTCGGCCTTTTAACTACATAGCAGAATAAATTATTAGAGTTTGCACTTTTCCTTAGTAAGTTGTTCCTTGGCCAAATATCTGAAGTTCTGAGGCTTTTCGCAACCAGATGAGCATCGTTGTTATCGGCATCCTCTATCAGCTTCTGTGCGATATACTTACTACTTTTAACTACAGAGCAAGCCGCTAACAAGGGCAAATTTTGTACAGTAAAAACCAGCGTATGAGAGCCTAGTGATTAAGAACATGCAAGCTGAAATTCTGAAGTTAGACCCTCAAGAGTCGCAAGAACCCTTCAGCCTGAAATAGCTCCTTATTTGTAGATATCATAAAATTAGATCGCAACTGCAGTTGCTTTGTCATTGAACCTGTACAGACTAATAATACTATATATGCATATTGCAAAGAAATGCTTTGAAAGCTTTTCATTGCATTCTGCCGTAAAATTTCTGATTCTTCCACAAACTTATGTTGTAAATAAGATCTCATGAACTCAAGTGCTGTGAACTGACAGTAAAAAAATGAGCGTGAAGTTTCAATCTGAACAAACGAAGCCGAGCGGACGGAATTTTAGACAATAAAATCTTAGTCACGCGGAACATTCTATTCATATTCATGGCAACATTTTCACACAGTAACAAAGGATTTCCTGTCCAATCGGAAAATTCTACTGAATAGAAATCAGCCTTTATACACGGATTTTCACTGTAATACAATAGCATCAGATGCTTTGGTTCACATCTCACTTCAAAGTGATTAGCAAATGCAGACAAAAGAAATTCTCTCAACCAGTCATTCAAAACAAACATAGCCACAAAATCAGTTTTCTGGAATTGCTGTACCATAAAACTACATATCAGTACTACTTCGATAAAGGTTCATTCTTGTCATACCTGCAAGAACCGCCTTCGTCTTACCCTGGGTACCAGAGCCTAAACAAACTTTAAATTTTTTCAAAATTTTTAATTGGCTCTGGTACCCAGGGTGCCTTCCACTAAGCCACACTGACCAGTAAAGAACGTGGCGACAGAAACTCGTCGCTGATTGACCCTTTTTTGCCATTTTTACAGTTCTAGGGAGACAAGACTCTCATTGGAGCAATAAGAACAACGACAATTCAGCTCAACGATATAATCTTAACTGGAGGGTCCTTATGGAGTGAGGCTAATAGCTAATCTTGTGATTGGTTCTAGAATTAGAAAGTTTAGCCCCCCCCCCCCCCAGGGCCACCCGGTTTTAAATCATGCTGCCAAAACACTGATGATTACCAGATCAATTTCTCTTTGTGTATTTAGCTTCTAGTTTGTCCCAAAATTCCAGAAAGAACTACAAGCTTTCACCGTAGACTTGCAGGACAATAAATAAAACACTACAATAACCATGGGCAGTTCGACACTATTGTTGTGACACTATTGTTGTGCTGTCTGAACTAACCATGAAACAGTAATGATTCAGTATTCACCAAGTCAAACAATGTTTGTATTCCGTTACAACATCGTCCCGAGCTACATCGTCCAAATTCGGTTAGGCCCGAGCTACAATTCTGAATCCCAACTAAACTGCAAAAACATTCCGCTTCCCAAAGTTACTCTAAGAAAATGCCCTCGCAGCGACAGGCCCTTGAGAGAAAAGTCCCTACGAAGGCATTTCAATACTTTACAAGTAATATGATATAAGAAACAAGTGGAAATAAAGGAAAATATGTTAAGAATTCCTCCACGAAAATAATCAATTTCTTATGATATATTTTCCCAGGACTGGATTTTCTCAATTTTTTGCTATCTAAGAGTTGAGTTACTTATAAGCAGTTTATTATCAAAAAAATACATATAGTCGGTAATTACTGCTTTGGTGAACCAAAAGTTTGACGTGGCTCGATGCCTCAGTTTAAAGTTCAATTTATAAGTCTGTATTTGCAATACATTAATTTATTTTCAGCCATATAACAACACCTGTAGACGACGTTTGTCCAGTTTCATCGCCTGTGTAATGATTTATGTAATCCATTTCTTAAACGGCCCTTAAAAGTTTGAGATATACTTAGCTCTTACGTTGATGTTAAGTCTGAGAAAACAAATCTGTTCTTTTTAGTTAGCTCTCAAAGCAAAGCGCATGTGATGGCATTGACCTTTTTCATATTTTACCTGCTTAAGTGAAGAAGTGATTCAAGTCCAATCGAAATGTCGGCGAATCGAGTGATTACGAGAAGCCACTACGCAATCATTAAATATTTGGTTCTTCGACAAGAACCCTTTTCTCCCTACCTGTTGAGTCGGAAAAATGTATTCACAGCTAGAAATGTCTCGCAACAAAAACCACAGGGACCCCAGGAAAATGTATCAACGCCCAAGTGAAAATGAGTCCCTCGTCCGTTGCCTCCTTCGTGATTCACCGATCACTGATCTGTTCACCAGTCCATCAAATTTAGACGAATTAGAAAATTGCTCCTCAGAAAAGTGGGGATGTCCACGCCAGCCCCTATGCAGAGCCACAGTAAAAGAACTGTATATACAATTTTTTCATCCTTGTTTATCAATGGCATTTATCTATCATTGTTCTATTTCTTCTAGACTACAAAACAAGGACGATTAACCAACAGCCCCAAAATGATGTTCATCGTGAAGAACGCAACACCATCCGTACCGGCGAATGGTTCGTCAGTCAGCCCTTCACAAATGCATTTCGGAAAGTTCCATCCATTTTACCACACATTTCTTCTTTTGGTGGCAATTCTGATGATCTTACATAACGCCCTGGTTCTGTTTCTTTATGCCAAAACAAGAATGCTGCGTAACTCTACCAATTTTCTTCTTGCATGTTTAGCGTGTGCTGATTTTGTCACTGGCCTTCTTTCAATCCCCCTGACTATTGCATCTGCAGCATTATCCTTTAGAGGTTATGACACGCTTTACTTGACGTCAAATATCATTAATGATTTCACCACCGTTATCATTGTGCTCAATTTGTTGCTTATTACTTTGGAGCGATACATTGCTTTGTGCTATCCTTATATCCATCCGGAGATTGCAAGAAAGTCTGTGGTGATGTGTGTGGTTGGTTGTGTTTGGCTGTTTGCCATTCTTGTGGCATTGATTCAGCTAATATGGACATACCCGATGTTGCAAGGCAAGGAAGTGGACATTTCCAAACCCTACAAGATCTATTCGCTTGTGATTTTGATTGGGATCTTCTTCGTGCCGTCTGTTGCAATGAGTTTCTTCTTCATATCTATGCTTTCAGTGGTCAATAGAATCTTCAAAGAAGATACAGTGCGTGGAATGCATAAGATGAAAGGGAGAAGATCGCAGAAGAAAGCTCTTCTTGTCTTCTTTGCAATGTTTCTCAATCTCCTCATCTGCTGGACACCTCTCATGACCATCCGCTTGGCATTGGATATTGATGAAGATTTCAGGCCCAGCAAGATCGTTCTAGAAAGCCTTCTTATTCTGCGAGTCTGTTCATCGCTCTTCAATCCACTCATCTACGTGTGGTGCAAGAAAGACTTCAAGAGAGCATTCTTCCGTATCTTCTGCAAGGTACGATACATGCAAAGAGAAACGACACGCTGCACACCACAAGTCTCAAGGAATCACATGACAGCAAAGGAATCTCTGTTGTGATATGTGGAGCAGAGAGCATGTGGAAAGAAGCAATGGCAAATCAGTTCATTGATGGCAATGGCATTGCCTAGAAGCAGAAGAAGTTTACGAAGCAGTCAAACCCTGCGACTTCAGAAGATAGCATGATTCGTGATTCGAGATTCATGAATCATAATTCATGATTCATGATTTTGTGACTTGTGATTCTGAGTTCACAGGATTGTTTACTATTATGACTCAAATGTATTCAAAGATAAAGTGAGTGGAGCAAGATGTTCAACGAGTTTTTGAAATGAGAACATATCTCGGTATGCAAGATAAACCAATTCATTGTCACAAGAATTACGGCCATGAAACTGTCTGGGAAAGATACATCACATCGAAGGAAGACATACATTAATACATGAAGACCGGAGTTTAGACTGTACAAGGCTGACTAGTGATTGAGAAATAAATTTATTCAGAAGACCAGCCTGAAGCAGACTTCAAATATTGAGATGTATTAAACACTTCAAAGCATACATTATCCTTCATTCAACAAGATTGAGTGAAATTTTGCACTCTCAGACAACTTTTCTTTGAGAAATTGACTCCCACAAGAGCGAATTCTGTTTTGATATATGGGAAACTATTGTACTTTAGAGAATTATCATCAAAGAATATCGAGAGGAGCGTGTACGCGAATAATTGACAGAATTCCTCACAAACAATTCAAATTTCAAGGTTGCATTAATGTGAAATTAAAATATAGATCGGGAACCAAGTTTCCACAGCACTTTCAAGAAGATATGAAATATCAAGACAAAGTATGAACAAGTATTCTTTTCGTTATTCATCAAAGATTTCTTTCCCTTGACGGGCACAAATACTTTTAGATCTAAGCTTTGAAGAAGGAGACTTCGGTAATGATTTACACGTATTTTATATAATAAGACACAGCTTTTAAGAAGTGCTAGGCTCAATTTGTCGAAAGTTATGAAACCACCCCACCTGAAGTCAAAAGCTAAGAAACTTTTGCAATTTGCAGAGATAATGTTTCAGTTTCACTCAAATATATTTTGACCAGTAATAGCAACTGTTTAGACACTATTTTGAGTGTGAATTATATCATTTACTTGTTTTAAAGTGAATAACCTGAGTTAAAAGATGAGATCGCATAAGTTTATAAATAGCCTATTGTATTTGGTAATCCAGCTCGTGGCGAAAGAAAGCAACGCCAACGAAAACAATGCAGGGATTAGGCGTCTCTTTGTCCTATTCTTAGGCAAGCACTATATATCTCAGGTCATTCACTTTGAGCTCTTATCAAACCTATTAAGAAACTGCCTACCAACTCCGGACCTTAGTTTCTTTTAAAAGGAAATACATGTAATCAAATGAAGAGGATGCAAATTCCGGTTGTCCCCAAAACCTACTCCCGTTTTGAAAATCACCAATCTTTATCAAAGCACCGATTTTCATTTATTTTTTTGTCAAGTAGGCCATCGAACAAATTATTTTCCCAGATATAACTGATCTTGTAATTGGTTTAGAATTGAGCGAAATCAGCTCTTTTTAGAGCTGCCGGGCTTTGAATGTCATACTGCAAAAAGTACTGATCCTTGGCGGCTATCTTTAAAACCCGGCATCCGGAATTTCCGGCGGAATATTTAGAAAATCCGGAATTTCCGGATTTCTCGAGAAGACCCGGAAATTTGAGATTTTCCAAAGATTCCGCTGGAAATTCTGGATTCCGGGCTGTAAAGATAGCCGATCATTGCCTGCCCTCTTGCAATGTTTCAATGTCAGATAAGCTTATCTCCTTTTATGATTGCGAAAAATTTGAAAGATTAAGTTCCGACTTTGTTAGTTCACAAAATGTGTTGCCATATAGTGAACACCTGTAAAACACCTTCAGCAAGATTCTGAACTCTCTTCATGATTAACAGTAAACAGCTGTTCTAGATTTTGAAATTCGATATAACAAACTTACAGATGCAAATGGACGGGTCATGTTAGGTAATAAGTTCGAAAAGTTTGAAAAGATATTGTCTATGGAAAATAGACTTAACAGGGAACAAATGAAAAGATATCTATCAATGATTCACACACACACACAGAAAAGATAAACTTCAAACAGAGTTGTCTTTTTGTAAAATAACTCACCGAGCAGTGTAGATCGACTTGCCTTCTGAAAACTTGTCAAAATATGTATCAAGGTTGCACACTTAGACACACAGACGTCAAATTCAGTACATGTTGTCAGGATCAAATCAAGTTCAGTTTCTATAGCCAAAATTGCATTAGCCATACATTGATATAGGACATCTAATTCTTGATAATCTGCAAACTTTAAATGAATAGAGGATAACATAAATGATAATTACGCTCCTGAAGAGCCTTGAACCATTTAAAAAAGTTTAGATCACGTCAAAATAAGATTAAGCTAAAAAAGATTTAAACCTGAGTTTATTTCAGATATACCATATTCGATGAATTGCTAATGAATAGATCTAAGGATACAATAAAATTTCGTAGATCATGATGAAGATCTCTCGCACAACTTAAAGACCGTAGGTTACATAGACGTAGGAACCGGGGGAGCACTGGGGGCTCATACCCCCAAGAATTTGCAGTAAACAAAGAAGTGCCCTTTTTATTCTTTGCATGCTGCATAGGTTACAAGAAAACACAAAGAGCGCCTAACCATAGTAGTAGTGGAAGTAGCAGCAGTATAGTAATAGCAATTTGTTTTGAGTGGCCATATCAGGATTTCTAGCTACTTTAAGCTAATTTAGATCCACTATGCATGCTGCGGTGAGCCATGGGACCCCTAGTTTAACGTCCCTTCCGAAGGACGGCGTTGCGAGGTCGAGCCTTTCCAGTTGCCTTGCGTTGTCGGGTTGCGAGGTCAAGCCAATTTCCAGTTGCCTTGCATTGTCTGAGATCACCAATCCGGAGTTTGACTTCACTCCGCTGAGCTTAACTTAATCATCTGACGAAAACTGTATAAGCCGTTCGGCCAGTCACACTGCCAGTATCTGCATCTTTATGCATACAGATTTGGTTGGGTTAAGCTATAAGAATTTAGCTTTAATTAGTGGCTTATCAATTTCAAACGGTTCCCCAATGGTTAACGTAGATACCTCTATGCTTGCTGAAGTTCACCTATGGTGCCATTTTTCATTTTTCTTTACCTTTAATTATAAATTTTGATGTGCTTCATGAATTTCCTTTAGCCAAGAGGCTAGAGCTCTGTCTTGGGCGTGGAAGCAAATTTGAACTTCCAAAATTAATATTTTAGCTCTCAAGGCACGAAAGACATCAACAACAACAAATGAGGTAAGCATACGGCTCAAATCATTAAAAGGGTGGATGTAAAATTCTGTTACATTTTTCCTACAATTAAAGTGCTTGAAAAGATTTTAGGTGATTTGCTGTAAATCTGCCGTGAAAGTTTTTTGATGTGTTGACTAGTTTGAAAGTAGCGGCATTATATAATTTTGAAGCTGTGACGTCATGAAATGTCTAAATCCGAAACAAGAAGAGCTACAGATCTTTCCTTGCCACTAGACTTATTACGTTGAGTCCTAGTAATCGCTACCACCCACCCCTCGCTCATACTAGTATGAGCGAGGGGTGGGTGGGTGGTAGTGATTACTACGATTCAACGTAATAAGTCTACCTTGCCACCACATTGTAGACCTTCATTAACTACGACTTTCTTGAAGATTGTATCAATTTTCTTTAACTAATAGACCTTTTAGTTATTCTGAAAAAGAATCTTAATCGAACGATACTTTGATACATTTTGTAGAATTTTCGAATGTTCACAATGGTGATAGAAGCCGTAACGCCACTCGATCGAATCTCGTGTATAAAAATGTATAAAAATAACGCTCGATCCAGGCTCTTTTGCCGAATAGCTAAAAGGTCTATTTACGATTTACGATGATCTAATTTTTTCGAAGTTTTCAATAAATGTTTACAAAAATATCAAAACACCGCCATTTTAAAAATAATCAAGATATCAAAAGATTGCTACGACAAATCTACAACAAACCGCCTAAAGTTCCTTTCAAGTTCATAGAAAATGTGATACAGTTTTACACCCACCTTTTTAAAGATTTAAAACATTTTAGCCCTATGCTTGTTAAAGTAACCATCGAGTAAATGTATGTATGTATGCATGTATCATTCGCCGCAATTAAAAGTATTTAAAGGTTTAATAGCATAAAAATAGATACAATACAACATATAAGATTAAAAACGTAAAGAAAAACGCATCCCAATAGACCTTTTAGTTATTCTACAAAAGAGCCTGGATCGAGCGATATTTTTAAACATTTTTATACACGAAGTTCGATTGAGTGGCGTTAGAGTTTCGATTGCAATTGTGCACATTCGAAAATTCTACAAAATGTAGCAAAGTATCGTTCGATTGAGATTCTTTTTCAGAATAGCTAAAAGGTCTATTACAGTGGCAGGGAAAGCATTGAAAGGTCAAGGTAACCTACCCTGGGTACCAGAGCCTCAAAATATTTTTTGGCTCTGACCCAGGGTAAAGGTAACCTTGATTCCGTAATGGTCCACTTATATGTGCGCTTTCGTAATTGATTAGCGATGGATTCAAGCAAAATTCACTTCACTGTCTCCGATCAAATCAGCATACCCCTTTGGGATATCTGTTAAATCAAATATTCTGCCACAAAGGATCAGTGCTGACCAAAAGTCTTAAAAATTCATGTAATATTCCCCTTATAGGTGCACTTTTGAAATTGATTAGCGATTGATTCAAGCAAAATTCACTTCACTTCACTTCATTTCACTGGCTCCAGTCAAATCAGCATACCCCTTTGGGATATCTGTTAAATCAAATATTCTGCCACAAAGGATCAGTGCTGACCAAAAGTCTTAAAAATTCATGTAATAGTCCCCTTATAGGTGCACTTTTGAAATTGATTAGCGATTGATTCAAGCAAAATTCACTTCACTTCACTTCATTTCACTGGCTCCAATCAAATCAGCATACCCCTTTGGGATATCTGTTAAATCAAATATTCTGCCACAAAGGATCAGTGCTGACCAAAAGTCTTAAAAATTCATGTAATAGTCCCCTTATAGGTGCACTTTTGAAATTGATTAGCGATTGATTCAAGCAAAATTCACTTCACTTCACTTCATTTCACTGGCTCCAATCAAATCAGCATACCCCTTTGGGATATCTGTTAAATCAAATATTCTGCCACAAAGGATCAGTGCTGACCAAAAGTCTTAAAAATTCATGTAATAGTGCCCTTATAGGTGCACTTTTGAAATTGATTAGCGATTGATTCAAGCAAAATTCACTTCACTTCACTTCATTTCACTGGCTCCAATCAAATCAGCATACCCCTTTGGGATATCTGTTAAATCAAATATTCTGCCACAAAGGATCAGTGCTGACCAAAAGTCTTAAAAATTCATGTAATAGTCCCCTTATAGGTGCACTTTTGAAATTGATTAGCGATTGATTCAAGCAAAATTCACTTCACTTCACTTCATTTCACTGGCTCCAGTCAAATCAGCATACCCCTTTGGGATATCTGTTAAATCAAATATTCTGCCACAAAGGATCAGTGCTGACCAAAAGTCTTAAAAATTCATGTAATAGTCCCCTTATAGGTGCACTTTTGAAATTGATTAGCGATTGATTCAAGCAAAATTCACTTCACTTCACTTCATTTCACTGGCTCCAATCAAATCAGCATACCCCTTTGGGATATCTGTTAAATCAAATATTCTGCCACAAAGGATCAGTGCTGACCAAAAGTCTTAAAAATTCATGTAATAGTCCCCTTATAGGTGCACTTTTGAAATTGATTAGCGATTGATTCAAGCAAAATTCACTTCACTTCACTTCATTTCACTGGCTCCAATCAAATCAGCATACCCCTTTGGGATATCTGTTAAATCAAATATTCTGCCACAAAGGATCAGTGCTGACCAAAAGTCTTAAAAATTCATGTAATAGTCCCCTTATAGGTGCACTTTTGAAATTGATTAGCGATTGATTCAAGCAAAATTCACTTCACTTCACTTCATTTCACTGGCTCCAATCAAATCAGCATACCCCTTTGGGATATCTGTTAAATCAAATATTCTGCCACAAAGGATCAGTGCTGACCAAAAGTCTTAAAAATTCATGTAATAGTCCCCTTATAGGTGCACTTTTGAAATTGATTAGCGATTGATTCAAGCAAAATTCACTTCACTTCACTTCATTTCACTGGCTCCAATCAAATCAGCATACCCCTTTGGGATATCTGTTAAATCAAATATTCTGCCACAAAGGATCAGTGCTGACCAAAAGTCTTAAAAATTCATGTAATAGTCCCCTTATAGGTGCACTTTTGAAATTGATTAGCGATTGATTCAAGCAAAATTCACTTCACTTCATTTCACTGGCTCCAATCAAATCAGCATACCCCTTTGGGATATCTGTTAAATCAAATATTCTGCCACAAAGGATCAGTGCTGACCAAAAGTCTTAAAAATTCATGTAATAGTCCCCTTATAGGTGCACTTTTGAAATTGATTAGCGATTGATTCAAGCAAAATTCACTTCACTTCACTTCATTTCACTGGCTCCAATCAAATCAGCATACCCCTTTGGGATATCTGTTAAATCAAATATTCTGCCACAAAGGATCAGTGCTGACCAAAAGTCTTAAAAATTCATGTAATAGTCCCCTTATAGGTGCACTTTTGAAATTGATTAGCGATTGATTCAAGCAAAATTCACTTCACTTCACTTCATTTCACTGGCTCCAATCAAATCAGCATACCCCTTTGGGATATCTGTTAAATCAAATATTCTGCCACAAAGGATCAGTGCTGACCAAAAGTCTTAAAAATTCATGTAATAGTCCCCTTATAGGTGCACTTTTGAAATTGATTAGCGATTGATTCAAGCAAAATTCACTTCACTTCACTTCATTTCACTGGCTCCAGTCAAATCAGCATACCCCTTTGGGATATCTGTTAAATCAAATATTCTGCCACAAAGGATCAGTGCTGACCAAAAGTCTTAAAAATTCATGTAATAGTCCCCTTATAGGTGCACTTTTGAAATTGATTAGCGATTGATTCAAGCAAAATTCACTTCACTTCACTTCATTTCACTGGCTCCAATCAAATCAGCATACCCCTTTGGGATATCTGTTAAATCAAATATTCTGCCACAAAGGATCAGTGCTGACCAAAAGTCTTAAAAATTCATGTAATAGTCCCCTTATAGGTGCACTTTTGAAATTGATTAGCGATTGATTCAAGCAAAATTCACTTCACTTCACTTCATTTCACTGGCTCCAATCAAATCAGCATACCCCTTTGGGATATCTGTTAAATCAAATATTCTGCCACAAAGGATCAGTGCTGACCAAAAGTCTTAAAAATTCATGTAATAGTCCCCTTATAGGTGCACTTTTGAAATTGATTAGCGATTGATTCAAGCAAAATTCACTTCACTTCACTTCATTTCACTGGCTCCAATCAAATCAGCATACCCCTTTGGGATATCTGTTAAATCAAATATTCTGCCACAAAGGATCAGTGCTGACCAAAAGTCTTAAAAATTCATGTAATAGTCCCCTTATAGGTGCACTTTTGAAATTGATTAGCGATTGATTCAAGCAAAATTCACTTCACTTCACTTCATGTCACTGGCTCCAATCAAATCAGCATACCCCTTTGGGATATCTGTTAAATCAAATATTCTGCCACAAAGGATCAGTGCTAATCAAAAGTCTTACAAATTCATGTAAAAACATAGCATACAGTAAAATGTCATCGATAAACGCAAAGAAATTTCGTACTAACTTTTATAAAAGGCGGCATAGATCCCAGATCAAAGGGAATTAAACATATTGTAAAAAATAAAAAAATATATAAATTGTGGCAGATATAATTACAAGGTGATCATTGAATCAGATTTAAATGATTGTTTGCTCGGGCCAGGCTCCCCAATTTAAATTCAATCACTTTTTGAAATGCAATTAGTAACTGTTTGACCTGAAATTCAGAATGCTGAAACAGCTGTCTTGAGGGATAGCGAACGGACTCTTGAAGTTGCGAATATTTGTACACCTGACAGCTCCTAAAAACAAAGATAAGTGCTCATGCATGTTTGTCGAGAAACATTATTGCTCATGTCCAGAAATATTCTTTGAATGTATAATCAAGAGTGCAAGGACAGCCAAGTTATTATTAGATATTACTTATTTTTTCTTGATTTGTTATTTCCTCTTTGGTTCATCTCAATTTTCACTTTCAATTTGGCTAACCGTTTTGTTGTTTTGTCATTCAAATCTAATTCTCGTGAAATACTGTGTGTCAGTATGCCTTTGCAGAAGAAAGGCTTCATATTGCGAATTCTGCAAAAGCCCCTTTTTGCTTGAAGATTTACATCTAACTAGGCAGGGTGGTAGGAAGCATGTTAAACCTGTTATATGACACTAGGCACTTTCATGAAACTAAAAGGGCACTTTTTTCGTGGTAATTAAAATCCATGACGGGAGAAGCCGTAAGCCATTACACACCCCAGTAACGACCCTGCTGAAACGTTGCCCCGCCAAGGTAAAAGGGATGACCCGCCAGGAAAATGTGTTTCCCCGCCAAGTTTGAGTTTAAAGCACTCTGCCAGCCTTGCTTCCCCCTTGAAAGTTTTGTTTCCCTGTCAAAAATTATACAAATTCTATTACAGACAATTGTTGAAAAGTTTTATTTCCCCGTCACGATGTTTTCAATCCCCGCTGAAAATGTATAATTTCATAATTTTCCCGCTGTAATTTAATGTCTGTTTGTTTTCAATTTGTTTTGAGTGGGCTTGTCAGGATTTATAGCTACTGAATGCTAATTTAGACCCACTGTGCATGTCGCATCCAGGCATGGGACCCCTAGTCCCTTCCAAAGGATGACGAGGTGAGTTGTGAGGTCAGGCCTCCGTTGTCACCCATCCGAAGTCTGACCTCGCCTTACCAAGCTTAACTTCAGTCACCTGACGAAGAATGTATAAGCCACTCGGCCACTCACTGTCCGGCGGGGTCGTTACTGGGGAGTGTGCCGTTGTTTTTCAAGCAAAGCAAACATTTTTAAAACTGATAAATGATTGATTTCTTAACATTTTACATTCGCAGTAACTGCTTATAAAAAGCTACTTCTTAGTATGCAAATTGTAAGTCCCTGTAAGATATGTATAAATAAAAACGTAAATTCGAGCTTTAGAATTAAACCTTAGTTAGTTGTTATTATAATTATATTATAACTGTTAGAGTTCAACTAGGTTGTAAGACAGTATAGTATGTTTATTATCACAAGTTGCAGTTCTTAGAATCACCTACCAAGCGAGTCAAAAGAATGTTCAGATGTTGGAAGCCTTCGATCTCAAATCATTTACCAGACAACAAGGGCGGGCTCCCAGGGGGGGGGTACTTCCTAACTTTCAATACGGGGGGGTCCATGCCACGATTTTGCTGCTGACCCCTAAATATTAAGCCTAATGTTTTGGGGACCCCAAATATTGAGTTTAATACCTTGGAGACTCACACCAAACTCCACGATTCTTACTTTTTTCAGATTTATGGACCCAAAATATTGAATTTTTGTCCATGTTGTAATTCACAGACCCCAAATATTGATTCAACGTAAAATTTCGGACCCCAAATATTGGCATGGACCTCCCCGTATTGAAAGTTATGGAGTACCCCCCCTGGGGGCGGGCTTTGTAATGAAATAGCATCAACGGGGCTTAACTTGTCTTATAAACTACTCTTCGCCCGCAACTGGTGAGAGTTTGCCCTACTGGTTTCAGGGCGGCTTTGCGGCTTTGTTTGTTTTAAGTTACTGGTTGAGAAAATTTTTTTAGTCTGTAATTGCTAATCGCTTTAAATTAAGGTGTGAACTAAAGCAGTTGATGCTATTGTATTGCAAAATCTGTCCTTGTTTTACCAGATTCCTATCAACTAACAAAATCGTTTGGACAATGTCTGTGTAGTTAACACATCAACCAACTCAAACCACAGGAGGCCGAATCGCTTATTAAGGAAGCTAGGTAGCTTTGCTGAAACAATATATTCTGCTGCTGTTTCCTAACCGTAACATAAAAACAGCTACACTTTTTCTTTGAACTGCAGAAAAATGAAATTCATACCATTAAATGGTTGATTGTTTTTCTCTGAGTTTTTCCTCATGCAAAATATTGCTTTAGAGAAAGTTGTAGTAGATAGCCTTCAGCTCAAAGCTTTGGCCAAAAGTTTAAGACCATGAATGGAAAAGGGTGAAAAAATTTTGTGATTATGATGTAAGAGCCTTTGATATTCGATAATTCGAAGAGTAAAAGAAATCTTGAAAATCAATTCGAATAACTATGCAATCTTTGTTGCTTCAGACTAAAAACAAGTGCTGGTCTTAAACTTTTGGCCAAAGCTTTGGACTTAAAGCTCTCTACTACCATTTTTGTTGAAGCAATAGTTTTTGCAAGGTTTCGATATTCTGCAAACTAATCATAGAAATGAATTGTAATAGACTGGTGTAAAATCCACCTGAGTTAAACAATTTTCGAGTCACACTCCTTTTCGGCAGAACAACTGGAATTTCCGAGAATGTCCGTATATTTCATTGTGACGTCATAGCAAAATGGCGCAGAAATAAAAAGACAGCATCGAAATTCGGAATCTACATAGAAGGTTGACCTAAACTAACTCTAAGAGAGTAAATCAGGCAGAGCGCTAGGGTTCCATTTCGTTACTCCAAGAAAAGTTGTTGATAAAAACGTGATCTTAAACTTTTGGCCACGACTGTATAGGCAAATTTTAAAGATTATCCCAAAATTTTAGCTCTTTTTGGCCACCACAGTACTTGCTAAAGCAAATGAAAAGTGTGCTTATTTGTTTCTGAAATACCAAAGTAAGATAATCAGCGGGGTTGAAGGGTGTTTTAAAGAGCAAGGAACTGGGCACGAGTGACGTGTTTACTTCTCTTTATTACCTAAAGTTGTAAATAATAGTCATAAAGAGATTAGAAGTAGATAGACAAGAGCAGGACTCGCAATGTATTGTGTAACGTATGATTTTCACTTTTAGAAGGGTGCTTAAAGTAATGATTAAGGGCGTAATATATATGATGTAAATATCAATGTCAGCTGGACTCTTTCTTTTTGATATTCTAACTAATGTCAAAGCGACGGCATGAAATTAAAATTGTGGTTTTAACTCTGATCTCTCCCACAGGGAAGGCACCTACAAACTAGCCTGCGTCCAGTCTTTCTTTTATTTTGAATTCATTTTCAAAATGAAGGAAAGACTGCAAACAGGTTATTCTCTAAGGCTGCGGTCACATTGCACAATCTTTTGTAAGCGGGTAAACGCTCTTGCAGAAATCCGCCATACTGATCCTTTAGAGTGTTCAGACTGCAAAATATTTGCATGCGGAAAGAAGCTTGCTCATGCGAAAAAGCTTGTTGGTTAGCAAGCAGATTACTTACACACTCGTGCAAGCGAAATCTATTGTAAGCTCTTCATTTCAGAAGTAAAAAGCGACCTGCTAAGCTATATGGGATCCAAGAGAAATCTCAATCTGAACAGGAAAACGCAAACAAATGCGCGCTTACGCAAGCAAAAGCATGCACGCAAAAACAAGCTTTTAATGTGAACGTAGCTTAACATTGCGGGACAGGCATCTCACTGGTACGTGCCCTTCTAAATTTCTTGCATATCGGAATCTAAAGGCAATTTTCAGAAAACAGATCCTAGCTTGTACTTCCTTCCTAGCATTTATTAACAAAAGTACGTGATTTGAAAGAAGAAGAAGTTCTATAATGCTAATGTCCTACCATGGGTACCAGACAGAACCTAAAAATGAAATTGAAACAATGAAAGAAAAAACAAAAAAAGAGAAGAATAACGTTTTTCTCTTTTCATTTTCTCTGTTAATTGTTTTCTAATGTTTAGGCTCTCGTACCCATGGTAACTGATGTCCGAAATTGATATCTGCCAGTCTCAAAACATTGCTTTGACCTGATTTGCTGATCAATGATTTTGATCATTAGACTTATGACGATGAGTCCCTTGTATCCCTGCAATAAACCTTGCTCAACAGGGACTCATAATGAACAGTGAAAAACTTGGCCCTATTTTCTTCAATCATCAATGGAAATATGATGGAATCACAGCTTCAAATCTCAATCCCGTCGGAGTGTTTTCAACTCTTCTATCGAATCGAAAATTTTATCACATTTACACCGTAACAATAGTAATTCACAAATCTCGCAATCTGATTGGTACTGTAGGAATCGCGAAGTTTGGGCCTACATAAAAAGGGCCATGCTTACAGAGTAATGTTATGAGTCTCTGTTGACTGAAGCGCCATCATCAAGTCAAAGAGCACAGGGAAACAAGAGAATCGTCGTAATAAGTCAATTTGATCATTGGGCCATAACTGCAAAGAAGGTGAGCAGAAAATAGCACCATATTGAAATTTTCTTCTTATTGCATGTGAAGCATAGACTGTTTGTCTCAGTCCGATAGGAGCTCCTATTTCCGCTTCGTTTATTGAACTGTATTACGCCACTCTCTTCAACTGGAACTAATGATCAAACAATTCAAAATCACCGTTAAACTGGCGAGATTAATCAGACTGCAGTCTTGCTCAAACTAACCAATAGGTCACCACAATTTCAACATCATTGCAGGCATTAGCCTCCCTTTTGCCTCCAGCAGATTCTCAGTGGCGTGGTGAAGGAATCTTTAAGCAATACATACCGGGTGAGTCAAAAAAAGCGCCCGGCGTTTGAAAGGCTAATGCTCCCTGAGTATATAAGCATCGATATTTTGCAGTGTCTGATTAAATAGCTAACATGTTCAATTATTTTTAGAAATTTTCCTGACTAAAATCGGTCACTCCGTTCAGATTCTGTAGGCAATTTTCTAAAATGAATCCCTTTGAGAAACCTTAAAAAACGTGCTAAAATTACAAGCAAAAGTCCCTAATGTGTTTACCTCACAGCGATGACTTCAGCACGCTTTAGCACGTGCTTTCATTTTGAGTGGTTGAAAAGTCTTCCCCCTAGTGTGAAGAACTTATTTAGGGAGATTCCATTCTCCCATGAGGACAAAATACATGAGAACATCCTAGGGAACAAAGCGAAATTTTGCTTGCTGTTTTCGCTCGTTTTTGCAGGTTTTCGAAAGGGGCTTTCTGCACAAAATCTCCTATTTCGATGGGAAGGAATGACCGATTAAAGCCGGGTAAATTACTGAACCTAATTTGACGTATCGGGGATAAAACAAGACAGTTTTCAACATCATTGCTGTGATATTCAGGGATCAGGATTTTTTCAAACGCCGGGCGTTTTTATTGACTCACCCGGTAGAAGAAGTAGTTATCTTGGAACTGGTAAGTTTTATTTTCTCTGCAACCTCAATGAGACACAAAGCAGAAGTGTTTAGAATTGGAGATTTGGAATCTTGTCGACTTCGCCTAAGGTCTTGGCATCTAGCACAAAAGTGAGGTTCATTAATCTCTGGCCGACTTTTGCGATAACTCGAGATCAGTCATAGTTGAGGTGAGTACCTGGTGAGCAGCTAGATATGGAGGAATCGGCACTAGCTAATTTCCTTCGAGAACTAGTGGCAAAAAAGGCTCTCTTCTTTCTCTCTTCAACATGCTTAATTCCTGTAGATTTATGGGAAAACAGATTTTGGAGAAAAAAGGAAAAATTTTACTACTGAAAAGTAGATGAGCAAAGAAAGACAAAATCACCAATGGACAGGCCGCTGCGCTCCTCATGTCAAGACAACAATTAATCGACTTTTTAAAACTGACCTAGTTTTGTAGTCATTTTTACAGAGAACTAGTGATTGCAGTGCTCTCTTCGTTCTCGCTTCAGCATGCTTAGTCCCCGGGGGGGGGGGTACTTGACTAGGGAAGTGACGGGGGTGTGTGGCAAACCGCTCAACACCCTATACCCTGTCGCATAAAAAATTGCCCAAAAGTATACCTTGTCGCATAAAAATTTTACCAAATTCCATTGTTTCATGATAACTCTAAAAGGTGTGCTTCCACGTGATACCCTGTCGCATAATTTTCTTATCAATTGTAATACCCTGTCGCATAATTTCTATCAAAAAAGGACACCCTGTCGCATAATTTTTACCGTAAAAGGACACCCTGTTGAGCGGCACATCCCGTCAAGTCAAGTATGGGAGTACCCCCCCCCCCGGGGCTTAGTCCCTGCGGAGGGCTTACAAAGCAGTTCTTGGAGAAACATAGCCTGTGTTCCAGACCACTTAAAAGTAAGTGGTCTGTGCAACTGAGCGCAAATCTGTCTTCAGACGATGAATTGAATTGCGAAATAATTAAAGGCAATGTCTTTATGAATCTATGTGTTTGAAACAATGCGAGCCGGTCGTTATAGCTCACTGCAGACGTAAAAATCAATAGGATTAGCAGGCATTGAAATATCCTATTCTTTGTATTGTGATATGAGTTTCCTGTAGCTATTCGCAAGAGACAGGCTTTTCTATCCCATAACAAAACAAATGATCATTATGCAAATTATTCATTACATATACTAATTTTTCCTCAGATTCTGGGGAAATTTCTGTACACGAATTTGCGCTCAGTTACACAGACCACTTACTTTTCAAGTGGTCTGGAACACAGGCTAGGAGAAACACGGCAAGATTTTACTACCGGAAACTGAATGATTAAAAGAAAAACAATCCCCGACTACTGTTCTCTTCATATCAAGGCAATGATAATGGCATATATCTCTGGCCGATTTTCTTTTATCTGATTCAGAAGCTTAGTAGTAAGCATTGCATTCCTTGCACATTCATTGTTGAAATGGGACAGTTCCTTATCAACTCTTGAATCAAATAAACAAAATGTGCCAGGCAAAACTTTAGATTTACCCTTGTTCTTTCATTATAAGAACATAACTCTCAAAAACCATTTTTTCGCGTCCACTGGGCGACAGTTTATCCTACTAACTTCAAAGTAAGTTTTGCAGCTTTGTTCATTTTGAATTACTGGTTGAGAGAATTTCCACCTCGTTCCAAGGGTGTTCTTACGTCATACGCTGATAACGAAGCCGAATGAACACCCTGGTACACTTCGATGAAATGCGCCCAAAATCTGGGTGCATTTGGAAGCCATTATGGAATTCACAGTTCCTAGGCAAAGCAAATCAAAGGAAAATGGCCGTTGCTTTAGCGCTAATTCTGCTGAAGATAAATTGAGAAATTGAAAACAAACACTTTGAGGACCTCATTTCAGCCTTTTTGAAGGTATTTGAGCAATAATCTGGGGTTGGGAAGTATGTTTAATGCACGGGGGGGGGGGGTTCTCGGCTAAATTTCGGGCAGGGCTGTGCCGCCCACACTTTCAAAATGGCACCGTTGGCTAGACCTATTTTTCTGAAAATGATACCCTTGGCTAGACTAATTTCTACATCAAAAGTGCCATGAGTTGGCATTTTCTGGGCAAAACTTGCCAAATTTTTGCATTCTAAGGACCAAGATTTGGAAAAAATTTGGGTTTCTTTACAGGAATTACCGAAGTTTGACATTTCTTTGACCCAAATTGCCAAAAAGTATACCCTTGCTTAGATTATTGGGCGAAAATTGCTAAAAAGTATACCCTTGGCCAGACTAGATAGACTAAAATTGGCAAAAAGTATACCCTTGGCTGGACTAGAAGGTTTGAAAAAGCATACCCTTGAAAAAGCATAGGCCTAGGTGGATTCGAGAAACTTTCACCGCAGCTTCCAAAATGAAATGGCTTGTTATTCTTCGAACTTTGGAAACAGATTGCAAATGATGTTCGGAATAGGTAAAGAATATGGTTTTATGTTGAATTTTGACATGCCGCGGCTGAGCAAAGCGGAGTATCGGCGCAAAATGGCGAACATCCAATCAGATTGCTGAATGGCCTCTTTTATCCCAGAGGAGAGGTAGAGCAACGAACTCCTTCTGGGGACGAGATTGAGAGAATTTTCTTCGTCTGCAATTTGAATTGAAGTGTCAATTTGTTCAACTGATGCTATTGTATTTCAAAGTCTGTCCTTGTTGGTCTTAGCTAAAAATCCACGTGATGTCATGTCAAAACAAGTTTTAATCTTTCTTAGATGATATATCAAGGGTGTTCTTTCATAGTAAAGGTACCTTGAGGTGTGCTACCTTGAGTACTCTGGTACCCAGGGTAGGGATGTGCCGCCCGCAAGGGTAAACTCTTTCGGACTTCTAGTCTGGCCAAGGGTATGCCTTTTGGCAATTTTTGTCGGAGCAGAGATATGCTTTTTGGCATTTTTGGTCAAAGAAAGGTCAAGGGTTGGTGATTCTCGTATGGAAAGCAATAATTTGACAACCTTACTTTAGAAACGCCAAAGAATTTCACTATTGACGTAGAATTTAGTATAGCAATGGGTTCCATTGTGACATAAAGTGGTCTGGTCAACGGTACCATTTTAAAACTTTGAGTGGCACAACCCTATCCGAAATTTACCCGAGCCCCCCCCCCCCTCCTCACCCGTGGATGATATCCTAGTGCTTCACAATCTTCCAACATGCTACCATCAGAATAGATGAACTTTAAATTTTCATCAACTGTAAGACATCAAATTAAACGCCTCCTCGCCATGTTTAATTTCTAAATTCACTGTGCGAGTGAAGTAAATCTTTCTTATTGAGCTGTGTCTGCAGTTTAATTGAAGGAATGAGCGCTGTTGTAGTGAACAAAAAACATTCTCACTTGACGCAGAAATATACGAAATGCAAAAGAGCGTTTCCGTCTCAATGCAGTAAGATTTTTGATTCAGGAATGCATAATTCCATTCCTTCCACCATAGCTCTAAACTGCTTTAAAAAACGCTTTATTGATTGCGTCCAAAAGACAGCGATCATACAAGCATACCATAAAAGCTCTATTAAACCCCCTCTCAAATCGAATACCTCCCCACCATGTTTAATTTCTAAACTCGCTGTTTGAGTGAAGTAAAACTTTCTTATTGAGCTGTGTCTGCAGTTCAATTGAAGGAATGAGCGCTGTTGTAGTGAACAAAAAACATTCTCACTTGACGCAGAAATATACGAAATGCAAAAGAGCTCTTCCGTCTCAATGCGATAAGATTTTTGATTTAGAAATGCATAATTCATTACCTTCTACCCAGGGGTGGCACCAGAAATTTTCCGATATAGGGGCTGGAGCTTCCGACAGGGGGGCTTAAATGACTGAAAAACGGTGTTTCCGTGCGTTATTTTGCCAAATTTCCTCCGACAAGGACCCAAAATTCTACATTGCTTTAAAAGCGCTTTATTACCATTGTTGTCGACTCTAACATTTGCGCTCAAAAGACTGCAATCTTACAGTCATAAAGGCTCTATTAAGCCCCTCTCTAAAAAGCCCTTCTCGTCTGAGCCGAAATTTTAAACAAGCACCCCTCTCTACTAAGCGCCCCCTCCCTAGACTTATGCCTTTTCGTCCCTTGTTTCCCTGCGTTCTTTGATTTGCTGATATCACTTGGTCAATAGGGACTCATGATATTACGCTTATATAATGAGCCCACTTTTTCAAAATGGCCTAAAAAGGTGGGAGTTCTCGTACACCCAACAAAATCGCTTCAAAATCTGGTTTAAAGAGCTCGAACATTGAAAAGCAAAGTTTCGGTACAAAGAATGATGTTGTGTTGACCTACAAAGTGCAAAATGCATACGTTTCAGGCAGTAATCTTCCTTTGTAGAAGCAAAATAGATCCATCGAAGCTGCAAGAACTCCAACCGTTCTTTAAGAGCAACAACAACAACATTCTGAATAGCGGCCTCTGATTGGTTAAAAACTGAATTCTAGCGATTTGATTGGTGAATACGGAACCACCCTACACCCTACGCGGGCCTAAAGTGGGCCCACTATTTAAGAGTAATGTTATTAGTCCCTCTTGACCAAGGAACGCAGGGAAACAAGGGACGAAAAGGCATCAGTCTACCCCCTCCCCCCACTTATATCAAATTTCAGAAATTAGCAACGATTTTCCATATACTTTGCTAGACGAGCTTGCATGTTAATTTTGATTGTGTTTGGGATTGAGAAGGTGTCAAATTTATGTATTTGACTCGTTCAATTGCATGTTGTAAAGGCAAATTATGGGGTATTAAAGAACCGAAAAGCTATCATGTATTTCAATAATTTTTTTTTCTAACCTTCCTCTTTGGGTTTTGAATTTCCAAACCTTTAATCTGCAATTACTTGGTTGCAAGCTACCTTAACTCATAGCTTAACGTCGTATTTACTTGTAGTATGTTGTTTGTCTATGTTTTTCGTCCCCCCGTTGTTTTGTTGCGTACAGTTTCTTGTATTGTCCTCATCTTATTTCATGTAACCATGGGGTAGTCGTGTAATTTTCGCCCCTCTTGGTATTGTCCCTGTAGTGTCGTATAGTTATAATTAGAAAGTATAGTAAAATGTTACTAATATTGTAAATTTTTATCTGAATGTATAAAAAAATATATATATATTTCCTTGTCATTTGATTTTTCAATTAAGCCCCCCCCCCCCTCTGGGGCTTACTGGAGCTTTTACTGTAACTCTGAACATTGAGACATCATAAGATGAGACAATGCTTTACACGTATTTCTTTATAAGAAACTCAAATGTGTATAAACTGATGTGTAAGCATTGGACAGGCTTCAAAAACGTTTTGAAATTTTCTCAAGGGGAGGGTGAGTGAACATGAGGACTGTTAAGGAAGCTTTATGAAACTTGCAAAAAGCCCTGAGTACTGAAAATCTGATAATCTTAAGGGACTTTTTCAGTGGGTCCAAATTTTTAGTTTCTTATGCAAAAATACGTGTGCTGTGCTAGATTTCATTTGCAAGAAGTCTGAAGACCATTTTGCCTGACACCCAGCTTTGAGTAGTTTTTGATAAGTCAGTTAGGTAGTTAGTTAGCACCAAAAACAATTGTTCAATAGAATTGGGAGCATATGCACTAATTGGAACAATAAAAACATCTATTCAAGGCCTCAGGGATCGCACGACCGGGAGAGCTTGGGGGCAGGAGCCCCCAGAATTCACTGAGCCCCCCGTCGGCACTTGAATTTTTGAAAATTGCTATGTACTCTCGGCACTTCCGTAACTTACTTGTTATGTTTTTAGAGAGTTTTGTAGAAGTTGAATCAATCAGAAATGTGTGGTCCGTAAAAATTTTTCTTGCTTCGCTCGCTGTCGGCACTGAAAATTTTTGTCCCCCTAGCATCTTTTCCCTGGCGCCATCTCTGCAAGGCTTCAGTTACACGGTACTGGAATGCTACCTTTTTCCATCTTTTCGAAACTGCTTTTTGGACAGTAGATATACATTAAACCGACCAGGGAACATCTCAAAAGATAGCTGAAACTTTCCGCTACAGGTTGATACTTTTTTGTGTCCATAACATTTGCTTTCAGGAATCTATGTCTGATTTAGCTCTTGAAGTTTTTTCTTTGGTCACCCGTATTGCACTTTCTCCTCAAGCATAACTGATTTAACCTGAGCAAATATCAGTGACACAGCTGCCTCATCGAAGCCTAAAACTTAATTCATTGTCCTCGAATAGGCCAATCTTATACGACGGTAATGGGCGAAAAGATAATGTTTTAATCTGAAACTGTTACGCTACTTAGAGGATCTACCTTAGCATTAGTCAAATCAATGATGTTTTTTTCCTCGAGCATTACTGATTACTGATTAGCCTCTTACGTGGAACCATAGCGCTTTAATCTGTTTTTTAGTATTAGTCAAATTAATGATGTTCTTTCCTCCAGCATTACTGATTAGCCTCTTCAAGCATTTAATGTGGTACTGTGGTACTACATTAGTGTGGTACTGTTGTACTGTGGTACTGTTTACTGTGGTACTGTTGTACTGTGGTACTGTTTACTGTGGTACTGTTGTACTGTGGTACTGTTTACTGTGGTACTGTTGTACTGTGGTACTGTTTACTGTGGTACTGTTGTACTGTGGTACTGTTTACTGTGGTACTGTTGTACTGTGGTACTGTTTACTGTGGTACTGTTGTACTGTGGTACTGTTTACTGTGGTACTGTTGTACTGTGGTACTGTTTACTGTGGTACTGTTGTACTGTGGTACTGTTTACTGTGGTACTGTTGTACTGTGGTACTGTTTACTGTGGTACTGTTGTACTGTGGTACTGTTTACTGTGGTACTGTTGTACTGTGGTACTGTTTACTGTGGTACTGTTGTACTGTGGTACTGTTTACTGTGGTACTGTTTACTGTGGTACTGTTTACTGTGGTACTGTTGTACTGTGGTACTGTTTACTGTGGTACTGTTGTACTGTGGTACTGTTTACTGTGGTACTGTTGTACTGTGGTACTGTTTACTGTGGTACTGTTGTACTGTGGTACTGTTTACTGTGGTACTGTTTACTGTGGTACTGTTTACTGTGGTACTGTTGTACTGTGGTACTGTTTACTGTGGTACTGTTTACTGTGGTACTGTTTACTGTGGTACTGTTGTACTGTGGTACTGTTTACTGTGGTACTGTTGTACTGTGGTACTGTTTACTGTGGTACTGTTGTACTGTGGTACTGTTTACTGTGGTACTGTTTACTGTGGTACTGTTTACTGTGCTACTGTTGTACTGTGGTACTGTTTACTGTGGTACTGTGGTACTGTTTACTGTGGTACTGTTGTACTGTGGTACTGTTTACTGTGGTACTGTTGTACTGTGGTACTGTTTACTGTGGTACTGTTGTACTGTGGTACTGTTTACTGTGGTACTGTTGTACTGTGGTACTGTTTACTGTGGTACTGTTGTACTGTGGTACTGTTTACTGTGGTACTGTTGTACTGTGGTACTGTTTACTGTGGTACTGTTGTACTGTGGTACTGTTTACTGTGGTACTGTTGTACTGTGGTACTGTTTACTGTGGTACTGTTTACTGTGGTACTGTTTACTGTGGTACTGTTGTACTGTGGTACTGTTTACTGTGGTACTGTTTACTGTGGTACTGTTGTACTGTGGTACTGTTTACTGTGGTACTGTTGTACTGTGGTACTGTTTACTGTGGTACTGTTGTACTGTGGTACTGTTTACTGTGGTACTGTTTACTGTGGTACTGTTTACTGTGGTACTGTTGTACTGTGGTACTGTTTACTGTGGTACTGTTGTACTGTGGTACTGTTTACTGTGGTACTGTTGTACTGTGGTACTGTTTACTGTGGTACTGTTTACTGTGGTACTGTTTACTGTGGTACTGTTGTACTGTGGTACTGTTTACTGTGGTACTGTTTACTGTGGTACTGTTTACTGTGGTACTGTTGTACTGTGGTACTGTTTACTGTGGTACTGTTGTACTGTGGTACTGTTTACTGTGGTACTGTTTACTGTGGTACTGTTTACTGTGGTACTGTTGTACTGTGGTACTGTTTACTGTGGTACTGTTTACTGTGGTACTGTTTACTGTGGTACTGTTTACTGTGGTACTGTTTACTGTGGTACTGTTTACTGTGGTACTGTTGTACTGTGGTACTGTTTACTGTGGTACTGTTGTACTGTGGTACTGTTGTACTGTGGTACTGTTTACTGTGGTACTGTTTACTGTGGTACTGTTTACTGTGGTACTGTTTACTGTGGTACTGTTTACTGTGGTACTGTTTACTGTGGTACTGTTTACTGTGGTACTGTTTACTGTGGTACTGTTTACTGTGGTACTGTTGTACTGTGGTACTGTTTACTGTGGTACTGTTTACTGTGGTACTGTTGTACTGTGGTACTGTTTACTGTGGTACTGTTTACTGTGGTACTGTTTACTGTGGTACTGTTTACTGTGGTACTGTTTACTGTGGTACTGTTTACTGTGGTACTGTTTACTGTGGTACTGTTGTACTGTGGTACTGTTTACTGTGGTACTGTTGTACTGTGGTACTGTTGTACTGTGGTACTGTTTACTGTGGTACTGTTTACTGTGGTACTGTTTACTGTGGTACTGTTTACTGTGGTACTGTTTACTGTGGTACTGTTTACTGTGGTACTGTTTACTGTGGTACTGTTTACTGTGGTACTGTTTACTGTGGTACTGTTGTACTGTGGTACTGTTTACTGTGGTACTGTTTACTGTGGTACTGTTGTACTGTGGTACTGTTTACTGTGGTACTGTTTACTGTGGTACTGTTTACTGTGGTACTGTTTACTGTGGTACTGTTTACTGTGGTACTGTTTACTGTGGTACTGTTGTACTGTGGTACTGTTTACTGTGGTACTGTTTACTGTGGTACTGTTTACTGTGGTACTGTTTACTGTGGTACTGTTTACTGTGGTACTGTTTACTGTGGTACTGTTTACTGTGGTACTGTTGTACTGTGGTACTGTTTACTGTGGTACTGTTGTACTGTGGTACTGTTGTACTGTGGTACTGTTTACTGTGGTACTGTTTACTGTGGTACTGTTTACTGTGGTACTGTTTACTGTGGTACTGTTTACTGTGGTACTGTTTACTGTGGTACTGTTTACTGTGGTACTGTTTACTGTGGTACTGTTTACTGTGGTACTGTTGTACTGTGGTACTGTTTACTGTGGTACTGTTTACTGTGGTACTGTTGTACTGTGGTACTGTTTACTGTGGTACTGTTTACTGTGGTACTGTTTACTGTGGTACTGTTTACTGTGGTACTGTTTACTGTGGTACTGTTTACTGTGGTACTGTTTACTGTGGTACTGTTTACTGTGGTACTGTTTACTGTGGTACTGTTTACTGTGGTACTGTTTACTGTGGTACTGTTTACTGTGGTACTGTTTACTGTGGTACTGTTTACTGTGGTACTGTTTACTGTGGTACTGTTTACTGTGGTACTAATAGTACCACAGTTGCCTCAATGAAAACTTTTTGGTAAATCTTACCAGATGCCAATGCGTTGAACCATAGTGTTTAATCTGTTTGGTTGCGCAGTAGATCAACGTTTTTCTTACTCAAATGAGTGATAGTCATCTTCAGCGATTTGGTAAATCTTACCAGATGCCAATGCGTTGAACCATAGTGTTTAATCTGTTTGGTTGCGCAGTAGATCAACGTTTTTCTTACTCAAATGAGTGATAGTCATCTTCAGCGATTTGGTAAATCTTACCAGATGCCAATGCGTGGAACCATAGTGTTTAATCTGTTTGGTTGCGCAGTAGATCAACGTTTTTCTTACTCAAATGAGTGATAGTCATCTTCAGCGATTTGGTAAATCTTACCAGATGCCAATGCGTGGAACCATAGTGTTTAATCTGTTTGGTTGCGCAGTAGATCAACGTTTTTCTTACTCAAATGAGTGATAGTCATCTTCAGCGATTTGGTAAATCTTACCAGATGCCAATGCGTGGAACCATAGTGTTTAATCTGTTTGGTTGCGCAGTAGATCAACGTTTTTCTTACTCAAATGAGTGATAGTCATCTTCAGCGATTTGGTAAATCTTACCAGATGCCAATGCGTGGAACCATAGTGTTTAATCTGTTTGGTTGCGCAGTAGATCAACGTTTTTCTTACTCAAATGAGTGATAGTCATCTTCAGCGATTTGGTAAATCTTACCAGATGCCAATGCGTGGAACCATAGTGTTTAATCTGTTTGGTTGCGCAGTAGATCAACGTTTTTCTTACTCAAATGAGTGATAGTCATCTTCAGCGATTTGGCAAATCTTACCAGATGCCAATGCGTGGAACCATAGTGTTTAATCTGTTTGGTTGCGCAGTAGATCAACGTTTTTCTTACTCAAATGAGTGATAGTCATCTTCAGCGATTTGGTAAATCTTACCAGATGCCAATGCGTGGAACCATAGTGTTTAATCTGTTTGGTTGCGCAGTAGATCAACGTTTTTCTTACTCAAATGAGTGATAGTCATCTTCAGCGATTTGGTAAATCTTACCAGATGCCAATGCATGGAAAGATTATTCATAAAGTCACGCAGTGGATTTACGTCGGCATCAGTCCATCAGTGATATTTCCTGCTTGCGCATTAATTGTCAATCCGCATACATTAAAATCGAAAACTTTTGGACGATCAAACTTTCGGACAACATTTTGTCCTAAATTTTATTTGTCCGAAACGGAATGATGTCCGAAAGTTCTTTGTCCAAAAGTTTTAAACTCGTCGTAAATAGAAAAGCACCAAGAAACATAATTAAAATGTCAATTAATCAATGTTTTGCCGGTAGAACTAAGGTTTCTTGAACTTTTTATCCAACAGTTTGGTTCCTTGATTCGTTTCTTGAAAATAGTTCACGTATGGCAGCACCTTTTAATTGGTTTACAGCTCTTTCTACCATTTTTCAATCTAGCGAAAAGTACGTTCAAATGTCCTTGTAGATCTGATGATCACCATGTACCTAAGTTGATATTTTTGATAGAATCACGATTGATTTTAACAGATATCTTGGTATCATGCTTGCTTTTGATGTCATGTTTGTCCGAAAGTTTTTTGTCCGAAATTCCCGAAAAAGCGTCCGAAAGTTTTTTGTCCGAAGTTGTTTTTCTGAAACTTTTCCGTCCAAAAATTTTCGATTTTAAAGTAGGCATCAATGCAACAGCGACCTTAGCACCAGCTCAAAATGTTATTTGTTGTCTTGATAAATCATAAAAGTGAACAATAAGAAGAGATATGTTCAAGTATGATAAAACTATGTTATGTTAAGCTACCGACGTGCTTAACAAATGCGTGAGTTGTTGCGGAACCCCAAAATTAAAAGGTATAAAGGTAAACTTACGACCTTAACAAGTACAGCAGGCAAATCGGCAGGAGGATGACGATCTTCTACAATAAACTCTTTATGCAAACAACGAAATAACTTCCAGCAGCGACTAGATAAATGAAGCTTGTCCTGCCTAACTTAAAACACTATAACTATATTTAAAGAAAACCTAGGTAGTATTCGTCTTAAGTTCGTCTCTTCAACGGCTTTGGTTAATTCGTCTTGATGCGCGGCATCAATGGTTCGGCTTCGGCAAAGTGTTCGTCTCGACTCTCTAAAATCCTAAGAAACTCAACTTAAATAGCAGGACGTTAAACAATAAGGCACACCTATCTTACCTTATAAAGAAAAATACAATTAAGTAAAAATAGGAACGAACAATAAAATGTTATTCGCATGATACAAAGTCCAAACACGGAGAGCGTCTGCTCTCGACCAAATAAGGGACGTTTCTGGCATCGTTTGTAAGAGTACATTTCTGTGCATGCCATCGACACGAAAACAACTACAAGTTATATATTTAGCAGCAAAAGCGTGTAGCACGTGATGTATCAACAAGGGGGTGCGTCCATATCGCAACAGTTACAATGACCTCAAGAGCAAGTAAGGCGTGTCATTCATAAAATTCATGAATTTTGTGAGTTGTAAAGGTTTCCCAAAGGTGATTTCGTATCCTGCCAATAAGAAATATCACGTCAAAGATCAACAATTATCAAATTTCACTCTACTTCCTCTTCCCCAGTGCCGTATCAATAATAAAATAATAATAATAATAATAATTGCTTTATTTAACGTTGGCTTCTCGTCTAGCTAATTAAATAGCTAATTAATGCCAACCAAACTTAAATACACGTTGTTGATAAATCTATCTACAAAGAGGATATCAGTTACATCATAAAAACCCTAAATTCACAACAAATCGTTTGCATAATCTACAATTGCAATCAAACTGATGGTTTTTAATGCCTTTTTTGAAGCTGTTCAGTGTCTGGGACTCTTTTAAGGAAGATGGCAATGTAGGCCATATCTTCGCTCCAAGAAAATGTGCATTTTCAAGACCATACCCTGTCGTGTTTGGTTTTGGTGCCAAAATATTTCTGCCACCACGAAGGGTATATGGAGTATCTTTCTCTACAAAAATTTGATTCATGAATCTTGGATTAAGATTCCTTTGAGTTTTAAAAATTTCAGTAGCAAGCAACTGTAAATTTTTGTGGTGAATGGACACTGTATTTGCTTTCGTCAATAATTCCTCGAAATTTGAACAACTATCCTTGTATGCGATTCTCAAAGCTCTCTCGTGGATTTTGTTTATTTTCTTATTAATCGACCTATCATGAAACATCCAGACAAGTGGACAGTAGCTAAACTGAGAAACAACGAAAGCGTTCATCATAACCCTCAGTTTCTCAACATCCACATAGTCTGAAATACGTGCAAGTGCATGCAGCTTCTGTCCAGCTTTTTTACAAAGTGTGTTTACGTGGTTCTTGAAATCTAGCTTCTTATCCAGCGTTACACCAAGAAGTTTTTCTTCAACAGATTCTGTTATTGTAGTTGCACCAATCTGCACTGATACGTCAGTATTTTTCTCCCCAAAAATCAAAAGATGACATTTGCCAGGATTCAGTTTCATACTGTTATCAAGAAACCACTTAGAGAGCTTCTGAGCATCTGTTTCAAGGCTAGATACAATATGTTCTAGTTCATGACCGCAAACATAGATACCTAGTCGTATCATCAGCATAATTGCAAATCTCAGTCTCTTCCACCAAAAAGAAAAGGTCGTTTATGAATACATTAAATAAAAGGGGCCCAAAAACAGAGCCTTGCGGTACACCCTTAATTGATTCCTGCCAGGAACTGAATGACCCATTGATCTTAACTTGCTGTTTCCTATTCGAAAGATAGTCATAAACCAGTTTTAGGGCAGATCTACTGAAACCATAATCCATAAGCTTCAAGCTTTGCAATGAGTAGTTCGTGATTCAGACAATCAAACACCTTCGAAAGGTCCATTAGTATTGCACCTGCGAACCCTTTCTTATCTAGGAAAGATCTGCATTTTTTTTTCAAGTGACATCATCGTGGATTCAATCTTCTTTCCGTACTTTTCATGAGTTCTAGTGTTACTTTTCTCGTGCAGCATCTTAAGAAAGAGCTGTAACTGATGTGTCCTTATTGGCCCCCTTATCCTTGTCATTAGCTTTCTTTTATGTCAAAAGGCCGTTGGAAAACAACTAACTTTTTGCGATTGCATTGGTGATACCCACACCTCTTCCTCTACTTAGATTGAACATCAAAACACAAGGCACCTGAATGCAAAAATTTTGTTTCAAACACGGCTCAGAGAATGTTTTGCCAGGCACTGGAGAATGACCTTGAAGAATTATTTTCAGCATCTATCGGACACGTGATAGCGCATTATCGCAGAATTGGAGTTGCTGGAACAGCTATGGCTGTGAGCCTTGTTTGGACGAATAGGCAGATTGCTTTCCAAGATGTCTGGTCTTACGTCAACAATATGTTTAAATTTTACAAATCACAATAGATTTATCAAATTAAAACGCTCAAAATGTCTCCAATGTAACAGTTTCATGAGTACGAGGGCGTTAATATGGTGCCAATGTTATCTGAGAAGATGTCTAAAAGTTGCACAATCAATCCTTCGGCATGAAAACATTACGGAATTGCTGAGATATGACTTAATTGAAATGAAGGTTCACGTTATCAAATGTCTGTGAATGTGGATCTCAAAGATATCTGAAAAAGATGAAAGAATATCAACAGTATCTCAAAAGTTGGCAGCAGATAGAAAGTAGCAAGAAATTCATTGCTCACAAACAGCCTCTCCAAGGCCTTCCTGGGGACGAGGTTGGCTCACAAATTGACCATGTGATTCATCTGTGCTGCTAATATCAGTCGCACACACAACGGATAGAGTTATTGCGTTTTAGGAATAGTTTATACATCAACTATACCGAGTCAGAAAAACGTTATCACTTGCTTGAAAATCTTGTTGCGAAACAACTAAACCGCTCCGGGTAATCAAGGGGGATAAGGAACGAGGTAGTTGTTCAGAATCATTCCAAAAGCAGGGCTGGTGCCAGGGGCGGGCTAGGGGGCTACAGCCCCTGTCGGGGGAAACTTTGGGTTCTCGTCAAAGGAAATTTGGCAAAATAACGCACGAAAACAACATTTTCAGTCATTTTACCCCCCCTGTCGGAAGCTCTAGCCCCAACCTTGTCCCAAGGGCGTTTGTCATATTGGGACGAATCGTCATATTACAAAAGGCACTGGGGACGAGGTTGCTCTAGCTCCTCTGTCGGAAAATTTCTGGCGCCACCCCTGTCCTAGACTTGCTCCAAGTCTATTTCGTCATATGTAATAAGTCTGTCTGAAACAGTGAATTTTCCCTTTCCCAATTTTTTTGATCAACGAAATAGACTTGGGGCAAGTCTACCCCTGTCCAAAAGTCCGTTGTTTCCTGAAACGATAACAACAGCAACAACAACAGCTATTGTAAATTAGATAGATGGATCTCATTTGACATAAGAAGTTTTGATTGATAAAGGGTCAATTTTGAGCTTTGATAGATAATCAATTTAAAATGCCTCCAAAATCTGTGTAGATGAAAACTGTGGTAACAGAGCTTTTAAGATGCAACTGTGCCTGCTCTTTTATAATCTACATATTCAAAACTTACTTGATTTCATTTGACCTGAGAACAATGCAAAAGTAAAAACTTTGATTCGTAAAATTTTATCTTGATCTCATGGGATGAATGAACGAAAGAACTAGCATTTACAGATGTCCTTGGCTCCGTAATCATTCTTTCTATTTAGCCTTAGCCCCAGTCCTCGAAATTAGGTAAGCCCCTGGGAGCTCCATGGAGCCTTTACGATATTTTTCTTTAGTTTTAGTTATGTAAAGACATTCTTGTTGACTTTAAACTTTTCAAACAAAATCGTATATATTCATATATTTTCAACTGATATCAAGAATTCACCCACAGCAACTGAACAACAACCGGCGGCAAAATGTTGGAGGGCTGTGGTGACCAACAACAACAGCAACAACAACATTTTTTGCAAAGATTGACACTTGTGCACTTGGCGGTTGGCTGGCACACTTTCCAAATTTACCATTTTGCATCAAGTTTTGCCGCAAAAGGGCAGGTTTTGGAGAAGCTTGCAGAATGCAGATACACTGGATAACAACATTTCTTTTAGCTCTCGTTGCTTATAATAATGTTGCAGTTGCAGAGTCATTGAGATCATTCATGATTGACTACGAAGAGGATTGCTTCTTGAAAGATGGAGAGCCATTTCGTTACATTTCTGGCGGGATGCATTATTTCAGAGTGCCAGATTTTTATTGGGTAGACAGACTAAAGAAATTAAGAGCTGCTGGATTAAATGCTGTGCAAACGTACGTCGTATTTGCTTCTTGGTGAAATTTGCATTGCAGTTTTGTACAAACAAGTTTAAACATGAGAAGGTCATCATCTACCTAGGGGCCGTCCAAAAATCCATTTCGTCACGGATAGCGGAATTTGGCCGTTACGGGGGGAGGGGGTTTATTACTAATCCGTTAAGCGTGACGGAATGGAACCTAACAATGTTTTCAATCGTATTTTACAAAGTTTTATCGCTGGGTGACGTAAAGCAGAGACAGAAACGGCCTAAGAAGAGGTTCTCCTTGTCAACAGTTGAAGGTTTCTAACGATCGCAATGAAACAGTTAGCGAGATAGGTAAACACTAAATTCTGTATGTCCGTTAAGCGGAAGGGGGGCGGGGGTATCTGAAGTTAGCGGCCAAATTCCGCTATCCGTGACGAAATGGATTTTTGGACGGCCTCCTACTCTACTAGAACTGCTGTTGTGTGATCATGTGATCCAATAATGCTTGCAATGCTTAGCCCTGACTCTGTTGGCAGATGCCTTTTTTAGTGAAGGGCGACAAGGGAGGGATGATTCAAGTTTATGATTGCTAGTCAGAAGCTAGATGCTGAAGATGGTGCTGGACTGACGGACTGCAGAGTATGGCAGTTTGCAAAGAGATCTCTTTTGGTGTGCAACCACACTGCAGACCAGTCTGCATTTCTTGATGTTTCTCCGGAAGATCTTCCCCGTGCCACTTTCGCTAAAGCAAAAGATTCTATTGTTGAGCCATTGATGTTTTCA
Source organism: Aurelia sp. 3 sensu Dawson et al. (2005) (assembly GCA_964020215.1). Taxonomy (NCBI): domain Eukaryota; kingdom Metazoa; phylum Cnidaria; class Scyphozoa; order Semaeostomeae; family Ulmaridae; genus Aurelia; species Aurelia sp. 3 sensu Dawson et al. (2005). The sequence continues at coordinate 27,306,000 of OZ026572.1, read as the reverse complement.
CCCGTACACTTCCCCGCACAATAAACATCGCATTTGTGCAAGTGCAAAATATCAAGTGTGCAAGTGTGCTCTTTTATTTAAGTGTGCACATCACGTCTTGAGTTTACGCATGAAGTTTGAGTTTGTAGAAAACTGATGTGAAAATTCAAAGGCTTTAAACATCGTTTTAGGCCTATAATCTCTAAAAAATCTGATTACCACTTAACAGGCATTCATATTGAGTCTCAGATCCCACTGATCAAAACAATACAGGCAACAATGACAAATACAACAACTTTAGGAAGTCTGCAGAATTCATCTGAAATTCAAATTTTCCGTTGTAGTTTTTCATTGGAACTTCCTCAGTCGTCACTGTGGGATAATAAAAAGCCACACCCAAATTTTAGTGTGATGCTATTTGAAGGTTTTGTTGCGCAGTGGTGTAATCCTCTGACTTTGCAGCCAGAACAGTCATGCGGAGTGGGTTCAAAACCCGGTAGGGCCCCACCACTTGAGCATCATGACAAGGGGTCGCAGACTCAATTAGCGCTTAGCTACTTCTGTGATCCCAGTGCTTGGTGATAAAATCCACAACTTCACCTTCACTTAACCTATGATCAGGTGTGCTGTGCAATTTCAGGGAAAAAAATCTCAGGGTGAACTGATGCCATACTTTGCAGTCTGGTGATGTAGCAACCTTTTTCTGTCATATTTTGGAGGGCCTGTTTTCAAATATTTTTAGTGAAATTTAGTGAAATTAAACTTTGATCAATTGCAGGTTGCTTTTGCTATCACCATTACTGTAGTAGAAATTTGATTAAGCATCTAGTAGGATCTACTGGGGTAAAATAGTTAAGTTACCTAGAGGTAACATGGATTAGGTGAAAAATTTGGATAAAATGTGCCAAAGTCATTGTTCAGAGTTTCCCTCTGACTAGGGCTGTGCAAACTACACTCTTTTGCACTGAGAATGTCCATTTATCAGTTCTAGGTCTATGGTTTTCCAGCAATCAACATTACCCATTTAACCCCCCCCCCCCATTTTACCCCAGAGGCTTCTCCTTTGCAGCAAATTTATATAGAGTTATTGCCATGCCTGAAAACATCTTATGTCAAATGCCTTTAGAATGAAGTGATGTCAAGGATGATGGAAAAGCGATTGACCTATTGTCTTTACACAATGCATGAAAGATTTGGCATAGCAAAAGTTAGCTTTCCCCTCTGGTTGGTTGCAAGTCTCAAGCTTGTTTTAGATGCAAAAGGAAATACTGGTTTAAACTGTGTGTAAATAGTTTGAATTTTCAACCAAAGCAGTTTGCAACAATTTGTCTTAAGCTCCCTGTAAACATCCAAATATATGTAAACTTCATATGATCTTACAAATGCTGACAGAACGCATTCTATAAGTTCTATTAAGGAACCATGAGCGATAGGACACCCAGTGTGTAGCAGTTTAAATTCACATCAGTAGTGAGCCACCTTAACTTATTGTTTTTTTGTCTCGAGCCTGTTTTTACTTCGTACACAAACACCTTTCAATGTTTTGTAATTTTGAAATTTTCAGTAGTGAGCCATCTTGAGTGAAGATCCACCATAACTTGTAAAGCTGCTTTACGAGTTAAGGTGGATCTTCACTTAAGGTGGCTCACTACTGAAAATTTCAAAATTACGAAACATTGAAAGGTGGTTGTGTACAAAGTAAAAACAGGTTCAAGACACAAAAAAACAATAAGTTAAGGTGGCTCCCCACTGATATGAATTTAAACTGCTACACACTGCGTGCCTTATTGCTCATGGAGGAACTGATGATATTGAGTGCACTCAACCCAAGCTGATGCAAAGTTTGTCCAAATTGTACTTTTCATAGAGAACTTTCTTTTAAATTTTATTGTGGAAACCCCTCTGATTCACTTATTCATTTTCCTCAAGTTGTGCTGAAGTTGGTCTCAAGTTACATGTCACCCATGGTTTCTGATAATGCAAAATTCATTTGCAAAGACTTCTATTGTTGTTTTTCATGGGCATTCACAGATGACATCTAATTTGAGACAGACTATAGAAGTCTCAGATTCTGGCCTAGCTAGTACGGAGAAAGCTTTGGTTCTTTGTCAAAACGTTGAGTCATATTTGCTTGTTCCTTCATGCTGTGATTTCTGAATGTGCTTCTTTCCAGATATATTGCATGGAATGTACATGAACCAATGCCTGGTCATTATGTATTTACTGGAATGTATGATGTTGTGAAATTCATTAAAATGGCACAAGAAGAAGGCCTCCTTGTCATTGTGAGAGCAGGTAGGTACCTGACATTTACAGATTCTCTTTCAGTTCACAATATAAAATAGACTTTATATAGCTTGTTCATCAATATGAAACTTGAAGTCCTTGTATTCCTTGTAATTTTTCTAAAATATTGTACAAACTTTGGCCATAAAAACACTTGAATTGATTTGATATATTTAATGTATTTTAATGTTGTTTGAATTGACTTAGAGCTTCTTGATCCTTTTAGGTCCATACATATGTGCAGAATGGGAATTTGTGAGTACTGATTTATACAATTTATGATGCTGTATGTGTATGCTACCATCATTTTGTTGGCTAAATCACTATGGAAAAATCAAATGATCATTTTCATTGAATGATTATGGGCATCTTCCTGTCTCAAATAGTCCGGTTGTGACCCCAACTGCAAAATCTATCAAATATTGGTCTGTCAGGGAATAGGTTTCAAATCTTTAAAATGCTGGGTGTAAAATTCTATAACCTATTTCTTTGAACTGAACGGCCTCAAAGAAATTTGAACTATTTTAAAGTAAATATGCCGTTGGACTTTTCCGAAATCTTCAATATTTTCAGAATTACAGTGTTTTTCTTCTTTTTTAAGAATTCAAGAAATTTTTCGACAAAAACTTAAAACTATCGTAATTTCTAAACCTGATGACAAAAGATCAAATATTTTTCAAGGAAACCATAGTTTATGGATGCCTACAATATGGTATCAAGCAAAACTCTTTCACTCTTCTGGTTTGTGATTTGGAAATTTGATGTTGCCACATCATAAAATGAGCTGAAATGTAAATTGGGCTATAATTTCGACAAATATTCAAGATTTCTGAAAAGTCCAACGGTAGAATCATAGAAAAATGGCCAAAGTTTCTTTCAAGTCATTCAGTTTAAAGAAATAGGTCATTGAATTTTACACCCGCCTTTTTTCGTAGATTTCAAGATTTGAAACCTATGCTGTCTGTCAGGCCTTGTTTACACCATACCAGATAGCTATCATTGTGCCACAATTAGGGGTGCTGTTTACATCACACCAAAGCTATCCGATAAAGGATACTCCACCAATCAGAGCGAAAATCACTTCACTTCATAGGTGATATGAAAATCACTCGGGCATCACTTTGGCATGATGTAAATGATGCTATCCTATGCGTTTTATTCTGCAACCACATTTCTTTTCTTTGAGAACAATGAGAAACAATTGAATTGAAAAACAAAGGATTACAAAACAATGCTGGATTACTCCGTCATGATGGAAACAGAGGGCCTAACTGGCCTGGAAGTTAAGACAGGATGATAGCTTTCTGGTGTAATGTAATTTATTATTATTATTATCATATCGATTAATTTAAAGTTGGCTTTCTATTTAAATAGCTCAAATAATAGCTAATTAAGGCCAATGATAACTAAAAGAAAATGAATTATAATTTACAATGAAAAAGAACACTAAAGGAAGACAAAATTAATTAATCAAAAAACTCAAAATCTTTTATAAAAACTCTACACAATCTGCAGGTGCATGAATCGCCATTCCACTGTGTTATTTTTCTTTTGAATTCTTGAATTGTGCTACTGTCTTTCAAAAAACTTGGAAGTGAGTACCATAAAAGGCAGCCTCTATATTGAATATTCTCTGTACCATACATTGTCGTCCTTACTTTCGGCAGTTGCAAATGATTTATATTCCGCAGGCTATAATATTTGTCTCTTCCTGCAAGAATGTCTTTCATAAAAGTTGGGTTAAGATCGTTCTTTGTTTTGAAAATCTCTATCATAAGCAACTGCAGATTGCGTTGGTGCGTGGTCACAGAATTATTTACAGTATTTACAAAATCATTTCCACTATCTGTAATAAGTTGCGCTATCCGATAGAGGTACTCGCAGTGAGACGCAACGATCGCTATCATGTAGAGTATAAACCTGGACTCCAGAACTTTAAGCAAGTGATTTGTGGCATTGAATTTAAAAGTAGCCTCCCACAAACATGACATAGACACTGTAATTGCTGTAATCTGTGGAAGGAAATAATTAACTTCTGTAAAAGGCAAGGAACCAAACAGCCTGTAACTAAGGAGAAAACCTGTTAGTTCCCGCAAGAGAAAGTGAGTTCATCTGAAACCCTGAAAGAAAAGAAAATAGATTAATAGCTGCTATAAAGAGCAACGTTGAATAAGCAAAACAGCAAAAAATGCTGTAAGCGAAAAAGGTTAAACTAGACCCATATGTAGGGAATTCCAGATTAAAAACCCACCTATATGAGCGGTCAGGATCACCTAACAATCAAGTAACCCCCCCGGTCCATGGTCATATGAGGGGTACATCCGGGAACCAAGCTACTCGCCATTGTTTTGCGCGCTTTTGCAGCATCGTTTTTAATCGTGTTTTCGCCGCCCATGAAATTTTCACATTTTGTGATGATTTTGATTTTTCAAGACGTCAAGGATCTTTTGATCGTAACCTCTATCCTTACGAGAGACTAAGGCACTAAAGTTTCCGGTGGTGACAATGTTTATTTCGCTATGTCTTTATGTAAATTCAATTTGGTGATATTTTTCTGCTATCCCACGATTCTCTTTGCTGATTTCATGTTTGTGGAAATTTATCCCTCGAAATCTTTCTGTGTACGGTGCAGTAAGAAAGTTGAAGAGGCGTAATCTCTGACTGTAGTGAATGTCGATATCTTTCGAAGACAGCTTATAAGTACAATCACCGCTTTTAACTTCTTTTATGTTTGTCGATGTCTCATCGATGAATGATTATATTCAATGTTCGGTAAAGTGACTCACTTGCGCTGCCGATACAAAGAACTAAGACTGCACATAAAGGCTTTAAAGCACAGATTCTCGATCGAAAAAAATTTTAAACTCAATGTAGATTTAGATTTTTTAGTATTAATACAGAGTAAAGCATTCAGTTTACACTATTTTACAATGTGCCGCTTTTGAAAAACATACAGATGAAAAAACTATCTGAATTTTAAAGTTGACCTGAATGAAACTAAATAAACACATGTTATGTACCTCCCCCAGGGCTACGATGAATATGAAAGAGATCATCACCTGAATTGTACTGTTTGCTATGCTTTTTCAAAGTTTTTTTCCAAGAGCAATTTTTTTCCAAGCTGGGATGATTCCACATTGTTGCACATTTATACCAGAACCATATTTGAATAAAAGCCCAACAAAAAATTGATGATTATCGCATGCATTGACGTCAGTTCATCCCGGTAAGGCGGGATATCCCGCTTGTTTCTGTTTACATGAAGAAGATCATCCCGGCCGGACCGGACATCTTGCCATGCCAAGGCGTGACGAAAACGTCCCGGCTAGACGGGACGGGATGAAAATCTCATTTAAACACAAAGTGAAAATTGTATGTGTTTCTTTAGGCAGCCGGGGTATCCCGGCTGGGCGAGATATAGCCTCACTACCATAAGTACCCTCAAGTTACGCTCATCTCATTGAGTTGAATTGTTGTTGTTGTTATCGCTCCACTGAGGGCCTTATGGACATAGAGCTGTAAAAATGGCAAAAATTTCAATCGGCGACAGGATTCTGTCGCCCCGTCGTCTACCGATCAACATGTGGCATAGAGCAAGGCAGTTTTTGCTTTTGTGGCAAGAATGATCCTTTACCGAAGTACTGATACCTAATTTATTGGTACAGCAGTTCTAGAAAACTGATTCTTAAGGCGTTTTAGACCCAGTGGTTGTGAGTAAAAACTAGCAGATTATTTAAGCCCACAGCTACATTCTGAAAAAGAATGCGAATCGAACGACAGATTGATACATTTTGTAGAATGTTCGAATGTACACAATAGTGATAGAGACTCCAACACTGCTCAGTCGAACCTTTTTGTGGAGCAACAGAAAGGTTTCAAATAGAATCAGTAAGGAACTTTACCGTTTCTGCAAGCGTTTGGGAATGAGTCGCAGTTGTAGCGATATCAGTTCAGGCAAAAAGCGAAACTACGACACGCAATCGAGTCTAGACGAGATACTCCATCTTGGCGGGATATCCCGGCGAGGCGGGATTATGTAAACAGGTCCTTAGCGTACTCAAGCTTGTAACAGTCATTTAGATCTAGTAGGCCATATGATTTGAAAGGGGAAGCACTATGTGCGTTTTGTTTTTTGAACCCTATGAGTCTCACTGCACGTTTCAGTTTCCTTCGGACGGGATCTAGATGCTTAGAGTAGACTCCTCAACAGTTAGTAATTCCAAGGTTGAAAAGGGGTGAAATGAAAGCATTGTAAATTTTTATCAAGGCATTTTCTGATGTTGGATGTGGTATTTCCAGGAGAGGTTATTGTCGATTAGGACTCCCTGATGTGCTGAACTTTCAAGACGAATATTTCAGCTTTGAGAGCACCAGTATCAACGGATGAAGTGCCTATGTTGAAGTTAACTACTGAGATGTATTTGAAATAGAAGATTATGCTGAAGGTGGCAGCGAGGAACTTTTTATCAAGTTGCATTGTGTTCTTTAATCGAATTCCAATAGAATCGTTAAGGAATCGTAATTAGAACGCAATGCATCTTGGTAAAAAGTTCCATGCTGCCATCTTTAGTGTAATCGTCTATTGATCCAAATTGATCAGCCATTAATTGAAGCCATGTTCTCATCGCTGGGCCCAATTAAATCTGTATACATTTTTCTGCGACACCCGCTACAAGAGGCGACCTAATGGTATCATTCACTTGCCTTAAGTTCACGAAATCGCAGTCAATAGAAATCTCTCATTACAAAGATACATGGTGCCCGAAACAGTCAAATGATGTATCACTATTGCTTGAGGCTTTTGGTCGCAGTCCAACTATGCTAAATCGATATGTTGACTGTGATAATCTTTCCATACAGCGTTTGGTTTTAAACAGCTGTAGATTGCTGGAGGCCAAAACTTAGCGACACAAACGACTGCCAGTGTTCAAAACCTCTCAAAAGTTCTTCATTTCATTCTCATTGCATAATGTTTAGGCAGGCTGAGAACATTTTACAGTCATATCATATAATAGTTTAACGCTGTGTTCATCAAACCTCGAGATCTTTCTCGAGGTTACATCTTGCGTTCAAACTTTAGTGACCTTTTCATCAAACCTTGCGTGCAAGTTTTAATGATTCCTTTGTAAAGAAGTTCCCTCCCAGTAGAATCTTCTCTGAGATGAAATCAGTAGCGCCTTCACTCAGGCTATCTCTTTGTCAGCAGAAGGAGTTGTGTTCATATTACAATTGTTTTGATTTGGCACCAAAGGCTTTGAACTTTGGCGTGTCTTGTTTGAGTTTAGCCAGTCATTGGCTAGACTGATTGCAGTGAGTCCCAGTTATTGCTTAGCAAATCGCGGCTTCTGCCTGCCAAACCGAGACCAGTCAAACTGGGACTCATAACCAAACTGCAGAAAACCGGCTCCTGGTTCTGGGAGGACCAATCAGCTTGCAGGAAGCATTTTTTTGCGCAAAGGTGAGTGTTTTTGTTGCAATCCTTGGCACTCCTTTTGTAATCTATTTGGAAATAGGCCAATAGGCTGAATAGGCCGGAACTTTCACTGTTTATGAGTCGTAGTTGTAGCGGGGTATATCAGTCTGGCGGAGGAGCGAAACTGCGGCTTGTAATCCTTCTAGTCTTCTAGTCATTATAGCTTTGGGGACATTGTCACGTAGCTTATTGATATTTCTTTTCTTCCTGTGGTGTTTAATCGGCTTGTTTGTATCGCTAATCTGTTCCTCGGTCGAACTTAACTGACGAGTGTGCGACGAAACACGTTTTTGGTCATTGAACGTTGCTCTTTACTGCCCTTATTAACTCTTTTCTTTCTGCGTTCCATGTTGATTTGTTGTTTCTCTTGCAGAATTGGACAGTTTTCTCATTAACATGTTGGTTTGGTTGTTATTCTTTTCCAGGAGTTTAGCAGTTTAGTCTCTTCCACAGATTTTGGTGTTTGATGTTGCGTTTTTTGGTATATTATGATGAGTTCGCTTTCTAAGGCTATGTTAAAATTTTTGCACCGCATATCAGTTAAGATATGAAACTATGTATTAAAGGCAGAACGATACCATGGGAAGAAAGATGATATCGAAAACCAATGAAGTGTTGCAAACTATGAAGGTAACTGATTTCAAATGATTTTTTACTGATTCAAATGACGGTCTTTCTGCATTCCAAACGTACAGATTCATAAAGCCATCCGTCGTGTTGAGCTCTGAATTTTTTGCTGCCAATCAAATAGGTGACAGACTGCCTTTAAGTTCCAAGCTCAAAGGGAAAGGAAGGCGGTAATTGGACAGAGGAGCTCGTCAGGATGATGGCGGCACTTCTCGCTTCAGAGGAATAATCTTTTCCCCGAAACGGTCAAAATCTAGCCATGTCACAGAGAGATCTGTCTGACTGGTTGAATTAAGAATTCAAAAATTTCTACTTTTCCCATCGGAATCACTTGAAAACTGTTTGAGATTTATTTGGGATCGTCATTAGAACTCTTGACGGAGCGATGAAATAACAGTTTAGCGAACAGAGTTGTGTAATCCCTACTTTGCCGCAAATTTTATTTTCTTCTTTGCTGGAAAACACAGACCCAGACCACCTTTCTATTGTGTGCGAAAAAGAAGTATAAAGATTTGGTTGGATCCAACGATGTGAATTTATTTTTAGTCAATGGCTTATCACTCTCATGATGTTCCTTAATCCTCGATAATTAACTAGAAAATTGATTCTTCGTTTTTTTGGTAATGTCCCGCACATCACTACTACGGCTACTACTACTAGATTATTTACACCGAGTTATCAGTATTCAGCTTTTTCTTCCAGCTTGTTATGACGTTGTCAAAGGTCTTTCTATTTCTTCCTAGATGAGGAACTTCGTCCCATTAAATATTAATTTCACGCAGTTGTTTTTCATCACATCAAGTCATTTGATTTTTTGTCTTCCTCTTGGGTTATTGGTTGGCTTGTCCATGGGTCGCAGGAAACGAAGTAATTGTTAAAAATTTAAAATTTGCTTCTCCGCCTCAGCTCAATCCATTGATTCAAGTCTGCAATGGCCTAATTCAGTTTCTCTGCAAAAGCGAGGCTGCCCTCGTTTGCAGTTTTAGGCCATTGCAGACTTGAATCAATGGATTGAGCTGAGGCAGGGAGGCAAAGGAAGCCAAGAAAGGCAGAAGAAACCGTAGTAAAGACACAGGTATGTTTGCGTTTACATATTTAACAATTACTTCGTTTCCTGCGACCCATGGCCTGTCTGATTCCTTGAGCGCCAATCGAGCTAGTGCATTTTGTGGTAGTCTATATAAATTACCAATCCATCTTACTCTCTGCTCTGGATTGTTAGATAGTCTCTCCATTTTTGCTCGTTTTTTATTGTTTCTAGTATTGCGTTACTAATTTTCTTTGGATATTTGATATTTAGCAGATACCTGTAGAGTCGTCTTTGAAACATAAGAAACAACCTTTTTGAATTTCAGATCTGACGTGTTTCTTATAAAATGAGATAATCTCCCTGGAGGGGTGCTTGGCCTAGGAACGCACGGGTTGGGGTGGGGGGTGCTGGAAAATCTGACAAGCTAACCTGTCCCAGAGTCAAGTTCCATAGAATGATACCCTGTCGATGTCCCGGAGCAGCATTCTCGAAGACAATGCCCTGTCCTTGAGTTCCTGCAAGGAAAAATCGTGCGCTGCCTCGTAAATTTGTAAGAAATCTATCAGGAAATGCGGTAATGTTGCCATCCAAACGATTTACACCACATTCGCAGAGTGTCTATAGCGATGTTCCGGGGTCAAAAAGCAAAGTATGGATCCTGTCATGGAGCTGACTAGCTGACTATACAAAACTGATACCTTGCCCGGAGCCAGAATCCTGAATATGATACCCTACGTCCCTGTTCGGAAAATATATGAGTACCTCCCTCGTGGATAATCTTCAAATCAGGCTAAAGATTGTTATTGGGAAGGTCATGTACTATCGATCTCTATGATACATAACTGCTCAGACACGAGCTCTATGATATGTAACCTTTGTATTTGTAGATTTTCACTGCCAGAAGGCTACAAACATTCCAGGAACGTGCTATTTGGCTTGTTTGCCAAAACATTAATGCACAGTCTTTAAATAAGAAACAAGCTTCTTAAAAACCTTTTCCGACCTGTACTATGCGCATACTAAACGGTTTTTGTGTGTTAAGATCAGTGACTTTGTCTTGTCCTGCGCAACTACGAAATTACTTGGTATGAGTTTTATTACCTGGCAGCTTCTAATTTTGACTCATATCATGTAGTCAAACACAGTTTGTTACTGTCGTGTCGTTTGAATTTATTGTAAATCTCTCAGGCCTACAGCTGTTGCTGCGGTGACAAAAACGCGTCCTTGTATTGTATTATGCAAGGCAATACAAGGGAAACCCGCGGGAAATGTGTGATTAATCAATTGGAGTGGCGGGATTCTATTTTGCCTCGTTCTTAAACTTCAGTCAGGTAATAATAGATTCTTATTAAGTGGAATGTTATTTTGAAAATCAGGGTCTGTGTTTCTTAAATTTCCATTTCTTATATGCGTGACTCTGCTTTATAAGTCTGGAAAGCTCAACCATATGTCCACCCCACCTCCAAACCAGAGCTTTGTCATTGTGGCCTAGACTATTTCTTGAAGCACAGCGAATAAACTTTCGATAACCAATAGAATCGATTTCATGTCGTACTTTCGCTTTTTGCCTGAACTGATAACGTTACAACTACGACTCATTTCCCAACGCTACGCTTGTAGAAACTGTAAAGCTCCGTACTGATTCTATATGAAACCTGTCAGCTGCTCTCCAAAAAGTTCGATTAAGTATAGTGTTGGACCTTCTTTCCCTATTGTGTACGTTCGAACATTCTACCAGATGTATCAATATGTTGTTCGATTCGCATTCTTTTTAAGAATATAGCTGAAGTATCTGTTGGGCCTAAGTCATCTGCTTTTTCTCACAACCACTGGGTTACCCTGAGTACCAGACTCTCTCTAAGGGAAAATTGAGATTTTTTTGAAGAGAGAGTCTGGTACCCAGGGTACAACTGGATGTAAAATGTAGACTGACGACGTGATTCCTTGTATTCGTTCAACATTTATAATCTGATGTTTTAATTTCACTCATACAAAGAACTCACGACCAAACGGATTCAAAACAGGGACGGGACTAAAATCTTATAAAAAATAAGAACGTCGAAAGAAAATTCGAACGTCCCATCCAAGGTCACTTCGAGCGTCGCTTCGCTTCGAGAAGTCGAACTTTTAACTACTAACCAATCAAACGGTACAAATAGGAACGTGGGTTGACCATATCAAGAAAGTAGCGATCTGATTAGTCGCGCCGTGAACGCGGCGGACTTGGCCTAATTAGTCCCTGTATTGAAGCGTAAGGACATAAGTCCCTAAACTGAAGCGATAACAACAACAACAACGAGCGTAAGTTAGAGGGACTTATGTAATGTAGTCTATGTAAAATGCCGTAAAAATTAGTTTTCTAGAACTGCTGTACCGTAAAACTAGGTATCTGCCATTATAGCAAAATCGCCTTCCTCTAAGCCACATGCTGATCCGTAGACGACGGGGCGACAGAATCTCGTCGCCGATTGAATTTTTTTGCAATTTTTACAGCTCTATGGGAATAAGGTAGACTCATGACGTAAGTCCCTCTAACTTTCGCTTGTTGTTGTTGTTGCTATCACTTCTGTTGTAGCGACAAGTCTGCAGGGGGAGCGAAACAAGAGACTTTTGGAATGAGTCTAGGAATAAGGCCCTCAGTAGAGCGATAACAACAACAACAATTCAACTCAATGAGATGAGCATAACTTGAGGGTAGGGTCCTGATGTAGTGAGGCTAGATAACCAACAGAGTGTCGTAAAAAATTGTGCCTCCTTTGTGTGGCTGCTGTGGAGTAGCTATAGATTCAGTCGTCTCAGCTTTTAGACGGCTTCATAAGGTCAGGCTTCAACTTAGAATTTGGGACCGAGCTTATATGAGTGAATCTGACAAGTGGTTGCAGATTTATCGTAGAGAGAAGGCAAAAGTAAGTAGTTGGTTGCAAAAAGCACTTCACATCGATCTCAAAATACAGTAAGTTTTGAAAGAAGAGGTTGTAGCCCCCCCTCTTACAACTGCACCGCGATACGGGGCAATTGTAATTTTTGACCATTAATGTTAAAACAGTAACATACTTTTCTAAAAAACAGACTCGCTAGGTTCTTATAAATGATGTACTTATGACATATTCAGGGTGTTGTTCTTATGGCAAGGACACTTTTTCTTGTGACTATGATGCCTATGTAGCTACAGTATATATATTTTTAATGTATTAAATAAGCTTGAGAGTATAATGGCTGCATTTAAATATTGGAGAGTATGGTATTTGTGTTGTTGACAAGGCAGTTTATATCACACGGTTTGATAAAACAATTTGCATATCCCTGAAACTGATAGAGGTGTTCAGTTATCAATAGTTGGGAGTTTGTTGACACTGATATGATGAAATCTCTTAATTAAGTGTACCATCTCATAAAAACATTGAAGTAAATCAGTCTGTTTTTCGTTCTAATCTTTGGGTGTCTTTTTCCACAAAATTAGTCTGCAGGTTCTTATTTTGCTATGTTCTTGTTTGCGGGGCTTTACTGTATGACAGCGTTAAAAAAGTTGGTTATACATAATGGAGACCAAGGTCTATTTCATTCCAAGAGTTGTAACTACAATATCATTTGCCGCTAATAACGCAATTAATCATTATTTGACAGCATAGGGCTCAAATCTTTCAAATCTTTAAAAAGATGGGTGTAAAACCGTATCACATTTTTCTTTGAATCAAAGTGCTTGAAAGAAACGATGGGTAATTTGCTGTAAATCTGTCGTGGCAATCTTGATTATTTTCAAAATGGCGGCATTTTGATTATTTTGCAAAAATTCTTCGAAATTAAAATCATCATAATTCTTAAATTACTCGAGGGAAATTGATAAAATCTTCGAGAAAACCAAAGTTTATGAAGGTCTGCAATATAGTTGCAAGCAGAAATCTGTAGCTCTTCTGGTTAAGGACTTAAAAATTTGATGACGTCACAGTCTCAAAATTAATGAAAATAATCAAGGTATCAAAAAATTGCCACGGCAAATTTACAGAAAATTATCCAAAGTTCCGTCCAAGCACTTTAATTCAAAGAAAAGTGTAATGGACTTTTACACCCACCTTTTTAAAGATTTGAGCTCTTTGCTTTACTAGAAAATATCGGAGATTTTCCAAACAATGTTACAACTGACCACGATTTCCCCTGATAACCATATGCTGTGTCACACGTTTCAGATCAAGAGTCAAGAAAATTTGATTGATCTCTTTCTCGATTTTTAGGGCGGTTTTCCACCGTGGTTATTGAGGAACAAGTCTATAATTCTCCGTTCATCTAAAGATCAAAGTAAGTTGATTTTATTCGTTGCAATCTTCAGCAAGTTGAAAGAACTCTAGACGGAGTTATAAGATGTATGGCCACAATTTTGTAACCAAAAGGAATACACTTGCTAAACAGCAAAGAGATTTAACTTTCTGATGAATGGATTTCACCAGGGAGATATGGATATAGACCACTGCCATCACCAAATAACCAGCTGAGATCCATGTTGACTTTACGAAATGAAATTCACTTCCCAGTTTCACTCGGTTGTCATGTTCGTTGTAATCAACTGCCAAACAAACTGTTGCTATGTGTAGCATCAAAACGAGGTCGCATATCAGCTCGCTCGCGCACTTCAATGCGCGTTTCCTCTACCCTCTATATCTCCCTGGATTTCACACTTCTGAGCGCACTCAATCCATTAAGAAAGAAAGAGAGAGAGCAAATTTGCTTGGGTGCGCTGAAGGTGTGAAAATGTATTCTTCAGAAACGAGAACCGCTTTATGTTGTCGGAGACCTGATTCTTTGTTCAAAGAAATAAATACCTCTTTTCTTGCATGGTCATTTTGCGCTCAACAGGGACTCATGATAAAACAGAGAAAAAGCTGACCCTATTTCTTGCCTTCATCAATCAATTTATAATGGAATCACGGCTCCGAGTCTCGAATCCCGTGGGACTGTTATCAGTTCTTCAATGGAATGAAGGGTTCTGTCACATTTGCCGTAACCATAGTAATTCACAAATCTTGCAATGTGATTGGTACACTAGGAAGGTCAGAGTTTGGGCCTAAATAGGTTCAGGTTTTTTTAGAGTAATGTTATGAGTTCCTGCTGACTGAATCGCCATCATCAAGTGAAAGGAGCACAGGGAAACAAGTTACTGCAGGTCATAAGTCTATGGCATCTGTTGCGCCCCCCCCCCCCTTATCAGACTCTTAAGCCTCATCTCCACACAGCGGCATTTTGCGAGGGAGCAGAATTTTACACAATCAGTGGTTGCTCAGCCGTAGCTTTCCTGTCAACTTACACAATAAAAATTTTTCTCGCTTGCCAAATGCCGCCGTTTGGGGAAAATTCTTTCTTTTTTATTCGCTTTGGGTTAGCGTCCACACTTAGACGGCTTTTTCGGTCACCGAAAGCGAAGCTTTTCGAAAAGGCCCTCCAGAGTAGATCTTTCTGAAAACGCCGTTTTCATGTTGTCGTGTGGACGGGTGAAAACGGAGCTTTTCGAAAACGGTGACGTAACATCATCGATTTATTACGTAACAGAGCATGTGCTTGAGTCTTCAAAGATCACACGAGGGCATCGTACTTGTTTGTTTCCTTTGTCGATTTTCGAATATCGAATTTTGAACGTAGAAACGTCTTCTTTCGGATGAAAAGATGCGTTTCAAAATATCCGGATACACGTCGACGTCGCCTATAGTTTACTCCTTTTAAGCCCAGTTCACACTTGGCCTTTGGGGGTGCAAGGGTCGTGCCGAAAGATCGAAAGACAAACGACTCATATCTTTTATTTTGATCTTCCTGCAAGACCCTAACGACCCAAAAGACTTAGTGTGGACCAGGCTTTAGTTCTGTGTGACTCCAAAAAAACGTAATGCATTTGCGGATCTACTTATTTTCGAGAACTATTGTTTCGCTGTGAACGCACACTTTGAGGCTTGTGGCGTCCAAATAATGCTGCGTACGGTTTTCGAGGAATGACGCCATTTACTTTTAAATTATAGCGGAATGACTCTTGATCAAATAGAATTTAGAACGACGAGCTTATTGCTTCTCGAATATGGGTAATCTGGTAGAGAAGATAAACACTTGAGCCTTCTATCACTTAAAGGATATTGTATGTGGTTTTCGTGGAAGGACACCATTTTTCTTAAAGGCAGACTGTCCCCTATTGTTCTCAATTTTTTTCGTGGCCATGAATATTATGCATGAGTGACCTTCCAAACGGGAGAGCCAATCAGCGTGCAGGATTACGCAAAGAAGAATCTCTTCGAAAAGTTGATCAGATCGCAATGGCTGCCATCCGCAGCTCTGCGGAAGGGATGGCCTCAACAGGAATCTCAAGGCTTGGTCGAGGGCGGCCATTTGGCAGTACTCGTTTTCAGAAAGTGGCACTGCGTGAGAATGGAACTGCGTGAGAAGACCTTCGATTCATGGCGTGAACTGAGGAATGAACTGAGCGTGAACTGAGGAATGAGCTTGGGTTTCCGACTGACGACAGGCTCCCTTGTGCTGGACGTGTTTGTGTTTGGACCAAACACCGACGTAAAGTCGCTAACCAAGCCATGTTGTTGGGAAGTGACTCTTTCCCGTCCAAAAACAAGCAACGGCGTTCCAACTGAAGATGGCGTTGCGTCATTCTCAATGTTAGGAAGAGCAAATCGTCTTGCCATGTTCCTCGCTGCAACTACATAGGCCTACTATTTTCGCCAACTCGCGCGGCATCCTCTTTCATCTCTGTCATGATTGAATGACTTCATTCGCCACACGCCTATTGTTAAAGTGACCAATCAACGAGGGGACAGACTGCCTTTAAAATCTACTCAAACAAACAAGGGCAGATTTTGTAATACAATAGCATCAGTCGCTTTGGTTCACACCTCGATTCAAAGCGATTAGCGAATGTAGACAAAAGAAATTCTTTCAAGCAGAAATTCAAAACAAACGAAGACGCAAAGTTGCCCTGAAACCAGTACGGCAAACTCTCGTTTGGTGCGGGCGAAGGGAGGTTTTTAAGAGATGTAATGTGCTCATAATGAAAGAAGAAGGGTAAATCTAAAGTTCTGTCTTGGGCATTTTGTTTACTTGATTCAGGAGCTGAGCAGTGACTGCGTATATCTGAGCAATAAATGTGCTAAAATTGTAATGCCCTCTGCTCGGTTTTTGAGTCAAATAAACAAAATACCCCAGACAGAACTTTAGACTTACCCTTCTTCTTTTATTATGAGCACATTACATCTCTTAAAAACCTCCCTTCGCCCGCACCAAACGAGAGTTTGCCATACTGGTTTCAGGGAAACTTTGCGTCTTCGTTTGTTTTGAATTTCTGCTTGAAAGAATTTCTTTTGTCTACATTCGCTAATCGCTTTGAATTGAGGTGTGAACCAAAGCGACTGATGCTATTGTATTACAAAATCTGCCCTTGCTACTCAAACAGAATTTTGAATGAGGAGCTTATTATTTCTCGAATGTGGCGTAAGCTATTGAAAAGTTTGATCATCTGGGACTTGCTGCTCTTCAAGAACATGGTATGTGATTTTCAAGGAATGACGCCATTTTAGTTTCAGGTTCTCATAGAATTAGGCTTATATATGGTTATTCGTGGATATTTTTCTTAAAATCTGCTCAAACAGAATTTTAAATGCAAAGGCTATTTGGGCCTATTTCGTCTTGAATGTGGCGTAGGCTTTTTGGAGAATTTAAACATTGGACATTTCAAGAATATTGTACTCGATTTTCGAGGGATGACTCCATCTTATTGTCAGATTCTCATAAAATTTTATCAATCAAAATTTAGAATGGGAGGCTTATTTTGTCTCAAAAGTGACTTAAGCTATTAGAGAATTAGAGCATATGAGGGTTTTGGAAACTTCGAGAATACTGTACACGATTTTTGAGGAATGGCACCATTTCATTTTCAGATTGTCATAAACTTTTATCAAATGGGATTTAGAATGGGATGCTTATTTTGTCTCGAATGTGGCGTGAGCTGTTAGCGAATTTGAACATTTGAGGCTGCTGGCAATTTAAGAATATTATACCTGGTTATCCAGAACAAAGTGACCCAACACAATCTGTCGATTGGTGTTCTGTCACGAGGAGAGTAGCCTTCATTATGAGTATTTTTCCCTTTTTTTTGGCGCCGTAAGTTTCCCGAATTAAGGATTTGACGAAAAAGGCGTGCTTGAGATCCTCAAAGAGTCGTCAAAACCAGGGGGTCGATTTGCAACCATTTCAGATCATCGCATCAACGAGCAGCGTGTTTCATGTTAGACTGCTTTCACACGATGCCGGCACATTTTGAACGGTGAAAATGTGACGGTAGCAAATTTTGAGCTAGCGTTCACATGATGCCGGCACATTTTGAAAACGGTAGGAAATTTGACGGTAAAAAACTCTTTGCAAGACTTTCATGCCAAGTAAATGTACCTACACTCTAAGAATCGATCAGTCTCGCTCCAAATGTATCAAGAGTGTTCTGTTTTCATCATTTTCGAGTGTTCACACGATGCCGTTTCCAAAATGTGCCAGTTTGAGTTCCGTTTTCAAAATCTACCGTTTTCAAAATCTGCCGCCAAAAAATGTGCCATTATCGTGTGAAAGGGAGGCCCATCCGTCACATTTTTCACCGTTTTCAAAATGTGCCGGTATCGTGTGAACGCAGTCTTAGCCTGGGAAAAGGCAACCCAGTATAAAGTTTTCAAAGCAAGTTCATAGTCCATAGGTAGCATGCCTAAAAATACTCCTAGAGTGAAATGAAACACGCTCCTCGTTGTTTTGAAGGTACGAAGTTGCTTTGAAACGATCCTCTATTTTTGACGAATTTTGAGGATTTCAAGCAGACCCTTTTCCTTGAAAGCCTTAATTCGGGAGATTTACTGTGCCGAAAAAATAGCGAAAAGATATTCGAAACAGAGGCTAGTCTTTTAACAACAGAACAACGTGTGAAGCATTACAAACAGCCACTTGATTTTTCCCATCATGAATTACATTGACTCATTTTTTTCTGGGTCATCCGGTATGTGGTTTTCGATGAATGACGTCATAGGCCTACGTCATCTCGCATTAGAAAATTTGATAATTTGAGGCTTTCAACACTTCCCACATTCCTGTTTTTCCTTCGAGTTTTTCCTTCGAGTTCGTCTGAGTTACAGATAGTTGAGTTTCAGTCGTGGTGTGCGTCTAACAATTCTGGTGACCTCGACGTGACTGTTAAACTGAACCAACTGCAGATCTGTGAGTACGATCTATTTGTTTATTTTTGCGTCGATATTTCAAGAAGAAATTTCTGAAGAAACGAGTGAAAAGAAGACCGAAGGCCCGTTCGCAAGGGTTTCATTTTGTCTTGATTTTGGCAGAATATTTGTGTTTGTTGTAAATATCTCGCTCGGATTTAAGATTTTGGAAAGATTCCAGAAGAAATTGTGTTGTAAATTTTGTATAGAGGATTTAATACCTGAACTGCTGTTTTGAATTGATTTTGTGTTTTGCTTTGTTTGTGGATATTTGAGTGTGTTTCTTGTTTCTTTCTTCACGTGCGTGACTCAGTGACTGCATGACAACGCGGCGTTTGTTTACATTTTGAGAGACCAACGTTGAACAATTTTTATTTCGATTCGATTTCGGTTTTGGTCGGGACATTCGTGAGTAAACATGGCTGAGGAAATTGAGGACCTACAGCTCGAAATTCAGGGTTTTGCGTCTTGTTTAGATAAGGAGGAACTGTACAGTGTTTGTGAAAAACTTAAAATCGAAAAGTCAGACTTCGAGGGGAAATCCCGTTTCGCCACCGTAAGAATTTTAACCAAAGGAATCGAGAAACTATTAGATAAGCTAAAAGACGAAGAAAAGGTGGCATTTTTGAAACAAACTTTGGAAATGATAAATCCAAAAACGAGGGATACGGAAACCCCAGCTGAAACATCCGGTGTAGACGAGGAAGTACGACAGGAAATGGACAGGGAGGTTTATTTACAGAAAGAGAAACAAAAGAGAGATCTCGAAGCCATTCAAACGCGGTTTGCCATAATGACAGGTCAGACGGGGGTTGAGCAAGAAAACCCGGAAGCAAACCTGGGCAGTTTACGACCAATTTTGAAGAGAGATTTTCGTATTTTAGGGACAATCGGGTCTCAGGGAACAAGGGATCAGTTATCATTCATCAGCCTGAGCCGACAAATCGAAAGTGGAAAAGAAAAGGGCTATTCGGATAGGGAGGTAATTGATGCTATAATAAAATCCATTGCCCCAGGGCTACCCCTAAAAGATTATCTCGAAGCAATGAGGGAAACTGGTCTCCCCACCGTAATAAAGATCATCAGAGCACATTACCAAGAAAAAAATGCCAGTGAACTCTATGCTAGCCTTTCTAGCCTAGTGCAAACACCAAATGAAGAGCCACAAAATTTCCTGCTCCGAGCTTTGAACCTCAGAGAGAAAATTCTTTTCGCATCAAAACAAGAGGGCAGTAAATTGAAGTATGATGTTGCTCAATGCCAATCAATGTTTTTGCATGCATTAGAAACAGGGCTGATCAGTAACAACCTGAGGTCGAGAATGAGGGTATTTATTCAACAACCGGACATAACGGACGCAGAACTCATTGCACAACTCAACCTGGCAGAAGCAGAAGAGTCGGAAAGAAATGCAAAGTTGGGGATAGGATACAAAGGAAAGGCCAAAGTCTCCAAGATACAGGGAGGGGAGGCTGAAAAATCATCACCAACGGAAACTCGATCGGCCCCCAAAAGTAAGACATCGGCCCCCCTTGAAGCTAAAGAACCAGCTGTTCCTTTTCACGAACAAGTGCTCTCCGAAATTAAGGCACTGAAGGCAGACATGACGTCACTGAGACAAGAAATGAATCGAAACTCAATTGGAAATCAGCAGGGAGCAAGGAGGGAAGAACCCCAACAGCCCCAGGGAAGAAACCGTGGACCAAGGCAAAACCGAAGAGGATGCAAACAGTGTTTCAAGAATGGGCAAGGTGAAACATGCACCCACTGCTGGAAATGTGGGGATGCAAATCACTTCTCATATCAATGCTCACAGGGTCAGGGAAACTACCCTCAGCTACTGCAGCGGGACAACCAGTAGCTGGAGATGCAACACGGAAGTCCCAAATTTGTAACAGTTGTGGTGTGAAGAAAGAAGCGATATTTACTTGTGGTGGATGTTTAAATATCAGCTATTGCAGTAAAGATTGTCAGAAGAAAGACTGGAACTACCATAGACCCCTCTGCGAGGCGATGCAGCAACACAAGCAATTGTATAATACTGGAAGCTTGGGCCTAGGTGACAGTAATGACCAAGGAGTTTACATTAGCCACATCACACCCAAAGAAAGAGAAAAAGTGTCGAAGTTATTGGGGACAAAGTGTATTGTAACTGCATTTATGAACCAAGTTAAAGTCGAAGCACTATTTGACACTGGTGCTCAAGTATCAATCATAAGTGCGCAACAACTTGCAGACTATTTCCCAGACACTGAGATTCAAGATGTGAAGAATTTACTTTCTGAAGGTAAAGATCTTGAACTGATGACTGCAAATGGTTCGAAACTTCCCTATAAAGGATGGGTGAAAATAGATTTCCAACTTTCACAATCAGATGGAGGTTCCATTGAAGTGCCAATGTTGGTAACTGACTATAAACTTGAACAACCAATCATTGGATACAACGTGATCGAAGAGGTCATAAGAGAGAAAGGACTGACCACAGACCTGGAAGGGATTGTATCAATATTATTAGGAAGCTTCCATGAGAAGTCACACAAAGACCTTATGACACTGGTAAACGTCATTAATTCATCCATAGAAGAAAACACCAGTATCGTTAAAATGTTCAAGAGAGATGTTGTTGTACGGAAAGGTGAAACTAAGAGGATTCCATGTCGTTGTGACATTGGCTTGGTAGAAAGGCAGATACCCGTCCTCTTTGAGCCTGATTTAGATGCACATGTACCGCCAGGAATAGAGATTTGCCAATCACTCGAGATGCTGAAGAGAGAAAATTGTAGTAAGGTTTACGTGCAAGTTATCAACAATACGGCCCATGATATTGCTTTAAAGGGACGCACTGTCTTGGGTACATTGCAACTTGTACGATCTATTACGCCAGCTGAGGTGCAACGCAAAGAAATCCCAGTACAGCAAGAAGTTCGACAAATTGAAACAGCAACAAGTGGTCAGGAGCAAAATGATAGTGCAGACTTTGCTGAAGAGCTTGTTCCTAACGTCTCACTAGGAGAACTCTCAGAAGAACAGGAGATTACAGTCAAACGTATGTTGTATGAAGAGAGAGACATCTTTTGTGTGAGCAAAGACGACATTGGATGTGCGGAAGGATTGAAGCTAAAGATCAATTTAGCAGATGAAACACCTGTCGCGAAGCATTATGTAGCTGTACCACGACCATTATACACAGAACTAAAACAATACATCGAAGACCTCCTGAACCGAGGGTTCATAGAAAAGTCAAGATCACCTTACAGTAGTTGCTGCGTTATCGTAAGAAAGAAGGATGGATCCATGAGACTTTGCGTTGACTATCGAGATCTGAACAACAAGACACATGCAGATTCACATCCCATTCCAAGGATTCAAGATACATTGGACAGCCTTGCAGGACAGAAATGGTTCTCTACAATAGACCAGGGAAAAGCATACCATCAGGGATTCATGGACCCTGACAGTCGCCCCTTGACCGCATTTGTGACACCATGGGGGCTCTATGAGTGGGTCCGTATTCCCATGGGATTAAAAAATGCTCCTGCGGAGTTCCAACGATTCATGGAGAATGTTTTAGACGACTACCGAGATCAATTCTGTGCCCCGTATCTTGACGACGTGATTGTGTACTCAGCATCATTCCAGGATCATGTAGAACATGTACGCCTTGTTCTAAGGAGACTAAAGGAAAATGGAATCAAGCTCAAGGCTGAAAAGTGTCATCTTTTTAAGAAGGAAGTTGTTTACTTAGGTCGTATCGTGTCAGAGGAAGGATATCGCATTGATCCTGAAAACATTCAGCCAATTTTGAAACTCAAAGATGCCATGCCCAAGACAGTGGGAGAAGTCAGGCAACTGACAGGTTTATTGGGCTACTACAGACGCTACATCGAAAATTTCTCACGTTTCGCTAAGCCAATCTATGACTTACTAAAGAGTAATTCTGGCACAAAGAAATTACCAGACAACACAGCAAGATCACGCAAACAGAAGAAGAACACAAACCAAGTTAGTTCTAAGAGTCCAGTTGTGTGGCAAGATCAACATAAGGAAGCACTACAATCGCTAATTAACCAGTTGACAAATCCACCAGTGATGGCATATCCTGATTATTCACAGCCATTCGTTTTACATACCGATGCTTCACAGAGTGGGTTAGGAGCCGTTCTGTACCAGAGACAATCAGGAAAAATGAGAGTTATTGGCTTTGCTTCAAGAACACTAACTCCAGCAGAGCAGAAGTATCACTTCCACTCCGGGAAATTGGAATTCTTAGCCTTGAAATGGGCAGTCACAGAACAGTTTCGAGATTATTTGTTCTATGCCAAGCACTTTACAGTCTACACTGACAATAATCCTCTAACATATGTACTTACAACAGCGAAACTCAATGCAACAGGTTATCGATGGGTTGCAGCATTGGCTGATTTCAGTTTCACCTTAAAGTATCGGCCAGGCCATGCCAACGTTGATGCTGATTTCCTTTCACGAATGCCTACTGACATAGAAAATCTGATCAACGAGTGTACAGAGGAAACCACCGAAAGTGATATTCAGTCGACTGTGAATGCCATTAGCACATATGAGAAGAGTGATGTTGGTTGGGTAACTGCTGTATCAACAAATGCTGATGCCATACGACTCATGGATGCACCATCAATGGGTAAATACACCCCTATGCCTGCGGAAAATATTACAAAAGCACAAGCAGATGACCCAATAATTGCACCTGTTTTGAAAGCCAAGTTGACTGGAGAACGCCCATTTGCTAGCGAACGTGCAGGAGAATCAAATATGACTAAGTTACTCATGCATGAATGGAATAAACTTGTCATTGGAAAAGATCAGGCACTTTACAGGAAAACTAACACGAGGCTTCAACTTGTTCTTCCAGCGAGGTATCAGAGGTTAGTCTACAAACACTTACATGAAGATATGGGACATCTCGGTGCGGAGCGTGTCATTGAACTTGCAAGAGAGCGTTTTTATTGGCCTCACATGGCCAGCGACATTGAGCATTATGTGACAAAGGTATGCTGCTGTGTGAAGCGGAAGAAACCACATTTGCCACCAAGAGCTCCTGCCCAGAGCATCGAAACTAGCCAACCATTTGAACTAATCTCAATCGATTTCGTTCACCTTGAAAGGAGTGTGGGTGGATACGAGTACATTCTAACCGTGATTGACCACTTTACGAGATATGCACAAGCATACCCCACAACAAACAAATCAGCACGCACAGCAGCGGAAAAGATCTTCAATGATTTTATTCTGAGGTTTGGCTTCCCTGCTCGGATCCACCATGATCAGGGTCCAGAATTCGAAAATCAACTTTTTCATCATCTGGAGCAACTGACAGGAATAAGGCGAAGTCGTACCACGCCATACCATCCAATGGGCAATGCCCAATGTGAAAGATTTAATCAAACCTTGCTGTCGATGTTAAGAACCATGGCTGAAAGTCAGAAATCTCGATGGAAAGAGCATGTGAACAAGATGTGTTTTGCATATAACTGCACTCGGAACGACAGTACTGGTTTCTCACCGTTTGAATTGTTATTTGGCCGGAAACCTCGTTTACCGATTGACATAATCTTTGGACACACAGATTTATCTACAACCAAATCATATCCGGAGTACGTAAAGCATTTCAAGGATGCCATGAAAGAAGCTTATAAGATTGCAGCAGAGAAGGCAGCCATTAGTACAGCCGCAGGAAGAGACGAGTACAATAAGAAAGTACGTACTTCTGACCTCAAACCAGGTGACCGAGTACTTGTAAAGAACGTGTTGGAAAAAGGTGGACCAGGAAAACTTCGCTCCTTCTGGGAAGACAAGGTATACATCGTCATGAATCGAAAAGATCCGTTGAATGCTGTCTATGAGGTACGCCCAGAATCGCAACCGGGAAGAACAAGAACTCTCCACCGGAATTTGCTACTGCCATGTCCTTTTCTACCATACGAGGAAAAACCAGATGCTACCAAATCTAAGAAAGCTTTGCACAAGAAGGATCATCACATCAGGGAACCTGACGCCAACCAAGCAGAGGATTTATTTAGCACAGAAGATCAAGACGAACTGCCTTCGTTTTCACCAGAACAACTTGAGCAGGCAGAGCAATATTTCATGCCACCGGTTCACGCTGAACCTATGACAAGACCAGCCGAGGTGATTGAGCAACCACATTCACCTGACGTGGAAGGAAATGAACTTAATGAGTCACAGCAGGGTCTGCAAGGGAGTGATCATGACATGTTTGGACACGTTACAGTTGATATTGATGACACACATTCGGGAGATGGTTTTGCTGAGAGATTGGAACGCCCACAACGAGAACGACGTCAACCGACAAGACTTGCTTATTATGATTTCGGAAGGCCTTTTGACAATCAACAAGCAGTTAATACTGTCCATGTACAGCCGGCACCGTTCCCTATTTACACACGTGTTCCTGGACAGACGATGTTTCCAGGGAGAGCAGGACTACCTTCATTTCACCATCTAAATGGATCATTTTGTGGACGCTTTGTACGATACCCGCCATATTTTGTCAGGCCAGGACCTGTAATCTATAGTCATTAACTTTTACTGAAGAATTTTGTTAGGCTGGGACCTCTGAAATATCAAATAGCATTCCAAACACCGACGTCATAGGATGTAATGTCCTCCATCGAATCTTTCAAGATTGAAGTAACAGTTACAGAGACAAACGAGAATCGCTGCGCAGCAATATTCGAGAACAGAGAGAACGAAAGTAACAATGAAGAACAATGATTATGTATGAGATTTACACCGGCGCCGTAAAGTTTCATATTTTGATCATTGGCAGTTGTGAAGTTTGTAACTGTTTCGCACGTACAAGGAACACTTCTTAAAGTGAACATCGAGTCGAATGACGAAAATGTCAAGGCTGACATTCAATTTTGTAGGGGGAGAGTGTGAGGCCCTCTGCGGAGGCCCCCAAAACTTTTTACATTAACAAGGGCTTTGACCCCCCGGACTGAGAGAGAGAAGACAGACACGAGAGAAGAAGAAGGACGCTAAGAGACTGAGAAGTTATTGTTTTTGGACGTAAGAGTTGTTGATTTGTCGAGTGTTTTGGAAAAAGTTGTGTTTTTCCTTCGAGTTCGTCTGAGTTACAGATACCCCCCGGACTGAGAGAGAGAAGACAGACACGAGAGAAGAAGAAGGACGCTAAGAGACTGAGAAGTTATTGTTTTTGGATGTAAGAGTTGTTGATTTGTCGAGTGTTTTGGAAAAAGTTGTGTTTTTCCTTCGAGTTCGTCTGAGTTACAGATAGTTGAGTTTCAGTCGTGGTGTGCGTCTAACAGTTTCCTAACATCTTAGTACTAGTTTCTTATAAACCAGTTTTTATAAAAACACGTGTATCACGAAAATTTTCTTTCTGTGTATTTATGCCCCAGTAACGGGGATCAAGGTTACAAAATATATTTGCGATTTACGTGCGCAGACACGGAGCCAGAAACAGACGTTGTTGTGTGACGATGATCATGAGACCGACTAAAGAATTTACATGTGACAACTTAAATACAGATTCATTACAGGAAGTTATTACTGACAATACAATAGAACGAAGGAGAAATAGAAAGACCATACATTAGAATTAACATGAAAGAGCATGAGTGGTGGGACACTAGTAAATTAGATTAGGTTAATTTAGCTTCTTTACCTACCTTGAAATGCCATAAGATTCTCTTCCTTGACATTGGCAGCCTTCTCAGCCATAGTTCTTGCCTTGAACTGAAGAGCTCTATCACATGTGCTTTCAAAATGTTTGGGCCTATATTGAACTTTGTTATCTCCTGCGCATTGCTGTGCCTACGCAGTGGTCTCGAAATCGAACTTTCCACTGGGAAAAACTTTTTTCCGGTTTTTCCGGTAGTTTTTTCCAGTGGAAAGTTCGATTTCGAGACCACTGCGTAGGCACAGCAATGCGCAGGAGATAACAAAGTTCAATATAGGCCCAAACATTTTGAAAGCACATGTGATAGAGCTCTTCAGTTCAAGGGAAGAACTATGGCTGAGAAAGGCTGCCAATGTCAAGGAAGAGAATCTTATGGCATTTCAAGGTAGGTAAAGAAGCTAAATTAACCTAATTTAATTTACTAGTGTCCCACCACTCATGGAAAGAAAGGCTGCTTGTGACAAACTTGTAGTCTTAATACACCCCACGGGGGGGGGGTATCTTCAATAGGCGGCTAACGGGGGTGTGCCATTTCAACGTCTGAAATCACACCCTAGAATTTATCAAGTTTTGCGAAAACGATACCCCAAAATTTACAGGCCACTCACATATCTACCCTAAGATTGTAACAGTAATCCAATATTTTAACCAAGTGTGTGAAATTTGATCAAAATAGATATCTTAAAGTGTTATCTTTCTAAAATGACACCCCAAAATTTATCTTCTGCCTGAAAAAAGGCACCCCAAAAAATGGCACATCACGTACTGGAATACATGGTAGTTACCTCCCCCCCCCCCTAGAGATTTATGCGAAAGATCAAGTAGATTTAATAGATGTTCGTTACTTTGTGCTTTTGGGAGATAGGTGACATGATGAAATTGCAACATGAAAACATAGTTATTGAGCCAAAGTATTTTACCAAGAAACCTATTTCTTTGATGATTTTTTCACTCTTCAGTGAAATATAATATCATATGCAGTACGATATAACAAACACGCGCGCTACATGCATCCAAAATATAAGAAATAAGTTAAGAAACTTTTAGTGCTAAAGAGCTAAAATTTCATGTAAAATTAATAACCATTTGGTACTAGTGGGCTTATCCAAGTTTCTTATAAAATAAAAAACGTGTAATTGGAAAATGGTGTATTTAGATTTAGAGCCAAAATGCACCTTACTAAAATCCACAGTCTCAGAGAATTGAAAAGGTTCCTGTTAATGTTACCAATTCCATACCCTCATGCATTTTTGTGATTCAGAATTTAGAATCGGAGCCAAACCTCACAAAAACGTAGGGTCTCAAAGAACTGCAAAAGTCTTCCCGTTGATGTTACCACCTTCCATGCTTTCGTAGATTCTTGTCAAACAGAATTTAGAATGAGAGGCATGGTTCAATCTCATAAAAAGCCATTGTCTTAAGGAGAATCGAAAATGTTGACGTTAATGTTAGCAACCTTCGTAGATTCCTATCAAACAGAATTTAGAATTAGAGCAAAAACTCTTCGTACAAAAAGCTACGATCTTATAGAACTGAAAACGTTTTCCTGGTGATGTTGCCAGGTTCAATCTCACAAAAAGCCATTGTCTTAAGGAGAATCGAAAATGTTGACGTTAATGTTAGCAACCTTCGTAGATTCTTGTCAAACAGAATTTAGAATTAGAGCAAAAACGCTTCGTACAAAAAGCTACGATCTTATAGAACTGAAAACGTTTTCCTGGTGATGTTGCCAGGTTCAATCTCACAAAAAGCCATTGTCGGAGAATTGAAAAAGTTCACGTTAATGTTAGCAACCTTCGTAGATTCCTGTCAAACAGAATTTAGAATTAGAGTAAAAACGCTTCGTACAAAAAGCTACGATCTTATAGAACTGAAAACGTTTTCCTGGTGATGTTGCCAACTTCTCTAGCCTAGTAGATTGTTGTCAAACAGAATTCGGCTCATCCCACAAAAGTTCGCAGTCTTTGGGAGAAATGACAAATTTTCCTGTCAATATTAGAAACTTCCATGCCTTATGTAGATTTCTGTCAAACTGAATTTAGAATTAGAACCAAAGCGCTTCCTTCAAAAGCTACGGTCCTATAGAATTGAAAGCATTTTCCTGTTAATGTTGCCAACATCTATGAAAAATGCTCGTGTTAGTCATAATAAGTCTGAACGAGGGGCAAATTACTTCTCAGTATAGCGAACGTGATTTTTGTGATTTTAAAATCACATGATTTTTTCTCTGTGTTTTTGGTGATTTTAGTGATTTCTGGTGATTCTTTGGTGTGATTTTTCAGTCATTTTTCAGTTATTTGTGATTTTTGGTGCTTCCTGTATGCGATTTTTCTTGTGATTTTGTATGTGATTTCTTTGTGATTTCAAGGGAGGTGTACAAAAAAATCAGTGAATTGCCCCTCGAGTCTGAATCATTCAAATATGATTACTCCAGATTTAAAGAAGACACATTTCTTGATGACTTCAATCAGATTGACTTTACTTATCTAGTGGGGGTCATTAAGGGGGTTAGAAATCCGCCGTTCCGCGCGATTGTCAGTTAAAATCCGCCGTCCCGGTCATTTTTAGCCAAAGTTCCGCGTCCCGCCACTTTGTTATAAAAATGATGGCACAAATTAGTATTGTTAGACATTTTCACCCATCCAGGTGAAAAGAGGAGGATAATAGCACTTAAATTTTTTGTGCAAAGCTTGGAAAATATTCTCATAGTGCTGACCAGAAAAACAGAGGTGTGATCAAGACCTCTTCTTACAAGACAACAGATGAAGGATCCGCAAATCCATGAAATTTCGAAATTTCATGAAAATTCCGCATTCCGCTTGAGAAAATCCGCGTCCCGTAGGAGTGGAGAATTCCATCGTTCCGCCGAGAAATTGCTAGAATTCCGTATTCCGCAACAAATTCTCTTCAAATTCCGCTGTTCCGCAAACCCTGATGACCCCCACTATCTAGATAGAACACGGTAACGCAAAATTTTAAATAGAAAAACTTAAATCCTTGTTATTCACGAGCTCTTTCACGTAAAATTTAATTTGAGACAGACTAAATTGGGACACGTAATAAAGTTCTAGTTTCTGGTATGTGACGCCCATATGGGTGGGTTTTTAGGTCCCAAATTCTCTAAGCAAGGGTTCCTTTTTCGGCAGATTTTTCTTAAACATGGCTGGGTTTTCCAGAAATTAGGAAAAAATTGTCAAAAATGGGTAGTTTTCCGCCAAAATTCATCATAAAAGTGGATATGACGGCAACTGTCGGTAATTAAAAGAGGGTAGCTTTCTGAAAACCGGGCGGCAGACCCCCGTCCATCCGCAAGTCATGTACCCCCACCCCCCCCCCCCCGGAAAAATTCTATTGCATCCTTCTTTGAATTAAAGTGCTTGAAAGGAACTTCGGGTAATTTGCTGTGAATCTGCCATGGTAATTTTTTAATACAGGTACATGTACCCCAAAAACTAAGGTACCCCAAAAACCACAAGGTCAGTTGAAAGGCAATATCTATAGAAGATCAACATACAACATAAAACTCTTACTGATCAATGATGCTTAGGTAACTGGGCTACCTAAAAATGTAGGTTTGCCATGAATAAATTGGATTAAAAAAAATTATAAGGTGTAAACGCAAAAATTTGAACTTGAAATTTTACAGATTATTTCTATGAACGAGTAGCAAGTCGCAAATTCTTACTATAAGTTTGCAAACAAATGTTTTTCAGTATCTTTCATGTGTCCTCTTGCCAGAAAAGCACAATGGTTACCTTGCAATATAGTGAACCAATCGAATGGGCATCCTGACTTTGGTGATTTTTTGTGTGGTTTTGGGGTAAATTTCACTGAAACATGGAAAACACAAGTACAGGGTGTGGGTGTGCCACAGAGAAACCAAATGAAATTATGTATTTCAGCAAAATCACATCTATATTTATATATCATTAACACTCTCTGAAAGCAATTAACATAAGGTATTTGTCCACATAACAAAATATCTTCTGAAAGTCAAGGTTTGGTCAAGTTTTTAACAAAATTAACAAAATAACAAATATTTCCTGAAAGTCTGTAAACAAACAGCAAGTAAATATTCCATTTTCAGCAAAATAACGAACACATCTTCAAGACAATCAACATACAGTTGGTAAAATGGTATATGTTTTAACAAAATAATAAACATTTTATGCAATTCAATTAACAGACAGTTAATTAAAATTGCCCATATTTTAACGCAGTAACAAAAATATCTTTCTAAAATTCAATCAACATAGGTATTTGCTGTCCAGATATCATTAACTAACCAATCACTTTAGAAGACTTCTGTTAATTTTGGATACCACTGGAAAGTTACTCTCATTTGAGGTTACTCTCATTTGAGGTTACTTTGAGGTTAAACCATTTGAGGTTACTCTCAAACATTTTGGGGGTGATAAATGAAACCTCTGAGGTGGTTATAAGTCTGGTAGACTCTGAAATGAATGCAGTTGTGAAATTAAAAGCAAAGAAAATTTATCCATGGAATAGAAACATCAAAACTTTTCATTATTTATGAAAAAATTACCAGGAACATTGATATTCTCAAATATTTTGATACTTTATACTTGGAAAAAGCATGCACTTTGTAATTGCTGGTAAATGAATAACACAGTTCCTCTCTGTTAGGTCAGATTGTCAGCAGATTTCAAAATATATGCAGAATCAAGAAAAATAATGCTTTTGAAGATTGATATGCTGCAAACGGCTTTATAAGTGAAAAACTAATGTGGTTTTTGGGGTACACCCCATGTGGGTTTTGTGGTACATTAGATACTTCCACTGAAAATAAGTTTGCAGCTATACTTTCTATCCATTACTGATTTATAATGATGACTTCTTCCCAAATATCACAGTGATAGGTGCATCAGCTGTAATCTTTTGCGTGTTTTTGCTTTTGTGGTTTTTGGGGTACATATAGTGAAAAACAAGAAACTTTGTAACATCAGTACTCGGTCAATCTTAGGTAAAAAATAATAATACCCAACGGGAAGACCTCGTTTTCTGCAGCCCTTCATTGACACAAAACCATTTTTGAAATCAACTAGTAGGAAAAAAATTATATCCACACGCTTTTTTTGTGGCTTTTGGGGTACATGTACCTGTATCTTAGTTAGTTTCAAAATGGCGGCAGTTGTAACGTCATCAAATTTCTAAATCTTTAACCAGAGGAGCTGCAGATTTCTGCTTGCCACCATATTGTAGGCCTTTATGAACTATGGCTTTCTTGAAGATTGTATCAACTTTCCTCAATTAATTTCAGATTTACGATCATTTTAATTTTTTCAAAATTTTCGATGAATTTTCACAGCAATAAAATAATCAAAATGCCGCCAGTTTGAAACTAATCAAGATATCAAAACATTGCCGCTGCAATTAGCAGATTATCTAGAATGCGTTTCAACTTATTCAATTCATAGGAAATGAATATGATACAAAAACGATAAAACGATAACGAATACGATGAAAACACGTGATACGATTTTACAGCCACCTTTGTGAAGATTTGAAGAATTTGAGCAAGATAGGATTCAAATGTTTTAGCCAATTTTTGCTCCTGGCCCATGGCTGGAAACCTTCAAAGCCTCATATTCACGGACCAATCAGAAGACAGAAGAAACGTGTGAAGATTTTTCTGAATTTTGCCTGCCTTCATAAAACGCAACCAGGACAAAACACTGCTGGAAATTTTCCAACTTTTTTGAAGAAATCTACTCGCCAGATGTTTGGGTATCCAGGTTTGGGTGCCGGTTTAAATATCTCATGGTTTCTAGGAGTTATGGCTTTACCAAAACCGATGAGGCACTAAACCTTATCGAGGGGCAATTCACTGATTTTTTTTTTCGTACACCTTCCTTGAAATCACAAAAAAATCACATTCAAAATCACAAAATCACAAGAAAAATCACATACAGAAAGCACCAAAAATCACAAATCACTGAAAAATTACTGAAAAATCACACGAAAAAATCACTAAAATCACAAAAAATCACAGAGAAAAATCATGTGATTTCAAAATCACAAAAATCACGTACGCTATTTTGAGAAGTGATTTGCCCCTCGAACCTTATCACCGATGAGGCACCAAACAACCGATGAGGCACCAACCGATGAGGCACCAAACAATAGAAATTCTATGCGAGAGACAATGGTAATAACAATAGTGATTGTTGTAAGAACAATCCCAGAACACCAAATATCCACGCTTCCAGTTGTTCTTGCTATTGTCCTGCCACCACAGTTTCTTTGGTTCAAGATTCAATGCCCTTTCGATTTCTTTGTGAACTGAATAGATTTGCTAAGTTTGGTTCTCACATTTCAAATCACATGGCAAAACTCTTGGGAAATTTCTGTATTATACTACTTTTTGTATTCATGGCACAAGTTTTCATGGTGTGAAATAAGTTATGAAATTGAAAGGAGGTTTTATCAAGAGGTTTTATCACCTGATTTAAAGTGGCGTAAACAAACATCGAAAAGATTTTGTGGGTTTCTTCGATTGGAATCGCTCTATCTCCACGAAAGCGTTAGGTATTTTAACCGGCATCCAAAACTAGATGCCCAAACATCTGGCGAGCAGATACCTTCAAAAAAATTCGGGAAATTTCCAGCAGTTATCTGTCCTGGTTGAGTTCTATGAAGGCAGGTAAAATTTAGAAAAAGCTTCACACGTTTCTTTTGTCTTCTATGCTTATTCGCCATCTGATTGGTCCGTGAAAATGAGGCTTTGAACTTTGAAGGTCTCCGGCCATGGGCTACGAGCAAAATTCGGCTAAAACATTTGATTCCTATCTTGCCTTGTGCTGTCTAGTTGTGTCCTTGTATGTTCACTTTTATTTCACGACAAACATTGAATCATGTCATATCCTTCACGTAGATTACATAAATGCTGTTGATTCATGGCTTGGTGTTTTGCTGCCTAAGCTGAGACCACTGCTATATGTCAATGGAGGGCCGATAATTGCGGTACAGGTAAGAGGTACGTTATTCATATTTCATGCGTTACAAAGCATAGCTATAGGTCCCAAATCTTGTAAATGATGATATGAAATTCTGTGGCCGATTTCTTTAAACAGAATGGATTGAAAGGAACCTCAGGTACTTCCTGTGCCAGAAACAGTTCCTGATTGGTTGAAAGCTAAATTCTAGCAATTTGATTGGTGAATACGGAATCCCTCTACGCCGTCCTAAATTGGGCGCACTTTTTAGGCGTAATGTTATGAG
The DNA here is from genome assembly GCA_964020215.1 of Aurelia sp. 3 sensu Dawson et al. (2005). Lineage (NCBI taxonomy): Eukaryota > Metazoa > Cnidaria > Scyphozoa > Semaeostomeae > Ulmaridae > Aurelia > Aurelia sp. 3 sensu Dawson et al. (2005). The sequence goes on along the minus strand of OZ026572.1, from coordinate 27,272,431 downwards.
TCCCTGTTGACCAAGTGATTTTAGCAATTCAAAGAGCGCAGAGAAACAAGGTACGAAAAGGGATAACATTGGAATTTACTAGAGACTAGTTTTTGGAATTTTCAGAAATCTTGAATATCTTTGAAATCATATGCTATCATCTAATTTCTATGTCGTGAACAAGAAGACTTGATGCAATATTGTAGAAATTCATGAACTATCTTTTTGTTGGAAATTATTACACCGGGTATCTCAAAAAGTAGCCCCTTTTGACTAAACAAGGGAACGAAAAGGTAAAATATCGGGACTTTTTGAGTTCATGGGCATATTTGTTAATCTTCAACTTAAATGTACATAACTTGCATTTTAAAATCGTCCTCTGAACACTGGAGATATGAGTTCACAAAGTCGAATTTTGGAGTGGAGGTTTTGTATAAGGGCCTAGCCATGATTTGATATCACAGGTATATTGCAAAGGAATTTCAAGTTTGAATTATAGCTTTTTCTTTGTAACGAATTGTACCTTGAAATGATTCAATTGGTCTACAAATAATTATTCCCTTGAGGAATCAATCGGTGCATTGCTTTCCATCCCAAGTGTCAAAGAAAAAGAAAATGAGCAAATGCACGCTCATTTTGGAGATGTGGCACGACTTTAACATTCTTACCAAATTTTTATTATATTGGCCCCGTTTACACGATACCGTTTTCATTTCATATCGGATTGGGTAAGGCAATCCGCTATGAAAATTTCTCCTGTTTACACGATGCCGTTTTCATTTCATAGCGAATTGGGGTTCTGTTTACACGATACCGTTTCGCCTTGCACTGTAATGGTTTCACCGCGTTCGGTAATGGTTCCACTGCGCATTCTGCGCAGCTCCCCAATGGATTCGAGGCTAGTACAATTGATAATGAGGCTCCGTACTGAGTTGATATCGGATTCGACCGTTTACACGATATCGGATTGGTTTCATGCCACTTTCAGAGCGTTTTCATTTGAAAACGCGAAAACGGCATGAAGCATATCGGATTGGTGCGTTCTCGTGTAAACAGGAGGCCAATCCGATATGGAATGAAAACGGTATCGTGTAAACAGAAGGCCAATCCGATATGAAACCAATCCGATATGAAATGAAAACGATATCGTGTAAACGGGGCCATTGATTCAGTCAGGTCGATGTGCTCGAATCTTTCATTCTTTCTAAAAGTGAAAAACCGAAAGTTAAAGTTTACAGGTGCCTTGGAAAATATCCATGATACAAATCATGGCTAGGTCCTTTTTCAATACCTCTGGTTTCGGGTGCACTGTAAATTTTGACTTTGCAAGCTTATATCTCCGGTGTTTGGTGGACGATTTTCAAGTGAAGTTATGTGAATCTAAGTTGATTGATGAAATTAGCTATCCACTCGGAGAGTAATAATGTCCTTTCGTTTTGTACCTATTTCCAGTGAGAAGGGGTCTTTACTTTACAGATTTTTTCTTGAATTCTTGACAAAAATGAAAAGTCGCCGAATTCTGAAATTATCGAAGATTCCCAAAGGGTGCAACGGTAGAACCATAGATACGTAGGGATGAAGGTTGTTTAAAAGCCATTCAGCTACAAGAAATAGCCCACAGAATGTTAAAACATCCTTTTAAAAGATTGGAACCTGTGATGCGTGGCATAGACTTCGAATCTTTAAAAAGGTGGGTGTAAAATTCAATGACTTATTTCTTTTAATTGAATAACTTCAAAGGCACTTATGCCATTTTACTATAATTCCGCCGTTGGACTTTTTGAAATCTTCAGTATCTCCAGAATTAAAGTGTTTTCTGGTTTTTCGAGAATTCAAGAAAAATTTACGGGGTGAGCGGCCGAGTGGCTTATACAGTCTTCGTCAGGTGACTGAAGTTAAGCTTGGTCAGGTGAGGTCAGACTCTGGATGAGTGACCACGGAGACCTGACCTCACAACTCACCTCGTCGTCCTTCGGAAGGGACGTTAAACTGGGGGTCCCATGCCTGGATGCGGCATAGACTTATGACGATGAGTCTCTTGTTTCCCTGTGCTCTTTGACTAGATGATGGCGCTTCGGTCAATAGAGACTCATAGTATTACCAAGTTCTCTTATTTTATCTTGGTATTACTATGAAAAACCTGGCCCTATTTAGGCCCAAACTGAGCAATTTCTTCAGTACCAATCAGATTGCGAGATTTGTGAATTACTATTGTTAACATGTAAACTTGATAGAATTTTCGATTCAATTGAAGAATTGAAAACACTCCCACGGGATAGAGATTCGAAGCCGTGATTCCATCATTATTCCATTGATGATTGAAGAAAATAGGGCCAAGTTTTTTACTGTTTCATGATGTGTCCCTCTTGAGCAAGGTTTATCCAGGGATTCAAGGGACTCATCGTCATCAGTCTAGATGCGGCATGCACAGTGGTCCTAAATTAGCTTTCAGTAGCTAGAAATCCTGACAAGCCCACTCAAAACAAATTGAAAGCAAATTTTCAATTCCTGATCTGTTCGACCAAACAAAAACTAATGTCCAAGAAAACCATTGTTTGTGGATGTCGTCGATCAACGTGGTTATGAATATGTGACAGAAAAGGAAAGAACAGCCGCTTTAGAGTCAACCCCCTTGTTCTATACCATCGTGATTGGATCATGTTGCGTTTGATTAAAGTATGGAATTTTTTGATCATTTTCTGTCACACACTGTTTTGCGGACCTGTTTCTTTCTCTTTGCTTTTGGACTCAAACAAGATATTCCATAGCTCGTGCAAGGACAAAAGATGTGTATGAAAAAGATAGATTTGCACTGTCAGTCTCGAAAGACTGCCGACTTGTTTTCACACGTACTTGCAAGCGCTTCACTGATCCTTTCGCAGTTGCCAATCGTAATCTACTGACCAACTTTTCTTGCGTTTTTTGTCGAGTAGGCTACCAAACCTTAGAATTTCATTGCGGAGAAACTGGCCAAGCTTTTGACTTCAAATTTGGCATGTGTGTCCGTGAGAATATCGTGTGTATGGTAAAAAAACATGATCAATATCTTTAGATTAGCGGAGTGGAAAATGAAATTCTTCTGAAGCTAGTAAAATATTTTCAAATGAGCCTTCTCCAAATCCGTGAAAGCAGTTTTGTTCAATATGTCTTTCGACTGCCAAGAGTATGAGTAATCCCATAAGGAGGATTTCTGAAAACCGGCCTTCCATGCTCATCAGTGCGTGTTGTTGCAGAGTCACCTTAAAGCCATCATGCTTGTTTGTCAGCCTTCGTTTTGGTCTTGAGAAAGTGGGCAGGAAGACGGGTAGTCATTTCGTGGTGCAATGCCAAAAGAACTGAACTTTCTGCAAGAGCGAGGGGTTGCGAGACAGTGGGGGGGAGTGGGGGGGGGGCAAAGGCATCTTGTAATGTTATTCCATTCCATAGTATGGTGCAGTTTGTTCCCATTTTTAACTTGATATCCAGTGGCCTTTCAAATAGGGATTGTTGTTCTCTACTCGCACAGTATGATTCTGAGACATGAGGTTTTTCTACGTCACTATCGAATTTGCATATCAGTTGGCAGTGATAATGGCACTTTGAATTAATTATAGGTAACTGGAATTGGCTAATTTACACAATTTCAAGATTTTACAGAATTTAACGTATATTAGCCTAAATTTCCTATTCGTGATGTTATCTTGTATGTCGCTGCTACAACCGGCGTAGTTAAACAAGATATTTCGTTCAAGTCCACGTTGGGCAACAAAGTTTCCATGTTTCCCTCAGTTGAGGAATTTTTCTCCAGTGAGGTCATGGCAAAATTCAACAAACAGTTCCCACTAACTGAGACTAATATTCGTATCTTATTGTCACCTATCCTACTATGCATATATTCTTTTTAAATAGGATTTATCTTTACTTCCCAGTATCTATCATTATATAAGTTTTTCTTTTGAATCAATTACTTGCCTCCTAGGTCATCCTGGTAGGCCCTCCCTTAAAAAGTTATTTTCGGATTTATCAAGGGATGACCTTGCATTAGCTTTAATAACTCACTGTTGAATGGGGAAAATAACATGTTAACTAAAATTTTACGTAAGATGCACAGATGATCTTAGATAATTCTCAAGACACTGAGGTCAAGTTGAGGTACTTATGAGTCTGTATTTGTTCTCCTTTCAATTGTTCGTGGCTTTCGCCCCGCCCCTGGAAATGTGATAGCAGCTATACACGGATTAGGGTGTCCATCGACCATGATCAACAATTCGATTAATCATATGCAAAATTGCCGATTAATCGATTAATCTAAGGCCCCGTTCACATGGGAACGCAATCGTTCCGTTTCATATCGTTCCGTTCCGAAAAGTGGAAGGCTCAGGGGTTGCTTTCACACTGGAACGCTCGAAATAGCATCTTTCCGTTCCAAAAAGTGGGACAATAAAAAAGTGATACGAAAAGTGGAACGATACGCAATTGTTCCATTCCGTTCCCGTGTGAACAGGCAATTAGGTGGAGGACTGGTCCCAAAAACGGAACGACAAGAGTTTTGCCCTATGCGCATGCGTGGATGTAGTTGTTGCTGGAAAAAATGGCAAGGACTAAAGAAAAAACTGTGGAACAGAACGATTGCGTTCCCGTGTGAACAGAAACATAAACCGATGCGCAATCGTTCCGTTCCCGTGAAAGCAATCTATTTTTGCGTTCCAGAAAATTGGAACTAAGATGGAACAGTGCGATTGCTTTCCCATTTGAACGGGGCATAAGACCTGAATGTAATAATTACGTCATAACCAGGAAAAGACAATGGTAACAATGGAATTCCAGTTATAGAAGGTCATTTATTCGCCTGCATGCACCCTATACCCGAGAAAATGTATAGTCTGCGCAGCCAATGCCGCTCATTTTTGTGTAGTGCGTGCACAGGAGGCCCAATCGCGTACTATGGGGCTTGCGTAGCTTTTCCACTGAAGCAATTCATGCTACTGCTTGCTGTTTATAACTGCAACATATAGACAGCAGTGCTTTTCTTTTAACTAAAGAGCATCGAAATTCATGCCTTTTAATGGTTGATTGTGTATCTCTGTGTCTTTCCTCATGCTCCTCCACCATAGTAGCAAGCAACTTAATACTATAGACTTTACAATACACAAACTGCCAATAATGTTGCGTCATTGCCGTACAGCAACAACAACAGAATATCCGATGTTGTTATTGTGTATTTGGTATGATTACGGAGCATGCGCAAAGACACAGAGATACACAATCAACTATTAAAGGGAATCGACATGGTTAAAAACTGGTCCGGGCCAAGTTAAAAATATAATCTTTTGAATTTGATAATTTAAACACGTGTGGCTTCATTGTGGAGCCAAAGAAACAATGGATGTGTAGGCGTTTTCTTTAGGCTATTCATAGCGGCTGCGAGATATAGCTATATCTATTCCCTTAATGGTATGGATTTCGATTTAAGCAAATTATTCCTTCAGCCTGCTACAAACCACCAGTCGTTGAGTGTGCCAGTGCATAAATTTAAATTCAAGTTGTGGTGCAGTGGTCGTGTGATGATAAAAGTGATAAACGAAATTCTTATAAGATTCGTGTGACGAAGTACGTATCAATGCAGAACTTCTGCAATGAGATCACTGCTGCTCAGTACGACTGCTTTTGACTCCAATGCTTCGAAACGAACACACTGAAGGATAATGTTCTTGCAGCAGCACAGGGCTACGCTAAACAGGCATTGGCATCTCAGCTTCTACGAATTGTGGACCAAAACGTGGCGATTTGAACTCAAATCTAGCACCAAACTTAAAGCATAGGTTTCAAATATTTAAAAAAGCTTGGTGTAAAATTCAATAATCTATTTCTTTTAACTGAACGGCTTCAAAGAAACTTGAACTATTTTACAGTAAATCTGCCGTTGGACTTTCCTGAAATCTTCAATACTTTCAGAATTACAGTGTTTTTCTTCTTTTTTTTAAGAATTCAACTGTCGTATTTTCTAACCTGTTGATGAAAGATCAAATAATTTTCAAGAAAACCATAATTTATGGATGCCTACGATAGGGTATCAAGCAGAACGCTTTCACTCTTCTGGTTTGTGATCTAGAAATTTGATGACGTCACATCATAGAATGCAACCAAATGGCAACCGCAAAAAGCAAGAGCCAACAACTGACTAAAGATTGAATCAAACGTGGAGTGTAAATTTAGCAGTTTGTATTTGATGAGCTGGAAAAGAACGTTGAAAGGCGACTACTCCCTAACTATAAAAGCAATGTTAGTTTGCAATATTAGATTGAATAGCCGACATGTTAGATAATTTTCAGAATTTTTCCTGGCTGATATCGGTCTCTCCGTTCAGATTTTACTTTGAGAAGTCTTGGTAACATAGCGAGTAAAATTCCCATTTCATCCATGATAGTTCAGTTAGTGATTTCATTGCCTTCTTCTGATTTCAGGTTGAAAATGAATATGGGAGTTATTATACTTGCGATCATACATACATGAAGCACGTCAAAGATACATTCACAAATCATCTTGGCAATGATGTTATATTGTTTACCACTGATGGCTACAGCGACAATATGATGAAATGTGGAGGCATACCTGAGTTATACAGGACTGTAGACTTCGGAGCAGGGGATCCTACTGAACCCTTCAAACAACAGAGAAAATTCCAACCAAAAGGCCCGTTGGTATGTTACATAACTTTCCATATGCAATAGGCAACAGGCAACTAGATAGACTTATGAGGATCAATCCCTTGTATCCCTGCGGTAAACCTTGCTCAAGAAGGACTCATTATGAACAGTGAAAAACTTGGCCCTTTTTTCTTCAATCATCAATGGAATTATGATGAAATCACGGCTTCAAATCTCGATCCCCGTTGGAGTGTTTTCAATTCTTCAATCGAATCGAAAATTCTATCACATTTACACTGTAACAATAGTAATTCGCAAATCTCGCAATCTGATTGATACTTTAGGAATCGCGAAGTTTGGAGCCTAAATAGGGGCAGGTTTTTCAGAGTAATATTACGAGTCTCTTTTGACTGAAGCGCCATCATCAAGTCACAGAGCATAGGGAAATGACAGTCTCATCGTCATAAGTCTAGCAACTAGACTGGTGACACAGTTTGAGTTATCGCAAAAAATGTTTAAAATCTTGTTATTGTTGTTGCTTTTCTTACGTTAGCTGAGCAACCTCGTTCCCAGGATGTTCTTACGTCATATGCCAAGCGCGAAGACGAATGAACAACCTAGTACACTTTGTATGACTCGGTCAAGAAAATGGACAGATCGGCAGCCATTATAGATCTTACAGCGGGCTTAGCACTGATTATGCGACTTCGATTGGATGGCCAGACTCCAAATTAAAGCGGTTGCGTAGTATTGAGAAACAAAACATAAACATCATCAAATCAAAATGTCCCCCAAACGCAGATTTGAGAGTTCCAAACATAGGGACTCAAATGAAGAAAAGAGTATGCAAAATTGTTTTTGAAATCCTGCAAAAGAATGCATGTGAACTATTTAAGGATTATTTTCAAAGAGCAAAGCATAAAAAATGCACAAGAAATAATAATCATACTGTTAAACTGCCACTCATGAAAACGAAGATTGGACAAAATGTGTCGCCTTTGCTGGTGGGAGAATTTTTATATTTTTAATTAAAAAACACACAATGTAGCTATAAGTTCTTTTCCTTTTATGCTGATAGGTTATCCTGTATAAATATTCGTATTATTATTATTATTCTTTTTAAAATTCATATTTTATTTCCTTATAATAGGAAGAGCACAAGCGGTGTAAGGGCTATTGGTTACTATTCTGTTGCGTACGAGTTTAATCAAATGGATTTCAATGAATTTCTCTTGGAATTGAAGGAGGGTGATTTTTTGGAGCTGCTACTCATTTTCCGATCAAGGCCTTTTGATTTAGAATGTTTAATTTCTTTTCAGGTAAATTCCGAATACTACACAGGGTGGCTAGATCATTGGGGTGAACCTCATCAGAGAAGGGCGGCTTCAACAATCGCTACCTACCTTGACAAAATACTGGCAGTAAATGCATCGGTCAACATGTGAGTAACATGATAATGGTAATACCTTATATTAATTCATAAATCCACAGGTTCCACAGGTGCACTAAATGTTAACGAGCCAAACTCAATTAAAGGCATTGAGTCCATATGAATAGTTGAGCGTTAAAGGTGATCTGAAGCGAAAATTTTTATTGATGCAAATAAAGGGCCCTGTCGATTGATAAGAAATCCTATTGGAATTTTTTTGATATCTCATTTTGTTTTTAAGTTATCCAATGATTTTAAGTGTCGGTTGATGACGTCATTTTGTTACAAATTATTAGGATTCTATATGGAAAGAAGCTGTATTTGATCTTTGGAAGGTTACAGTTTTAGGAGACATTTCAGCTAAGCAGAATAAATGCAATGCACATTGTTTCGTCAACTGATGTGACCTTTAGAAAGGCATTTCATTTGAAGAAAAGGTCGTTGACTTTATTTCCCTTTGGAAACGTAGTCAACGTTGTATACTTTCTCGTACTTTTTGCAAACAAAATGACGTCATCAGCCAATCGCACAAATCAGTGGATAACTCGAAGATGAAACAAAGTACCAAAAAATTTTAATGACATTCTTCATCGTTCAGCAGTGCTATTCATCTGCATCAATAAATATTTTCGCTTCAGAGCACCTTTAACGCTGTCCTGAATTTTTGCTGACATATCGCTGACGGCCCTTTGTTATAGCACAATATTGCTAAAGTCATTAGCAGTGGAGACCAAAGACTTCTTGATCTTTGCATTATCCTCAGGAATTTCTTTGGTCTTATTTCGATAGGGATTAAATGACAACTTTTGTTTTATAATTGAAAAGTTGATATTGGTCATGAACGCGCTATTTATACGGACTCAATGCCTTTAAGATATACTTAAGGATACAAAAACTTTACTAAATACTGTCACTGTTAAGGCGGCATTACACTATCATATTCACGTAAAAGTTGCTCCACATTTTTTCTGTGATCGTAAAATATGATAGTGTAAAGCGCCTTAAAAGCTGCTCGTAGTTGAACGATAACGTCGTTAATCCGATAATTTCACACCTTTATAATTGGCCATCGCAGAAAAAAAATTTGATCAGAGATCAATTTTTTTTTCTGCGCTACAAGTTTTTCAAAGGAGCCGACAAATGACCTAACACGATTGCCTACGTGAAGTACTACAATGTTGGAGGGAAATCTTTTGGCGCGCTAGGTTTCTTCCTGTTCTACTCCGTTCTCATGGCGAATCAATAACTTCACAGACACTTTCAACAACATCTTGAAAGGAAATATAAAGAACGAGGGTATGTACTCATTGATTGCAACATTAGAGCCATTCTTTGTGTTTATGCCAGGAACCTAATCGAGATGGATCCGAATATACACATTTGGATCCTGTTAGGCCTAAGCATTTTTTTATAAGAAACTGGCTGATAAGAAACTAGTACTAAGATGGCCAAAATTTTAAGAAACTCTAGTACTATGTCTGAGAAGTATTCAAAAACTTTTAAAAGTTAAAAGCATGGATATTATAGCAAATGTATCGTTGAACCTTTATTCTTTTATTCTTCAGCAATATCAACTAACCATTTGTGTTTTCAACATGATAGAACACTGTTTATTCCTATATGATGTTTTAAATGTCAAGGAACATATCTGCAGCAGTATTAGTGACCACATTGATAATTCTGTATTTAAAAAAGTAAGAAACCAATTAAGGGACTTTTAGCACTAAAATGGACAAAATTTTCGTGTCAAATTAAGAAACTTTTAGTACTATGGCCTGATCCAAGTTTCTTATAAAAAAAACCGTGAAGACCGCTGTAGACCATATATGACGGCCTAAAGCTGAGCAAATGCGAAATGAATAAACTTTACGTTTAGCTATACCATCGAAATCAAACACCGATGATGATGTGATGTGTCAGTCAATGAGTACATACCGTCAGTCTTGATATCTCCTTTCAAGAGAAGAACAGGAAGAAACCTAGCGCGCCAAAAGATTTCACTCCAACAATGTAGTACTTCATGTAGGCAATCATATCAGGTCATTTGTCGGCTCCTTTGAAAAACTTGTAGCGCAGAAAAAAAAATTGATCTCTGATCAAATTTTTTTTCTGTGATGGCCAATTATAAAGGTGTGAAATTATCGGATTAAAGACGTTATCATGCAACTTCGAGCAACTTTTAAGGCGCTTTACACTATCATATTTTACGATCACAGAAAAAATGTGGAGCAACTTTTACGTGAATATGATAGTGTAATGCCGCCTTTACTTGTCCATTTAGCGTCGTCACTGAGGAAATTTTAGCTGGTGTTATTAATAATCCATTTGCGAAGAAAGTTTCTTTGCTTCTGCTCTACGGAAAGTTCTCATGAAAGAAATGTTGGTTTAATTGCAATCACTGTTGCTGAAGCCTGGTTCTCATAATAATAGTAATAATAATGGGCGACTTGCCGACTATCGTCGACCTCCCTGCGACCCATCGGCGACTTTGCTGCAGTAGTCGCAGTCAGCAAAAGAAGTTTAGAAGAGTTCAAATTTTCACTCTGCTGCGGCACCAGCGCCAATGGAAAATTATATAAGAACCAGCATCATGACGACGACTGATAAATGAATCCTTTGTATTCTTTGAATGTGCAAAATAAACTTATAATACATAGTTTTTGTAGTAGTCCGTAACTTCTGTAAAAACTTCAAAATTTCGCGTAAGAACATGCGAAAATTTGTTTGGAAAATATTTTGTCTGAAATTTATTCATCCGAAATTTTTGGTACACGACTCCCACGCAAATTTGTAAGTCTTTGAATTCGCTTGCCCCAGTCTACTTGAGAAGACCATTCTTAACATATTCAGATGATAGAGACGGTCGTTGCGCTATCAGAAACTGATCTTAAGTTACTATTACTAAAACGATTAATGGCCGAAAGGCTTGTTCTCATCGCGGTGCAAAACTTTGGAACAAGAAGGTAGAACAAAATTTTCCTGAAAATTTTCAAGGGGCGACTGCAGAAGGCGGTGTAACCTTAGTTTCTACTTGTTTTTAATGTCTAATATACCATAGTGTAAATTTAGTATTATATCATATTATATAAGTTTTTGTTCTTAGTTTAGTCTCATTTCTTTTTAAGTTTTAAGTTTTAATAGATTAGTTTGTAAAACATGTACATGAAATTTATAACATAAATATCTTAAAATAAAATGGAAATGAAATTTTTGTGTACAGATCAATTTGTCAAACTGTTATTTATTGCTGAAATCTGTAATCGATATGAAATATTTGATAATGAGAAATTTGAAAATATGAGATCCCTGCAACATGTCGTCGATGGGTCGCCAATGAGTCGCCAATGAGTTGCCGGCAGCTCAACTTTTGCTATGTAGTAGGGACGCCGAGGGGTCGCCGTCGGATCGAAATCGTAGGAGAACCAGGCATAAGGCATTAGCTTCATAACAGAAGAAATATTCCTTTCAGAAATATTTCTCAGGGCTATCAAACTTTAAATCGAAAAAGAAAAAGCCACGATATAGAAGTCGCTCGTCGCATCCGCAGATTCTTGTAATAACAGCCCTGAAGAAGTCCTGCATGGCAGGACGAAATATTGGCAAAATATGTATATTCATTAAACCGACTTCATTCGCTGTTGTTTTTCGTCGTTTTGCGGTGTTTCTGCCTACAGATTCTATCAAACATTGTCACCCTTTGCTTGTACTTCACTTATGAACCTCTCTTGTCACGTTTTTTTCTTATACATAGTGAAATATAGATTTGAGCATACACTTAGAATGGCATGATTTTTATGGTTGCGTTTGAATCCTTGTGAGAGACGGCAGCCGTTTGCTATTAAACCGTGAAGCAGTTCCTGTGATGCTCTGTTGGTCCTGTATAGTTTCTTGCTGATTTCATCTGACAGAATCTCACAAAGCTTTAGGAATGGAACGTATTGATTAGAATTCCGAAGCCAGTCAGCCACAGCTACCTGGCTTAAATTCTCCACATTGCAATCCAATTAATCCAGTTTGTTTCTATACCTGGTGAGCCAGAAAAGAAGTTCCCACAATCGAAAATCCATAGCATGAAGAGAACTTCACAGTTTTAAATGGTTGAAGCTTTGTTTAAAAGTCGAAAGATCAAAGCATTTTTGTGATTTTTCTCGCTGTCAGACCAGCACCGGAAGTATGGGCAGATTCAACTTCATAAAAATTTCATGATAGCAAAATGACTGATAATTGTCCCAAAACATTGATCAGATTGTAACGACTCTTCTCGCACAGAACAGTGTGTGCTTTAGGCGTTTCACCTCTCTCAAGAGTTACAATACATAGATTTTCAAGCAGAAACAAAAGATTTTCAATCCCATGACAATAAATGTGCAGCGTATACCTCTCATCGATGAGAAATTGCATTTTCTTTATTGTTCTGTTTGAGGAGCCCTTATGATTTGATCATGTTTTAGGCCTTTTATAGTAATTAGTCATTTTGACACTATGACATTTTTGTACCGTTAAATTTGCCCATATTATTAGTGCTTGTAAGACAGCAAGAAAAATCACAAGAGTAGTTCGGTCTTTCAGCTCTTAACTAGCATTTGAATCATTCAAATCTGTGGGGTACTCTTGGTGCGATGAATTTGCGAAAGTGGGAACCATTTTCTGGCTCACCCAACAGTCAGCGTTGTCCTTATCACTGTTGCTATCGTTATTTTTTGTTATCATGGTTGCTATCTTCATTGATATCACAGTTGTTATCATTATCGTTATCCTTATCGCTATCGTCTTTGCTATTTTTTGCTATCTTTGGCAGTTGCTTTTGCTGATTTTGTTATTGATATCGCTATCATTATTGCTATCGTTGTCCTTATCACTGTTGCTATCGTTATTGTTTGTTATCATGGTTGCTATCGTCATTGATATCTCACTTGTTATCATTATCGTTATCCTCATCGCTTTCGTCTTTGCTATTTTTTGCTATATTTGCCATTATCGTTATGGATATCACTGTTGTCATCGCTATCGATGTCTTTATCGCTATTGTTATTGTTGCATTTTTCTTAATTTTGCCTCTATCGTTCTTGATATTACTGTCGTTGTCCCTAAAATAGACCTTTTAGCTTTTCTACAAAACAGCCTGGATCGAGCGTTATTTTTATGCAATTTATACGCGAGGTTCGATCGAGTGGCGTTAGAGCTTCTATCACTATTGTGCACATTCGAAAATTCTTCAAAATGCATCATAATGCTCGATTCAGACTGCGTTCACACGATGCCGGCACATTTTGAAAACGGTGAAAAACTCGACGGATAGGCCTCCTGTTCACACGAAAACGGCACATTTTTTTTGCCGGCAGATTTTGAAAACGGCAGATTTTGAAAACGGAACTCTAATCGGCACATTTTGGAAACGGCATCGTGTAAACACTGTAAAATGATGAAAATAGAACATTTTCAGACGCTTTTGGAACGAGACTGAACGATTCTTAGGATTTAGGTTCACTTAATTGGCATCAAAGTCTTGCAACGAGCTTTTTACCGGCAAATTTCTGACCGTTTTCAAATTGTTCCGACATCGTGTGAACGCTAGCTCAAATTTTGCTACCGTCACATTTTTCATCGTTTTCAAAATGTGCTGGCATCGTGTGAACGCAGTCTCAGATTCTTTCCTAGAATAGCTAAAAGGTCTATTGCCCTTATTGCTATCTCTGCATTTACCTTTATCATTTTTTCGCCTAGGTATATGTTTGAAGGTGGCACTAATTTTGGTTTCATGAATGGAGCCAATTCAGCGGCTGGAAAATATTTTCCTGTACCAACAAGTTATGATTATGATGCTGCTCTTACCGAGGCTGGTGATCCCACTGAGAAATATTTTGCTCTTCAAAAAGTAATCAGCAAGTATGTGAAGTTACCTCCTGGTCCTGTGCCAAAACCTGTGCCTAAAGTTGCAATCGGAAAAGTGCAAATCAAAAAGGTAAGCAGGAGGAACAGGAATAATCTCAAGCGCAATGCTTCTAAACAGGGTGCTTCAAACAAAAAACGGAATCCAACTTCTTTTAAGATTCTTCATGATGAAATGATGAATAAGACTTGGATCAATTTGATGTATACCATCTGTAGGCACATTCTTTATCTTAAGATAGTCTTAAATAGCGGACTCATCATGCTAAACCCATAAATACAACAAAGCACCGTAATTTGTAGAAAGAAGAATGTTAGCTCCTGTAGAGAACAACATCCAAAATAAACCTGTAACTAGATAAAAAAGCTGTTGAAACCTGCAAGAGAAAAAGAATTAATTTCAATATCTGAAAGGGAAGAAATGAGTCAGTAACTCACCAGTAACTCTAGTGACGAAGTACGTTGGTTGACCTAAAAATGCATTTCGTCGCACACTCATCAGTTCAGTTCATGAAAAGAAGAAATTAATGATGCAAGCAGGCCGCTTTATTACCAGACAAACAACAGAAATCTGAAAATCACGTGTACATCACAGCTGAGCCACTCATTGGCTAAACTCAATCAACAACTTCCAAAGATTAATGCCTTTGGCGCCAACTCAAAACAGTTGCAAAGGGAAATATACTCCTTCTGTCGGCAGAGGGTATAATCTCGAAGTTTAATGGACACCGCTTCTAAAATCTTGAGGTAGAAGACAGACTTTGCCAAATTTGGAAACAATCCTCGCTATAGCGTTTTCCACACGCATTACTACTCAGTAAACGGGTACTAATCGCAGTGTCACTTCTGGTTTAGCCGGGCTATCCTTACATCTTTGTTCTAGTTGACCACGACCGCTGCACCTGTCGGTACTGAAAATGTAAAGCTAGCACGGCTAAGCCAGAAAGTGACTCTGCTATTGGTACTCATTTACTGTGTAGTAATGAGTGAAGAAACAGCTATAGCGTTCTCGGATCTTCAATATTGCAAGGCCTGTCTTCAACCTCAAGAATTTAGAAGCGGTGTTTATTAAACTTCGTGATCCCTCTCTTCCCCTCCCGAGTTTGTTTTCACTTTGCAATTGTTTTAAGTTGGCGCCAAATACCTGGGATGAAACGCATTTTGGTTATTCAACGCTGTTCGTTATTGCAGTTACCGGTGAGCTACCAACTCATTTCTTTCCTTTCAGATATTAAAATTAATTTGTTTTCTCTTGCAGCTTTTGGCAATTTTCTCCTAGTTACAGATTTATTTTCGTTGTTCTTCTACAGCGTTTCCTTCTTCCAAGTAGAGTTTCCGTCCAAATAAAATTTTAAAAAGTAAATCCTTGCGTCTTGCAATGGAACCACTAAACATGAACGGAACAGTGTACGTTATACTGTTTTAGATGTATAGGCCTACATCGATTTGCTTGCAATTTTGTTTCCTATTTTTGTTTTGATTTGGAACCATTGCCAATTCTTCCACAGCGCAGCTCGTAAAAAATCCAAGTAGGCCCGAATTACCCCATCTTGCAAATTAATCGAAATAAAACCTTCGGAATCGCCAGGAAACTTCCGGAAAACTTTTAGCGCCTTTCCAAATGATTGAACATGAGATCGATGATGATTTTTGACAAACAGAAGTCGCAAGGTGGCATCAATCAAAAGGTTTCTACGCTGCCAGTCATGATAAAAGTTAGGGCCGGGGAAATCTGGAACTTAAAGTATACTAGAAATTATCAGATAATTCTTCGACACCGCTTAAACAACTCCAAAAAGCATAGATGCAACACCCGCAGTGTCATACAGGACAATTCCGGGGTTGATAAAATTATTGTTAAAAAGCAACCTTAGCAACTGCTGAACACAATCGTGAGTTCTTTCCAAGTTTTGATGCCTCCAACTTTCATAAATTGGTTAATGAATCTTCGTAAGTTAGGCCAAATATCGTCGCCATTCTATATTTTGTGCGAGTATGGGAAGATGTGATACGGAGGCTAGTAATGTGAGTGGTATAATATCAACACATTTGGCAGCCTCGTTCAGGTCAACATGAAGTGACGTCATATAAAATGACGTCATTTCGCACTTCTTAACAGATTGAAATATACAGTTTCGTAGATTAAGAGAGAAAAAATTGAAACAAGTACCGGGTGATCCAAAAAAACTTCACGAGCTAGGTCGCACATATTTTCTTGAAAGCAAATGGTATGAAGACAAACAAGGTATCAGCATGTAGCTGAGAGGCTCCGCTATCTTTTGAGATGTTGCTTGGTCAGTTTAAGATATGCGTACTGTCCAAACAATCAGTTTGGAAAATAGGAAAATTCATTCTTTTGTCGGACCATTCCCTCTCTTTCCAGTCCATTTTTTGGAAAGTGTGAAAAAGCTGAATTCTAAATTTGTTTGGGAGCATGAAATTTGATTGAGGAACTGAGGTCAATCATTTTGCAAACAAAAAATTTTCCCAGATAACTTCTAATCCATCGCAATGTCGAGATTTCACAATATGTTGACAAGAATAATGATGCGATTATTTCACTCAAAATGAGGAATCCTGAATTCAAAATTTTCATTGAATCTGGTTTTTCGGATGGTAATCATTGCTCAAAATGACCATGCAGCATCTCAAAAGGTAGCAACGCCTTTCAAGTAAACTGCGATATAAAACATTTGATAATAGCTTTTGATTTTGGGGAGCTAGTTATAATCTAGCTCGTGAAGTTTTTTTTGGGTCACCCAATACTACACACCATTCACATCAGTGTGATCTCTTGAATAATCAACAATAATAACAACCCTGGACTTGTCCTTTAAAAGCGAAAAAGCAAATAGAACCAAAGTGCCCCGTCGACCCAAATTACCCCCATCCCACCCTATGTCTGGAAAAATAATTTGGTCTGTGATCTATTTGCCAAAAAAGAAATTTAAAGACCGGCCTTATATTTTGGTGATTTTTCAAACAGGAGTCTTTTTTGGGACACCCGGTATTTCTAGACTTTAGAATAGGACTAAAATTAATTTCTTCCCTCACACGAAGGTGCTGTGGTGCAGTGGTGTAATCCTCTGAATTTGCATTCAGAACAGTCAGGCGGAGTGGGTTCGATACCCGATAGAGCCCCACCACTTGAGCGTCATGAAAAGGGGTCGCGGACTCGATTAGGTCTGCTCTATTTCTGCGATCCCAGCGCTTGGCGCTGAAATACGCAACTTCACCTTCACCTTTACATATGTATGAAGAAATTTTCATGATCATTATAATTACATGTTACATGATGCAGTATTTCATTTACACGATATAGTATAGTATAGTATGGTATAGTATAGTATAGTATAGTATAGTATAGTATAGTATAGTATAGCATGGTATAGTATAGTATAGTATAGTATAGTATAATATAGTATGGTATAGTATAGTATAGTATAGTAAAGTATAGTATAGTATAGTATAGTATAGTATAGTATAGTATAGTATAGTATAGTATAGTATAGTAAAGTATAGTATAGTATAGTATAGTATAGTATAGTATAGTATAGTATAGTATAGTATAATTTTATTGATTTTTTCAAAAATTTCAATTTTGTCAAATTTTAAGGAATAGTTAGAAAGACATAGGGTCATTGATTTTATTCTTTAATCAAAGTTTATTTTTCTTTTTTTAGACTGCATCACTGTATTCTCTCATAAACTTTCTGTTTCCATCTGGAGCACCATTCAAATCAGTGCATCCGTTAACTATGGAAGAAATTGGCCAAAATTATGGCTTTCTGCTGTACCGAACTGCAATAGCAAATACTCAGAAAGAAATATTGAGAGTCAAAGGACTTCATGATCGTGCTATCATTCTCGTTGATATGGTGGGTAATTACTTTCCTAGGTGTCTCTGAAAGGTGGCGTGAAGCGAGAATTTTTATTCATGCAAGTAGATAACACTATTGAATGATAAAACTTTGGTTTAAAAGTATTTGATAACTTGTGAATTTTTTCCACCATGTTTCCAGGTGGTCATCATTCTTTAGGATTGGCTGATCAGGTCATTTGTTTGCAAAACGTCAAGAAAACATGGAAGGTTGAATACAGTAAATTCCAGTATATAAGAACCTACCAAATAAGAGCCTAGATGGTGTTTTACCTGAATTATGTACCTTGCAATTAAGAACCACTTTCAGTTTGATAAAACGTAGGTTTTTATTGCAGGGTTTAGAAAGTTGATCTTTAATTGCTGCTATTAAGGTCATTGTGGCCCCAACTGGCTTTGAAAGTTTTATTCTCCTCCCAAGTTACTTATTAGGTCCATAAGAACACTTCCAACACAAATGATATGGCTGAACATCTTTGTGAGACTCTCAAGGGGACTACGTGAGGCACCCTTCAAATAAGAACCCCTATACCTTCCTGAAATTAGTCTCAGTACCTTTGAAATAAGAACCAATTTCAGCCTGGCTTTCGAAAAAGTAGGTTCTTATATGCGGGGATATACTGTATGTTTCTATAGGCGATTGAATATATTCAGAAAACTTAAGTTTCGATTATCATGCCTTTCTAAGCATCGTATCCAACATTTTGAGCAATTTATATTCTATTTATGTTGCTAAGCTGCAAAGTTTCTTGCAACTGTAGCCTTTCAAAGATAAATTGAGCTAGCTTTTCATACATTACCTTAGTGATTTGCAAATAAAATGACGTCATTAGAATTAGTGGATAACTCTACAACGAAACGAGATATCAAAGCTTTGAACAGAAGTGTTTATCATTCATCAGTGTTATTTATTTGCATCAACGAAAACATTCTGCTTAAGATCACCTGTAAAGGAGCCTTTTCAACCGACATGCTTTGTGAATACGACTTTTTGTAATCTCTTTCGTTTTTTCATGTGCCACGTAAATGGGCACAAAAAAGAGAGACACGTTCAAGGAATGCTCCTTGTAAATGCCTGTTTAAAACGTCTTCCTGTTTGAGCATTCTAGCACCAACTTTTTCATTCAATTTTTATCAAATGAATTTCTTTCAGTAGCTAGAATATTCATTTTTTCATGGAGATTTTCTCTTTGAAGAAGGATTTGATTACTGTAGTGTCTCGCATATAAAAAAAACAAATTTAAGAAACACCAGCCCTGATTTTCAAAATAATACTCCCTTTGATAAGAAACAGGCTCAGGTCTGAAGAACGCCTGTTTCTTATTTTAAGATTATTGACATAAGAATGGCGTATGGCTGCCTGCCTTGTTTTGCCTTGCACAGAATGTACAAAGGGATCCCCCGATCCATCTGTTGATCGATTCAAACCAACAACTGCTCTCTATAAGATAAGGCTCAAATCCTTACTGGTTCTCAGAACACGCGAAAATCATCCAACCTTACGAAAATCAGCCAATGGCATCGCCGCTTCTAGCCCCTTGAGACAAAATCAGTCGTTTGAGGTGAAGTTTCTCGTACCCTCACAAAAACTGAAATGGATGCTAAAATATTGCAGTTATTTGAAATATTTTTTGATAAATCAGTTGCAGAGATATCCATCCAGAGTTGTTTACATGTTTAGGCAAATATCTTATTTGGGGCCGGAGCTACGAGCGTTTTCCGGTCAAGAAAACTTGACCTTTCTTCGAAAATTCATATAAATTGTTAGAATATAGATATATCGTTGAAAATTTCACAGAATATGTACATTAACCTGGGCAATAACCCAGATGCATTTGGCTTCCTACGATCTCAAAATATTTGACAAATTTCAGTGATTTCCAACAGGCAAGGCAAATGGGCCTACGCTCATCCTGGGTAGAAAGCCATTCTTGGGCCTGGAATCGGCCAATTATACAATACTTAGAAAGGTAATTCACTCACCGTTGACTCCAGCACCAATTTGAGCTCATTTATCCATTATATTGGGGCTAACATCGACAGAAAGCAAGCAGTTTTGTGCGAATTTGAAGAAACTTCCACATTCCATGTTATGTCCAAAAACGCAACAACTCTCCTCCACTATTCACAAACACTCGAGGCAGTGGTGTTGCGACTCAAGAGAAGTATTGTGTCATTGCTCTGCAATCCTGAATGTTTAAAATGTTGTTTTACATTGTTTGAAACATGAAATACCCTTGTTTTGAAACACCACTGCCTCGAGTGTTTGTGAATAGTGGAGGAGAGTTGTTGCGTTTTTGGACATAACATGGAATGTGGAAGTTTCTTCAAATTCGCACAAAACTGCTTGCTTTCTGTCGATGTTAGCCCCAATATAATGGATAAATGAGCTCAAATTGGTGCTGGAGTCAACGGTGAGTGAATTACCTTTCTAAGGATTGTATAATTGGCCGATTCCAGGCCCAAGAATGGCTTTCTACCCAGGATGAGCGTAGGCCCATTTGCCTTGCCTGTTGGAAATCACTGAAATTTGTCAAATATTTTGAGATCGTAGGAAGCCAAATGCATCTGGGTTATTGCCCAGGTTAATGTACATATTCTGTGAAATGTTCAACGATATATCTATATTCTAACAATTTATATGAATTTTCGAAGAAAGGTCAAGTTTTCTTGACCGGAAAACGCTCGTAGCTCCGGCCCCAAATAAGATATTTGCCTAAACATGTAAACAACTCTGGATGGATATCTCTGCAACTGATTTATCAAAAAATATTTCAAATAACTGCAATATTTTAGCATCCATTTCAGTTTTTGTGAGGGTACTAGAAACTTCACCTCAAACGACTGATTTTGTCTCAAGGGGCTAGAAGCGGCGATGCCATTGGCTGATTTTCGTAAGGTTGGATGATTTTCGCGTGTTCTGAGAACCAGTAAGGATTTGAGCCTTATCTTGCTCTCTATGGTATGCCAAGGGGTCCTTGTTTACATTCTGTGAAAAGCTAAGCGAGGTTGGCTGGCGAAAACATTGGAAATTCGATCGCTTTGGGACCGTTCGATGGCCGGAGCATGGGGAGAATCCAGATCTGACGAGACGTGCATCAAGAAGCTGCTAATTTTTGTATGCCAGACACTGCAGACGAAGAAACAAAGTATCGGAAAGTATAGTTCGATGATGGAGGAACATTTTGATATGTTGCGTTGCGAATTTGGAGCATGGATGCCGGATTACGAGCTAGGACAAAACAGTTTATTGAATTCGGCTTGAAGATAAGTTTCAGTCCTTGTTTGTCTATAATAGAATACCAGCAAGTAATTTTGTATCGAACTCTCGCATTCGAACAATTATGCAGCACAGTGCAGAAGTACAGCCATGGTGAAGTGCAAATAACAAATAACATACAAAGGTACTATACACTTAACAATTTTAAGATTGTAAACTAATCACTGTTCAGTTAACTAACTGCCTGGGGTTCCTGTGCTGGTATCAAACAGATAGGTGAATTGTTGATTTATTCCTTTACCTATGTTTTTTCTTCATTTGATGTTAGACAGTTTACACATATGACATGATAATATGTGTTTCCATTTTTCACTGTCAATCTTTGTACAATTTGAAAATACCATTTATGTTTTAGAAAGTTCAAGGAAAGTTTCATCGCAACGTAATGACCAGTCTTGTTATCGAAGCTGGCTCTGTCCTTGATATACTGGTAAGAGCACACTTTCTGTCACGAATTAGACTACGTTCATACGAAGCCGGCACATTTTGAAAACGGTGAAAAATGTGACGGCAGTAAAATTTGAGCTAGCCTTCACACGATGCCGGAACAATTTGAAAACAGTAGGAAATTTGACGGTAAGAAAGCCGTTGCAAGACTTTGATGCCAAAGAAATGTGCCTACACCTTATAAAAATCGATCAGTCTATTTCCAAAACCGTCGAAAAATGTTCTTATTTTATCATTTTTGAGTCTTCACACGATACCGTTCTCAAAATGTGTCAGTGAGAGTTCTGTTTTCAGCTCTACCGCTCTGAGAATAATACGGTAAAACCCCGCAAACAAGAACATACTTTTCTAGAAAACAGACTGACCAGGTTCTTATAAATGAGGTACTTATGACATTTTCGGGATGTGATTCTTATCACAAGGACAATTATGACTAAGATGAATATACATAGCCAAACAGTATGTGTTTAATAAATTTGAGGTTTGGATGACTGCAATAACAGGGCTGAAAATCTGTTTTAAGACTCTGAAGGGTCTGCATGAGTCACTCTTCAAATAAGAACCTCTATACCCTGATATTAGTAATAGTGTCTTTGAAATGAGAACCTAATTCAGCCTGGTTCTCAAAAAAGTCGGTTCTTTTATGTGGGACTTACTGTATGACACTTCCGATTTATGGGACTTGGTTTTTTAAGAATCCGTCCGAATTGATCACGTAGCAGTATTGTCTCATATTTTATCATCAATCATTCCAACCCCGGACTTGTCCTTTAAAGTTTTTGCAATAATGCATTTGTTCTTACTTATCGGGTAGTTTTTCAACATTGCCTAAAATTGCAGGTTGAAAATCAAGGACGAATTAACTACGGACCAATCACCGATCCTAAGGTATGGAAATTACTTTGTTTACAAGCTCTTCTGTGCACAAGGTTTTCATTCTTTACAAATTTCTTTCAAGCATTCTCAATTTTTGCTTCGACTTTTCGGCCAAAGTATGGCACTGCTGCACACAAGATTTTAATTCTAATATAATTTCTTTCAAGCATTTTCAATTTTTGCTTTGACTTTTCAACCAGGATTCAATTAATTTTGAGACTGTTTGATGCATTCCATCATGTTTTGGGTCCACAAATGTGAAAAAAAGAAGAATGTCGTAATTTGGTTTGATTCACTACAATGGCCCGTTCAATAAATTTCGTTCTGAAAAGGGGCCTCAGAAATGACAATTTTTGTGGTCCCAAAACATTAGACTCAGTATTTGGGGTCCAGCAAAAATATAGTGGCATGTATACCCCCCTCCCTCCCCGGTATTGATAGTTAGGGAATACCTCCAAGGGAATTTTCTTTCCACAGATTAGTGTCTAACGTAGACTTATTACGTTCAGTCCTAGTAATCGCTACCACCCGTAGCGATTGCTAGGACTCTACGTAATGAGTCTATGTCTAACATTGCATTTGTGAGTTTATTTTGATGAGTCTGTTATTCAAGATTATTTTCAAATTCTGAACCGCAAATCATTCGTTTGAATAGCCATTATGTCGCAATTTCCAATTTAAAATTGAATATATGTTTGAACAGGCTATTTGTAGCAAGAGTTTCAGCAGTTTTGTTTTGTTTTAGTTTGTAAAGTTTCTTGGAACATCTGATTTAATATTAGATGATGAAATTTTCCATCTAAACCTGAATAAACTAAATGAAGAGCGAAAATATTAGTAAAGGATATAGCGCTGCACAGTTTTGATTTTATATATGATTCACTCTAATCTCAAAAGCAAGCTTTGACCATAATTGATAATATCCAGCCCAAGGTTAATTTTCCCATCAGTTACAGCTTATGGCGCAAATCTTAAAATTTTGGTGTGAAATTCAATCCCTTATCTTTTTACATAGATACTAATGTTGAAAATGAAATAAACAACAACAAAATGCAATATTCTGTGCTGTCCATAGTTATCGCTATTGATATACTGATGGACGCTATAACTACGACTCCTAGACTTTCACATTGAAGATTGGGACGAAGTTTTCCCCCTGGATTTCATGTCTGTATATTTCATGTCTGCATTTGAAAACCATAGTAACACTGACCGAAAAGCTGCTCTAGTTAATGGCGGATGGGCCTATGTTGCCGGCTGGAACCTCCGATGCTAAAACACCTCAAAATTCTAGTTTCCAGTGATGCTAGTCATCAACAAAAGCTGCAAGTAACCAGATGAATGTTTTCTCAACCCAAAAATCAACAAACATTTCATTGCGAACCAGGAGTTCCTCATTTTTAAGGTCAAGTAGCTTCTATGAATTTTACCGCATCAATGAGAATTTCCAACTGTCGAAAGTTCCTTGCTTCGCTTCTGAGACTACGCTGTAGCCTCGTTTTAGAGTGCACAAATAGATATTTAGGCCTGGATAAGTTTCTTTTTAGCAAAATCTAGGCTCTTTCTCACATTGATTGCAAAGAAACTTATACCGTGGAGTTTTTCTCTCGTTTTCATATTTTGCATATGTCGTGTTACCGTGGTCTAAATCATGGACAAAACTTTCTTCAAAAATTGGTATCAACAATATTCCCTTTTAGGGTATTCTTGGTAACGTTACTCTTGCTGGAAAAATATTGCCGAACTGGGAGATGTTTCCAATCACATTTGAGAAACTGGAAGATTTGGATGAAGTAATTGGCTCATCTTTGAATGAGTTCGACATTCCAACTGCTCCAATGCTTGCACTTGCAACTTTCAAATCTCCTGGTAATTCTGCTGACACTTTCCTCAAGTTGGATGGTTGGACAAAAGTAAGTCATCTGTATTTTTGCTTTCTTTTTTTTCCAAATTAAAGTACCATTATAGTAACCAAAAACGTTTCCGGTCTGGGAAAAGCACCAACATTGGAAAAGCGCTCGAATCAATGAATGGAAATTTTTCATCGGAAATTTTCGAATGAAATTTTCAGATTAAGACCTGTCGACAATTGAAAACTCTTGGATCAAATTTCCCGCATTCGAAATATGCGAGAATTTCAGTTGAAAGTTGTTCTTTAGCTGATTTATGCTGGAAATGATGTTACCCGCTGCTCAGATAAATCCACGTGTCTTGCTTTAGAACAAAGGAATTGCTGTGTAAAGGCTGATTTCCACTCAGTAGAATTTCCGAGCGGACTGAACTTGGTACAATGAATTATTAGTTACGCGTAACATTATTTTCAAATTCAAAGCAACATTTTCACACGTAAACAAAGGATTTCCTTTCCAACTGGAAAATTCTACTGAGTTGAAATCAGCCTTAAAATCTTATTCATATGGAGAAAGTTTTTCCCGGCATTTCCCGGTTCACCTGAAAAGTCGCTTAGCCGAGACCCGTTTCATTATCCTTACCACATAAGCCTGGCGATGCTGTAAGACAATGATCGGCGATGAATTACGATTTAATGAAAACCAGGCTATAGAGTACCACAAGCGTTCATATAAGAAACATTTCTCCGCTAGCCGAGATCTCGCTTGAACTCAACCGGGATCCCGCTTAGCCGTGGAATATTTTCTCATATGAACACAATTTCTCGGCTAGGCAGGGAAGTCTCTTTTTATTGTTAATTATTTCACTCCAGAGAAAAGGCGCTATTGTTCTTTATCTCGGCTTGCTGCAGAAACTTTTCTCATGTGGAAAGTCAAGGAATACTACCTCTGCTGAACGATTTTCCTGGTTAAGCGGGAACATGCGGGGGGAATTCTTCTTCGTATGACCAGCCCTAAGAGGCAAGCACTTGCTTGCCATCTATGTGCCATAAATCAGCTACATAGTGTTAGATTGACTCATCCTTTAACAAAGTTTTAAACTCTTGAGTTGAAGCCTATTCCATGCAGCTGCTGCGTAAAAATCAAGACAATTGAACTTATTGCTCCTGCACAGCAGCTAGATAAATGGCACACAACTTTTCGGGACCCCTTTATTTTATGCAATGAACGATCTCTTGCACAGGTTGTCCCAAAAAAATTGTCCCCCATTTGTGTGGCTTTTATGGAGGAGCTGTATGTAGACTTATACCTTTTCGTCCCTTGTATCCCTCTGTTCTTTGACTTGCTGATATCACTTGGTCAATAGGGACTCATAATATTACGCTTATATAATGGGCCCACTTTTTCAAAATGGCCTAAATAGGTGGGAGTTCTCGTACACTCAACAAAATCGCTTCAAAATCTGGTTTAAAGAGCTCGAACATTGAAAAGGAAACCCTTAGTACAAAGAATGATGTTGTGTTGACATACAAAGGGCAAAATGCTTACGTTTCAGGCAGTAATCTTCCTCTGTAGAAGCAAAATAGATCCATCGAAGCTGCGAGAACTTCAACCGTTCTTTAAGAGCAACGACAACAACATTCTGAATAGTGGCCCCTGATTGGTTAAAAACTGAATTCTAGCGATTCGATTGGTGAATACGGAACCATCCTACGCGGACCTAAAGTGGGTCCACTATTTCAGAGTAATGTTATTAGTCCCTCTTGACCAAGGAACGCAGGGAAACAAGGGACGAAAAGGCATCAGTCTAAGCTGTATGTCCTATGATCTCGGTTTTTAACCAATTGCATAGGTCAAGCTTCAGCTTAAAGTTTGAGACCTTGTTTGAGTCTATCTGACTCGTGGTTGCTGGTTAGACTGAAGCCTTTTCGTCCCTTGTTTCCCTGCGTTCCTTGGTCAAGAGGGACTAATAACATTACTCTGAAATAGTGGGCCCACTTTAGGCCCGCGTAGGATGGTTCCGTATTCACCAATCAAATCGGTAGAATTCAGTTTTTAACCAATCAAGGGTCGCTATTCAGAATGTTGTTGTTGTTGCTCTTAAAGAACGGTTGAAGAAGCCCGGAGTTCTCGCAGCTTCGATGGATCTATTTTGCTTCTACAGAGTAAGATTACTGCCTGAAAGGTATGCATTTTGCGCTTTGTAGGTCAACATAACATCATTCGTTGTACTGAAACTTCGCTTTTCAATGTTCGAGCTCTTTAAACCAGATTTTGAAGCGATTTTGTTGGGTGTACGAGAACTCCCACCTTTTTAGGCCATTTCGAAAAAGTGGGCCCATTGTGTAAGCGTAATATTATGAGTCCCTATTGACCAAGTGATATCAGCAAGTCAAAGAACACAGGGATACAAGGGACGAAAAGGCATAAGTCTAGTTGCTGGTTTATGGCAGAGAAAAGGCAAAATTAATGGTTGCTTCAAAAACAGCACTTCTTTTGTTCTCCAGCAATGTCAAAATAAGGTAAATTTCAAAGAAAGGGCTCTGCCATCATATTAAAATTTTCATTACACTTTTCAAAAGGTAGAAAGTGCTCTCTTATGAATAGACAGCACTCCTAACCCTTTCAAATATTTAGCAAAAATTTACCCTGGATCAGAGTATTTTTTTAGTACTTTTTTGAAAAAAATCTGAAATTAAAAGGAAAGAAAAAAAGAAAGAAAAGAGAAGAGAGTTTCGTAGTTTTTATTTTTTTCTTTTTTTTGTTTCAGTACTAAAAATACTCTGATCCAGGGTAGCAAAAATTTTAATCCGACGCTAGGACTCTTTCTTTGAAAACTTACTTCTGTTGACATTTGCTGTAGAACAATAGAAGTGCTGTTTTTGAAGCAACCATATATTTTGACCTTTCCTCTGCCATAAATCAGCAACCACTTGTCAGATTGACTCAAGCAAGATCTCAAACACTAAGTTGAAGCCTGACCTATGCAACTGTGTAAAAATCGAGATGACTTAATCTGCAGCTCTTCCACAGCAGCCACGCAAACGGGGCACAATTTTTTGGGACACCTTGTATTGTCAACAGATATGGATTGAACCGTCAGTTTTCGGAACGAATAATGCACTTTTGATTTTGTGGTCTTGTTCCCTTGGTGATAATAATGCCAATGAAGAATGTTTTCAGCTTTGGTGCTAACTACCACTCGTTTATTTTATTTGGAATTATGTGGTTTGTACTGCCGGTTGAGTCAATAAACCATTCGACGTTTGAAAATCAACGAAATTGGAATGGGGTGGTCCAGAACACAATATTAACTCCGATACCGGGAAATACAGGAGAATATTCATTCCGCGGGAGGCCATATTCATCCCGCTGGAAACAGCATGCAGGATATTTCCCAAGCCATTCATCGAGCGAAGCGGGTAGGCGAGTTTACTAAACAAGTATACTTTTTTTGACTCACCAGGTAGTGTGAGTCAACGGTTCCAATCTTTAAATCGATGCAAAAAGGTGGGTATAAAATTCTGTGACCTATTTCTTTTAACTGAATAGCTTGAAAGAAACTTTAGCCACTGGTACTTGCAACTTTTTCAATGGATAAAATTGGTTTCTTTTCGTGGTAGAAACATGGGCGGTAGGAGACTGCTGTGTTAGCCTAAAAATGCTTAAGTCGCCTCATACAGAAATATATTCATTTAAACTTACGATGATGTGGTTGTCTCTTTCTTCTTTATTGTCTTAAGAAATGTAATACCCAAATATTTCAGCCAATATGCACATCACGTCTGTAACCTAGGTTGGCGCCGCCGATTCTGCTTCGATCTGGGTTTCAGGACATTGCAGCGCTTAGGCCAAAGTTGTAGTATGCATATTAGTTGAAATATTTGGGTAAAGACAATGAAGAAGAAAGAGACAACCACATCATCGTAAGTTTAAATGAATATATTACTTTATGAGGCGATTTAAGCATTTTTAAGCTAACACAGCAATCTCCTACCGCCCATGGTAGAAACTGATTTTCTTGCACCAAAGCGCAATATTAATGAAATATTTTAATTCATCAATGACCCAATTTGCTTCACCTTACCTTACTCTACCCTCCTCTACCCTACTGCCTTACCCTACTGCCTTACCCTACCCTGCCCTACCCTGCCCTGCCCTGCCCTGCCCTGCCCTGCCCTGCCCTGCCCTGCCCTGCCCTGCCCTGCCCTGCCCTACTCTACCTTGCTCGTTATATTCTCGTTAGAAAAATGTGAGGACTATGTCGATGTTAAAAAGATTCGACACAATTACAAGCTCTCCTGGCCAAGTTAGAAATGTAGCCTATTGCATTTTATAATTTATTTCATGAAATAGTCTATTGAAACGTAGAAAGGACTTTGTAGTTTATTGTATAACTTGGCACGTGCCGTTTCGTTGTGTAGCTGAAGAAACAACCGGTGCGTGGGTATCTTCTTTGGCCTATTTATAGCTGCAATGAAATACAGCTATTTCAATTCCCGTCAAGGACAGAGATTCGATGGAGAGTGAAAGAAACTGCGCGAATGTCATTTCAGAGGTGCTAATTGGCCACTGTCAGAGCTAACTTTAATATTATTTCATTGAAATGACGTATGATTAAAGTGACCAGATTAAACTTGTTTTTCAGGGGCAAGCCTTCATCAATGGGCATAATTTGGGGCGTTACTGGCCGGCTGTTGGACCACAGAAAACACTTTATGTCCCATCGAACTATTTGCTGCCATCACAAGGAACAAACTCTTTAGTGTTATTTGAGATTGACCAATCTCCTTGCAGCAAAAGCACGCAATGCTTTGTGGAATTTGTTGATAAGCCAAATATTGGATGAATAAAAAAGGTAGGATTTATATTTTTGAAGATTTGAAACTGAATTTGAAAAGAAAGAGCTATCCAATTTTTATTTTTCTAGAACTAAATGAGATGTTATGCAATGTTTGATCATGGAGTAAAGGATCACAGACTGTTGGTGTCGGCCTAACAGAGTTTGATATCAAATTTAATATAAACAGAAATCGTACCACTGCACTTTTGAATTGTCACATGATACATACTGCATTAAATTAAGCTGGACGGTGAATTTAACAGGAAGTCGAAGAAATCCCATGATTCCATTAAGTCCAAGAAGGCTATACATGCACCCGAATTGGGACTCATAGCTATGCGTATAAGAAAGGTGGACAATATTTCTGAGCTGCGATCATTGTTTGTAGCGCAAATCAGGGCGTATTATCTACAAAGATCTACAACGCGGATTTTTGCAGTTAATGTATACGGCTTTGTTCCACCTTGGTGATATTGATTTTGGTGTCAATTAGTCGTTGTTAACTAGAAATTTACCAGCTGTAAGTAATTTAATAATTGATTGATTGATTGATTGATTGATTGATCGATTGATTGATTGATTGATTGATGGAATGATTGATTGATGGAATGATTGACGAAATGATCGATAGATTGATTGATCGATTTTCCTGATTTATTGATTGCTGGATTGTTAGATTGATTTATTGATTGATTAGGTAATGACAAATTTTCCATCGGGACTTAGAAAGTAAGGATCCAAATTTCCCTACAACCTTTGCCTGGAGATTTAGATAAAATACAAGAAAGTTTCCCGAGGCTATGTAAAGAAAACTGACGTATCCGCCTCCCTTGATGGAAAACTTTTAGGAAATTGACCATTTCCTCAAAATTTCCAATTTGAAAACATTTGCGTTATACGGCATACGAATTTTCGGGCAACTCGGTTTGGCGAACAGCAGCAAATGCACGTAGTGAAAATATGTATAATTGTCTCACGCCTTTCCCATGACGATAGTGGTATTGAATGCGCGTTGCCATGAAGCTCGTTGCCCTGTGCATAATCAATTCAATGATTTTCTTGGCTATAACGTAGCCTGATTAAGCTTCATTTTCATCAATGTGCAGTATAAATGTTGCAAAATCTGATCCTTTAAACCAAGGTGTATGGACATGGATGTTTGTATTAGATATTTATTTACCTTGTTTTGATCCATGTCTCTTGTTTCCTTGTCTTCTTTCCTTCTATGTTTCGTCTTCAACTGGTGTGTGCAATTGAACGTAGGCTTAGGCCCAACTGCGCTCAAGTTCGCATACAACTCCCTTGTGTTCCTTTGTCTTCAGTATGAAACCTTTCTTCTGCGAAGGTGCTCTAAGACACAGGAGTACAACGGAGTTATATTCGATTAACGTGAGCGCGATTGGGCCTAATCCCACGTTCACTTGCAGACGTCAGTTGAAGACGAAACAGAGAAGAAAACAAGACAAGGAAATAAGACACAAGGATCAAAACAAAGTAAAGAAGTATTTGATCAAAGCATCTATGTCTAACACCCTTGCTTGAATTTAGATTAGAAAAGCAGCATTTAATTTTTAACGCATATCCCTTTTTACTCATCTGAATTGTTCAAACCTTATTGACATCGCTAGAGGTCTTTTTTTTCTACATTCCAACTAAAAACTTACAATACATATTACTTAATGACACTACTTACAAACTACTATACCTTACTACTACAACAATACCATTTGGAGCGAAAACTACGTCTACCGCATGGCACAGACGTCTAGAGGTCTTGGGAAACTCTAGCCTGATTCCAATTAGATTTATGTTAGGAAATTTACCAGTTGTAAATCAAGTAAACAGCCTCAAATTTCAAGCAGATATTTCTTTAAAATATTTAATCACCGATATCAACAAAACAAATCAAAGAAAAATCTTGTTAGGCTTATTGTTAAAATCAGACGAGTTCTGAAATGAAGAGCGATCGTGAAGACTGAAGCCCTGTTAGGCTTAGTGTTAAAACAAGACTACTTCTCAAACGAAAAAGAATTAGAAAATTGATATGTTAGTCCACAAGGATAAGCAACAGATAGTTCAACTTTGTCCGGAAAGAGTTCAAGGAAAATATAGCATTAAGAAAAGACCTCTAAATAACCATCAGTTGATTTTTGTGTTTGAATTAGATTTTATTTTCAGTTCACAAAGATCTCATCTAAAGACTATAATCTTTGGCAGGATTTCACTAAAGTTTATCTGTAAGAATTGTTAGGCTTATGACCATGTGTTGTGTTATCGAATTGCATGTTTCGACGGCTCACGTGAGGTAAAGTAACGCACAAGTTCTCAGGCCAAAATCGTGTTGTTTGTCTTCGATTTGAAAGTGTTTGCGCAAAAGTTCTGATCAGATCTACAGTAAAAGCTCTATTAAGCCCCCCCCCCCGGAGGGGCCTTATTTACTTTTGAGACTCCAGATGGGAGGCTTGAAGGACAGGGGGCTTGTTAGAGATTGGGACTTTTTCACAAAGTCAAATTACTAGGGATATAAATCGTAGTTCTTTACTCCCGGGGGCACTTCACTATTGGGTCATTTGGGGTCGTGCAGTCCAAAAATTTCTGTGATGACCCAATCCCAGAATTATAGCAGGATTTTGAGACCCAGTCCCAAAATATGGATGTGTTTGCGTCCCAAAATATGGATGTGTTTGCACAGTTTGCACTACAAAATTGTTCGGGATACTATAAATGAAAGTCTTTCGGACTTTCCCTAGAGGAGCCAGACGCCCGTCGAAGCGCTTTGGGGTCTGCGCAGTGTCGATCTCAGGATCATCGACCTTC
Source organism: Aurelia sp. 3 sensu Dawson et al. (2005) (assembly GCA_964020215.1). NCBI lineage: Eukaryota > Metazoa > Cnidaria > Scyphozoa > Semaeostomeae > Ulmaridae > Aurelia > Aurelia sp. 3 sensu Dawson et al. (2005). The sequence continues at coordinate 27,240,515 of OZ026572.1, read as the reverse complement.
ATCCTTCCTTTATGAAATTGCGCATGCCCCAAAACGCTTCGCTCGTCCCATTGATCAGCCAGCCAATCAGAGTTAACATCTTTTCCTTTGTGATTTACAAAAGGGGGAATTCGTAGTATCCCGAACAAAAAACAATAGGAAAACCGTCAACTATCCCAAATCTGGGCATTCCCAGATTTTCTAGTAAAAATTAGACCCCAATCACAGAAGATATCTTTAAATACTACATCCCATTCTCAGAACTTTCGTGCCAAACACCACCTAAAACAGGCACACTTCCCCGTATGATTGGATAGTGAAGTAATCCTGGGCTTTTACCCTATAATTTGCGGAATCAGCAAACAATTTTACGAGACAAAAACACAAATTCGACGCAGCTTTCATTCAAAACCATATCAAGGTCAACGTGCAAACTTGTTTAGCTGAATGAATAAGCTAGATAAATCACCTGCTCACATTGAATGACCAAAAAATGCGTTTCGTTGCACACTCGTCAGTTCGGTTCGTGCGAAGAGCAAAGTGACGATACAAACAAGCCGATTTAACTAGGAAGAAAAGTTTGCGAGTTCACAAGTTTATTGAAAAGTGTGTTACATGAATAATTTGCATTACAGTAAAACCTGCGTGTAAGAACCTGCAATTTTCGAGTCGACTTGACCAGGAATGGGTATTTAATGGTATATGAGGCTGTTCGGGTTCTTAAATTGGCGCTTATTTCAATCAGGGCTTTCAGGTATTTCTTTTCTTCTGATTGAAGTTTCAATCCCATTGTTTACTGTCAGTCCACGTCACATGGGTTCATGATGCCATATTCGCGACTGACGTTTGTGTAACAATCGGAAATGTCATAGAATCCAATGGAAACCTCTCAAAGCATTTTTAGAATACCTTCCAATATACACATATGGTATTATCAGTTTTTTTATAGGCTCGATGACTAAGCAGTTGGAGTTTTGATTAAATTTGATGATCTCTGCGAGATTTGATATTTTATGTGTATTTTAGCTGAAGGAGTATCATGTATAAAAAAGATTAAATAAAAAAAATAAATTCAAAGAACCTATTTCAAATTTCAAGCGGAATGGGTTCTTATTGAATTAGGATCTAATTTCATTTTTTCAACCTGGATGTTCTTAATCTCTTGTACGCTGATTTGTACTGTACCGCAAGAGTTTTTAAAACCTTTTAATTATCCGAAAACAATCTTTACTTACCAGATGCCATGCTGTTTTACGTTATTATTAAAATCAAAGTCAATCAAAGAAATGGTAAGAAAAAGAATAATGCTGAAAATACGGAATATAACCTACAATGAGCATCGTTATTTCTCAAAATGAAATCCTGTTTTGAATTCATGTTGCCGCGGTTTTAGCATACAAATACTATTGGCAGTGGTCAAAATAAATTTGAATTTTTATTGCAATTGTTTAATTAATAAAATTGATAACTGTTTGAATTGTATTGATTCAGATGCGGTATTTTTACTGCGGGTTATTTGAGGTTTCAGTTAATCAACTATTTGTGATGACCTATTCATCCAATCATCCATTTATTCATTCATTTCCATGAGTGTTACTCATTTATTTTATAAAGATCAAATTTTGATGCATCTGTTATGTTCACGTCGAAACATTTCGTCAATTAAGCATTACAGTAAAAACCCGCGTATAAGAACCTATTAACCCATGCGGCTACGGAGAACAGTTTCAAAGAAACAATTCAGTGGCGGTCCAGGGGTCGTATCCGAAATAACAGCATTGTACAACTCTATACATAGAACATACACGATAAGTACCATAACGTCTTGTAGTTGGTAGTGGGTGTCATTCTCCTCCACCGCAGTGTGAGGTAGTATTCCTCCTCTGCCACAGCAAGAGGTAGTAACAGTCATTCTCCTCCACCGCAGTGTGAGGTAGTATCTCTCCTCCGCCTCAGCAAGAGGTAGTAGCCGTTATTCTCCTCCACCGCAGTGCGAGGTAGTATCTCTCCTCCGCCTCAGCGAGAGGTAGTATCAGTAATTCTCCTCCGCCGCAGCGTGAGGTAGTAACAGTATTGGTGCAGTCCTTGTAGTAGTTGTCTTAAACTACAATAAACTACCTACACTAATAACTGGAAACGATTGCTTAAAGTGGGAGGCTAGTTACGGGAGGGGCATGTTAAATCCCAATTTCTTAAGGTGCAAACAAAAATAGTTAACCTGGCCACCTACTGTGGCCCAAAACTGAAGGGGGGACAGATACGACCCGGGTAAATATCCAAGAGGATCAGGAGAAACTTTGGGATGGGTGGGAGGGAAATAAAAAACGACTGGCCTAAACTGTTGCATGTGTTCTCAACTATAATGCATGCTGGGAAGGGGGATGACAAAAAGGCGGGAAAGGGGGCCTACGCAGAGGGGTGAGGTGAATTCACCTCCGCCTATGTGTTAAAAAACATTTATGGGGCATAAATGTGCTATTAACCCATGCGGCTACGGAGAACAGTTTCAAAGAAACAATTCAGTGGCGGTCCAGGGGTCGTATCCGAAATAACAGCATTGTACAACTCTATACATAGAACATACACGATAAGTACCATAACGTCTTGTAGTTGGTAGTGGGTGTCATTCTCCTCCACCGCAGTGTGAGGTAGTATTCCTCCTCTGCCACAGCAAGAGGTAGTAACAGTCATTCTCCTCCACCGCAGTGTGAGGTAGTATCTCTCCTCCGCCTCAGCAAGAGGTAGTAGCCGTTATTCTCCTCCACCGCAGTGCGAGGTAGTATCTCTCCTCCGCCTCAGCGAGAGGTAGTATCAGTAATTCTCCTCCGCCGCAGCGTGAGGTAGTAACAGTATTGGTGCAGTCCTTGTAGTAGTTGTCTTAAACTACAATAAACTACCTACACTAATAACTGGAAACGATTGCTTAAAGTGGGAGGCTAGTTACGGGAGGGGCATGTTAAATCCCAATTTCTTAAGGTGCAAACAAAAATAGTTAACCTGGCCACCTACTGTGGCCCAAAACTGCCAAAATACAGCCAAATAAATGCTCCCTAGACCCTACCACTGATACGGATATATATACCCAATCTTCGATTCTTTCCTTTTTTTTTTTTTTTTGCGGTGCCTTAGTACGGAGACCAGACCATGGAAGCGGGGACGGCCGTTTTCGCTAGGATTTTAGGGACTCTATTCAATACATTACTAGGTGTTCTAATATATCTCTCGAAGCAGTTACTGGACCACCGTCCCAAGACTTTTATCAGCCAGTCAGGAATGTTCGCTGCTGCTGCTGTTGTTGCTGCCCCGATCCTGAAGCTGTGGGATGAGATGTTTTGGCTGCTTGCACCTTGGGAAAAACATTGCCGCAGAATGCCAGTGATGGTTGATCTGGTGAGGTACGTGCCATCAGAGAAAGTGAAGAGTGGCTTGTCTTTTGAGGCACAGTTTGGCAAGTGTGTTTGCAAGGCGCGAACTGGGCAGACACTGGTGTGCGAAGGAGCCAGATGGATATCATGACCATCCCGAAACGGGTCTGATTTAGAGGCTTTTATATGCAATGAGACAATGCCTGATGATATTGCAAGGTCCTTTACTAACAATGTTGTTTGGGGGTCAAAAGACGTCGTTGAACTACTGCAAAATTCTGATGATCTCAAGAAACCGAAAAAGGCTGTGGTACAGGCAGCCCATACCATTAATTTGTCTTTGGGTGAAAATGCTGCTGCACGGATGTACTCTTTTAGCTGCTTCATACGGTCTAGAGTAATCGGGATACGTTTGGGTCTACAGGAGGAACCTTTGACACGCTTGATGCCACGGAGCAAGAGACGAAGGAGGTGCATTTGGGCAAAACATGGTGGAAATCCAAGTTCAATGTGACGGTGGCGAACTGCCGCTAAGTAAGTTTGAATAGTTGCGTATGACACTGTACGAGCAAGATGCGAAGCAAACAGCCGAAGTGTTAGTTCTTGTAATGGATAAGGAGTCATGTTATGCTGGCGGCAAAATGATAGAAATGTAGACTGACCTTGATTGTATGTCTTCCTTGAACTGTCTGATATTGACTGGAGTTGTAGAAATTCAAGGTCCCTTTTTAGGTACTCCAGACTGCTGGGGGAATCCTTGTTGGCAGTGGATTGGCTCCTGGGGCCAATTGAAAGAATCTGTGCACCTGTGAACGAGAAAGAGCATCGGCGAGAACATTGGAAGTCCCAGAAATATGTGAAACGTTTACAGTAAAATTGTGCTTGGCTGCAGTGAAGAACAATTTTCGCAGGAGCTTGGCAATTTGGGGACATTTTGATGTTTGTTTGGACCATATATCAACGACTGCTTTGTTATCACAATGGAAGAGAAGCTTTTTGCCAACAAAACACTCTGCCCAGATCTGGCATGCTACATATATGGGAAACAGTTCCTTCCAAGCAATTGAATGACTCTTGAACTGGGCTGGCCACAGTTCTGATATCCAGTCCCCTTTAAAATAAATTCCAAATCCAAGCTCTCCTGAAGCATCCGTAAAGAGTTCGATATCTGGACACTTTGTGGTGAAACGGTCTAAGATTTGCTGTTTTCCGTTCCAGGTAGGGAGAAAATCCAGCCACCACTGAATATCCTCTCGTGCTGAACTGTTTAAGGAAATGTGGTGGCTAGGCCTGGTCACTGATGTAGACAGATCAATTAGATGTCTTAGGAATGTGCGGCCTGGAGGAATGATTTTTGCAGCAAAAGATAATTTACCTATCAAGGATAATAGCTCGTGTTTTGTGCACTTTTTCTTTTGATGCCATACCTGAAGCAATGACATCAGGTTAGACAGTTTATCCTGGGGAAGGCGAGTGACCATAGCAGCTGAATCAATCACTATTCCCAGGTAGGTTAGCTCTGTTGTGGGGCCCACCATTTTTTCAGGGGCTAGTGGAATGCCCAAACGATGAAAAAGGTCTTTTGTCTTTTGAATGCTGCGCGCACACGATGCCCCATCTCCTGCAGTGGCTAAAAAATAGTCATCTAAATAATGTGTGCAGTTCAAGATACCATAATTGTTTTGCATAATCCACAAAATTGCATCAGCGACTTTGTTAAAACGATTCACAGACGATCTTAGGCCGAATGGTAGGCATAAATCAACAAAGTATAACCCACAAAGGGTAAAACCAAGTAAGTGCCAGTCACTTGGGGCAACTGGGCAGATCCTAAAAGCACTCTTTACATCCAGCTTGGCTAAAAGTGTACCTCTTCCTAGTTCCGAAACGATATCAACTGCCCGATCAAAGTTTTCATAATGGACAATTGCTTCTTCATCTGGGATATAGTCATTGATGGAGTAGCCTTTTGGAGATGAAAGGTCTGTAATCATCCGAACTTTGTTCGATTCCTTTTTGGGGACAACCCCAATTGGGGAGGTCCTGAAGTTTGGAAGTGGTGCAGTGTGAAAAGGACCAGCAATGCGGTGGGCCTGGAGTTCAGCCAATATATTCTCAGTAATAGGTTGTAAGTGAGTTTCAGCAGATTTTAGGTTAAAAGCTGTATTGCTAAATTCTGGGCCTGAGTAGCCTATATCAAACCCATTAGTAAACCCAGATAAAAGAAATGTTACAAACTGCTTGTCCGGGTGGTGTCTTAGTTCTCTTTCAAATTCAGAAACGTTCACCGGGGTGTGGATTGATGATGGCAAAGGCTCAAAATTTGTTAGAAGTGTTTGTTTTGCAATACGCTCCTGGATGATTGCCTCCGCACTTGTTGCAGGCATGGCGGCGTGGGCAGTACTGGGAGTTGCAGCGGTCACCTGCATTGAATTCCCGGCAGTTGGTGTGAAAGGGGTTCTTGTATGGAAATGTACTAGTCTTGGATCGAAAAAACTCGTTGGCACTTGTTTTTTGGGGGTGAGACTCATTTGCACTTGTTTTGGGGCGAAAAGACTCATTTGGGCAGTTGGATGAGTAGTGCCCTGGCTGAGAACATTTGAAACAGGTGGGCTGGCTGTATGATTGGGTAGGCTGGGTACGTAAAAAGCGGTCGAACGCGTAATCATACAGCTTGTCCCAACGGGTTGATTTGTCCCTGGCAATATTTAGCCGAAATGCAACATCATATCTGTACCAGGCTGTAAAGGGGTAAACCCTTTGAAATGAGCAGATTGACTCTTGGTATGCTATCATCTGGGGGGCAAGGTCCAGGTGAAAGTGGACCATACCCCTTAAAAACACATTCCAAGCTTCAAACCATTGGCTTGTAGTGGTTATGCTACGCTTTTTGGCATTTGAAGTTGTAAATGTTACTTGGTCAGGCCTTGTGTCAGAAGCAGACAGGTCAAAAAGCAAGTGAGGTTCGACAGAAGTTGCATCATAAAGGCTTTTAGGGAGCAGGGTTGCTAAATCAATGTACTCCTTGTTCTTAAGTGCCTTTATGACTTTTTCTGACAAGGGAGGGAGGGAGTTGCATGCAAACTGTGGGTAAATTGATGAATTTATACCTGCTAATGATCCATGGGTAGCTGCTGCTGACAGTACCGGCTGAGTGCTGGGGCTGTTGTTGGTCAAGCTTTGGTGCTGTTGGAGGGGCAAGGCCGAAACAGATTGCATTTCTGTGGCTTCTTGGTCAGGCTGAATCTGAATGGCAGCTGCTGAAGCTGGCGATAATTGAAGGGCAGGATCCTCGAAGGTAGGGCGCTTCATGGCATTGGACACCTCTGATCGGATAAGGGCACAGAGTTCTTGTAATGAGAATCCGACTATTTCTTTACTCGCCGGGGCCGAGTTTGGCTTTTGAGTAGCCCCTTGCCGTGTTCGTTGTTCTTGAATACCTTCTGTGATCACAAATGACGCGTCATCCATATTTGAACTGCCTTCCTTAGCTTGTGGCACGTTAAAATGGGTGAAGAGGCGCTCTGCCAGGGAGTTCTTTGGGCCAGTCGTGGCTAGGCCATACTGGGCACACCGAGTTTTGAGAACTGCTTTGGGCGTTCTTCTCCAATCACGCAGACTTTTTATACGATCCTCTTCCTCCGATGGTAGCTTCTTGGTCGAAGCTTCATCCGATTCCGACATGACGATAATGACAGCACAAATAATTCTATATTTTCTTCCACAAAACGAGCTCAAAAAAATAAAAAACGACTGGCCTAAACTGTTGCATGTGTTCTCAACTATAATGCATGCTGGGAAGGGGGATGACAAAAAGGCGGGAAAGGGGGCCTACGCAGAGGGGTGAGGTGAATTCACCTCCGCCTATGTGTTAAAAAACATTTATGGGGCATAAATGTGCTATTGATTAAGAACCTACAGGCTGAAAATTCTGAAATTAGACCCCAAATGAATAAGAACCCATTCAGCCTGAAATTTGAAATAGGTTCTTATTCGTGGAGATCATCAGACTAAATCAAAACTCTAGTTGCTTTGTCATGGAGCTTATACATACTGATTCTGTGATGTGTGCAAATTGCAAAGAGCTCTAAAGATGCTTTGAAAGCTTTTCTTTGCATTCTGTAAAATTTCTGATTCTTCCACGAACTGATGTTTTGAATAAGGGCTCATGAACTCAGGTGTCTCTCATGGGCTTGAAGTCTCAATCTGAACAAAATAAATACCCGAAAGCCCTGAATGAAATAAGAACCAATTTAAGAACCTGAAGAGCCTTATTTCCTACTAAATACTAAATACATAAGAACCTAATCAGGCTGACTTCCAAAATTTTAAGTTCTTATACGCGGGTTTTTACTGTATTTTCTTTCAATATCGAACGGGATAGCTGGACAAAACATAATCTTAGAGTCAAGACATGAAATGAAAAATCATGAGCGACCGGACACCCAGTGTGTAGCAGTTTGAAATTTTTATCAGAAGCGATCCACCTTAGCTTGGTATTTTTTTGTGTTTTGAGCTTATTTTTACTTGTATGCAACCACCTCTAACTGTTTCGTAATTCTGAGATTTTCGGTAATGAGCCACCTTAAGTGTAGAACCACCTTAACTGTAAAGCTTCAAGCGGGAGATTTTCTAGTTTCTTCCTGTCTGGAGCTTTACAGCTAAGGTGAATCTGCAATTAAGGTGGCTCACTACTGAAAATTTTAGAATTACGAAACAGAGAGAGGGAGGTGGTTGTATACCAAGTAAAAATGAGTTCAAAACACAAAAAACAACAAGTTAAGGTGGCTCGCTTCTGATTTGAATTTCAAACTGCTACACACTGGGTGTCTTGTAACTCATGGAAAAATATGAGAATCCCGTTATATTCGTTTTGAATTGGAACCTTCTTTTGCACTCCATTAAAACTGGCAATATATCTGGTGTCCCAAAACGGCGAGCGAAAATCTTTAGTTTTCCTTCCAAGCAATAATGACAATTACATGCCTTCATGTATTTTGTCCGCTTAACATGGGCAATAATGCACCGTGTTTGTAGCTTAGACATTACAGTTCAATTACCTCGATATTACTGCTTTTCGGTCTTAGATCTCTTTGACTAAAGCGTGCTCAGGTCATTGCCGTGAAGTAAAAATGTTAGGGAAACATGTAGCGTGTTTTTCACGGTTTCTTCCCAGTGATTTTGAAAGAACATCCGTTGTAAAATCTGAACGGAGTGACCGATTGCAGCGATGAAAAATTTAAAAATAATTGAATCCATAAGCTATTCACTCAGATATTTCAAAATAACATCTTGTACCGGGCGATCCCATAAAAAGTTCCCACTTTTGAAAATTCATAGCATTAAGAGTATTACAGGGATTTGAATGATTCAATTTCTAGGTAAATGCTAAATGACTGAAGCATTTTGTGATTTTTCTCGCCTTCTTACCAGGACTAGAAATAAGAGAAAGATAAACTTTACAAAAATTTCATAGTTGCAAAGTGGCTGAAAAAGGGCCTAAAACATCGATCAGATCATAAGGACTCTCCTCACACAGAGCAATAAGAAAAGGACGTGTCACCTTTCTCGATAAGAAAGACATAGATTCTCAAGCAAATACTAAAGATTTTGTCAATCCCAGGGCAATAAATGTGCCAAGGGTAGTTCTCACCCATGAGAAATTGCATTTTCTTTGTTGTTCTGTGCGATGAGTCCTTTATGATTTGATTGATGTTTCAGGCCCTTTTTCAGTCATTTTGCAAACATGGAAGTTTTATAAACTTGAATTTACCTATACTTCTAGTGCTGCTAAGGCAGCAAGAAAAATCGCAAAAGTACTTCGATCTTTCGGTTTTTAACTGACATTTGAATCGTTCAAATCTGTGATGTACTCTTGTTGCAATGGATTTTCAAAAGTGGGAACTTTTTTCTGGCTCACCCAGTATGTATTCAAGGAGCAGTAGCCTCTCAAACGCTAGGCTTTTTGCCCGGGGGGGGGGGGGGGGTACATGACTTGCGGATTGACGAGGGTCTGCCGCCCGGTTTTCAGAAAGGTACCCTCTTCTAATTACCGAAAATTGCGGTCATAGCCACTTTTATGATGAATTTTGGCGGAAAACCACCCATTTTTTGTTATTTTTCGCCAAGTTCTGGATAACCCACCCTTATTTATGGAAAATCTGCCGAAAAAGGACCCTTGTTTAGAGAATTTGGGGCCCAAAAACCCACCCATATGGGCGGCATATACCCGCACCCTCAACATGTTATGTACCCCCCCCCCCCGGGGCTTTTTGACTCACCTGATATTCAAGATCTTGGTTATTCAACGATTAGGTGCTAACTTCTTAGGTTTAAAGACGAGAGATAAGCGGTGAGTGTTTCAGGCTTAGCTTAGTCAACTGCAGTTTAAAACTGTGTGAATTATTTTGATCAAAGTTATTTGTCTTTAGGCACACTCGTTGATTTTCAAACGACGAACTGTTTCTGTTTAAAGGTGGGTCAAAATGTCAGTACAGATCGGTAGATACCAGGGAGCGCCTTCCCTGGTAGATACCTACTGATAATTTATAGTTTTTCACGATAACAACTCACTTTGACCACATCTTTAATTCAATAATGCATTTACTTGGATATTCCTTATCATCAAAACATGGTTAAATTTCATATGGTGGCCACTCATTGTTTCGGAAGTTTACCAAAATTTTTATTGAAGATGCTTTGGTGCATGGGGAACCATAAATCAGAATGTTCCTCAAAAATAAAAGCTGACATCTGTAACATCATAACATTTGAATTAAGACCAACCCTGCTCTTAAAAACATAACGTTGAAGGAAACATCTTGATTGAACTTGCTATCAAAATTGACAATAGAAGAAAACTTAACGCTGATCTGATTTGATTTGAAATTGATTTTATGAAACAGTCGTCTTTAGGCAGGCAAAACTGACGTAATTTTTTTTTTATTTTCTCTGAAAGGGAGTGTGCAATGGTAAATATGCTTCTCTATAAATAGAACAAAGAAAATGCGCAAACACAGCATTGTTTCTTTAGCTATCGATTATTAGCAACACGTGTGGGCCATCAATTTCAATGGACTATATTTAGATTTCTCTGCTCTGTGTGCAAATGCAGGCTTATATCCTTGCACATACCCTTCAAATTTGTACAATTAAGAAGCAAAGATTACAAGACGCTGCAACAAGGAACATGGCGATACATAGCATCCCTGGGACCATAACGTTTAAAATAGAGGTTCAAATTAATAGTACATATAGATATTGCAAATTACATATTACAGATAGCAAATAGCAAGTAGCAAATAGCAAAAGAAACAATTACATATAATTCCGACGGCAAAAATTGCCAAAATCAAATGTAAGAAAAAGCAAATCACACGAGAGAGGAGGTTTTGGTAACAAATTAAGGAACTTATTAAAACCGATCTGAGTCCTGAATATATTTTAACGTTGCCTCGAGAAGTTTTTAATTGAATCTAAAGATAATTTTTTGTGGCAGTTCGGGGGTGATTTAGAGTAAATTTTCGTTTGAAGGGTTTTTTTTTAACCATGGGATCGCAATATTGCATTTAAACTGTCGAGGAGATCATGTATATCTTCATCATAAGAACGGCAGAGCAGCAGCAGATTACTGAGTGTGCGTTTGATTGGTAATACCAAAGCTACCAAATTCTGAAAACGGTAGACTTCGCATAGATGGAAACACAGCTCCCAATCAGACACAATATTCTTCAAAACAACAGGTTTTAGATTTATCCTGGCGAAGACGAGGTTTCCAGTATGATACTTTCTGGTGAAAAAAACCTGTTGTACTAGGAACCAACGAACCTCTTCTTTAGTTAAACATCTATAAAGCAATGAACATCCAAGGGTGATAGGAGACTGCTGTGTTGGCCTCCACCAAGATGTCATGAAGAATTGCTTCAGTATATATATTCACGTAAACTTACAATATTATGTAGTTCCCCTTCTCCCTGTTTGGTGTCTTTGTATTGAGTGACTCTGTGCCTCAGAATGAGTTGTAGGTGAATCCCCCAAAAAGCGAAAAGGAGGATGACGGCTAAAGCGCATGGAGTGGACTGATCTAATGAGGTGGAACTTGTCAAAAATGCCATAAAGGCCATAAAACATTATTGAAGCAATTCCTTATGATACTTCGGTGGAGGCCAACACAGCAGTCTCCTCGCATCCATGGAACATCTTACTGTTTTTACTGCTTTTGATCGTGTCAAGAAATATGCTTTTTTGGAAGATTTTTATTGCAGAGAATGATAAGGCATCTAAAAGCGGGAGCGAAAAATGTCAAAACTTTAGTTGAATCCTCAGTAAGAAGATGAATTTAAAACTTTGCAAAATGGTTACATCCTTATTTGCAGTATGCCTAATGAAGGTAGCTAGCACACGCTATCATTGTAGCAGACCCGTTCCCGAAGATACAGGACTGCAAAAATGATGAAATTTCACCTCATTTTCTGTTGGGGAAATTTTGGGAAAAGGGACACATTTCCCGCAATTTCCCAACGGGGACATGGAAATTCCCGTTTCCCTTCAATTTCCCATAGAAATTTTTCCATTTCACCTAAATTCCATCCAAGAACTATGAGGAAATTTGGTATTTTTTGCTAGACAAGGAACAAGACAACAGAATTTTCTTTAATTCAAAGTTAACCAATTTCTCGGGTCCAGCCCACGTTAAAGTAAACATACATACTATTTACAGCGTTATTTAACATAATCCAGTAACATTAGAAATACTTTCAAGCTATGCAGAACTTAAATACCAAAAACTTGTAGGAGAAAACTGCAATACGCCGAAAGCCTCTTTTCCGCCGCAACTTTCTTTGCTTGAAACGAGTCTAATCATGTGCAGTTAGAATTAGATTGCATGAGATACTTTCTCTGGCTGTTCGCTTCAACGCAAACTTGAGCTCAACTTGAGTGAGTTCCTAGACATTCATGCTCATACTTGCGTGAAATGTTTGCGGCGAAAGCTTGGAAGTTTTTGCGGTGAAAAGTTCTCTTCACTCAGAATATTCTTTCTAGCAGTACACCAGCTAAAGTTCTTTCAAGGTCGCAAAGTACTTTTTTTCTGTCATTCGTAAGGCCATGTTAGAGTGAGTTCACACCGGTGATGGTGATGGTCATAGATCCATGTCACAAAAGAAAATCTGTGCATCAAAAACGTAAGCACATAATTCAGCCCAAAAAAGCGCTTTTGGTGTGATAGTTTCCGCCTTTCAGTTGGAAATGAAATCAGCAACCTTAAAAGCATCAAGGCCTCAAGTCTGCCGTGCTGATCAACTGTGCTATGCTGTACAGACAAGATCATAGCGTTTGCATTCTGGCAGTATACATATAAATTTTGATCTATTGGCAACAAAGAAACAATAAAATGGATACTAATAGTGCGGATGAAAATTGAACGAGAAATAAACTAAAAAGAGATTTTTTTTAGCACACTAAGGCCTTTTAAGTTAATGCTATCATCAGAGTGTGACTGACAATTTTCCTCGTAATATATTAGTAAAAGTTCGATTCAGATTGTCAGTCACACTCTGATGATGGCATTAACTTGATAGGCCCCCGGGGGGGGGGCACTTCGATGTTTTCGGTACCGGGTATGTGCCGCTGGACAGGGTATAGTTTTCACCATTCTTGCTCCCGGGCCGGGTATCATTTTCTGCAAAAATGCTCCCAAAAGGGTATTCTCTTTTCATATTTTTGCTCCCAGACAGGACTACAGTGAATTTTCTTGATCCTTTGCTCCCAGACAGGGTGTGGTTTTTTGCCATTTTGCTCCCAGACTGGGGTATTTAAATTGAGGAAAATGCTCCCAGACAGGGTAAAAATCACAGCACCTCAAAGGCGCACACCCGTATATTTTAGGACCAAGTGCCCCCCCCCCCGGGGATAGGCCTTAGTGTGCTAAAAACTGTCCCTTTTCTATTTAATTCTCGTTTGTTTTTCCATCAGCACTATTGGTATCCATTTTATATATTTTGATCTATATATATTCTGTCTCAAATCAGATGTAACTTGCGAAACGGCAGCGAAAAAGAACAATAGAATATTGAACAATAGAATGAGACAGACTGTTAAGTTCACTTTTTAAAATCATTGTTGAAAGCATGGGTGGTAGGAGACTGCTGTGTTAGCCTGAAAATGCTTAAATCGCCTCATAGAGAAATATATTCATTCAAACTTACGATGCTGTGGTTGTCTCTTTCTACTTCATTATCTTTGTCGCCATGTTGCATTGATTCTGCACTGTGCCTCGATCTGGGTTTCTGGGAAGTCCCCAAAGGTGAAAACGAGAATGGATTGGGAACGCCCCAGCACTACATGCGCATGCGTAGAATCAATGTAACATGGCGGCGCCTAGTAGGCCCCAGTCATGGTGTCATATTGGTTGAAATATTTGGGCAAAGACAACGAAGAAGAGAGACAACCACAGCATCGTAGGTTTGAATGAATATATTTCTTCATGAGGCGATTTAAGCATTTTCAGGCTAACACAGCAGTCTCCTACCGCCCATGTTGAAAGTAGACCGTTCAGCTGTTCTACAGAAAAGTCTTGATCGAGTGATATTTTATGTGTTTTTTATGTGAAGTTTTCGATTTAGTTGCATTAGATACGAAATGCAAAAAAATTTCATTCGATCAAGGTTCTTGTTAGAATACCTAAAAGGTCCGTTTTGTGCTCTGTGTCCTTTAGAAGGCCTCTGCATAGTCTAATTGCACATTGTTGGTATCGCAAATGTACGATACAGATTTACGAATGCAAAATCAACTGTCAAGTTGCTTTACTTTCTGTTTCTCCATTGATGAATGTCGTCAATAATCGTAAATATCTAAGACTTGATTGAGGGCTCAATTAGTTTTGCTAAATTTACCGTTTTTTACACGGATGTCTTGGAAACGGGATGTACCTTTTAAAGACAAATTCTGGGATTATGGTCTAATCTTTGCTCGAAATTTCAGGTTTGGGATGATTAGCTATCTTATTGTTTTTTGATGCAAACACTGGTCAGAAACCACATTTGAGGGCTCAATTAATTTTGCTAAATTTACCCACCTGCACCCAGAATTGAGCTTGTCAATATTAGCACTGTACATGGCTTTTGAATATGTATCTATTGATTACCATTTAAAGCAGCATTCTGCACAAATTGACCTCTTAGCTATTCTGTGAAAGAGTCTGGATCGAGCAACCTTTTCATACAGTTTTATACAGAGGGTTTGAGTTAGTAGCATCGCAGCTTCCATCCCTGTTACATACATTCGAAAATTCGACAGATTTCTACGCAATGTATAAATATCGTTCGGTCCAGATTCCTTTCAGAATAGCTGTAGGGTTTACAGCCAAAAATTCAGTCCAGTCTGCGTATATTCTGAACGTTGATATCAAATCCCGGGAGGGGGGGGGGGGTTATTTCACTATCCGATCACCCGAGGGTGTACGCCAGTTTTGGGTGGTTTATGACACGAATGTTCTGGGAATGGGATGTACCTTTTAAAGACAAATTCTGGGATTATGGTCTAATTTTGGCTACCCTGGGTACCAGACTCTCCCAAAAAAGAAATTGAGACTCTCTCAATTTCTTTCTTGGGAGAGTCTGGTACCCAGGGTAAATTTTGGCTAGAAATTCAGGTTTGGGATAGCAATCTTCTTGTTGTTTTTTTATGTAAACACTTGTCAGAAAGCACATCGACATTCAAGGATTGGTTCTCAAAATCCCGCCAAAATTCTCGGATCGGGTCATAACAGGAATTCTTGGAGTGCACACCCCCTTGTGACCCAATGGGAAGTGCCTCCTCCTGGGTATCAAATAGGGGGCAAAATTTAATTTTGCAGAAGAAATTTATCCAGCTGTAAAAACTTTAGGCATATCCCGAGTTTTTGGTAATCATTTGAGATTTTCTTGCTAAACAGTGTTGTCCCGCTTGGCAACATCGCAAAACATTGCTCGGCAGGCAAAACGAAGCAGAATCTGTTGGGCAGTCTTTTTCGCAAAGCTCACAAAAATTTTTTACGAGCAAAACTTTGTTTTGCTAGGTGGCCAAACAGATAAACATTTTGCTTGGAAGTCAAATCCAACTATTTGGCAAACAATGTTTGCGTGTTTGGCTAGAACTTCATCAACAAACAATCTTCCTTTTTACAAAATAATAAAGCCTGGATTTTCCGTTGGAAACAAATTTTGACTATTTGAATCGTTCACGGGGAGGGGGTTCTTCCATGGTAAAGGTACCTAGGGATGTGCCACCCACTAGGGTATACTTTTTCGGACTTCTACAGGGTGTCTCAAAAAAATTGTTCGACGTTTGATTAAATATTGAAAAATAAGGACAACATGAACAGGCTCATCGAAAGATAACCCTGTTCCTGAGATTATGAAATAATTTTAGAGACTAAAATCGTGCAAATCGGTTGAAAATTCACTGAGTTACGATCTCCAGAAGATCAAAAATATGCGATAGCTGAAACCAGAAACCAGAGATTACTTGTATTGCAAAAAGCTCGAAGACAGAGGTAAGAGAAGCTTATCCAATGTCATACCTCTCGTTGATATCACAGCAAACGAAATAAGACTTCTAAAGTAAATTATTTCTTGCGATCATTTTCAAAATTCCTTAACATTGCATAGGTCCAAAAATAGTGGTTCAAAACAAAATCGGCGAGAGACTGAATCTGTTTCCTGAACGCATCCATATGCTTGACAGTTAGGTTATCGAATACCTGTGTGAATCCCACTTGGTTCGCCCTGAAACAATTGAGAAATAACTGAAACGACGGCCTATGGGACTTTTACAAAAAATGCCATTTCGATGCCTCTGGTTTCAGCTTTCGCACAAACTTTAACTTCAAAAGCTTGTAATCCCATGAATTTTTATCGGATTTGCAAGATTCTTGTGTCAAAAATTAATTCAAAATCTCAGGACAAGGGTGACTTGACCAAAGGTCCATTCAGCGAATCGTTATTTTTTAGTATTTAATCAAACGTCGAACAATTTTTTTGAGACACCCTGTAGTCTTACCAAGGGTGTACTTTTTGGCAATTTTAGTCGACTTTAGTCTGGACAGGGGCATGTTTTTTGGCAATTTTGGTGAAAGAACAGTCAAACTTCGGTAACTCCTGTAAAGAAACCCAACTTCCTTCTATTTTTGGTCCAGAGAATGCGAAAATTTGGCAAGTTTTGTCTTGAAAACGGAAACTCATGCCACTTTTGATGTAGAATTTAGTCTATGGTATCATTTTCACAAAAATTGGTCTGGCCAACGGTTCCATTTTGAACGGCACACCCCTATCCGAAATTTAGCCGTGAACCCCCCCCCCCTCCTCCCTCACGTGAAATCGTTGGTGAAATAACCTACTTTCAATGAGCTTCCGAGGAGGAAAACTTTTTCCAGTGCACCTTGGATTTACGTTATCTAATTTCGGTGAAAAAACGCTTTCAAATGTCTCTTCATGCAACTTTTCATGTCCCTGTTCAGAAACGTGTACAGGATGGGGTCTATTGCAGTGTTTAGGAAGCTCAGCAACATAAAAGCGTCATGAACGTATGTAAATTTCTGACTTGTCGTAACATCGATTTTCTTCAAATTTATATATATGTAGAAGATTGCAACAGGACTCCAGCACACCAAAAACAAACCGACAAGAATACTGACTGTTTTCGCCGCTTTCAGATCTCCAGCAAGGTTCGAGCGAAACTTCGTTATTCGCCGCGCTCTCACTGACGATCTCTTTGATGTCGTTGTCGTTAATGTCGACGCTCTTTCACGCCCGTGTGAAAATGATGGCTCTCTGATATTTGACACTTGAACACCATCTATTGGCTGTTGAACACTCGGCTCTTGGTGCGCCGTTATTTTGCGTCTGTGCGTTCTTGCGATTGAAAATATCTTCACGTACGAGAGTAGAATGGCGATGCCTGGTATATAGAACGATGTCGGTGTAACGATGAGAAATGCCGTCCGCGGTATTCCAGGCCTACAGCCCTTGAGAATCCTTTCCCAGTTTTCAATTGGTATAACGAAAGTTGCTGCTGATGTTAGTATCAAGCACATGGACCACACAGTGACGATTATGCAAGTAACTATCTTTGCGTTCATTTTCCGCGCGTAGACAAACGGATACGATACTGCGATCATTCTGTCGACACTAACGGCGCCTAGGCTTGTGATTGACGCTCCAGAAGTTAGGAGGAAAAAAAACTTCCGCGCTAAACAGAGAGTCGGATGATCTGTGCTGTCCGTTAGACGACAAAGAAACTGATGCACATAAAGGGGTATCATGATCGAGCCTGCCACTAAATCAGCCGTTGCTAAGCTAAGCAGCAAGGAATTCGTTGGTGTCCGCAGCTGTGACGTTTTTAAAACTGTGAAAAACAGCAAAATATTTCCAACAACTGTTGCCAATGATATCAACACACATAAAACTGCATATAATATTACATAATACTCATCTGCCACTATGGAGAGGTCTTGACTTGTGGTATTATTTGGATGATTTCCAGTCATTGTGCTCATCTCAAATTTCTTTTTCTCCTTTTGCGTTTGACTTTCAAAAATTCCTCGTTTATATCATTTTACTGTTGGTTGTTACTTCGCTCAAGATGTGATTAACAAAGTTTCCGACAGTCAACTATTTTAGCTCTATGCTATCCATGTATCTTTAACATCAACGGTAGCTAAATTTCCGAGTGTCTCTTTGGAGATCTTACAATGGGCTTTCGGATGTCCAATGTCTGTACAGATATTGTAAATTACAGATGCTGACTCCCTTTAGTTTGAGCGAATTTTAGCTGATCGTTCTTTTAGCTAACTCAAAACGGTGACAAACTTTTGTAAGGTGTTTGCAACAGAACCTTGGTTATGCATGGACCGTATGATTTTATAAATGAAGTTTCCACCTTCCTATAAGTATACCAAACTTTGTAGCAGCGGCCTTACCGGGCACAGATTCGTGGCGTATAAACTGTCAAGTGCAAGTTGCTAAAGGCGTATCTACCAAATAATACTTTGCCCCCACTCTCAATTGGAATCAAATGTCGATAAAAATATTTCTCTCAAGTTTCACCAATCGTTATGAACAAGGTCGTCGTTATTCGGCATGCTCCATTCAAACTTCAATTCGTTAACGTCAGTTGTAACTTTCCAGCTGTGAAATGTGTTGATTCTTCCAAGTTCCTTACATTGAGTTGCATCCAGTCAGTAGGCAATCTTCTTTGCTTTTCGATGAACAGAAGCCATAAACACGTAAAAGCTATTCTCGATCTTCTGCTACAGTTTCCTGGAAACAACGATATCGTTAAAATCACTTGCAGCGTTCCCCAAGCGTTCTAAAGAATTTTCGAATAATCTCTCCTTCGATCGATCACAAGTCTTGTCATTCTATGTCGCCCACGGTTGATGAATTTACCGAAATTCGGGTAGTTAGATCTTTCTGGAAAGCTGCTATTTAACTAACACTGGTTTTATCCCTCGTGTATTGTGTCATGTTCTCCTTGCCATAAACAACTGCTCAAAACTCGTACAGCACTGGCTTTTATGCATTGACATCAAATAAACTTTCGACGGTCAAGCAAATGTTTTTCAATAAAAGTCTTACAAAATAAAACAAGTTGAATCCGTGCACTAAGCTGTGTTTACCTTCTTCAAAAGATGTGCTTGAGTTCCTGGTTTCAACACACAAACAGTGCTAAATTGACATACAGAAACATAATAGCCACCTTTCTTTCCTTAGTTTGGTTTGGCTTAGCACAGATTTCAAACACAGAAGCACCGAGTTCCTCCTTTGACATACAACTTTTCCTTGCCAATAGACAGAAAACACCACGTACAATTTATATGGTCATCTATTGGCTGCGCTCATATTTTATGCTATTTGATTAAGTTTTAACGTAAACAGGTGCTGAAGAGTTGAACACGTAAACGAAAAGTTAAGTGTGACGTGCTTGTTGCTGGTTCATATTTAATTAAAATTTTCCATTCTATAACCCCGCAGTATGAACAAAAGCCATTTCTTCTTGTGAAAGCATATGGTGGTGTAGGTAAAACTGTGAACTTTATTAACGGGAGTGAAAGTTGAGTATTCACGATCCACCATTCGTCGTCAGTGTAAATTATCTTAATTCTAAGATCTTGGTCTGAGCAAACATTCAAAGTCCCAGTTCTTCTAAAGATACGAGAAGTTCTCACTGCACTTTCCACTACTTTTGACGTTAAGAAATTCTCTTCTTTTTTGCTTTGACACTCATGTGCCTCATAAGTGTGAAAAATCCAAAAAATCCATGTTCTATTATACAGTCTGTGGTATCCAAGGGCTCCAACCAGTGGGCTAAGAATTTATTGTCCAAATCGTCAGTTAAATAGGCCAGGATACCATGTGATCTGGGCATGGGAAGTTTTAGCACCTGGAAACTTAAACTTTTGTACTTCCGCTCTTTTGGCTGTTTAGAATTCGCTGTCTGGTTACCATGTTGATTCTTGTTAATATGGCACAACTTTGTCCACAAAGAGGCGTCTTTCACTATGGGTTCTTCCAGTCGTCAAGGCTTTGCATTTGCTTAAATTTCAAATTGATTCGTCTGCTGAAACCAGATAAGCATCAGAAAGAATCCAGATACTTTACAGGCCTAAACTCATGACTCTGCCATGATAGACAATGATACTTGTGAAAATAGTCTGAATCCTGCTGCTGATAAGTTGTTTCCACTGCTACCACACAAATTCACAGTGTAACCAGCTTTAACTTGCCTCGATTGTCCTTTATTCCATATTTGTTTTAAATAGTTGATTATTGTGTGCAACACAAGAAGAGTGGATTAAATGAAATGAATCTCTTGTAATCGGATCTGTCAACTTCTGCCGATCATTAAAAAACATGTATTTACTCGAACCTTCACCTCTCACTGTCAGTTCTAAATTCGTGCTGTTTGAATTCATAGTCGATGTTCAATTCAATAAAAAATGGAAAGATACGCTGTCTGTTATCAGCAATACCGAAAGGGAGCTTACCATGCCGAAATTTGTCCTTGCTTTGTGCCTGAAACAATACAGGTCTTTGCAGCTCAAATATTTGAATATCCACTCATCGGGCAAGTGACTAGCGAAGTGCACTTGGAGAAAATTAATAAAGTAGCCTGCTTATACCTATCGATGCAAACAAATGATGTAAGGATTTCATTGGCTGTAGGAAACCATGCCTGAATCCACGGATAAGGTGGCAAAGTAAAGGTGAGGCGAGCAAGGGTGCAGGACCAAAAGGACTGAAGCAAATGAGGATGACTGTAAGGAATATGAGAACCAGGTTCTTCCAGGAAGAAGCAAGGGAGAAGAGAGCACACAAGATCTTTGGGGAGATGAAAACGCTGAGATATCCCATCCATGTTTGGAGGAAGCTTGCTGCTTTTCAGGGGGGGGGCAACATTCTACGTTTTCTCCTCCTTGCTCGCAAGAATGGGCATCATAATCTCCTTGTAACAATCACATAATAGCTGTAATCATAGACTGTCAGTTTTCAAGCTGTCTGTTTGGCTGCTGACGACGTGAAACCAGGAACTAACGATCTGTCATCAATGACGTAATCAAGAAACTTTTTTGCCAGTCATAAAACACAGAAAACTTTTATAATTTTTGCTCTTCCAAAAAATAATTAGAAAAGCGTTATCCCAAAGTACGATTTTACCATATATTTTACCATAGCCTTAAGAATATTTGAAATACACGTTTTTTATATAAGAAACTGGTTTATAAGAAACTAGTACTAAGATGGCCAAAATTTTAAGAAACTCTACTACTATGTCTGAGAAGTGCCAAGAAACTTTTCAAAGTTGAAAGCATGAATTTTATAGCAAATAGATCGTTGAACCTTTATTATTGGGAAAATTTATCTAACTATTTGTGTTTTCAACATAACAGAACACTGTTTATTCCTATATGATGTTTTGAATATCAAGAAACATATCTGTAGCAGTGTTAGCGACCACATTGACAATTCATGCATTCAAAAAATAAGAAACCAATTAAGAAACTTTTAGTACTAAAATGGACAAAATTTCTTGTTAAATTAAGAAACTTTTAGTACTATGGCCTGATCCTAGTTTCTTATAAAAAAAACGTGTATGTTTCCTAAAAAAGAACTGCGAAATTTAACTTGATAGCGTTTCATGAAAAGATAAAACTTTTTACGTCGTTTACTTTTACTACACTCCCCCCTTGGCTTTGCAAAATCTGGGCAAGCAACGAATCGAACCCGTAAAGAAGGATGAGGTACCCAACTTTTTGCATTTCATTTTCAGGCAATGTAACAGCTAGTTATACAAATATCGACGCATTTAATGATCAATATTTCTGTTGGCCCAAACCAAATTTTCATAAGTCCAGTGTGTAGACTCAATACAAAGTGCCAGTTACAACAACAACAGCATTTTTATAATGGAATTGTTGTTGTTGTTGTTGCTTGAACGAAGCGATTACTCTTATGGTCCTGCGCAACAACCTATTTCCGCTGCAGTGATCGTAAAAAATGGAATGGATTGAAAACATTGGGACCAATGGATAGAGTGTAACTCCAGTGTGCAAGATGTTGAAAATGTAGACAATAGTAGAAAATCCAATTCAAGATTTCTTTTAACATTCGATGCATTTTCAGAATAGCGCACTTTCTCAGCTCTCTGTTTATGCCAAATTCGTTGGAGTTAAACATTGGACATTGGAGTGGTGCGCGATTAAGTGCCAAATGACGTCTAGTTTGAGAAAGTTCGAATGCTGTAAGCTGCATCTTTCGTAGATTCCTTGTATTCGTTCAATTCTCTAAATCTTATAAAGCATCCAATTCAATAAGCTTGATTGATTGATTGATTGATTGATTTTATAATATTTATACAGGGTAAAACATTCAGTTACACTGTTTTACAATGTACCCTGTTAAAATAACTTACAAAAGAAAATATATAATTTTACACGTAAATCGAAAAAGAAATAAGATCTATACAGCTATTAACAAAGTGTATAAAAATTTAGGTATGATCATGCATCTAGTAGATATGATGTAAGAGAGAATTAGTTAAATGCATGGTTTGCTATGCTTTTTTTGAAAGTTTTCAATGTCGGGGACAATTTTGATTCTTGGCTTAGCCTATTCCACATTGTCGCACCTTTATATGAGAAGCATTTTTGGCCATTTGCAGATTTTCGCATGGGAATTTCTAAATCAGATCTAGTATTGCGTAATTCTCTCTTACTTGAATCCGAGAGTCTGGAGAACATTTCTGTAAGGTAAGTGGGAGCCAGATCATTGATAGATTTGTATACCATACTCAAAGTCTCCATTTGAATCATTTCACTAACAGTGTGCCATCCAAGTTTCTTGATGATAGGCTTTGCAGAAGCATCATATCTACTATTAGTAACTATTCTTGCAGCCCGATTTTGAAGTTTTTGTAGTTCGTTTATTGCTGTGGAGCCACAGCTTCCCCATACAGGGCAGCAATATCTAAGATATGGTTCCACAAGACTTTTATACATGCTTTGTATTGTGAGAAGAGGGAGAAACTTTTTGGAGTATTTCAACATCCCTATTCCTCTAGAAACTTTTTTCTTGGTGGTAGTAATTTGTTCTTTCCAGTTCAAGTGTTGATCGACCATAACTCCCAGATATTTTGCCTTCCTTATGATAGAAACTGTTTCTTCCCCTACATTAAATTGAGGCTTTACACCCCCTACCTTTTCTAAGTCGTTCAAACGCTTGCTACCACCTATCACGAGACTTTGTGTCTTGGTCACATTGAGGGACAATTTGTTTGCATTAAGCCAGGATTTAAGGTATCCAAGATCCTCATTGACGCATTCATTTATCAATTGAGTGGACTTTGAAGAGAAAGAAAGGCTTGTATCATCCGCGTACATGTTAACATCTGAGTGTCTCAGAGAGAAATGAAGATCATTTACGTATATTATGAAAAGTAGAGGTCCTAGGCAAGAGCCCTGAGGAACTCCTGTCGTTATTGATTCAAGATCTGAAAGTTGCCCATTTACCTTACAGCACTGCTTTCTATTTGTTAGATACGAGCGGAACCAGCGTATCTCTTTGTTTTGAACCCCATAATGCTCCAGTTTCTGTATAAGGATGTCATGATTCACAGTATCAAAAGCCTTCTTTAAATCAATAAAGGTGACGGCTGTATATTCACTGTTCTCTAAATTGAGATACCAGTCATTGGTACATTTTAAGAGACAGGTCAGTACAGAATGTAGTAACCTGAAACTAGATTGTTGTGAGAATAAAAGTTTATTCACATTTAGAAAGCCGTAAAATTGATCATAAACCAGTTTTTCAAAAAGGCGAGAGATGACCGGTAAAACAGATATCGGGCGATAGTTTGAATTTTCATCTTCTGAGCCATCCTTGTAGATAGGTGCAACCCTAGCTATCTTCCAATCGTCTGGAAAAATGCCGAGAGACATAGACATGTTAAAGAGCCGACTCAGAGACCCGGCCAAAACAGGCATCCCGACCTTAAGAAAAAAGCTTGAGATACAGTCAAGGCCGGACCCCCGAGAGGTCTTGAACTTTCCCATGGTCTCAATTAGCTGCTTAGGTGTAACAGGTGCAAAGCTAAATGTAGCATTTTGAGGATTTACAATATATTCATCATTCAAAAGGGGATTTCCAGTCTCAGGTATATCATTGCTCAGTTTTTCTCCAACAGTGCAAAAGAACTGATTCATTGAGTTAGCAATTTCCTTTGAATCGAAAATGGTAATACCATCGACCCTTAAAGACTGGATTGTCGTCGTTTTCGATCGTTTATTAATGAGTTTGTTGATAGTAGACCATGTTTCCTTCACATTGCCTTCCGCTTCATGAATTTTGTTTGTGAAATACGTCTTTTTAAGATCGGCATTCATCCTATTTGCTTTATTTCTTACTTGCCTATATGCAGCCATCAGGATTTCAGATTTTGCTTTGACTGCAGCAACCTTCAGTTTGTCCCTACTCCTAAGCAAGTCCTTCAGACTGGAAGACATCCAAGGGCTATATCTTTCAGAAACTCGCTTTTGCATCATGGGGGCATGAGTTTCTATGATTAACGAAAGCATACTAATCCATTTTTCAACTACTACATTAATATCTTCAGAGCAATACAGGATACTTGACCAGTTATAGGCTGAGAGATCCCGAAGGAAGGCTTCCTCATTGAAGTTTTTCATCTGCCTAGTATATATTTGTTTGTGTTTTCGTTCAATACCACCTAGGTGCTTCCTTACTGCATACACTAAATAGTGATCGCTAATGGCAGTCCTGACAACACCGGATTTAGAAATGTTTCTTACATTACTGACAGCAATATGATCTATCAGAGTGGAAGTTTGTTCAGTTTCACGTGTGGGTTCGGATATCAGCTGCGTCAGGCCGAAAGATTCGTACATATCTTTGATGTGTCTAGCATTACCTGAAAATGTAGGTGCTGAGCCATCAGTTAAGTTAGGATTTACCGAAAGATCACAGTTTGTATCCCCTAACAGAATTATCTCCTTCCCCTCCAATTCAAAGAAACTCATGACTTGTTCAAGCTTATCAAAAGTGTCTATCGGATCGCTGGGAGGCCTATACCACGAGAGAATTATAAAGGGTGCAGCTCTGAGGGGTGTAATCTCGACCCCAATCATTTCCAATGTCGTTTTCGGAATATCCTCTCTAACTTTAGATTTGAAACCGTCTCTGCAATAGACGGCTACTCCTCCCCCATGGCGAGTTCTATCAAAGCGTATGAATTTGTACCCATCAATTTTAAATAGATTATCGGGTAATTTGTCATCTATTTTAGTTTCATTTAACGCTAGAAAGTCGATGCCTCGACTTTTGAGTAGGTACTCGATTTCATCTACATGTGGAAGTAGACTGTTAATGTTTAGAGAGGAAATCACCATTCCTCTCTTGGTGCCCAGTTTATCAGAACTGCCATTACTATCAATTATGTTTGGTGGAGTAACCAGATTCACATTTGTTCTCTCATAAGGTCTATCATCAATGTTATTAAGTCAGATATCATTTATAAAATTCTTAAAATTATTAGCAAGAAAAGATGTACCTTTACGATTGAGGTGAAGTTTCTTCATACCTAAGCCCGTGTCATCAATGTTCTTATTGTCTATTAGGTACACGTTGTTCCTCGTGGCAACTTCTCGTAAAATGGCGTTGTGCGAATCTACTTTCTTTGCAAAACCTTGCTTGTCTTTTCTAACAGTACAGAGGGAAACTGCAATCTCTGTGTCCGGTGACTCAGCCTTAACCATATCGATGACTTTTTGGGTGTTTTTATCAGTATCTTTCCCTGCAGTGATATCGTTGGTGCCAAAATGAACGATAATCAAATCAGGCTTCTTTCTGATGATTGGCTTCACATGATCGATCATATCTTCGGTGTTGTCGCCGGGGTATTTCCTCACTTTCACAATATGGTTGCGTGATAATCCTTTTTCTTCTATGCCATTTATGATTGAGTCTCCGAGAACATACACCCTTTTCCTTTCTTTTTCTTGTTGTTGAATCTTTTTTATAGGTGCTTGTTGTTGTGTCGCAGCCACTTTACTGTCGCTGCTGGCATTTGCATTACCTGGCTCGCTTTCATTTAGCCCTTTCTTAGGCTCACTGAGAGATTCTCCATCACTTGCAACTTTGTTTACGCCAGGACTTCGGTTCTTTCTCTTTCGATTTTTCTTTGGTGTTGTTTCGGACCCATTCATTTCACCGCTTGCCATTGTGCGAGGTTCAATGGGATCAGAACTCAGTTTTTGTCCTTCGCTTGGAAGGGGTCTCGAGGGACAGAGTTGATTTTCAATATGGAGGAGGGCCTTGTTTTCTGGTCTCGGGGATTCCAAAAGTTTATCGATAATGGTTTGTTTATAGGCAAGTTGCCTTTCTAATGACGCTATCCTATCCTCCATACTTTTGATCAGGAGCCTTTCGTAATCCAGAGATTTTGCAGGCGACGATTTGTTTGACTCTGATATTGATCTTTTTGAAATGAGTGCTTTCAGTCCCAGAAGCTCGCCGTGCATATATTTCTTAAAATCAAGCAGGTCCTCGTAAAAATGGTCCTGTTGGTGAGGGGTATCATCTCCAGGAGGACTCAAATCTGAAAGATTAATTTGGGAATTCTCCTGGATGAGGGATGTTGCTGTTTGTGAGCTATCTTCGAGGCTAGAGGATGGCGTTGTACTTGAAATAAAGTATGATGTACTTCCATCCGCATAAGTCTAAGTACGATGTACGCATACGCACGCATAAGTACGCATAAGTACGCATAAGTACGATGTACTTCCATCCGCATAAGCAATGCAGAGACTTATGTAATGATTATACCTTCTTTCGTACCAATTCGAAAAGGCATTTTTGTAAATGTATCATCTCAAAAGAAACAGCTGTCGCCTACCACTGGGAATCGCATTTTTTCCTGCATGCGCAACCAACAACACTGCAAGGGTATTTTCTGACAGTCAGCTCTGGTTGCATCGCTCCTCTTGTTTTAAGTCTTCTTTTGGGACTTTTGTGTTCTCCTTTTGGTTGCTGTTCGGCAGAATGTGTGCCCTCTGGGTACCAGAGTCGCTAATATATATGTTGAGACTTGTGGCGAGTCTTGTGCCCAGTGTAAAGCCCAGTTCACACTAGGTCGCTTGGGTCTTTAAGGTCGTGCAGAAAGACCTGGGGGTGAAATCACCCAAAACCGGGGGACGGGTACTTGCGGACCCCAGCTTTGGGTCATAAATTCCCATCAATCCCCAGTTTTTGGTCACAAATTCCCATCAGTCCCCATTTTTGGGTCATAAATTCAAATCAACCCCAATCTCTCAAGAACATTCTATCCATCCCCATGTTTTGGCTGGAAATTTTGCTACTCCCTATTTGTTGGATACAGATCGAAGTTCATGCTCATCTTTCTTAGGTCAGATTGGTTATGCTTATAACATACTTATAATTACACATATGATTGTATTTAGATGGGGATATACCTTTTTTTTTCTTCACTTTATTTTAAGTTGGTAAATATAATGTGTTATAGCTATGTCAAAAGCTAATTAAAACCAACTATCTAAGAAACCAAATACAATAATAGCAACTAATGATAAACAAATAGCTAAGTACATCAATCCATAGTTGTTTTCCTGTTATTCTATATAGCCTATCTGTCTTATAAATGGTTTGCATATTCGGCATGAGCAAGAGATTGCAGATAGATTTTTAATACTTGCTTTAAAAATGTTTATATTTGGGCTTGAGGTAATTTCTGTGGGAATTGAGTTCCATACTTCTTGACATCTATAGGATATGGTGTCTAGTCCATATGGTACTGTGTTTGGCTTATTTCTAGTGAAAGTGACCCCTCTAAGATTATAGGGTGATTCATTTATTCTAAAAATTTCTTCCATGAAACTTGGGCTTTCGTGATGAATAGTTTTGTAAATTTCTGTTGCAAGTTGCTTTAAATTTCTTGTATGATTGGTAACTGTATTGTCTTTAAGCAGTAGTTGTTCAAAATTAGATGAAAAGTCATTATAAGCTATTCGCAATGCTCTTTCATGAATGGTATTAATAAGTTTATTGTTTTTTCTACTGCAATACATCCATACTAGGGGACAGTAGTTGAAGAATGTCAAAACAAAAGTTTTCATTAAAAGCTTCCGTTTATTTTCATTTAAGTAAGGTGCAATTCTTGCAAGCGCATCTATTGAGTCATTCTTGCAAGCGCACCTGTTGAGCCATCGGTCAGAATTTTGCTGTTTGGTGTGGCTCCTATAGGTCCTACATATTACTTTTTGTATGGAATACATTTGCAGAGCTTCTACGCAGTTTGAATTGAGAAGAAAGGTTTTTTTGCATTTGTAATATCTTTGTTGTTGTCGGGCTATAAGAATTCCCCAGTTTTGGGTATGTCATCATAACAGTTACCCCAGTTTTGGGTGGTCTTTTCAATTTTTATCCCCGGTATTGGGTACTTTTGTCTAGATCTCCTACTCAAGTCCCCGTGCCCAGTTTTGGGTATAGCTTTACCCCCAGGAGAAAGACCCCAAAGACAAAGGACTAAAACTCTGTGTCTTTGTCCTTTGGGTCTTGTTGCACGACCCTAACGACCCAAGTGGCCTAGTGTGAATTAGGCCTTAAAGAATTTTAAGGAAGTTGAAACTTCTTTCAATGAAATTCGCTAGTGAGCTAGCCTCGAGAAGTACTTCTCGCCCGCATATTTGCTTTAAAAACTTATATGCTGTAAGCATAAAGCATATGTGTGTGAAAAGTAAGATTCTCGTTGAATGTTCCCAGAACTTTTTCAAGTTTGAAGCTGCCCTTCTGGGACACTTTTTTTAAGTCTTCTGAGGCGATAATTTGAATTCCTCTACAGAAAGAGAGTATCTTTAACTACAAAGTAATCCCCACTTGAAACAGTTGGAAATGCCTATATTTTGTCCCAAGAGTAGAAAGAGATTTACTCTCAAGAGAGGCTATGTTGCAAGTATAAAATGCTGTTGATGTCAACAACTTCACCTACTGCTGTTGCGAAAAGGACAGGACAGTTGAAAAGAAATTCAAGAGGTGAGTCGAAGGTTCATTTTTCCTCTTCACTTTGATATTCAGACCCGAAGGGTGTATTATTGGAAAAAGCGTAGAAGATTCTTGACACCAAAGGGGTTATTTGGCAGTGCTTGCGGACTTTCCTTTCGGGGTACAGAATTATACGCCTCTCGTGCAGACCCCAGTGTGATTATTTTGAGAAGACTATAGATCACTACGCACTTGTGCAATATTTTTGTTTAGGTTTATTGTCAGTTGTGTATGAAAGACCAGAAATGGGCTATTGCGGTAAGCAAACCAAAAAATCAGACTGTACTTGATTATCAGCATTGTTTCGTGTGATCCGTTGCTTGGCGGGTGTGTCATTCCCTCAAAAGCAACAGCGCGAGATAGATGAAAATGAAAGGATCGCGACAGGCAGTTTTGTGCGTTTTGCAGGGAAAAAAGTCCAGGGAGTGACGTGCCTCTAGCAAAACTGTGCCTGTGATCGGATTTACAAAAGGAGCGACTTCAAAAGTTCTATTTCTCCACATGTTGATTTTCTAGAATGAAGAAATATGCATCTGGAGCGTTCAGACAAGAAACTCTTCAGTAAAATGAAATTCTAATGAATGATTTGATGCAAGTGCCTTTTTAGTTTTTTGAAACGGGGCTTTGCTCTTGCAGATAATGCGTACCTCGTTTTTCATTGGGACGTAACCATCATGCCCCTATTAAGGGTTACCATCTCTAACACATTTATTTTCAACAGTCACATCATGGCAAGGACAAAGCAAACTGCCCGCAAATCAACCGGAGGGAAAGCTCCAAGAAAACAACTCGCAACGAAAGCTGCTCGTAAAAGTGCCCCAGCCACCGGTGGAGTGAAAAAACCGCACAGATATCGGCCTGGAACTGTAGCTCTTCGAGAAATTAGAAGATACCAGAAATCAACAGAGTTGCTCATCAGAAAATTACCCTTCCAGAGATTGATCCGGGAAATTGCGCAGGACTTCAAAACTGATTTGAGATTTCAAAGTTCAGCGGTAATGGCTCTTCAAGAGGCTGCGGAGGCATATCTTGTCGGTTTATTTGAGGACACGAATCTTTGTGCAATCCATGCAAAACGAGTTACGATTATGCCTAAAGACATTCAGTTAGCGAGAAGAATTCGCGGAGAAAGAGCATGAGGGCTGCTAAGGATAAATCGCTACTGAGGAGGAATTACTTACCGACAAAGCTAGCGAGCATCTTTGATGTATTGCTTCAAGAACAGCCTCGCACATAAGTTTAGATAACTCCACACAGCAAATGACTGTGTCTATTCTTTATTCGATATATTTTGTATAAAAGTGCGACAGTTGCAGACTGAATAAAGTTGACATCACAGGCTAAAAAAGGCTAAAACTCGCCAAAAATTAGCTTAAGACATCTTATGAATTTTACACTAGTAATCTTAGCATTTTGGCAAAATTCACTTAACACCTATTTTTATCCCGATATTATTTTTCTGAGCTTCAGAAAGTTTATTACAATCTAAGAATCGTCATAGACAGGTTTTCATTATTGATATTCAGTATGCAACAGTGTAAAAGGAAATGCAAGTCTGTCAACCTCGTCTCTGTGAAATCTATATTGTAAATTAGTATAAGAACCCTGTATCTTAAAAATTATTTTGGAATTTTTATTTACAAGTTAGTCATTTGCTAGTTTTATTAGACTTTTCTTTCCACAAGATGTCCAAAAACCTTGGTGGTGCCAGAAATCTTCCGACAGAGGGGCTGGAGCTCCCGACAGGAGGGCTAAAATGGCTAAAAAATGATGCTTCCTTCTGTCATTTGCCAAATTTCCCCCGACAAGAATCCAAACTTCCTCTGAATGGGGGCTGGATGCTTCCGGAGGGGAGGGGCTTTAACCCTTAGCCTCCCCCTGGTGTGACCCCTGCAATAGCTGCTTAATCCATAAATACCCTCAACTTACACTAAATTGAATCGTTGAGTTGAATTGTTGCTGTTGTTGTTGCTCCACTGACAGCCCGAGCGTAACTTGAGGGTCCTTTAGAAGTGAGGCTAGGCCTTAGCCCTTATTTCCCTAGAGCTGTAAAAACAGCAAAACGGGGAAAAATGTCTGTCAAGCGGTGACGACTTTCTATGGCCCCGTCATCTGCTGGTCAGAATATGGCTTGGAGCGCTTAGAGGAAGGCCATTTTTGCTGTTAAGACAAGAATGAACCTTTGCCGAAGTACTGATACCTAGTTTTATGGTACAGTAGTTCTAGAAAACTGATTTTTAAGCGTTTGAGACCCAGTGGTCGTGAGAAAAAGTAACAGGTGATTTATAGGCCCAATAGATCTTTCAGCTACATTCTAAAAGATAATGCGAATCGAACAACAGATTGGTACAGTTTGTAGAATGTTCGAATGCACACAGTAGTGATAGAAGCTTCAACATTACTTGGTCGAACTTTTTGTAGAACAGCTAAAAGGTTTCAGGACGGCGCCAGAAATCTTAGTATTATTCTTTTTTTTGCATTCATGGCACAACTTTGCATGTCAGGAAATATGTTAGAGAAATCAAAAGTAGTTTCATCAAGAAATTGACTACATGACTTGAAATAGATGTAAACAAATCTTAGCCGATTGGTCTATCCGTTTCTACAAGCGTAGGGAAATGAGTCGCAGTTGTAGCGTTATCAGTTCAGGCAAAAAGTGAAACTACGTAATCGAGTCTACTGTGGATCCTACTGTGGATTCCATTTGGACCAAATTTGGTTTTCAGACACATTAAAATCGAAAACTTTCGGACAATCAAACTTTCGGGCAAAATTTTGTCCGAAAGTTTATTTGTCCGAGTCCTGGTGATGTCCGAAAGTTTTTTCGTCCGAAAG
The DNA here is from genome assembly GCA_964020215.1 of Aurelia sp. 3 sensu Dawson et al. (2005). Classification (NCBI taxonomy): domain Eukaryota; kingdom Metazoa; phylum Cnidaria; class Scyphozoa; order Semaeostomeae; family Ulmaridae; genus Aurelia; species Aurelia sp. 3 sensu Dawson et al. (2005). Next base: position 27,208,729 of record OZ026572.1, on the reverse strand, counting down.
TTTAAGTTCATTGAAAATAGAAAAGAACAAAGAAGCGTAACAGCAAATGTTGATTAATTAATTTTTTTGCCATTGGCGCTTAAGTTTCTTGAATATTTTAACTAACAGTTTGCTTCCTTGAAGTGTTTATTGAAAATAGTTCATGCATAGCAACACCTTTAAATTTTGTTTACAGCTGGTTTAACAATTGTTCAATCTTACAAAAATTACATTCAAATGTCCTTTTAGATGTGATGATCACCATGTACCTTCTGTAAGTTGACATTTATGACAGAATCAAAATCAGTTTTAATATATTTTGTTATCGTGCTTGCTTTTTAATGTCGTATTTGTCCGAAAGTTTTTTGTCCGAAATTCCCGAAAAAGCGTCCGAAAGTTTTTTGTCCGAAGTTTTTTAGCCGAAACTTTTCGGTCCGAACGTTTTTGATTTTAATGTAATCTGAAATTTTTGCAGGCCCGCAAAGGATCTTGGGTGAAAATGGGGTTTCAAGTTTTGTCCGCTAAGTAAAGATCACTGCTTCGCTGCTGCATCGCTCATAAAAGAGTTAACATCTCTGCAGTGTGAATTTAATATGTAAGTAGTAACGTTTACAAATGTTTAAAAAACGAGTAAATATCTAAGAAAAGATGGTAAAGATTCATATACATCTTCCTTGGACGAATTGAAATATTACAAAAACTCTTAAAAGCATGGAAAGCCATGGGTTGTTAGTTTCATTTGCGAATTGCAAATCGACGTTTGCTGTTTTCAATCGTTGTCACTCAGTTCAAAGAGAAGTCAGTTTACAATGTTTTGCTTCACAGATTTACCAGATTTTGATGCTCTATCCAAACCTCTTTTTTAAGAAGTAAAAAGGTCTATGGAATATCTGGGTTGGGTGAGTCAAAAGACCCTCAGCGAATGTCAAGAGAAAAGAGACCAATTTCAGTAAACAAAATATTCTCTTTTCATTTCTCAAAAACTGGATTGAAGTGCGACGGAAATATATGTTCCAGCATAGTTTTGGGGGGGGGGGGCTCCGTCTGAAAATTTCAGTCGAAAGGTGATTTTGAACTTGTTTGATGGGCAGTGTCCAAGGCCGTACACAGGAAACTTTCAGCAGGGGTCAGTAGTAGAGGAAAGGTGGGAAGGGAGAATCGGGGTCCGGGAGGCGGTCTCCAGAAAATTTTAAGATAATACCCTTTAAACTTGAATTTCAGTAACTTGAACGTTCAACCTTGATGAAATCTTGCGGCAGTGTTCATATCTTTCGAATGGCATTCTCAGTTTTACTAAAGTGCTTAGTATCTCTTACCACGTTGCTCATAATAAACCTTTCCCTTTCAAGGAAATTTTCAAGAGTCTTAAAGGGGCAGGGTCACGTAATGTAAACAAGCTTCTGTCAAATGACGATTTCACAGTACTTTTGATAGGCCATATCACAGTGAGTTACCACCAATTTTCTCAAAATGAAAGTGTCATTTTGAAGATGGACTCTTGGACAGATTTTCAGAAGTAACTTCAGTGTGGATTGGATTCACCCCATCCACCAAGATCTGTGCAGAGCACAAGGGCAACAATATAGAATATACAGATAGCAGGTTTGTTTACGGTTATGTGACCCTGCCCCTTTAAAATCTTAGGGAGAGTTTCTGTAACATAAAAATGTTTGTTTGAAAGATTAAGATTAAATTTAATATGTTTTAAGGTTTCAAAAATAGGTACATTTTTGGTGCACCCTTTTTTAAATCTCCTAATTTTATACCCTGGTTATACAACACAATTAGATTATTACATAGCCTCCTAATTATGTAGCCTGCGTCATAAATGATATTAAATATTAAAAAACAGTTATGATACCAAGAGTTTACATGACTGTAACTTCATAAGCTGGTGGTGGCTTCTCGTTAAAGTCGTCACTCTTCTTGACGTCAGAGTTAATGACGTCATTAGCTGCAGCTTCATTGGTTGCTCCAAACTCCATTGCGACTTCAACGTCCTGGTACGGAACTCTTCCATTCTTGACCTGGTCCCACATCTGTACTGTAGCCAATGGGTACAACAGCAACACTAATTGGAAACAAATGAATATTTAGATCTACTGAGCTACATGGCAATGACTTTTTCTTAAAGTTTTGCATTAAAATTTGCTTCAATGCACGAGGGGGGGGGTTCTTCCATAGTAAAGGTACCTGGGGATGTGCCGCCCGCAAGGGTATACTTTTTCAAACCTTCTAGTCTAGCCAAGGGTATACTTTTTGCCAATTTTAGTCTATTTAGTCTGGCCAAGGGTATACTTTTTACCAATTTTCGCCCAATAATCTAGGCAAGGGTATACTTTTTGGCAATTTGGGTCAAAGAAATGTCAAACTTCGGTAATTCCTGTAAAGAAACCCAATTTTTTTCAAATTTTGGTCCTTAGAATGCAAAAATTTGGCAAGTTTTGACCAGAAAATGCCGTTCATGGCACTTTTGGTGCAGAAATTAGTCTAGCCAAGGGTATCATTTTCAGAAAAATTGGTCTAGCCAACGGTGCCATTTTGAAACTGTGGGCGGCACACCCCTGCCCGAAATTTAGCCGAGAACCCCCCTCCCGTGCTTCAATGTATGATTGATTCTGCTGAATCTACCTATATTTGTGCTGCATTGGACAAATTCTTGTTCAAACTTTGATTTCACGGTCAAAGCCCTTGTGAATTCAAATTCTTTATGTAGAGCCAAAATTTCGAAATAAAGGCATGCATGAATGTGAAAATATCTGTCTCTACACAAAACTTTGCACGCAGAATGAGGTTTTAGCCAAAGCCTCAAAAATTGCAACATCTCTAATGTGATTCACAGACCAGGTATCAGGTGCTCACTCACTATAAGTAAAAATATGGTTAAAACACACCAATACACGTTTTTTTCTATAAGAAACTGGTTTTTAAGAGACTGGTACTAAGATGGCCAAAATTTTAAGAAACTCTAGTACTATGTCTGAGAAGTACTAAGAAACTTTTCAAAGTTAAAAGCATGAATTTTATAGCAAATAGATCGTTGAACCTTTATGATTGGGCAATATTATCTAACCATTTGTGTTTTCAACATAACAGAATACTGTTCATACCTATATGGTATATGATGTTTTAAATATCAAGAAACATATCTGCAGTAGTGTTAGCGACCACATTGACAATTCATGCATTCAAAAAATAACAAATCAATTAAGAAACTTTTAGTACTAAAATGGACAAAATTTCATGTTAAATTAAGAAACTTTTAGTACTATGGCCTGATCCTAACTTCTTATAAAAAAACGTGTAACGTTAAGATAGCCTGCTACTGATTCAGTTTACACCATGATACACCCTTGGTGTCCCATATGCTGTGAGCAGCAGGGAAAAGTTGACAAAAAATATCTGTACACTGCATACTTGCAAAGAAGTCCTCAACCATGTTTCCCTCGATCTTGTATTTATCTCTCATATTGATTCGAATTCCAGCTCCATACACAACGAATACCAAGAAGACGGTCCAACCAACGTAAGAAATCCCTTCAACTGTCACCTCACATATCATCAAAATGATCCACAGGTAAAATGGCAGTGCAAAGAAAATCTGATACATCAGCTGCCTTCCACGATACAGTTTTCCTGCAAAACAAAGTAACTGTCAGTGTCAGTCCCGCGGAGTAACTTGAATGGTAACTCGAGTATAGGGATGACAGGGACGTGCCGCCAAACTTTTTGGGGGAAGACCCATATTTAAGGATTTTTGGTCGATTTTCATACTCATTTTAAAGAATTTTAGAGGAGACAAACCCGTTTGACTTTTGGGTACCTTCATGGGAGATAAATTTACCACAAACCTATGTTCAGAACCAAGACGAAGAAAATCTGACGATATAGCAATAAAAAAATTTGCAAAAGCTGTTGTTACGTTTCAAAAAAAGCTGCCCATTTCCAGCATAATAGACTATGATTCCAGAGGAACAGTTACATTTTTAGAGCCAAATTTTAGGATTTTCGAAACCCAACCTTATTCCTCATGGGTGGCCCGGACCCGCTGCTCTAAATATGTCAGTGAATGTAACTAAATGTAACTGTAAAACAAGCCCTGGCGATTTTGAGACTTTCCAAAGATCTCTGAGAATTTTTTTGAGATATTTCTAAGATTTTTTCAAAAATTTTGTAAGACTTCTCCTAAGGCGCTTTGAGATTTAGAGATCTTCGAAAGTTTGCATTTTGAGGTCTTAACGATGGATTTTTGAGATTCCAAAGAATTGCAAAAGGTTTTTTTTAACATTTGTAACATTTTCATTTTGAAAACTCATTTGGAAAACTTCTTGGATTTTGTTAAATTCTGAAAAGTTCTTAGGATTGTCTTTGGGATTTCGACGGATTTTGTGAAGACTTTGACATGACTCGTCCTTCGGGAAACTATCATTGCATTGAAGGGATTTCTCAGAGTTGTCACCCAGGTATGAACTATTTTACTCGAGATTTCATTTATGGGGCGTTTTCTATTGGCGAAATTCGAGGAAATTCACCTCTCGTTGTGCACTAGAAATCAGAATATAAATATCTTTGCAACAAACTGTGCAAAAATCCCATCGCTAGAGAGTGTGATCCGGAGAGGTCGTGTTTCAATAAACAAGAAGACGAGAAATGTCGCTTTAAATCCCAGTTGGGGTTATGCAGGCCAGCAGATAGGATCTAGCAGAGACTTTCCTTTTGTTTGGCCAAGCAAAAGACTTTCGCAAAAACACTCTAAATAATTTTTGTGGGAATTTATTGATCCCAAAGGATGTTGTAACCAAAGGATTGAAAAGGATGTTTTTGTAAGCCGCTCCACCAGGCTAATTGTTGTAGAATGAGCCAATCACATTCATGTGCCTTAACTTTTGGCACGTGGTGTCTGTTGTAAACTTGTTTACGAGTTAGATTTTGTATGCTAGATTCAATTCTATCTGTCACTCTTGACAAAGATCTTTTAACTTTGCTTCAACCTTGATTCTATGTTATTTTGGAGAAGGCGAAGATGAAGTTGCAGCTTTCAGCGCCAAGCGCCGGGATCGCAGAAGTAGAGAAGACCTTGTCGAGTCTGCAAAATCCCTTGTCATGATGCTCAAAGAATAGCGGGGTGCTCTATCTGTGATGGAATCCCGTCCGCCTTGCCTATGTGCAGAACACGTATAGGCTACGTCCGCCTGACTATTCTGGCTGCCAAGTACAGGATTACACCCCACTGCGCCATATCCGATGTTCTACTTGATCGCCATTGCTATTTCATCATAGTGATTTCATCAATTTTGCATTTGAAGATGTTCAGTCCGGTTGTTGTCAAGATTCGAGACAGTCATAGCAAGTTGTTAGCATGTTCCCGTCGTCAAATTTTGGTCATCAAGTCAAGTCTGTTGTTGCCAAAATGACGACACAAAACAGTAGGTAAAAATATCATTTTATACACATATAAGACTGTCGCGACATTTTTTAGAGAAACTGCCATTACGAAACTAACGGCACTTGTAATTTGCAGTGAAGGGTGTATCTGAGGGGCATTTCATTTCACTGCCAAAAGATGTCGTACACCTTTGGCAAAAGTCCTTTCGTTTTGAAGACAAAATCTGTAAAAATCCCAAAAATCCTTTTGTTCTGAAAAATCTCGTACGCCTTTTCGAATGAGTGAAACGAACGCCCCTCAGGTGTATCACTCTTCCAAAAAGGCATAAGAGATTCTTTGAAAAGCAATAGGATTTTTAAGGGAATTTTTTGCGCATTTTGCTCAAAAACAAAAGGATTTTCGCCAAAGGCATACGAAATTACTAGCAGATTGGATTGATACCCCCCTCGATCGATTTGCAGTGTAACTTTAGACTTATGCCTTTTCGTCCCTTGTTTCCCTGCGTTCTTCGATTTGCTGATGTCACTTGGTCAATAGGGACTCATAATATTACGCTTATATAATGGGCCCACTTTTTCAAAATGGCCTAAATAGGCGGGAGTTCTCGTACACTCAACAAAATCGCTTCAAAATCTGGTTTAAAGAGCTCGAACATTGAAAAGGAAACTTTTCGTACAAAGAATGATGTTGTCTTGACGTACAAAACGCAAAATGCCTACCTTCCAGACTATCTTCTTTCTTCCTTTGTAGAAGCAAAATAGATCCATCGAAGCTGCGAGAACTCCAGGCTCCTTCAACCGTTCTTTAAGAGCAACAACAACAACATTCTGAATAGCGGCCCCCGATTGGTTAAAAGTTGAATCCTAGCGATTTGATTGGTGAATACGGAATCACCCTACGCGGGCCTAAAGTGGGCCCACTATTTCAGAGTAATGTTATTAGTCCCCCTTGACCAAGGAACGCAGGGAAACAAGGGACGAAAAGGCATCAGTCTAGTATAACTTTCCCCAGATCACCACTCAAACGGTTTGACTCTTCTTTATAGTGCTGTCAAATTTTGTAACATTGCTTAGATTCCGAAATCTGCTTAGGCCTTATGCTTGGTACTTGTTTTGAGATCTTTTATACGTTCTGGGTACTGGCGGGAATATCAGGCAGCGGGAATGTTTCAGACACCTTCAGTTTTCACCACAGTGAAACCAGTTTTCTGCTTTTAGATCATTGCTGTCATCTTTTTTTGGACGCTGCATAGTTTCTGATTGCATTTTATCTTTTGGTAGCCAGCGTGGTGCAAGATAAGGCTCAAATCCTTACTGGTTCTCAGAACACGCGAAAATCATCCAACCTTACGAAAATCAGCCAATGGCATCGCCGCTTCTAGCCCCTTGAGACAAAATCAGTCGTTTGAGGTGAAGTTTCTAGTACCCTCACAAAAACTGAAATGGATGCTAAAATATTGCAGTTATTTGAAATATTTTTTGATAAATCAGTTGCAGAGATATCCATCCAGAGTTGTTTACATGTTTAGGCAAATATCTTATTTGGGGCCGGATCTACGAGCGTTTTCCGGTCAAGAAAACTTGACCTTTCTTCGAAAATTCATATAAATTGTTAGAATATAGATATATCGTTGAACATTTCACAGAATATGTACATTAACCTGGGCAATAACCCAGATGCATTTGGCTTCCTACGATCTCAAAATATTTGACAAATTTCAGTGATTTCCAACAGGCAAGGCAAATGGGCCTACGCTCATCCTGGGTAGAAAGCCATTCTTGGGCCTGGAATCGGCCAATTATACAATCCTTAGAAAGGTAATTCACTCACCGTTGACTCCAGCACCAATTTGAGCTCATTTATCCATTATATTGGGGCTAACATCGACAGAAAGCAAGCAGTTTTGTGCGAATTTGAAGAAACTTCCACGTTCCATGTTATGTCCAAAAACGCAACAACTCTCCTCCACTGTTGACAAACACTCGAGGCAGTGGTGTTGCAACTCAAGAGATTTATGATGTCATTGCCCTGCCCTCCTGGGAATGTTTAAAAATGTCAAAATTGGACTTTTTTAAATAGCTCTCCATTTTACATTTCTCGTATATTTTCAAAACAAGGGTATTTCATGTTTCAAACAATGTAAAACAACATTTTAAACATTCAGGATTGCAGAGCAATGACACAATACTTCTCTTGAGTCGCAACACCACTGCCTCGAGTGTTTGTGAATAGTGGAGGAGAGTTGTTGCGTTTTTGGACATAACATGGAATGTGGAAGTTTCTTCAAATTCGCACAAAACTGCTTGCTTTCTGTCGATGTTAGCCCCAATATAATGGATAAATGAGCTCAAATTGGTGCTGGAGTCAACGGTGAGTGAATTACCTTTCTAAGTATTGTATAATTGGCCGATTCCAGGCCCAAGAATGGCTTTCTACCCAGGATGAGCGTAGGCCCATTTGCCTTGCCTGTTGGAAATCACTGAAATTTGTCAAATATTTTGAGATCGTAGGAAGCCAAATGCATCTGGGTTATTGCCCAGGTTAATGTACATATTCTGTGAAATTTTCAACGATATATCTATATTCTAACAATTTATATGAATTTTCGAAGAAAGGTCAAGTTTTCTTGACCGGAAAACGCTCGTAGCTCCGGCCCCAAATAAGATATTTGCCTAAACATGTAAACAACTCTGGATGGATATCTCTGCAACTGATTTATCAAAAAATATTTCAAATAACTGCAATATTTTAGCATCCATTTCAGTTTTTGTGAGGGTACTAGAAACTTCACCTCAAACGACTGATTTTGTCTCAAGGGGCTAGAAGCGGCGATGCCATTGGCTGATTTTCGTAAGGTTGGATGATTTTCGCGTGTTCTGAGAACCAGTAAGGATTTGAGCCTTATCTTGCGTGGTGCGGTATATCTTACAAAAGAAAGACTGCACGCTGGCTAATCTGTTGGAGGCTGCGAAGCTTTTGTAGCTCTGTGGCATTTTAATTTTGCATCGGTGGCAAGCAAGATGCGCAGTAGGGAAATGCGAAGAAGGGAGAGAGCTCCTCGTACTTTACCACGCATCTAAAATTCCACTGCCGCAGAGCTACACAGCGTCCAAAGGATGAAAAGCGATAAACTGAAAGTAAAAAACTGGTCTCTCTGTGTTTCAATGCAGCCATGCTTCTCATTTCGAACTCCCACTTACCGCTGCAAGTACCGCTGCGTAGAAGCTCAGGCACGAAAAGCAGATTCGAGCTTTAAAGACAAATGACGGAGATATAAGGCGACTTAAATCAGGGGCCTGGGCAATCTAAAAATAGCCTATTGTATTCCTATATATTTTATGATCTCAAAAGATTGTCAAAACAATGGGACAAATGATGACAGGCGGCCATCTTTTGCTCTTTTTGTAAGCCAGGCGTTATAAGACATAATCTAAGACAACTTAAATCAGGACCCTGGGAAATCTAGATATAGTCTATTGTATTCCATTATTGAATCCGATGATCTCCAGGGATTATATCAAAACAATTGGACAAATGATGGCAGGCACCCAAGTTTTTTTCTATTTTTAAACTTGCCGCTATATATCCGTCATTTGTCTTTAAGGCTGATTTCCAGTCAGTGGAATTTTCCAAGCGGGCGGAAATTCTTTTGTTTGCGAGAGAAAATGTCGCTCTGAAATTGAATGGATGGTTACGGCTGAGCAACTTTTTATTGTCTAAAATTCCGCCCGCTCGGAAAATCCCGCTGACTGCTAGGCGGATTTTTCCGGGCGCAGCGGAGCGGCTATTGTAATTGCATTGTTTATTTCTAACAATGGTCACTTCTGGTCGCTCCGCTACGCGCGTATTTGAAAGTCGGATTGACTTTAACTTTTCCGCCGCGTCCTGTAGCGCCAACTATCAAATCGCTCGAAGGCTTCAGTATTCCACGAGAGGGATTTCTTGGAAATTGAACATCTTTGTTAGTACGCGTGCATTGTTTTAGAACAACAGCCGCTCCGCTGCGCACGGAAAAATCCGTCTAGTGGAAAACCGGCTTTACTTCAATAGTGGTGGCATTCAATCCTTGTTGTGATAAGAGAATAATGACGGAAAGGCAACGGTATGTTATCAAGCTAGTCTCGAAATACCGTGGAAGAGAAACAAGACAGTTGATAAGAACAAAATTTGATCATCGTAGGCCACATCAACGCGGTTCATTATTTACAATACCAGTATGCCACGATAGTGACCCGTGTCATGGCCTTTGCAGGCAGTAAACATAAGATTGATGGTGTTCGTTCATGCATTTTGTATGTTGTGGAATATGAAAATGAAATCCTGAGCTGACCTGAATTTGCGTCACACTTTGTAGAGTTGAGGGGAAAGTTTGGTGAAGAACGCTTTAGACACAGTATGAACGTAAAATACAAACAGAAAACTTACCTGCTGCCTTTCCCAAGTAGATCCAAGGACAAAAGATGGACAAAATCATCTTGAAGAGTCGGTTCATGGATGTTATGTCAAATATGCCCATCGTAAATTCTGCATCCTTTGGGTCGTAATCACCAGACTCTTGTCTCAGAGCACGCCACAAAGCCACACACATGAAATTGAGCAGAACAGTATACGGCAGACCCGAGGCAATTGATGCAGTCTGCAAGGCACTCAAAGCATCACTACCACCGGCTTTCAGCAGAGCAGTGGCACAGGCACCTTCTGTCAATGCCCAGAAGATACGCTGGATTACAGGTGGTTCTTGCTTTCCATTGGCAGAGAGACAATCAATAACCAATGAACCACTGTCAGAACTTGTCACAAAATACAAGACGATACCCATCAGTGACAAAACGGAAAGGAAGGTGCCAAGATCACCATATTGCTGCACTACATCAAACCACATATCCTCCTTTGATCTGCATGACAGCTTATAGAGCTTTCCAGGCATGTAAGGCTCCGTCGATGTCTTGCCACCATAGATGGAAGAGCAATTAATGCCGAGATTTGTTGCTCTTCGCTCCATCAGCAACCCAGCACCACCGAAAGCACACATCCAAAAGAAGCTGTATAGGATAGGAATCGTCATGGTGTAAGTGATGAAATCTTTGATGGTTCGTCCACGTGAGATCTTAGCAATAAACATTCCAACGAAGGGTGACCAAGCAATCCACCATCCCCAATAAAAGATGGTCCAGCCATCAATCCATGCTGGTGCTTCAAGCTTGTCTGGTGCCTGACCAAGTTGAGCAAAGGCATCTGTATGGAAGCCCATCTGAATGACGTATTGGATGTAGTAGCCAATACTCTGAACGTAAAGGTTCAAGATGTACCAAGTATTTTCATAGAAAACAACAATCATCAGAATGACCATGCCTATGATTTGATAGGAAGTGCCACGTGAGCAAAAGAAATGGCCGATTTCACGCAAGTAAATCTTAGACTGCGTTCATACGATGCCGGCACATTTTGAAAACGGTGAAAAATGTGATGGCTGCAAAATCTGAGCTAGCGTTCACAGGATGCCGGAACAATTTGAAAACGGTAGGAACTCAGACGGCAAAAACTCGTTGCAACTTTTTGATTAGACTTATGCCGTTTCGTCCCTTGTTTCCCTGCGTTCTTTGATTTGCTGATATCACTTGGTCAATAGGGACTCATAATATTACGCTTATATAATGGGCCCACTTTGTCAAAATGGCCTAAAAAGGTGGGAGTTCTCGTACACTCAACAAAATCGCTTCAAAATCTGGTTTAAAGAGCTCGAACACTGAAAAGGAAACTCTTAGTACAAAGGATGATGTTGTCTTGACGTACAAAACGCAAAATGCCTACCTTTCAGACAGTAATCTTCCACTGTAGAAGCAAAATAGATCCATCGAAGCTGCGAGAACTCCAGGCTTCTTCAACTGTTCTTTAAGAGCAACAACAACAACATTGTGAATAGCGGCCCCTGATTGGTTAAAAACTGAATTCTAGCGATTTGATTGGTGAATACGGAACCACCCTACGCGGGCCTAAAGTGGGCCCACTATTTCAGAGTAATGTTATTAGTCCCTCTTGACCAAGGAACGCAGGGAAACAAGGGACGAAAAGGCATCAGTCTACTCTTTGATACCAAAGAAGCTTACCTACACACTAAGAGTGGATCAGTCTCGTTCCAAAAGTGTCTAAAAATGTTCTGTTTTCATCATTTTCAGGTGTTTACACGATGCTGTTTCCAAAATGTGTCGGTTAGAGTTCAGTTTTCAAAATCTACCGTTTTCAAAGTCCACCGGCAAAAAATGTGCCGTTTTCGTGTGAACGGGAGGCCTATCCGTCTAATTTTTCACCGTTTCTAAATGTGCCGGTATCGTGTGAACGGGAGGCCTATCCCTCTAATTTTTCACCGTTTTCTAAATGTGCCGGTATCGTGTGAACGCAGTCTTAATTAACAAAGAGCCATTGTCTCCCAATCCAAATCCCAGGCTGCGATTTCAGATGGTATGAAGATTATTTCTGGCCTAAATGATCCACACAATGCAGTTGCTGAACCCCAGGGAGAGGGCACTCACTATTAGTAGGTGACAGGGGGTCGAACACTCTTTGGGTTTGCGAAACGTTGTCTAGTATACCTTTGGGTACGCTATTTGGTGCAAAACCAGCATATTTTTGGGGTTGCTGATTAGAAAAGTTGACAAGCTGAGTGCTAGGCTGAGTTTAGACTGACGACGTGATTCCTTGTATTCGTTCAACATTTATAATCTGATGTTTTAATTTTACTCATACAAAGGACTCACGACCAAACAGATTCTAAACAGGGACGGGACTAAAATCTTACGAAAAATCAGAAGAAACTTAGAACATCTTCCATCCTACGAAGGTCGAAAGAAAATTCGAACGTCACTTCGAGCGTTGCTTCGCTTCGAGAAGTCGAACTTTGAACTAATGAGCCAATCAAACGCTACAAATAGGCACGTGGGTTGACCATATTAAGAAAGTAGCGATTTGATTGGTCGCGCCGTGAACGCGGCGGACTTGGCCTAATTAGTCCCTGTATTGAAGCGTAAGGACATAAGTCCCTCAACTGAAGCGATAACAACAACAACAACGAGCGTAAGTTAGAGGGACTTATGTAATGTAGTCTAGGCTAAGTTTGTCACAAAAAAACATTTCAAAGTAGTCATCGGAAAAGCTATGAAACATCTGCTGTTTATGTACCATAAAAACAATGAGTATAATTTCTGGTTTAAGAATGTCCTAAATTTAGTATCTCTTTGGGTTTTTCAAAAATATGCTTTGTCCGATCCTCCTGTGACATACCAACAGAAGTCCTCTCTCCCCGGGATGTCGAAGTGATAGAAAACTTTTACCTCATGGTTTAACTGTTGTATCAGTTGACCTACTACGTTGTAGATCATGGGTTTTGTGGACACAATTTTACGTGTGGTGTCGATCGTGTCCACAATACCTAGCCTAAATGTTCCTATCTTCGCGTCGTTGGAAGGCCGAGTCGATCTGGGAACTAGTTCTCACGTCATAATTTTCGGAGCGCGGTATGAAGTTCGAAAATTAGGCCCGTATCAAAAATGAATTGAAGACAAGCAAGATGGCGAAATACATTTTATTCATGGACTTTCAGACAAATTGAATTCGTAGCATACCCAAAACAGGCCATGGATGACAACTACTCTTTAAAGGGGCTGGATCACGTAATGTAGACAGACTTCTCTCGAAACGACGATTTTGCAGTAGCTATTTTTGATAGGCCATATCATAGACACTTTCCATTACTTTTCTCAAAATGAAGGTGTTATTTTAGGGATGTACCCTTGAATTTCGTAGAGAAACGAATGAAACACTCATGTTGCACGATTGCAGAGATATCGGTGGATTTTTAGAAGTAACTTTAGTATGGATTAACCCCATCCACCAAAATTTGTGCTGAATACAATGGCCACGTGTGGGCAACAATATAGACTCTAGACATAACAGGTTTGTTAATGGTTGCGTGAACCTGCCCCTTTAAACTCTGTTTGAACTTCTCCTCCATCTGACAATATGTTTGTTGCAAACTTCAGACAGCCCACCCAGCAAACATTCCGTACTTATGTCTATAAAAGGCGTCTTGTGTCTGCCAAAAGCATTTGATGAATATCTGTTTCAAAATTTGGGACTCTGGCCAACCAGCAAAACAAGGCATAAGGAAAAGCTTACCAATAGCAAAGCAAAGTTCACTCAGCCTCCTAATACCCAATTTGATGCCACTGATGACTGATGCCGTTGCCAAAGCTGTGATACCCCAAATGGTAATGATCTGATTTCCTATCGAAATTTCAACCTTCCTGTTGATACGCCTGAATCCATAATTGAGTTGAATTACGCCAAGACCAAGACTCGTGCAAACTCCAAACATTGTCGCAACAACCGACAATATATCGATGATGTCTCCGAGAATGCCGAAAACGCGATCGCCAAGAAGCGGATAAAAGCAGGACTTCATTGTCATTGGTAGCTTCTTCCTGTACGACAGGAAACTGAGGAGGAGACCAACGATAGCATACACAATCCACGCATGTATGCCCCAATGGAAGAGTGTCAAATTGATTGCATCCTGGGCACGCTGGTTGTCCGTGTACCTAGAATATAATGATTCAGGATTTTAGTGAATTTCAACTGGACTAGCTACACAAGTCTTTCAATTACACTGTTGTTGTTGTTGTTGCTGCTACAGATGGGCCAACTCAAATATCGACGACGTATCATTGCCATTGGAACATACAGAGATGGGTTTCCAGTCCAAGTTGTGGTATAAAAATGCACAAGAATATTGATTTCATCACAACAATATTAGGCTATTGCTGCAATTCATCTAAACCTCCAAGCCATTTAGTGGGATTTTGAGCTGTAGTCCAAGAAAAGGGTAAAGAACTTGCACCCTTTTTTTACATATTGAATCACTGGTAATCAGGCAGCGGTTTTAGCATCACAATGCTACACAGTGGCGTAACGCACGGTGGTTGGGATTAGAGCAACTCCTAAGGGCCCCCGAGCTTTGGGGGCCCCCACGATTTTCAGTAATGTACTGATGTAGCTTTGGCGAAACAGCATGTCGTTTTGATTCACACTGAATTCTTTAGCGCCCCTCCAAAGAGACCCAAAGACTTCTAATGAATTGAGCACCGCAGTGGGTTGAACTAACTGCAAGTTTAGTTTGGTGTAGGTGGTGTACATGGCAAATTTTTCAAAAATGTCTTGCTGCCTTCTAGCGAATATGAACGTTTTAGAGGATGACTTTACGAAAATTCGTTTCATACCTGAACTTAACATTTGAATGTTTCCTTGGGAAGCATGTCGTCGACTATTATCCTTTTTTCTGAATTCGATGATGAAAACTCAACGTAAGATTCGTTTTCTGATATTCTTAAGAGCATGGCTCAAAAAATTTTCCCAACGGGCTACCCCAAGTGTAGCTCGCTTCGCAATCATTCAATTTCAGCCACTGTCCCCAATATGTCTCTTGTGCAAATGTGCCTTCATTAAAATACTTCCATAGACGCCAGTTATGAAGGTTTTCATGTGCTGGGCTCAAGTTGATTTTGCCTATAAAAACACCATTTTGATGTTGGAAATTTGGCAAACTTTTGTTGATCTATCTGCCGCCTCAGGGGCCCCCTGCGTAGCTAAATTATAAGGGCCCCGAGTTGCTCCGTTACGCCACTGATGCTACATGCAACGTTTCTAGCAATTTATCATTTGTACTGTCCTTAAAGGGGCAGGGTCACGTAATGTAAACAAACTTCTTTCGAAATGACGATTTTGCAGCACTTTTGATAGGCCATATCACGGAGACTTTCTACTGTTTTTCTCAAAATGAAGTTGTTATTTTGAAGATGGGCTCTTGAGCTTCGAAGAGAAACAAACGAAACACTCATATGTTGTACGATTGCAGAGATATTGGTGGATTTTTAGAAGTAACTTTCTTGTGGATTCACCCCATCCACCACAATCTGTGCAGAACACAAAGGCCACGTGTTGGTAATAATATAGATCATAGAGATAACAGGTTTGTTTACGGTTACGTGACCCTGTCCCTTTAAAGGGTCTGCTTCACCCAGCAAGCCTTGCACATGTCGTCTCTTGGTTTGCCTTTGCTGTCGCCATTTTCATGGCCCATGTGGCCCGTGAAAATGGCGACAAACAAAGGCCAGTCAAGAGACGACACGTGCAAGGAATGCTGGATGAAACAGACCCTTAAAGACCCATTGTCAACCGGCATGCTTTAGGTGCACCAGCAATACCACAATGCAATTCTGGACTGTCAAAAACAAAACAAACTCTTTAAAGCAGATGACTGAAGAGCCCCCGTGCAACGCAAACACAAAACCTTTGACGCAATAAAACCAACACAGACACAAGACCCCATTCTAAAATCTGACCTTTATCATCCTTCTCTTTATCACCCTGTTGAATTTTAAGGAAGTTGTATTTTTGAAGCCACACAATTTTTGTGCAATATTTGAAAGCAATTCGTTGCAGCATGCCTGATCTTGGCAACTGATCTCATAGGCTTTGTGATACTTGCAGGGGGCTTTTTCAGTCAAAAGTTTGAAAGAGTTTGTTTTCAGTTGACAGTCAAGAATTGCATTGTGGTATTGTTTGTCCACCCAAAGCATGCCGGTTGACAATGGGTCTTCAAATCAACTTCCACTTAGATTCCGAATTTGGATATAATTTTTCGAAATTCTGCATCACTGTGTTGTGAGGTTACAGTGAAAGTTATGGGAATCCTTTGAAAAAATAATAGTCTTGCTAGCAAGTGATATGTACAAGACCATAAGTCAGCCTCATTCGGAAACAAGCATGCACACGCGAAAAGAAAGTGCAAAGATCATAGGCCAAGGTGACAAGGCAGAAACGCATATTCCTAGAGTCAGCGATTTCGATTTTATGACGATAATAAATTTGAGAATTCGTATGGAATTTGACCGTGAAAATCATGTGGCTTTAACTTTACACCCTCAGTCACAGTCAAATCCCTTATATTATAAATTTTCAAATTAGTTATCCTCATAACATTAAAGTCGCTAGCACTACGATCATGAAAATTTGCAACTAGACTAAAAAAGAAAGGGTGCTGAATGCAAATCTGGGGTCAGAAATTTCATATGACGAAAGCTAAAGCAATTTTGAGAAATTCCAAAACGAGGCTGCTTAGTTGAAAAGGAGTATTGTGAGCATCGCTTCACGTTCACGAGAGGCTTCTATTCGCTATTGGTTCCTCGGACAAAAGCACACAGATGCAATAAAGTCAAGCGCAGCAATTATCAAAAGATTTACGCCGATGATAAATCTTATTGCGAGCGACGAAGGAGCGAGATTACTATAGTGATCCAGCCAACCTTCTGTGATGTCCACGCATATGTTTATTGTATTGCTTTGTTACTTCTGATTATCTATTACCACTGGTTAGTTTAAATTGAAAGATTCGCAGGCCACATTTCTTTTGTCACTACAGTTTGATTGTGTACGTGTTTGTCTTCGTGAACAATGATCAATAGCCATGATATTCTTTTGTCTGCCAAGGCCTGCCAAGATACTGTGATGGCGGTCGGGCCTATCCCAGAGAAGGGGCGACTAAATTGAACTTCCCTTACGTTTCATGAGACACAGGCAATAAGTTTGTGCACCTTCACACTACTTTTAGATCTTCCATCGACACATTTCGCTACTTCGTTTGGCCATAAAAGGACTAAGATACCAAACACGGCGTAAATAACTGCAAGACGGATTTGTTCAATGATTCAACTTCACCCAACGAAACGAAGCTTGGCTTGGTATGAGCCCTGACCCTGAGTGGCGTGTGGTATCGATACGAAACATTCACAAATGCTGCACAACAATGATATCGACGTCATTCAGTGTTTACATGCAATCACATTTTCAACAGGATTAAGTCAACACAATAAGGCCCAAGTTAAACGTCGCTCTTCTCATGCGCCGAACCTAATACAATTAGGAGCGACTGTAGAGCGACACTAGAGCGACACTTGAGTTATACGTCGCTCCTAATGTGTCGATCCTGATATAAAGACAATTACATTCCTCAGAGCCTTTGTCGCCTAGCTACAAAATCATTAGAGCAGGTCCTTTTCCTTTGTTCTCCAAATAACAAGGAACCAAAGCATGTTTAAAAACTGCCGTACGAATTCCAGGCAAGCAAAATAATGTTTAAACTTTATCGAGAGCATAATTTTACCGTGCAGTATCGTGAAAAACGAAAAAGCAGTCAATCAAAATGAAATCCTGGTAGCTGACCGGGGACAGGCCACTTTTTGCAATATCACACGACTGCGTTCGAAGTTCAGTTTGTCTACCCTGTGCGGATATCAAGCTAAATTTATCAACTGAAAGGTTTGATTTTAGTTTCGCTCGATTGAAAATTTTAAACTACAGTCACCAACGTTCTGTCTCAGACCAGCTCAGATACAAAAAAATCACAATAAACCCTTGCTCTTTCAGTCACTTCCGGCAAATTCCCTGTTCTTCGAGGATATACGCATGCTCCGCCTCGCTTTGAATCGGAAAATTATGAAGAATAATTTATGCATTGAATTCGGCGCATGAGAAGAGCGACATTTAACTTGACGTCGCTCCAGCGTCGCATAATGCGACAGGATCTGTCGCTCCAAATACATTCTGCTGCACCTAATTCAATCTGCCGAACTTAATCAAGTTAAACGTCGCTCTTCTCATGCGCCTAATTCAACTATTAGGTTCGGCGCATGAGAAGAGCGACGTTTAACTTAGGCCTAAGCAATAATCTGTTGAACCTGCGTTCAATACCCTCCTTTACCTTCATAAAACATGGAATACGGAATAATGGAACGAACAATTCCACTTCAAGGGGACCGCAGAACATTCATTTACGAATTTAGTGTGGCTTTATCTGAGTTCACAAATATGAAAGAGTGCGAGCAGTTGATAACATATAGTTACTTCTAGTAATTAAAATAGTAATGATAAAGTCGGAATAAGCAACATTTGCAGTAGTTAATCTTGTCAAAGGATCTTCTTGAAGGCATGGGATGCCGTCACAACAAATGATTCAACTTGAATCCAAGTCGGCTTGGATTATGTGATCATTTTGGGATTTCACCAGGATTTCACAACAAAACAAAACAAAACAAAACAGTACAAAAGAAGCACTCATTATGTTGCAATTTGGCATTCGCTTCGTTTCACATACGTCACTCCTGTTGGTAACGGTCTTGCAGGCAATTATCGATCTGTCACGCATGCATTGCAATTCAATAAGACACGTAAATGTTGAAAACAAAGGGCATAAAAATCATTGAAATATTTTGATGCGCATTGTCCGGCGTTTTTTACTTAAAAAACAATGGACCATTGGACCATTGGATCATGATAGGACCATTGGACTTCATCAACTTTCCAAGCTAAAATTCCAAAGTCTCTAACTTTTTGCAATCTTAGTTCTCTTTTTACAGGAATTTACTCATCAAGATTTTAACAATCCTGAGCCTTTTTAATTCCGGAGACTCTAAAAAGGGGGCTTAAAACAATGTGAGGGGGGTATTAGAGAGATCGGTTTTCTTCACGAAGCGATTTGCCAAGAGTACAAATTATAGCTCCTTACGTCATGTACCCATATTCTGTAGGTCCAACGTACAACCTTAAAGAGTCAAGTCCCAGTTAAATACACTCAGAAAATTGTGTGTGTACAAATTCGTCACAAGTTTTACCCCAAACAAACAATGTAAAAATTAACAAGCAAACTTGTTCAGCAAAATAAATGGAAAATTCTTTGGTATTTTTTGGGATTTGATATAAGTGGGGACTTGACAGAGGCTTATCAAAATGTTGGTAAGGGCTAAAGGTAGGGCCAGATCACGCGATCGTCCTCTTCCGATTCAGATTTGATTGACAGATTGGTAGGAAGTGGGTGCAAACAACTTTGAACGTCCATGCTACTTTACTATTATGGTTTTCTCATGTCAAGCCTTTTTGTGACTTTTTCTCGATTGCCCCTATTTCATTCAACTTTTTGTATTTTCTAGAATACCACAGATGGGTGCGGCAATATTTCCTGAAATTTCCAAAGATATTGCCTGCAAAGATGCGCCATACAAAACTGGAGAACATTCAACTTGCAAGCTGTTGATAATGTAGTACCAAATGTGCCTGGTTACCAGGCCATGATGTCATCAAATTGCCGTGTGAGTATGTCTTGAGTATGTATTGCAATATCATATCTCACTCAATGTTCTTGTAGCATAAAAGCATAAATCGTTGAAACATTGAAAACAAGTAAGAATACATGATGAGAGATTTGCAATATTTACCTCTTCCAGTACCGATTCCCGTACTTTCCAGGTTCGTAGTGAAACACCGGCTCTGCAACTCCAAAATAGAATAATCCAATACCAATCCCTGCAGCGAACAACATCATGAAATATGAGGCATCATTGTATTCTGGCTGCTCATCATCATCACCTAACTTCGTCTTCGAGTACTTTGAGAAGTACAGAATGACCATAAATACGGCCCATACATCTTGTGTGCCAATATAGAACCATGTCCATGTATTGGTTATCCAGTCTTTCCATTTTTTCATCTCATTGAGCGATCCTTTTGGCTCCACGATGCACCAAATCACAAACGCCCAAACAATGAGAGCGGAGAAGAAGGTCACGACAGGGTTGAAATCAAAACGAATACAACCAAGTTTGAATCTCACAGCAACGCATTTGTCAAGGCCATAGATCTCTTCTTCCCTGTTCCCTCCTCCATTTCGCTTGGATTCTTGGTTTTCCGCCATTTTCACGTATGTGACGTGATCCCTTAGACCTTACCTCTCCAAAAGTAAACAGCAGCAACCGGCGAAAGTCACTTTTTCCGCTGCTTCACGCTCCATTTGGTATCTACAAAACAGTAATCAAATCTGATCGTTGTTCATTGACATTGAAATTACGTCAGGAAAGAGAATTACCAAGCTCGCATTGTTTATTACACACGGATATTAGTGTCTTTTTGTTCCGAACCATCTAGTCGTCTGGTTTCCTCAAAGCTTTTCGTTGGATTTCGTCTCATGAAAGGAAAAATAATGGCCAGTTTTTCAACCAGCAATAACTGTAGTTAGCTTAGCTACTCAGTGAGTGTTGCACTTTATGTTTGCCTAAATTCTTTGCTTTTTGCCGTCAGCATTCGACCTTTGACATGGGGCACCTAATTTCCAAAAGAATTTCGTACACCTTCAGCAAAAATCCCTTGCTTTCAAGAAACATTCATCAAAAATTTGTAAAAGTGACTTGTTTTTAAAATGTACGCAACTTTCAGGTTTCGAGAGAGATAAGGATCATTGTCAACAATCGATCTTTACCAGTTCAATGATCTTTACTGACAGACCTCTCTCAGGTTGTCTTAATTAGATGTCACGTGCAAACGTCTGCCGAATATTAAAGGAGCTGGATAAGAAATGTGTGTCTCTCTCTGTTACGCTCCTCCGTCCGTAGTGGACACTGCACGGTCTACCACGAGCTTCCATACGTGTCTGTGTTTTGCAATTTTTTCATGATCACATATTTCGATGCATTTTGTATTTTTGTCACTATCTTTGATTACTAGGTTAATCTTAATGTTTTCTAGGTCCTTTTCAATTAATTTGATCCATGTCACTTTCTGCCCTCCTCTAGGTTTTCTGCAGATCTTTTTCGCTACATTTAGTGCTTGCTTTGCTGGTGCTTTTTCTGGAAGTCTCAAGAGGTGGCCATACCAATTTAGCCTTCGCCTTTTTACTGCTTTACTCCATGATGTCAGTTTCGTTATTTTATGTAGATGATCGTTATTTCATATAGATGATGTGTAAACAAATCTTGAATCTTCTTTTTGTGCATCATATATCGCATTTTGAAAGGAGAAATTCCTTTGTCATTGGCTAAATTCAAAAGGAAAGATCCTTATCTAGATACAGGCTGATCTTTGGGTGAAAGATCAACGGAAATACTTGTTTCAAATCCATCTATATCGCACCCATCCCAAAACTTATGGAGGCTTAATTTGTGTCAGAAGAAGGTGCAAAGGCTAATTTCCAAGATGATAAATTTATTTTGAATGTTTGTTGAACAGTCAGAATTAATTGGCCGAGCAAAAAAAAGTCAAATCAAAAAAATCCCCGACAGTTTCTAATCCAGCTTTAACTGCTGAAGTGATTTGTACTCGGATTTATAAAACTATTTTGCGTTATCGCAAATCTCGTTTGACATCTCAATTTGAAACATACTTGCTATCTTGTTGCGCATATCAAATTGTGTATTTTCACCAAGTTTCATGCTGTTATCACAATTTGCACGATTTCTGCCTATCATGTCCCTTATCAACCCCACTACATTGCTTATTGTCCATCGGGCTCCTGAAGGGCTTACAGTCTGCCGCGGACGTGCATGGCGCCTTGATACTCAGAACAAGAATAAATCTCACTCATTCTATGATCTCACCAGGTGAAGTTATGTCAGCGATTTGTCAGCAGATTTGAGCAGTCATGAGAACGAGGAAATCTAAAACGAGGCCATAGCGCTACTATTTTGTTTGTTTTCCTAATGGGAAAACAAAGCACCGACATTCCATCCCAATTGTTCATTTGGCCTGTTTTGAACGCTGTTTCAAATCCTATTTTGTGTTGACTTCCACTAGCGTCAATATTAGGCCTAATCAAACAAGAAAATGATAAAGGCAGCCTAACAAATTCAAGATGTTGCATTCTTCTCTGCTGCAGCTGACATCAATTTCATAAACGTTTATTTGAAAGCTCGTTGATCAAGTTTTGGTAATGGTAGGAAATTTGAGCAGACGAACAGCTTCTATTACAGTTGGTCAGTTATATCACATACTCTGTGCTGCTCGTTATCATTTATCAGCACATTACTTGCTTTTCTTTTGTCTTTATTGAAGCAACCAGGTTATTTTCAGGGAAAATTTCCCGACTCTGAAACCATCTTTTACGATCCTATCTACATTTTGCGGGCAAACCTAGCAAAAGCTATTTCTAGTTGTTGATTGTGAACTGCAGTCACCCATGGAGGCAATTTTATGAATACACATTCCAGCAATTTCACAAAACAAGAAAGCTTATTGTCACTGAATTTGACTTCTCTTTTTGCATGCTCACAATCAAACGCACAAAGAGTTTGCATACACAGCAACTTTTCACCAACTTCTCTGGTAATGCACGAATGATGAATTTGCAAAAAACTTATACTAACTAAACATGATTTAGAGGCATGCTAATTTTATGAACTGCACCCGCCTATAGAAATTCAGGATTCAAATGCAAGTTGCAGAAATAGGCATATATTTACAGTTTCTTTTCAGCAAATTCTTATGAAAATGTACATTGTTTCAATTTCTTAAATTTCATTTGCTACTTTTTGAAGTTCTTTAGTGAATATTTGTACTGCTTGTTCATCAAACTTAATCAAGCAAATGAGTCAAATAGGAAGAGTTGCCGCTAACACTTTTCTCATTCGATCACGGGCTGTAGGAAACGTTGAATTTAGAAGAAAACTTTACGTATTATCAATTGACTAATTCCAATCCTTATAAATCATTTCGTGCGCGATATATCGACTTGTTTTCCTTCTGTTTGTACCTCTCTTGCGAAACACGCGGCGGCAGATTGACATGACCTCAAGGGCCCTGGAGAAATTATGCTATACAAACGGAAACTCCTCGAAGACAGGACTAACTCTCATTTTCCGTTTCAGCTAACCACACTTGAGCATGGTTCGCAGGAAACGAAGTAATAGTTAAAAATGTAAACGCAAACATACCCGTGCCTTTATCGTGGTTTCTTCTGCCTTTCTTGGCTTTCCTTTGCTTCCCTGCCTCAGGTCAATTCATTGCTTTCAAGTTCGTAATGGCCTTATTCTGTTTCTCTGCAAGAGCGAGGCTGCCCTCATTTGCGGTTCTCGCTTTTGGAGAGAAATAGAATTAGGCCATTACGAACTTGAAGCAATGAATTGACCTGAGGCAGGGAAGCAAAGGAAAGCTAAGAAAGGCAGAAGAAACCACGATAAAGACACAGGTATGTTTGCGTTTACATTTTTAACTATTACTTCGTTTCCTGCGACCCATGACTTGAGTAGCAGAATATCTCCAGATCACTTGAGGTCATGTCAATCTGCCTCCACGCGCGGGGATTAAAATGTCGCCATCGCAAGAGAAGTATAAACAGAATAAAGCAAAAAAATCAATATATCGTGCATGAAATGATAAATAAAAATAGAAATAACTTGATTTATAATACGTAAATCTTTCTTCTAAGGTCAACGTTTCCTATAGCCCATGATTAGACCTAAATGAGGAGTAGTTAATCTTGTTTGCCAGTTGCACCGCAGGTACCTGGATAATGCAACAATAATTTAAGAGAGATTCGACAGAGTCTCTTTTGGAATATTTTGAAAAGGGGTCAATCCATTTAAACAATTTTCAACTTTAAAAGTTTAGAAGAGGTAGGTTGTCAGTGGTATTTGCTGGACGGTTAAGGTTCGTAGGCCTAGTGTGCTTAGTCCTTCCTTTCAAACTGAAATCCAGTCGAGTCTGCACACTCGTAGGTTAGTTATTCCACGCATGATTCAAGTAGAAAAATTTCAATGCACCAATCATCAATCAACCAGGAAGGTTTTCAGTTCATAAGGAAGGCAATTTTTCCATCGAAAGTCGAATAGATCTTGCATTCGGTCACTCTTTTGAGCCAATGAATTGATGAAATCTCGTGTGATGTTTGCCAAATTGTGTTCAGGTATAGGTAGTTTCATACCTTACCAATACTCAACTTTTTCCAAAGCAATAACTGTATGCACACTTACATGTCAAATCTTTGTTCCAACATTTTTACTGTCCTTGTGTAGCCTTCTCAATGAGAATAAAATTCGAGCGTTGTGTTCTTCTATTGTTCGTTAGTTGGAGCTTCGAATAATTTTTCTGCATCGAATGGTATCCTTCTTTCGGGCAGAGCGTTCGAATTTTCTCATTCTTCCTTGCTATTTAGTTCTATTGCTTCAAGCTCTTCTGTCGCCGATCTTATATGGCATCATATGCTCCCCTCCCCACCAATCAGCAGCTGCTTCCTACTACCCTGCTATATCAAACTGCAGCTTCTTCCTTTCGGCATTATGTTCCACCACTGTGTGGGTAACTGCTGCCACTGAACTAGACATTTTCGTTCCTTTTGTTCCCTCGTGCTTCTTGCCATTGCAATCTTTGCTTCGACTTTCAATAAATCCCTGACATCCTATTTTCTGCGCTACAACTCTGCTCTTACAATTTACGTTTCAATCTAATTTGGAAACTTTACATTTGTCTCGGATCCACATTGTTTTCCACATTGGTTATGGTTAAGAGTGCCATATCTTTTAACGCACCTACAAAATTCGACGCTTGGCAGGCGTAGGCTTGATTAACGGGCTATGCTCGTCGAGGAGTCGTGCTTATTTCAATTCGCAGCGAAATGCAATTCCTTGTATTCGTTCGATGCTTTAATCTGGCCTTTTTACTTTCATTCCCATAAGCCATATATTGAAACCATAACCACCATCCAATTCAACGCAGAAAGCAGACACTCATGTAATCAGTCTAGTTTCCCACCAGCTCCTTCAATTTGCTGAAAAATATCCTTTGAGAACACGATGACTGTACCGTGGGGGTGTAGATTGAGTGCATAGGTTTGATCACGGACAAAGAGTGCACTGTTGATGTGGCCTCTAGTGAGTTAATCGTGAAACTGGCTAGGGTAAGGTGGGTAATTTTGGCCTACGGGGTAATTTGGGTCTATTTGGCTTTTCGCTTTTAAAGCGATCGTAAGTTAAAAATTTCAATTCATGATCCCGTGGTTGTTGAAATTTATACTTTCAGGAGTTGTTTAAGTGGTGTCGAAGAATTATTTGATAATTTGTAGTGCTTCAGTTTCGTTATTTTCGCTGGCCTAAACCGGCCTAAACTTTTATCATGATCTGACAGCGTAGAAAAACTTTCGATTTATGCCAACTTGCAACTTCTTTTCGTCAACAAATCATTATCAATCTCATGTTCAATCATTTGGAAAGGTGCTAGAAATTTTTCTGAATTTTTTTGGCGATTCGGTAGATTTTATTTCGATTATTTTGCAAGGTGGGGTAAATTTGGTCTACTGGGATTTCATAGGATTTTGTTATGAGTCGCGTTGTGCGAGAATTGGCAAGGACAAGGAGATAATACTGCAAGCAAATGGATGATACATCGAAAAAAGTATAAGGTACACTTTTTTTGTTCATGTTTTAGTGGTTTCAGAACAAGACACAAAAATTCACTTCGTTTAAATATCATTTTGAAAGAAATTTTGTTGACATTTCCATCTTCAAGAATGGGCCTAAGTATGCGCCGATGGTGGTACGATTTATTTTCGACTTTCTCTGTGCAAGTTTGCAAGTTATTGGCTGCGAAACTCTGAATAAAAGCATTCTAAAATTTTACTTTACTGTATTGAATTTACAATGTTCCTGGTGACAGGGCCGCGGAGAGAATTGGTGGGCCCCGGGTCAGAATGCAGCATGGGCCCCTTGTCAAATGAGTTCCGAAAGGTACTCCGAAGGCGTACCCGTGCGCCAGAGGCGCACCCACCTAGGGGGGTCCGGGGGCATGCACCCCGAGAAAAACTTTTAAAAGTAAGGTTGCTAGAATCGCTCTGGTCACTATTTCCACTTCTAGAGACAATCGTAAAATCATACAACAAGCTACTCGTCATGCATAAGAATCCTTATATAATAACAATTAACAGTTAGTGAACAACAATCTGCATGGGCATCTTTTTTTGGGATTCTTCAAATTTTTGAAACATCAAAAGCTGAAAATTGATCGATTAGAAAGAATCGAATTTTGCTTGAGAGCCGAGATATTGCCGTACTTTTGTAATTTTCTTGCGTATTTACGAGCTCTGGAAATATAGATAAATTTACTCAACGAAAATTCATGATTGCGAAATGCCTGAAAATTGGCCCAAAGCACTTGATGAAATCACAAAGAAGCTCCTCGCACAGAACAACGAAGAATGTACAATGTTCAGTTCTGCGCATGTTTGCCATGGCTTTGAAAATCTCCAATAGTTGTTCGAAAATCTGTCTCTTATGACACCTAAAAGAGGTGACATGCCCTTGCGTATTTTTCCGTGTGAGGAGATTCCTTGCGATTTGATCAAATGTTTTTGGCTCCTATCTAGCACTTTGCAACCAAAATGTCAGTGAAGTAAAATTTTCCTATATTTTCAGTGCTCACGAGAACGTTGACAAAATCAATAAAATTTGTTCGTCTTTCATCTTTGAACAAGAATCTGAACCGTTCTAATCCGTTTAACATTCTTGGTCTTATGGATGTTCGGGAACTTTTTCTAGCTCATCTGGTAAAGTTCAATGGTTTAGAAGATGCATATTTAACTTCGTTTGAACTGCTGTTTTCAGTCTCTTCTTGACTTTTGAAGCATTATGACAATTGAGAAAATATTGATGGATGGGTCCCCTATTAGCACTGGCCGTGGTCTAGAGACCCGCATTTGAGCCTTATTTCGAAAAAACTCAGTTATTATTTATGGGCCCCTTATAGCTATGGGCCCCAGGTTTCTGAACCCCCCTAACCCCCCCCCCTCTCCTCGGCCCTGCCTGGTGAAATAGATACTGTTTTTCTCGAATAGACCCAAATTTCCCGCCGACAGGTTGAAATTGGACGTAAAAGTGAGGAAAGTAAAAAATTCTTAAAAAATATTTACACTTCAAATTAAAGAACTGGAACAAGTTTCCAAGAACGACAAAAGGTTCAATGTAGGAAAAACGAAATAAGATCTTCAATATTTCCAACAATTTTGTGAGGATGCTCTATTTGTTTCGAAAAATGCCCAATTTAGACCCAAATTACCCCCACCTTACCCTATTACTTTTCTTTTTATCTGGATTCGTAGCAAGTCCACCTTTTATTTGAATCGAATACTGGAAAGCAAAGCAACCGACGTTTCAGTGGTACTGTAAATCCTGCACCTTATGCGGTACTCCCATTATTATTGTTGAGTAATGCCTGTGCAGTAGAATCACTGAGCAACATTCAGATTAGGAACACAAAGAGAAGATAATAATCTGTGCACAATAATGCGCTGTTTTCAGTTTTTGTGATTTTTATATAATTCCCATACCACATTTATGCCATTTCAATGACTTCCTTTGGTCAATTTATTGGTGACTGCCCAATTTGGATAGATAAAATAGCTCCTGGTAAGCGAAGCGAAAAGCTGAGGATCTGCTCCTGCAGGCGAAGAATCTGAGGGCAGAAATCGAAACGTAGAAATGGCAGAAAACAAAGAAGCCAAGCGAAATGGAGAAGGGAACAGAGAAGAAGAGATCTATGGCCTTGATAAATGCGTTGCTGTGAGATTCAGACTTGGTTTTATCCGTTTTGATTTCAACCCTGTCGTGACCGTCATCTCTGCTGCCGTAATTTGGGCGTTTGTGATTTGGTGCATCGTGGAGCCCAAAGGATCGCTCAAAGAGATGAAAAAATGGAAAGACTGGATAACCAATACATGGACATGGTTCTATATTGGCACACAAGATGTTTGGGCCGTATTTATTGTCATTCTGTACTTCTCTAAGTACTCAAATATGAAGTTAGGTGATGATGATGAGCAGCCAGAATACAATGACGCGACATATTTCACGATGTTGTTCGCAGCAGGGATTGGCATTGGTTTGTTTTACTTTGGAGTTGCAGAGCCAGTGTTTCACTACGCCCCTGGAAAGTACGGGAATCGGTACTGGAAGAGGTAAATACTGTACATCTCTCATGACCGATGACGTGTTTCTGCATATTGGGCTATTCCATTTTTAATCCGTACAGGGGGTGTGGAAGGCAAATTCCAGGGGTAAGATTACACATAATTTCCAGGGTATCTGGACTCAAACCACCCTGGAAATCTAGGGAGGTTGTACAGAGACCCCTGGAAATCCAGGGTCATTGTGAAGAACACCCTGGAATCCAGGGACCTCCAAAAACATACCCTGGATTCCAGAGTGCTCAAAGCAATCACCTAACTTTCCAGGGCTAAAATTCATGCAATCCCCCTGGATTTCTGGGGTGCAAAACATCAGCAAAAAGTGCCTTCCATATGCCTGTATGGATTTAAAATGGAATAGCCCATTTTCAATATTTCAACACTGTTGCTCCAATTTGAGATTCAATTAGAAATTAGACATAAGATTTTTGTTTTACCTGCGATCTCGTGCATATAATGCATGGACGTAACAAGGAACCAACAAGGGAAGAGAGGTGTTTGTTTCTCCCGTTATTAATTAGGGGATACGAATCATCAATTTAAAGCAAAGGTTATCCACCAAAATGGAAACCTGTTATCATACACAGAAAACGTGTTTGGTTTTTGGAACGAATGTAGGGGGACAATCCAACCACAATCCAAACAAGATTTGCAAAGAAACAAAGAGATTCTCACGCATAGGTTCCTCGGCTGTTGATCGGCCTGGCACATATGCACAGCATAACAAAAGACCTCAATAAGCCCCTTGATACTCGCTTGACAGAGCAGAAACTGCGTAAAATGACGTCATCTACCAATCTGAGATAAGGAAATGTTTGGACAGACATGAGCTTTTGATGAGCTTTTTGAAATGATAAATCAAGAGTTTTAGGTCCTAGGCAGAAAATATCAAGTGCTGCCTAATTTTGGGATCTGTTGCAGGGAGCTAAGGGGGCCCAAAGTTACGAGTTTTCGCGCATGCGTGCGCAGTTTCTACTCTGTCTACTCGCTTCACTACTTATCACAAGGAATAACAATTGCTGGGACAGTTTTGTCAAGCGTTTACCGTCCATGGAATGAATGCGCAGCAGAGCGGAGCCGTGTGTTTTGATCATGGATGGTTTTGATTGTCTGTGATGGCATAATGGAATAACCAGACCCAGGACCAGTAGGACCAGACCCTAGCGGACCAGACCCGTAGGGAGTACCGATTCCTTTAAGTCATGAGTTGGTAATGACGGTGCAGAAGTTTTAGTCCAAAAGAAGACAACATCTATGCAGTCATCGCTGAAAAAAGTAACTAACCTAAGGATACTACAGCAAATGCAAGAATGCACGATCAGATACATACAAGAAATTATCCAATCAGGAGTTAAAATTCCGGTTGAAAGGAACGAAGACTCCCGCACGCACAGCCTTGTATAGCAATGCCTTTTAACTTACTTTAGTTTCCCCAGAACAAGATTCACATTGACATTAAGAGCAAGATTCCGATAATGCAAAATGCCAAAACATGATACAAATGAAAAACCAAAACTACAAAACCAACTTACTGATTGAAGCACTGTGCTGGCTATCTTTTAGGATTATGCATTTTTAACCCTATAGTGGTTGGGCTATTTGATAGTACTATTTTGGTTGAGGGGGGGGGCAAAAAAGCCCCCCCCCCTACCTAACTCTTTACTGGTAATAGGTAGAGCGACCAAATTTGGTGTGCTAAAAGCCTCAGGCATGTACTTTCTGTAAATATAAAAATTAACTTAAAAATAGCCACCATTTTTGCTTACGTCAGCATTTTCCTTTGTGTGGTCAAGAAAAGCGGCAAAATTGGCCAAAATCAGGAAAATCGAGATAAAATTAAATTTGGAGCATATTTTCCATCCAAACATGGTATTTATAATAGAATGCATCAAACAACACAACATTAAGAAAGAAATTTGCAAAATATTCCACTTCTGCTCCTTTTTTCGCGATAATTGAGATTTGAGAATTTACGATTTTTCCTGGGTCAGTCCCAGAAAATTGTCTCCCGCCCCCTCATTTTTCAAAATATTTCAATGAAACTTTTTGAGAAGTTGCACAATAAGTAGTTGCAAAAATTCAAGAAGTTTCATGGCTATAAAATTCTTCCTCGCAGAGTTATTTAAAAAAATCTACTAGGGGGGGCAAATTCCCCCCCCCCAACCAAAATAGGGTTAAACCTCAGGGAGCTCTCCAGGAACCAAGGAGCATGTTCTAATGTTTACAAAAAGCAAGAAACCTGCTATCAATGCATCCCATATCTGTTATCTGGAAACATGGAGATGACTGTGTATTACCCACGCGTTGGGTCCAGTTGGGTCCGGTCCCACTGGTCCTGGGTCTGGTTTTTCCGTTATGCCGCCTGTGATGTCATAATAGTAGCAGACAAAAGGCTAAATGACGTCAATCTATTTTGCCATGATCAAAGGAGAACTTGGTAATACAAAGAATACGTGTGGATCTGATTAAGAGAAGGCAATTTGGTAACCTAGAATAGATTTCACACCTTTATGTGCAGCCACTTCTCCTTGTCTGATTTGATTTTGATTAAGTGTACTCAGAGGTGTGAAATTTATCCACACCTAATCTAAGGCCCCGTTTACACGGGATCGGATCCATTTCGATTTTATGAACACTTAGCAGCGCTCTAGTAAACCTTTTCTCTTATTTTTATCAGATCCCCTGAAATTTTGCACTCTTTAATAGACTCTGTCTCATCTTTGATTCCCCTCTTTGAAATGTCAACAAATGACTTTCAGTTTAGGCCCCAGCTACACGATACTGGATTCATCACACACCGGATTGCTTTTTGCATCGGATAGGAGGGCTCAGTTACACGACGCCGAGGCAATCCGGTTTCACTCCACTCCGTTTTCGCGGAGTGAAACCACTCCGCTTTGGAGGTGAGGTGCAAATCAATCCGATTCACTCCGCTCCGCATTCAATCTCGTGTAACTGCACCAATCCGATGTGGTTCCACTCCAGTTGGGCTTCGCAGCTGTTAAAGACAATTTCATTCATTTTATAATTTCATTTTATAATATTTATACAGGTTAAAGGTTCATACATATATGTGATTTTCAACCTGACCTGTTTTAAAAGATAAAAATAAGCACTAATACTAATAACAAAAGAAATTTACTAACCTAACCTAATTTACAATATTATATATAACTAAGGCTATAAAAAGAGAACGTAAAGATGAAATAAGAGTTGTCCCCGACTATAGATTATCTTTGAAGATTTTCAGGGAGGGGGCCAATTTAGTAGCTCTTTCTAGACTGTTCCACAGTTTTGCACCTCGATAAGAAAAGGCCTTTTGGCCATTGATCGTTTTTGGCAGCGGTATCTTAAGATCAGTTTCTGATGAACGCAGAAACCGTTCTCTATCATCCGAACATTTTGCGAATAATTTTCTCAAGTAGTCTGGTGCAAGCGAATTTAAAGACTTGTAAGTTAGCGTGGCTGTCTCCTTTCTTACAAGATTACTGATATTTGACCATCCAAGATTCTGAATTATCGGAGCAGCAGACGCATCGTATGGGCTGCCAGTTACAATTCTGGCAGTCTATTTTGGATTTTTTGCAAGACGTCAAGCTTTGATTCACTACAGCAGCCCCAAACGGAACAACAGTAGCTCAAATGGGGCTCAACAATCCCTCTATACATTTTGTTGAGTACGTCAGATGGAAGATATTTCTTAGAATACTTAATAAGTCCAAGGGCTCGATTAGCCTTGGTCTTGATGGTATCGATATGCTTGTTCCAGTTGAGTTTACTGTCTATCTGAACACCTAAGTATCTTGTGTTGGTAATCATTTCAATGTCCTGATCACCTATAGAAAAAGATGGTGGAGCATCAGGCTGGCTTTCGATCTTACGGATGTTTCGACCAGAGAAGATCTAAGTTTAGGTCATTTTGCAGGTCATCAATACTTTTTGAAGAGAGGGAAATGGCCGTGTCATCAGCATACATGCTGTCATGAGATTTCTGCAAGGAAGAAGGCAAATCGTTGATGTAAATCAGGAACAAGAGTGGACCAAGACAAGAGCCTTGAGGAACTCCACAATTTATTCCCTTCACATCAGAGGAGGTGCCATCCACCCTGCAGAATTGTTTACGGTTATCCAAATATGATGTGAACCAGTCATGTTCCAGGCCAGTCACTCCATACATTTTCAGTTTTTTCAGTAGGATTTCATGATCAACCGTGTCGAAAACCTTCTTCAAGTCAATAAAGATTAGACCAGTGTATTTTCCTTTGTCTATATTCAGGTACCAGTCATTGGTGCTAGCCATAAGGGCTGTGGCTACCGAGTGTAAAAGTCGAAAACCAGACTGATGCTCATATAGTGATTTATTTGCATCCAGGTATTCATAAAACTGATTGAAAATTAATTTCTCAAATAGCCTAGATATGAAAGGAAGAACTGATATTGGCCTATAGTTAGACCTGTTATCCTTTGCGCCACTCTTGAAGATGGGTGCAATACGCGCTATTTTCCAATAGATTTAGACATCGCAGTGCAGATCGACTCAGTGTCGTGTAACTGCAATCAAAAGTGGGTTCATGTCAATACGGTGTCGTGTAACTGCAATGAAAACAGCGTGATTTTGACGAAACCAATCCGATGCGAAAAGCAATCCGGTATCATGTAACCCAGGAGTCCCCCTAAGGGATCTCGGGCTCCGAGTCTCCAGGGCGTATTTTAATGGGCTCCGGGCTCCCAAAGACAAAATTGCTGTGCTCCAGGGCTCCATTGCATGCTCTTCTGAGCTCCAGGGGCTCTATTTCATTAAATTCAAAAAAATTGCCATGGGAATTGTCTGGGCTCCAGGGCTCCAAGCTTTCAAAATGATGGGCTCCAGTGCTCCAGTGACCCCCCTTTGGGGGCCTCACCCAGGCCTTTTCCTATCCGTACCAGTTTGGATCCGATCCCACCGGTTTACACGAGACCTTTTTGGGATCGGATCCAAACGGGATCACTTTCGAAAGTGATCCCGTTTGGGTACGGATAGCAGATCCAAATGGGTTCGGATCCGTCGAGTCCCGTGTAAACGCAAGGCCTATCCGTTACAATTTGGGTACGGATCCATTTGGATCCGATCTCGTGTAAACGGGGCCTAAGTTTCTGCAAAAGATTGAACACTTTAAATCTTTGGCTTTATAAAATACGACCATGCTTGTGCCATGATAATTGTAACCCTTGGGACATTAGATGGAATTTCACAGAAAGAGCTCCAAGCATTGTGGTTGGCGTTATTGGAGGCTAGTGGAGTGAAAGAAATTACCTCTGCATTGCAACACTGCATACAAATCTATGAAATCTAAAATAAGAGTAACAATGACGCAAAACAAGGTCAGATTTTGTAATACAATAGTATCAGTTGCTTTGGTTCACACCTCAATTCAAAGCGATTAGGGAATACAGACAAAAGAAGTTCTCTCAAGCAGTAATTCGAAGCAAACAAAGCCACAAAGTTGCCTTAAAGCCAGTATGGCAAGCTGTCGCTTGGTGCGGGCGATGGAAGGTTTTTAAGAGAAGTTATGTGCTTGTTACGAAAGGAGAAGGGTAAATCTATAGTTCTGTCTGGCGGATTTGTTTCTTTGATTGAGGAGCTGAGGAGCAACCATTTACATTCGAGTAACAGATGTGCAAGAATTGTAATCCCTCTGCTTGGCTTTTGAATCACGTAAGCAAAATCCGCAAGACAGAACTTTAGATTTACCCTTCTCCTTTCGTCCTTTCACCTTAAACAAATAAATTCTCTTAAAAACCGCCCATCACCCACACCAAGCGAGAGTTTGCCATACTGTCAGGGCAACTTTGCGGCTATGTTTGTTATGAATTCCTGGTTGAGAGAATTTGTTTTTTTGTCTGTACTCGCTAATCGCTTTGAATTAACATGTGAATCAAGGCAACTGATGCTAAAATCTGCCCTTGTTGTAACGTAACAATAGTTACGTATAACATACCCAGGGTACCAGAGCCTCAAAATTTAAATAAAAGGAAATTGGTAAGAGGAAAAGAGAGAAGGAAGAAAGGGTCCTTTCTTTCCTTTCCTTATTTTTTTCTTTTTATTATTTTTTGGCTCTGGTACCCAGGGTACATATAACAAAGAACATGTGAAACAATTTGTATTTAATACCGGGTCTCCCAAAAAAATTTCGCTGTTGGAACAGTTCCAGAAAATCAACCATTGTCTCTCTTTAAACGATGTAAACAGCAATCACTTGTTTAAAGGCCAACTTTGATCCACATATTTATTTCCGATATTTTGTCTCATCAAAAGACCTCCAAAATATCAAATTTTCCGAAAATCTTTTGCTTGAGAATCCCTTGAAAAGATGAAAAGTCTAGCGATGGAGATATCTTCCATGCCTTCCATGTTTTGCATCACAGGTACTATGAAAGCATACAACTGCTTGTCGACTGCAAAAATTGTTATTCAAGCTCGGCAATATGCTAAAGTGCGGAACAGGAACACGGGACCTTGTCATGTGTAGCATACTTTTACTTCAAACATCAAGTAAAATCGTGCTTGTTTGGTGTGGAACTGTAATGTGTGGACGGATTGTTTGGTCTGGAGCTGTAATGTGTCCAAATTTCAATGTCTTCAATAGTTTACTTGACTTTAAGTGGTCATTACTTCTCGTTGAAATAGGGGATCTTCTGCAGAAAGCCCCTTTCGAAAACCTGCTAAAACGAATGAAAACAACGGGCGAAATTTCTATTGTTTTCCTTCTTAGCGACAATGCCTCTTGCTGGTCTTCATTTATTGTATTCCCTGGGGAGAATGGAATCCAAGGGGGAAGACTTTTTTATCCCCTCCAAGAGGATAGCTCTTGCCAATGTATGTTCAGGCATCGCTGTGAGGTAAACATATTAGGGAAACTTGCGCATGATTTCATCATTTTTTTCAAGCTTCCTTGGAGGACTTTTTCAATAAAAAGTGTTTGTAAAATCTGAGCAGAGTGATTATTTTCAATCAGAAAAAATCCAAAAAATAATTTAACATTGTCAGCAATTCAATCAGACATTGCAAAATGTCATTGCTAAGAATACTCAGGGAGCAGCAGTAACCATTCAAACGCCGGACCTTTTTAGACTCACCCAGTACAGTTCAGGGGTGGATCCAGCATTTTAGCTGAGTGGGTTACATGGGAAAACTTTTGGGACCACGCCCTTCCAAACACTGGACACGCCCTTTGAAAACAAAGTAAAGAGCTCCCTTCAGATTAGCCTGCGTGCAGACTATACCCAAGGAAAAGGTATAGTCTGCGTAACGCCGCCCACTTTTGTGTAGTGCGTGCTTCAGCATTTATTTGATAACAAAAAAAACGTATTGTTGTAACAGCCAATAACATTGCTTTCCTGTGAAACGAGGAAGCAATCAGATTTGAGAACGGCTATCATGTGATTAAATCTCAGGTTTCACTTTGTTTTCTAAGCAAACTTAATTAGCAACACAATGCTCTGGAATTTTAAGTACCCAGCGGCAGACAATAGGCAGACGCTAAGGAGAAAAGGCCATTCAAACTGCTATCGAAATGGAATGCTGACGCATACAATACACGAGACTGAACGGCGTTGCGCAGACTATACCTTTTCATTGGGTATTGTCTGCACGCAGGCTACCTTCAGATAAACACGGTTTCCTTGCGCAGTTTTTTGAAAGGGAAAGGGAATCGTATGTGTATTTTACCATTGGTAGGCCTACTGGATTTTACCTTCTGACTCTGCTTTCAAAATTCTTCGGTGCATTTTCCACACACTTAATGACATAATCTTTCCATCTTTGAAAATCGAATGAGATGTTTCCGGCGTAGCAAGTTTGAGTTTATCTAGGGCCTCGATGGCAGACAACTGAGGCAACTGAGTGTGCGAGTCGACCATCTTCTTCGGCCTAACCTGAGCTGTGTGTGCAACTGAAGCTGGATCGTCTTTGCATTGTTGCTGTAGTTGTCTGAACCCTCACAAGTATCACATGCATCACTGATTTTTACGCAGCTGACTTCTATTGTTCTCAATGACGAAAACAATCGTTTGAGCTTGGACAGCTTTTGTCAAAATTAAATCAAGCATGTTATGAGTTCACTGTAACCCTGCAAGGAGGGTTCAACCTGCGTAGTGTGTCCTGAAATCGTCCTGTGCGCACGTTTTGCAGGGTTCAAGATTCAGGGTTCAGGGCTCATTGCCACGCTTCGTTGCAAATAATTCAATTCAATGTACGGCAATGAATAGCGCTGCTGGTTTACGAATTTGCTTCAACCAAAGGCAAAGATATCTGCCTGCTTGTGATTTATAGAATTCAGTCTTTATAGATTCAAGATGTTGACTGGTTTACAGAACCCTTTGAACCCCCCTTGGATCCGCCCCTGGTACAGTTTCCCTCGTCTGGTTTAAGTCTGATTGTGAACTGTACTGTAAACTTCGAAGACGTATAATTGGGCCAGCTCAAGCGCAAAAAACCCTTGGCTTCAAATTGCATATGAGATCATTTGCCTTTGCAACAGCCTTCGGCAAAACAGTTTGCAGTCTTAATCGAACTTTCACCTTACCCTTCATCATTTTAAACTTACGGGTTTCCTTCTAAGGCAACCCGCAAAAAATTTCACCAACAGGCATATAGATTCTTTACGTTTCTTTTGTCCTAGAAAACCGTCATCGCATCATCATCGGCTTATTGATAGTAGGTGTACTGTAGTCGTAAACAAGACAATAGCTAGAATTACGGCTCGTTCAAACAAAATGTCGACTGCTCTGCAAGCAGCTCATGCATTAAAATAGCACGTTGTTTGCATTCTCAGGCTACAACACCTTCCTCGTTGAATACTGAATCATTGCATTATAGGTACAACGACAACCAGCGTGCCCAGGATGCAATCAATTTGACGTTCTTCCATTGGGGCATACATGGCTGGATTGTATATGCCGTTATTGGTCTCCTTCTCAGTTTCTTGTCGTACAGGAAGAAGCTACCTATGACAATGAAGTCCTGCTTTTATCCACTTCTCGGCGATCGAGTTTTTGGCATCCTCGGAGACATCATCGATATATTGTCGGTTGTTGCGACAATGTTTGGAGTTTGCACGAGTCTTGGTCTTGGCGTCATTCAACTTAATTATG
This sequence comes from Aurelia sp. 3 sensu Dawson et al. (2005), assembly GCA_964020215.1. Taxonomy (NCBI): domain Eukaryota; kingdom Metazoa; phylum Cnidaria; class Scyphozoa; order Semaeostomeae; family Ulmaridae; genus Aurelia; species Aurelia sp. 3 sensu Dawson et al. (2005). The sequence goes on along the minus strand of OZ026572.1, from coordinate 27,171,410 downwards.
GATTCAGGCGTATCAACAGGAAAGTTGAAATTTCGACAGGAAATCAGATCATTACCATTTGGGGTATTACAGCTTTGGCAACGGCATCAGTCATCAGTGGCATCAAATTGGGAATCAGGAGGCTGAGTGAAATTTGCTTTGCTATTGGTAAGTCTTTCCTTATGCCTTGTTTTTGTTGGTTGTCTAAATTCTCAAATTGCAAAAGACATTTTATTGAACAGAGACAGAGTTTGTATAGATAACATCTGTTGGTTTTTGGCAGACACAAGAAGCCTTTAATAGGTCTAGCATGTAAAGCTAAAGTTCCTTGTAGTTAATGTATGTAGTGCTGCTTATATTTAGGCAACAGTACATACAGTGCCGGAGCCAGAAAGAAGTAGTGAAGGTTTAAAAGTTCTCAGTTTTCCGATGAAGGGTGCAAAAAATGCCCGGATATTTTCATTTACGGTTTTAGCCAGATGGTTGAAAGTGGGTGTGTATTTACCACCTCAAGCACCCCCTTTCTCCGCCACTGAGTACATGGCAATTTTCGATCGTTCTGATGCAGGCAAAGCTAGCTTGATGGATAACTCACATCTTGAGAGTGCGAAAAAAAAGTTGTTAAAAACGGACGAGTATTTGTTGGAAGCAGTTAGCAGAGGACTATCGATCTAATCTTCTTGCCGAGAATGTTTTATTAAACCATGAGCAATAGGACACCCAGTGTGTAGCAGTTTGAAATTTTTATCAGAAGCGAGCCACCTTATCTTAGCTTCTGCTTGTTTGTGTTTTGAACTTATTTTTACTAGGTATACAATCACCTCTTAATGTTTCATAATTTTGAAATTTTTTCGGTAGTGAGCCACCGTAAGTGTAGAGTCACCTCATTTTTCTTTCTTGTTTTATTCATTTTTTAGGCTCCGGTACCCAGGGTAGTGTCCACAGTACCCATGGTATCACAAATAGAGTGGCTGCTTAAATTCATCCGACCATTTTTTTATTTACCTACAGCATCTCAGATTCCTATTTGCTATCATCAGGAGCGCCGGAGAGGAGGGAGTGCGGGGGGGGGGCAAGCGCCCCTCCTGCCTTTTCTAGGAGGGGCAAGGGGGCAAGAGTGCCCTTTTAATGAAACAGTATATTTCTTTAACAACTTTGAATACTATATTATGACAATAATGACTAGAGTCTTAAATCGAGTAATCATTGTAACTTGCATTAGTCGTACTCAAATATCTAAGAGAGAACATCATTTACATCGGTTAGAGTATTCTTGATAGCATTTTAAGCCAATCTAAAGCGCGTGCCCGTAAAAAGTTTTCTAGGGGAGGACCTTCAGATCCATCTAATTCTCGGTTCGCTTTGTCCGTCTGGGGTACCCTTGCGTTCCCCTTCGATCCCCTTGCCCTACCATTGCTACGGCGTTCCTGACTGTAATGTCTCCAGTGAGATGTCACCTGAGGTTTGTAATAACGGCAAAAGTACCCACTCAAGGTGCTTCAGTTGTTGTAGCTATTCAGGGGCGTCGCCAGCCCAGAAAAAGTGGGGTGGAAAGGAGATGGAATTGATGGCCAGAAGGTATACCTAGCGATTTTGATGTCGTTTTTGCTAAGGAATGAATACCGACCTGAGGAAAGTGGGGTGGACATGTCCACCCCAGTCCACCCCGTGGTGCCGCCCTTGTAGCTATTCTTAGGCAATTTCAAAATACATCTAATTTTAGATCGACTGCAGTAAGTTCTTTGAGTCTTAATTATTCCTTGCGAGTTTTGATCAAATTTCTAACTATAAACGAAATGAAGTAAATTGGAAACATATGAAATGCAAGCAAAATTATAGACGTCGTACCTCGATAAGTTTTCCAGCCCTGCATCCAATGGCACAACCCCCCCCCAGTAACGACCCCGCCGGACATTGAAAGTACAGCGGGAAATCATGAAACTATACTTTTTCAGCGGGGATTGAAAATATCGTGGCGGGGAAATAAAACCTTTTGGCTATTATCTGTGATGCAAGTTGTATAATTTTTTACGGGGAAACAACAATTCCAACGGGGAGGCAACAGAAACAAGGCGGGGAGAGTGTTTAAAGTCAAACTTGGCGGGGAAACACATTTTCCTGCCGGGTCATCCTTTCACCCTGGCGGGGCAGCGTTTCAGCGGGGTCGTTAATGGGAGGTGTAATGACAAATGACCATGATATCACAAATTTTTTATCAGATTGAGTCTTTGCAGTTGCGCAATGCGTTGCACTGCCATACTCTATTCATTGCCTTGCAAATCAAAGGAAAATCTTAACAGATGATTTGGGTGTTAAAGGACAAGTCTTGGGTTGGCTAGAAAACAAACTTATCAATTGCTACATCGAATCATCAACTTCTTTCTACATTTTGACGTTCGCAACAGCTGTAAATAAGTTTACCTTTCTGCCAATTTAGGCTAAAAGTTGTCGCAATTTCGTCCCCATTTTCAGATGCGCAGATTCTCTGCTTTTATGACGTCACTATCCTCTGGCCGCTTATTTGAATACGTGATTTCCCAGAGGAAAAAAGGCGAGAAAATGATGGGAAAAGAATAACATGATTCACCGTTTATAACAGTAATAAGCTTGTATTTTATCATCATTCATACCAACCCTAGACTTATCCTTAAAAATATATATAGATTAATTGAGGTCATAAAGGTATCTATTGTTATCTATTTGCAGGTATGGTTATATTAATGATTGTTGTTTTCTATGAAAACACTTGGTACTTGTTAAACCTTTACGTCCAGAGCATTGGCTACTACATCCAATACATCATTCAGTTAGGCTTCCATACAGATGCCTTTGCTCAACTTGGTCAGGCACCAGACAAGCTTGAAGCACCAGCATGGATTGATGGCTGGACCATCTTTTATTGGGGATGGTGGATCGCTTGGTCACCCTTCGTTGGAATGTTTATCGCCAAGATCTCACGTGGACGAACCATCAAAGATTTCATCACATACACTCTGACGATTCCCATCCTTTACAGTTTCTTTTGGATGGGCGTTTTCGGTGGTGCTGGGTTGCTGATGGAGCGAAGAGCAATAAATCTTGGCATTAATTGCTCTTCCATCTATGGTGGCAAGACATCGACGGAGGCTTACATGCCTGGCAAGATCTATAGGCTCTCATGCAGATCAAAGGAGGATATGTGGTTTGATGTAATCCAGCAATATGGTGATCTTGGTACTTTCCTTTCCGTTTTATCACTGATGGGTATCGTCTTGTATTTTGTGACAAGTTCTGACAGTGGTTCATTGGTTATTGATTGTCTCTCTGCTAATGGAAAGCAAGATCCACCTATAATCCAGCGAATCTTCTGGGCATTGACAGAAGGTGCCTGTGCCACTGCTCTGCTGAAAGCCGGTGGTAGTGATGCTTTGAGTGCCTTGCAAACTGCATCAATTGCCTCGGGTCTGCCGTATACTGTTCTGCTCAATTTCATGTGTGTGGCGTTGTGGCGTGCTCTGAGACAAGAGTCTGGTGATTACGATCCAAAGGATGCAGAATTTACGATGGGCATATTTGACATAACATCCATGAACCGACTCTTCAAGATGATTGTGTCCATCTTCTGTCCTTGGATCTACTTAGGAAAGGCAGCAGGTAAGGTGTTTTGTTTGCATCTGCTGATATGCGTTCTATAGAGCGTACTGCGCTACAAATTGGAAAATACCAATATCTGAATGTGATCATGGCTGTAGTGATCCGATCGCCCTGCAGGTCCAGATAAGGTCTCCACAACTATCATTAAAGATGTAGGGGATCTGGTATCAAAACCTCTGACAATGATTTTTAATTCGTCGCTTATGGGTGGAGTCTTCCCAGATATTTGGAAAATTGCCAGAGTTGCTCCAATTTTTAAGTCAGGCGCTAGGAAAGATGTTAATAATCATAGGCCTATATCAGTCATTTCGGTTTTCTCGAGGATCTTGGAGAGAATAGTTCATGACCAGCTTTTTGATTTCCTGGCGGCAAAGAAAGTGATCAGAAGAAACCAATCGGCATTTCAAAAACTATACTCCACTGTGACATCCTTAATTTGTAGCACCGATTCTTGGTATGAAAACATCGACTGCAAAAAACTGAATCTGACGATTTTTCTGGACCTTAAGAAAGCATTCGATACGGTCGATCACACAATCATGATTGAAAAACTGAGAGCATACGGGATCAAAGGGATCCCTGGAAACTGGTTCAAATCGTACCTTGATAATAGACAGCAATACTGTTCCCTAAACGGTAAAAAATCTAAGGCGAGAGAAATTCAATGCGGCATACCCCAAGGTTCTTGCTTGGGCCCCCTTCTCTTCATAATATATCTAAATGATTTTGAACGTATAGCCTAGAATTTTCGAAGGCAAATATCTATGCTGATGATACTAATGTGACAATAGCATCAAATGACATTGAGAAGTTAGTAGCGGATGCGCAAGGGGAGTTACTTAACATTTCTGAATGGCTGAGAGTAAATAAGCTAAGTCCCAACCCCTCAAAAACAGAGTACTTGATTATAGGCCACCCTCGGAAAACAAAAGATGTAAATATACCGAAAGGGTTAAAGTTGAATGACTCTGAAATCAAGCGAGTTTCCAAAACCAAATCACTTGGAGTAATGGTTGTTGAAAATCTGAAATGGGACGAGCAATTTAAAACTGTTAAGAACAAGATTTGTGGGGGACTTGCTTCACTGAAGAAACTGAAAAATATCCTCCCTCAGTCGAAACTATGTAGTGTATATTACGCTATTGTTGAAAGTCACCTACGCTACGCAGATGTAATCTGGGGCAGTCTTCCAACGAGAAAACTCGAAACTCTCCAACGATTACAAAATAGAGCCCAGTCGATAATCGAAAATGCCAGATTAAAAGACAACTGGTCCTGTGATTGGCTGAACGTCAATAATCTTATTTCCTTTGATCGGTCAGTTATGACCTATAAGATTATGAATAAGCTAAGCCCTGAAAGCCTTTGGGACAAATTTGAGCTAAGATCAATGCACTCAAGCTATGTAACAAGAAACTGCCATGATCTTCAGATTCCAAGGCTAAATACAGAACATGCAAAAAGGGCTTCAAATATTCGGCTCTAAAAATGTGGAACGATATGCCTGTTGATATACGAGAGGCCCCAACTCTCGGTTGCTTTAAAAAACAATTGAAAGCACACCTACTGGCTGATCAAAAACCTTAACTTCAAAACACGACCCCCTGGAAGAACAGCAATATTAACAATTTGGAAAATTTTTCGTTTGTTTTATAAGATTGTATATAAGTATTATTAGATGCTGAAGGGTTTAATTTTCGTGTATAAATAGTTATTCATATCATATCATATCATGCAGCCTTAAGGCGGATTTCCATTCAGTGATTTTTGTCGCACGTGTGACAGTTAGCTATCGAACTTTAGCAATCGCACAACTTCCTTTCAATTCTCATAAGTAGTGCGGAAGCATCTCCGAGCTTTCCAAACTCAAATAATAACGTGATCAAAGATGACTGCTATTGATAGACGATTAAAGCTATTGCTACACCTACGAAGGAGAGGATGAAAACTACAAGAATACGAGGAACCAGGGCAAATGCTCACATCATCTGACCTAACTTTCTCTGCTGGGTCTTTTACGACGCTGGCGATTGAGCGCAAAAGTAGAACGAGCTTCTACTTTTTTGTGCGATCGCGCGCTCCGATCATGCTACCCAATGACACGCATACCCAGACTGCAAATCGACCGCAAATAGACCTTTTAGCTATTCTGAAAAGAATCAGAATCGAACGATATTTTGCTACATTCTGTAGAATTTTCGAATGTGTACAATGGTGATAGAAGCGCTAACGCCACTCGATCGAACCTCGTGTATAAAAATGTATAAAAATAACGCTCGATCCAGGCTCTTATGTAGAATAGCTAAAAGGTCTATTGTCGCACGCACGACAAAATGCACTGAATGGAAATCCGCCTTTAGGTACCAGGTGCCCCGAAAGTGCACAAATGTTCATGGCTGCTGTTACAGATTCTTCAAATTATACTTGTATTCCTTAATGCACAAAATCGACTCTTATGTATTGCTCAAAACATTGCTAATCAAAGTCAAATCTTATATTTACTACAAAGACAATAGATAAGCAACGATTAACATTTGTGTGGCATAAGAGTATTTTCATCAAATGTAGCATCTTCAGTTAAACATACTTCTCTGAGGGGCGTAGCTAGGTAGCAGTTGCTTCGCGCTACTTTCATGCCCTAACAACCCTCCTCAGATTTCGTGACATGAATTCCTATCTGGAGCCTGAGATTTTGCAAATGGTGAAAATTTTCGGTCTGGTGTCAGCTACTTTGTTGAAGTGTGCTATTTCAGTTCGAGAATTTTCCTAATTTTTTGTTCTGTTTTCGTTGAATACTGTCATTGTTTTAGTTAACAGTGGACATTGCTCTGTATGATTTTACCTGTTAATTTGGATAAATATGGTACGTTTTCCCCATTTTCGATATTTCTGTTAATAATTTGGGGGTATGACATTTCAACACCCCTGGCTCCAGTAGTGAGGCCCGTGATTTCCGCATGGCAATCAATGGATAGTGGGACACTGCAGTTATGCTTCAGCTTCAATGCTTTTACGGAGGAAAGTCATTTCATTCATTTTTCATTTCAAATTATTTATACACGAAATCCCTTCAGCTAAGTCAAAAAGAACGTTTTATTAATTAGTATCATATACAAAAAGAAAATACTGAGGGCTAATGGCGTTGCTGATCTTCTAGGGAGTCGTGTTTTAATTAGCTTTCAGCTCATCAAGTATGTTTTCATTTTAGTTATTTTTTTGAATTGGCACAAGGTAGGATGCTCCCCGATGCTTATTGGGATTTCATTCCAGGCCTTAAGAGCTGAATAGGAAAATTGTTTTTTGGCATACTCAAGATTATACCTCGGAATCTGAAGATGTCGGCAGAATTAAAGTTATATCACCCTGCGGAGTTCCATTCTTGCAACCTCCTACATAGCAGTTCGCAAACATTTCCTCCACAGAAACATAAATCTGCTAATTCAAGCATAGCTGCATCTAACTACCCATGGGTATAACGAACCTTCGTATGTTCAGAAAATTGACTTTGCTTTGCAGGAAAGCTGTATCGTGGAAGGGAGCTGATGTATCAGATTCTCTTTGCCCTGCCATTTTACCTGTGGATCATTTTGATGATATGTGAGGTGACAGTTGAAGGGATTTCTTACGTCGGCTGGACCGTCTTCTTGGTATTCGTTGTGTATGGAGCTGGAGTTCGAATCAATATGAGAGATAAATACAAGATCGAGGGAAATATGGTTGAGGATTTCTTTGCAGGTAAGCAATGCAAACATTTTTTTCATACCTTAATTTTTTTGAATGAAAGAAAGGAAGACAGCGTTCCCAACGGCTCACAGCTCTGGATAGCTAAATGGCTTCTTGTATTGTTTATTTGGTTGTTAATTTTTGTTTCAGGGTCAAGGGATGATTGATAAAGAGCCTTAAGTTCTGTCATTCTAATACCCTTCTAATTCCAATAGTGTTGCTGTTGTACCCATTGGCTACAGTACAGATGTGGGACCAGGCCAAGAATGGAAGAGTTCCGTACCAGGAAGTTGAAGTTACAATGGAATTGGGAACAACTAATGCCGCTGCAGCTAATGACGTCATTAACCCTGACGTCAAGAAGAGTGACGACTTCAATGAGCCACCGCCACCATCTTACGAAGTTACAGTCATGTAAACAGTGGGTTGAGTAACATTTTCCTTTCAATAGTTGTTATTAAGCTTATTATGTATCATTAATGATTCAGGGTATATGATTAGGAGGGTTACCACCGGCTGCAGCAAAAGGTATTCACTGTTGACAGGCCTCCATAAATCATGCTCTAGGCTGATTTTGAAGATCTTCTTTTATTTAACGCGAAGTGCAAATCGTCTATAACAGCCAGTTTTCTAAGCATTTTGGCCGCCAAATTTGTAATCTTTAAGCGGGCAACTGTTCGAATATTCATTGTAGTCGTGGCTTGTGAACAGTGAATGCTTTGTTGGTGCACCTTTTATGACGCAAGGTATTTCATTCAAGAAGCTTAAAAATTTTCACAAAGTCATCTATTAGAACTTATATGATTGGCATTGATAGATGTTCCATGCGTGGTTAGACACCGCATTTGTGCATTGCCCCTTTTGTCGCGTTCAATTCCTACCCTGACCATCCCCCCCCCCGGGACACCCCCGGGCATTTGCACAGAAAAAATTCCCGGCCCCCGGGCATTTGACAGCCAATTTTTTCCCGGCCCCCGGGCATTTGACAAATCCAGGGATATTCAAAATGTGTACAGTATTTACTGTATAGGAGCATGAAACTTGCATTACAGTAGTTTCAGCTTTCAGGTTTCGCTATTTTTGGAAAAACACTTCTGAATTCTAACACGGGAGATCTCGGCATTTTTGGTTTCCAATTTCGGCATCGAAACATGGTCTTCGGAAGCTTACTTGATATCCTGAATGATACAGGGTTTAGGAGCCGTTAATGTTTGTTGAACGATATCCCAGACTTCAGTTTGCGTCTAGGGTAGTATTTGGAATGCAATAGGCTACTGTACATCGTTTTCTAGATATTGAGGGAGGCTGAGGTGAGGAAGAGCCTTGCAGTCGCAAGAACATTCTTTTGAATTACCCGGTTGTATTGAACAAGAAGTTCAGTTTTGTTCTTTTGAAAGTCTCTTTAATTGTTACAGTTCTGTTCCAGTTGTTATACCCTGTGAGTTTATTTCTCTGAAACACATTCTTGACAAATTTAGATAGTATTATATTTCTGAATGTGGATCTTCTATTGCGTCGTTTGAATCAGCAATATTTTAGAAAGTGTTAAAAGTATCAGAAATCCTTCGTGTTCCTCCAGAATACCGAATATTAAAACAATTAACAACATCGCTGACTATAACTTTTATATTTCAATGGCAAGGTTGAAAGCAAGATTGTCCGCCCCCGGGCATTTGACAGTCAATTTTTCCCCGGCCCCCGGGCATTTGACAGTCAATTTTTTCCCGGCCCCCGGGCATTTGTGCACAAAAATTTTGTTGACCCCCGGGATGCCCGGGGGGGATGGTCAGGGTAAGAATTGAACGAGACATTTGTTCCTTTGCGGAAGATGAAATTATTTGCTACTACGGAAGAGTTAGCGTAAGAGACGGACCGATACCTCCTCCGCAGAATCATAGAAATTTTCCTCCTCAACAGAAATTACATCGAAACATAACTGAGTAGCTCTGATGCCTCCTCCGTAGAAACATGTAAATATTCCTCCGCAGCAGCACATAAACTGAATCGTAACTGAGCTACTCCGATGTAGCAAATAATTTCATTCTCCGCAAGAGAAGAAAGGGGCAATCGAAGCACAAGTGCGTGTCTAACCACCCATGGATGTACTTGAATAAGGCTTGAGAAGGAACGCCCACTGTTTAATGGCCACTTTTTCCTCAACAATTACAAATCAAGTTGTAACTATTGTAGTTAGTAGACGACAGATGTTGTGAGATTTGGTACTTCACTGTGCTGAAATCGGTCTCTCCATTCCCGAGTTTCACGAATCAGGCGCTCAATTTGGCAGAATCGAAGTTGTAAGGCAGGGCCGCATTTAAGTCTGTTAGGGCCCTGGGCCTAAAACTGATTGGGCCCCCTTAAAATATACCTAAGAATTTGTGTGTCACGTGCATAGTACTCGGCACTCAGTTAGCTTGAAGTTTATGGATAAGGGCGGGCATTCAATCACCAAACAAGGCAATATCAACGAAATAGTTTGATACGGCAAAACTCGAAAAATTGAATACACCGATACAAGAGTTTGTACATCTTGGTACAATCCCAATAAAACTATCCTTGTCCAAATTGGCAAAGTTCATAGGTTTTTCAAACTTTTGCTCGGGGCCCCCTAACTTTAAGATTTTTAGGGGGCCCCTGGGCCCGGGCCCAGTTGGCCCATGGGTAAATGCGTCACTGTTGTAAGGGGGTACCACATGGTGGACCCTACAAGAAGCCAGAAAACAATACTAAAATCGTAATCAAAATTCTTCCAGATGTCTTTCTTCCAGCAATGTCGTCTCTTTATCGACGTTTGCCCGCTTACCCTTTTGGTAGTTGGTAGAAGGGAGAAAACGTCATACCGTCTTACAGCATGACAAATTTGTTGGAACAAATTTACCACTTCGTTGTCAGGTTGAATGTGGGAAGGTTGCAACGTAACACTGTTTATTCTTCATCAGTTCGTACCTGTATGTAATCCTGTAGTATGTTTATCATGTAACTTAGACTGCGTTCACACGATGCCGGCACATTTTGAAAACGATGAAAAATGTGACGGTAGCAAAATTTGAGCTAGCGTTCACACGATGCCGGAACAATTTGAAAACGGTTGGAAATTTGCCGGTAAAAAGCTCGTTGCAAGACTTTGATGCAAAAGAAGTGTGCCTAAACCCTAAGAATCGTTCAGTCTCGTTCAAAAAGCGTCTGAAAATGTTCTATTTGCATCACTTTTAAGTGTTTACATGATGCCGTTTCCAAAATGTGCCGATTAGAGTTCCGTTTTCAAAATCTACCGTTTTCAAAATCTGCCGGCAAAAAATGTGCCGTTTTCGTGTGAACAGGAGGCCTGTCCGTCACATTTTTTGCCATTTTCAAAATGTGCCGGCATCGTGTGAACGCAGTCTTAGAAAAACGACAATTTGACCGTGTTATTTTTCATTTATCGAGTTATTTTATTTGGCAGGACAAGCAGGTGAGTGGAAAATTCTTGGCATTTGACTACCCTAAATCGTCTTTATGATTCCTTTTCCTGTGAAGGACAGGCTTTATCATTTAAATTTGATCAACACGCCGAAAGATGCTCCATCATAAAATTACCAGCGAGAGCCTTTACTTCACTGAAGTTGAGATTACGGTGGCGCATGGGAGCCGTTTTCATATACCGGGTGAGCCAGAAAAAAGTTCCCACTTTTGGAAATTCATAACAGCAAGAGTACTTCACGGATTTGAATGATTCTAATTCTAGTTAAAAGCCAAAAGATTGAAGTATTTTTGTGATTTTTCTCACGAGCACTACAAATATAGGTAAATTGAACTTTACACAAATTTCATGGTTGCAAAATGACTGAAAAATGGCCTAAAACATCGATCAAAGCATAAATGACTCCTCGCACAGAATAGTGAAGGAAATGCAACTTCTCATGGATGAGAGATATCCTCTGTACATTAATTGACAGGGGAATGAAAATCTTCAGCATTTGTTTGAAGATTGATATCTTATCACCCATTGCCTTTTGGTCGGTGTGAATAGAGTCCTTACAATTTGATGAATGTTTTAAGCCCTTTTTCCTTCATTTTGCAACCATAAAATTTTTACAAAATTGAATTTACCAATACTTCTAGTGCTGGTAGGACAGCGAGAAAAATCACAAAAATACTTTGATCTTTCGGCTTTTAACTAGAATTAAAATGATTTAAATCTGTGAAGTAATTTTGGTGCTATGACTTTTCAAAAGTGGGAACTTTTTTTGGCTCACCCGGTAGTTTAAAAATAGAAGTTTCCACTAAACTTTGTGCAGCTACAGAAAATCAACAGGACAATACTTTTACTGGTTGAAATCTGTTCATGTCGACAAATGCTGATGATTTTTGACTCACTCGGAAATTCTTTGACTATGTAATTTTACATGCATCATAACCGATATTTTTTCATATATTTCTGAGTTTGTATGGTATTTGATTTCATCCAGGGAAGAATTTTGACTATCTTATTTAAGATATATACTCGTTTAAGACGCAGTCGTACATTTGCTAGAAATAGGAGTTGGATGGTGAGTCCACGAAATAGGCCAAGGTTTGTTTACATCCATTTCAGGCCATGTGATCAATCTCTTGATGAAACATCTTTCGATTTGCCTGGCTAATTTGTGTCATGCAAAGTTGTGCCATGAGTGGAAAAAGTAGCATAATACTAACAAAACCTTCCCATGTGAATGGTCACATGACTTGAAATGAGTGAAACAAAGTCTTGGCCCATTCGGTCGATTCTTAATATTCTTAATAGACGCTGCATCCTTTAAAGGAAAATCCGGGGTTTGTTTCACGTACAGTAAAAACCCGAACGTACATAAGAACCTACAGGGTGTCTCAAAAAAATTGTTCGACGTTTGATTAAAAATTAAAAAATAAGGACAACATGAACAGGCTCATGGAGAGATAACCCTGTTCCTAAGATCACGAAATAATTTTAGAGACTAAAATCGTGCAAATCGGTTGAAAATTCACTGAGTTACGAGCTCTCGAAGGTCGGAAATATGCGATAGCTGAAACCAGATACCCCTCCCAGATTACTTGTGTTGCAAAAAGCTCGAAGACGGAGGTAAGAGAAGCTTATCCAATGGCATAGCTCTCGTTGATATCAGAGCAAACCAGATAGGACTTCTAAAGTAAATTATTTCTTGCGATCATTCTGAAAATTTCCTAGCATTGCGTAAGTCCAAAAACAATGGTTCAAAACATAATCAGCGAGAGACTGAATCTGTTTCCTCAAAGTATCCATATGCTTGACAGTTAGGTTATCAAAAACTTGTTTGAATCCCATTTGGTTCGCCCTGAAACAATTGCGAAATAACATAAACGACGGCCTATGGGACTTTTACCAAAAATGCCATTTTGAGGCCTCTGGTTTCAGCTTTCACACAAACTTGAACTTCAAAAGCTTGTAACCCCATGAATTTTTAGCGGATTTGCAAGATTCTTGTGTCAAAAATTAATTTAAAATCTCAGGAAAAGGGTGACTTGACCAAGGGTCCATTCAGCGTATCGTTATTTTTTAGTATTTAATCGAACGTCGAACAATTTTTTTGAGACACCCTGTAAGATTTTGAACTCAGCCTGTTTAGGTTCTTACGATATGAGGTACATCCCGCAATCAGGGTATAGGTTCTTAACATAGGGTCCAAAACAAATGCCAGAAAACACAGGATAGATGAAGGTTTAGCACTGAAACATGATGGCGATGTGGCTAGCAACGCAATATATATACAAAAACGATATAACGTGGCAATGCCACACAACGTTTTCTCAGATTTACATCTCGCAGAGCAGCAAAAGTGATGGCACCACGAGAGTCTACCACCAGAGCTCCAAGGAGCTCAAACCATGCGGTCCAAAAGAAAAAAAAATTAGCAACGCAAGGCTGAATTTTCTCGTCTCCTGATCCATCCACAGTCATCAGACAACCAGTTTTTTCAAAAAGCTTGGCGAAGAATTCCTTGCCTTCTCTTCGGTCCCGCCATGCTTTACCAGTCCATTTAATCCCAATGAATAAAAGAATGAAATTTTATACCCTTTATTGAAGAACCTGGTTAAAGTATCAGGCTGAAATGGTTTACAAAATTTACAATTTCAGGCTGTAGGTTCTTAATAAATGAAGGTTCTTATGTACGGGTTTTTACTGTAACTAAGATTATGAAACGAGCTAACTTCTGCTTGAGCAAGATATCAATAAATTTCGCCTGTGCATGCTTTGACAGGCATCATCCTCAATAAATTTAGAAGTGAAGTCTAACTGGCTGAATTCCGAAGCCATTTGCTTTGGTTGCACAACAAGGAGACCGTGATTTTGAGACAAGATCATAAGGATGCACTTGTTGAGGACACGAGATATGCTTTGTCCGAGGAAACTTATCTATCCCCCCGTGCAGGGGGTTAAAGCTCATGCGCAGTAGCGTGTTGAAGCTGATGCTTTGACGGGCGCATGAGCTTTAACCCATTGCACGGGGGATACATTAGTTTCCTCGGACAAAGCGATCTCGTCTCCTCAACAAGCGCTTTCCTAAACAGCATGATGTTTCAGCCTCGTTCGGGTTAAGCGTAATGATGATGATAATAATGATAATGAGTCATGACCGGTATATCCGCAGAGTGGCTCTTTACCTTGTTGCTAAAAATACTTTCCAAAGTCAAAATTTCAAACATGATATTCCTACTATTCGCGGCTTGACATTTTTCCGCGGCGACAATTCGATCAGCCAATTAGATTGCCGGAAACTTTTCCGCCTCGACATTTTTCCGCCAAGTGGAGATCCGGCTTTATGTTACAGCGTACTAGGAACAAGCAGATTAGTTGAATAAAAAAAGAGACAAGGAATGCTTGAAAAAGTGCCACATAACATTCATTACAGTAAAATCTTTTATTTGTGGTAAATAATACCAGCCCCGGATTTCTCCTTTAAAAGCTGCGAAAATACGTTGAATTATCAATCAATAAATTCTATTGTTATTTCATTGCTTGGTTACCAAACCTCAAAATGGCACGAACCTTCTTACAAAATACTGCTGTTTGGATGCCGTTTAAAGAAGTTGTTTGCAGTGCTTCTTCCTTAAAGTTCAAACTTTTGATTCATCGTTTTCCCTTCAGGTGGGCCGACCAAACGAAATTTCAAACAATTTTTACAACAAATGCAATCGCGGACTGTTTCGGCAAAATGATGATGTAGCTATATCGTTTCAGTTTTAGTCAACTTCCAGTTTCTCGCGTCCTTGTAGTAAGCTTATTCATGGGCTGTTAGACACTGCAGTTATGTTACAGTGTATTTGCTTCTGCGGAGGGAAAATTATACGTTTTTGCAAACGAGGTTTGAATCCGCCTCTTACGCTAGCTCCTCCGTAGAATCAAATAATCTTATCCTCCGCCAAAATACGAAACGGTGGCAATGAAGTACAACTGCGGTTTCTTACCACCCATGGTTTATTTGGCAAATATTTAGTACATCGTATGTATACCTATTGTTTTTATAATGCATATAATTTAATCATATTTAATCAATATTTCAACTTCACTGCAATCAGTTTAATCATTTCATTCGAATATTTGAATAGGAGCTTGGAAATTTTCGCTTCGTTTTTTTCAATCGATTTCTGGTCCATTAAAGGAACTTGAGAAGCGAGAGTTGCATGAAGGGCCAAGCGAACAACTAACTCTACCGGGTGAGGCGATTAAAGGCCCGGCGTTTGAAAAAAAGTTGCTCCCTGAATATTACACTAATGACATTGAGAACTGTCTTGATTTATTCCTGATATTTCCAATTTTAGGTTCTGTACTTTACCTGGTTTTAATTAGCCTTTCTTTCCCGTCAAGAAGGGAGTTTTCTGTATAAAGCCCCTTCCGAAACCCTGCTAAAACGAGTGAAAACAACAAGCAAGATTCCCTTTGTCGCCTGCCTAGCAATGATGACACATCCATTCGTGTGTTTTGTCCTCTTGTAGGATAGGACGTGCGAAAATGTGCTCAAGTCATCGCTGTGAGGTAAACATATTTAAGAGACTTGCTCGTAACTTTAACACGTTTTTAAAGGTCTCTCGAAGGGAATTTTTTTAGAAAATCCATTGCAAAATCTGCCCGGACTTTAGCCAGGAAAAATATTAAAAATATCGGAATATGTTAGCTGTTCAATCAGATATTGCTTAATATCATTGCATCTATACTCAGGGAGCAATAGCCTTTCAAATTTCCCGGCGCTTTATTAACTCAACCCGTAGTCTGTCACCACCGAGATTGTTCCTAGATTTCCTCTTAGTAAAGAATCATTTAGATCTTAACAATGTTGCCTAAAAGTTGGCCAGTATTTTCACCTGCAAATGCAGTGCTGGAAACAACCTTCATTGTGCTGCATTTTATACCGATTGCGCGACCGTTCGAAATGATTGGTTTCGGCAGATCTCATTTGTTTTTAAATAGAAAACGATACAGTGGTTATGGGCTCATGTCCTTCACTTCAAATACTGGCACCTGGATGACAAAACATTTGCCGATTTAGCGCTGAAGATATAAGGTATCGAAGGTTTTGACTGAATATCCAGAAAAACCAGATATAGATCTCTCTTAGCGGGTAGTTAGCTGTTCATGGCTGCATAGAACAGACCAATAGGACAGACCAATTCACTTGCTAAATAGTTGATTTCCAAAACTGCATTATGCGGATACTTAAAATATAGCATGGGTGTTGGGAACCGTGGAATGTGTCATATGGGGTTATGTATTGTTGTAAGCATCAGAAGCATTAGGCCTACCTTTTTGCAGCATTTGTTTATCGATAATACCTTCTCTCGCCTTGATTTTGAATGCTCAGATGGCTGCTTTCTCAAATCGACTTCACTTGCACCGCGCCACATTGAACTAGGTTGTGTTGTTCAAGCTCCTTCAAAGAAGACAGTGCGTGAACAACACAACAACTCATTTCAATATAGTACTGTGCAAATGAAGTCGATTTGGGAAAGCAGCCACCCGAACATTCAAAATCAAGGCGACAAAAGATATGATCGATACACAATTGATGCATAAACGTAGGCCTAATGCTTCTGATGGTTTACAACAATATATACAGAGCCCCAAATAACACATTCCATGTTTCACAACAGCCATGAATAAATCGGTTACACAACACAACTGATCAATAGACGATTACGCTAAAGATGGCGGCAAGGAACTTTTTACCAAGATGCATTGCGTCCTTTAATCGAATTCCTATAGAATCGTTAAGGATTCGTAACTAGAACGCAGTGCATCTTGGTGAAAAGTTCCTCGCCGCCATTTTTAGCGTAATCGTCTATTGGGGCGATCTCTAAAATGGGCTTCAGTCGTGTGACGGAGCGAGGCAGCCTACCACACAGAATTACGAGTATGTAACCCTACCTCCTAGACGAAAGAACAATGGTTTCCATAAATGGTGTGTGCGCTAAAATCAAGTTTGAACATTCATTTGCGATAAGGAAGGCAGTAGTTGTCTGTTGTTCCCGCTGCAGTTTATTTCTCCTTGTTTCCATATGCCCGGTTTTCCTCTTGTTCATGCGTTCTTCGAATTTGAGTGCCAGTGAAGGTGTCATGGTATCACCTGGCGCAACAACAACAACGTTCATGGGCATGGTAATCCTTCGGGCATTTTATTTCAACTTTGTTACACAAACAAATTCATCATACTCGATCTTTCCATCTTCATTCTTGTCAAGGCTTGCCATGAGGATATCAAGCATATCTTTGGACAAAGGTACATTGACATTTCCTAGCCCCGACACAAGTTCATCAGGAGACAGGCTTAGAGACTTGTCTCTATCCCAGAGATTGAATAAATCTAGCATTCGTAAATTATTATTCCTCAAAAATTTCTTGATGACAGAAGCTATGACTGCCTGCACATTACCAAGTTCTATCAGCACTGGCTCATGAGGTGGTGCTTTGGCTATCCCTCGATACTTGACTGAGAGTTTAGGTCTTTCTTTCACAATTTCATGGACAATGCTGATGGCTATTTCATTTAAATATATCTCTTCCAAATGTATCTTTGTAGCCTCTTTCGCCATTTTCACAGCCTCGATCACAGATTGGCTACCAAAGCTACTGACAGGATTATAGCCGATTTTTAGGACCTCCAAGCATGTGTTGTTACTCAATCCCTTAGAAAGAGCTTGTGCACCAACGTCTGTGATTCGATTATACGACAGATCCAATGACTTTAAGGTTTTGTTTTGAGCTAGCACCCTGCCCATTGCGGAAGCTCCGGCATCTGCAAATCCATTGAAGCTTATATTTAGGATTACGATTGATTTATTCCAAGCCAATCCGTTTGCAAATGCAACAGCGCCTTCCAATCGTAAGTGATTCCAGCTTAAATCCAGTTCGGTTAGGGTTCTGTTAACTTCGATTGCTAATCCGAAATCTCTCCCTGCCCCTGACATAAATCGATTATGACTTAGATTCAGAACTTCAATGCTTTTATTCAACGCTATCCCATTTGCAAGTTCAGAGGATTTGCTATCGTCAAATTCATTCCCGCTTACGTTGACTTGAAGCAAACTTTTCGAATCTCGTAGGATCTTGCCGATATCATGTGACCCACCATTTCCGATCATGTTATTCGCCAAATTCAAGTCTGTGATAAATAAATTCTCGCAAAACATGCTTCGTAACTCTCTCACACCTCGGGTGCCAATTTTATTTCCCTGCAAATCAAGCTCTTTGACTTTTGTATTGCCAGATAATGCTGCGATGAGCGCCTTTCTGTCTTTTGTACCAAGTGCACCATTTGTTAAGCTGATTTGTGTTCCAACAAGTCCCTCTAGAATCTGCTTTGATGGCATTATCTTGAGAAAGCGACATGCCCTCGCGTAAAGTTCTTCACCAGTGTTGTCGAAGTCGCGTCGAGAGGTTGAATTATCTTCTTCTAAATCAGTATCCCAATCACTTTCGTTGTCATCTGAATAATCCGACTTGCTTGAGGATGAAATAGCTGTCGATATTTGCCGCTTTTCGAGGACATGTTTTCTGTCGACTTGCTGATTCTTCTGTGCGTGAAATTCATCGATGACATTATCGAAGTTGCGATGTAACATCATGCTTCTAACAGAATATTTCTCGGATATTTAGGCCTATCGCAGCTTGAACGTCGAGATACAGCAACGCTAAATTGAATCGAACACAGCAGTTGAAAATATTTTAATGAATTGTTTCAAAAAACGAATCGCGACGGAATGAAGATGAATTCGTGAGAGGTGTTGTTCTTGAATCTAGAGTCCTCCCACAATCTTGTTTACGAGCCAACTCTGCAACTCTGCAAATTTAGGTGCTGTCTTTCACTTATTTGCTGTCTAATTAGTTACTGTTTAGAAGTTGGGAATTTCTGTGACAATAGACATAGTTGATTCACACAATTGATATAATTTATATGTATTTAGCAGCCTTTGGGGACTTTGAACTTTGAAGTTACTCAGAAAAGCGAGCTATCCCTTGCTGGTGCAAGACTCCATGCAAAATCCCAGTTGTAGCAACAACAACAACAGCATATACTAGCCGTTAACAAAGTTAAGTGAGTGAAGCTCTAGACCTTTTTCCAACGCAATTGTCTGCAAATGCTTTGATAAACACATGCTCTGAGTTTGAATCAATTTAAGATTGATACCTGTTTGCAAATTAAAAGACAACTTAGCACCACTACAACACTGATATATCATTTATTATCATCCATTTCTTAAAAGTTTGCTAAACGTTTTTTTTTATAAGAAACTTGGATCAGGCCATATTACTAAAAGTTTCTTAATTTAGCATGAAATTTTGTCCATTTTAGTACTAAAAGTTTCTTAATTGGTTTCTTATTTTTGAATGCATGAATTGTCAAATGTGGTCGCTAACATTGCTGCAGATATGTTTCTTGATAGTTAAAACATCATATTGGAATAAACAGTGTTCTGTTATGTTGAAAACACAAATGGTTAGATAATATTGCCCAATGATAAAGGTTCAACGATCTATTTGCTATAAACTTCATGCTTTTAACTTTGAAAAGTTTCTTAGTATTTCTCAGACATAGTACTAGAGTTTCTTAAAATTTTGGCCATCTTAGTACTAGTTTCTTATAAACCAGTTTCTTGTAAAAAAACGTGTATTACAATACAATAGCTAAGATAAAGGGTTGAAGATCATAAATGAAGGATTAATTTGCAGTTTTCAGTCAGACACAGTTAATATTCATTCCTGATCAAAGTTCTTTCAGACTTCATGCGATGTCGTATTTTTCTAACATCAAGGTTGGAAGAGAGAACGAACAGGAAATACAGCAAAAACCTGCGTATAAGTACCTAGCGATTAAGAACCTACAGGCTGAAATTCTGAAATTAGACCCTTAACATATAAGAACCCATTCAGCCTGAAATTTGAAATAGGTTCTTATTCGTAGAGATCATCAAATTAGATCAAAACTCCAGTTGCTTTGTCACTGAACCTAAACAGACTGACACTACACTGCTATTGCACATTGCAAAGAGCTCTAAAGATGCTTTGGAAGCTTTTTATTGTATTCTGTAAAATTTCTGATTCTTCCACGAACTGCTGTTGTGAGTAAGGCCAGGCCTCATGATTTCAGATGCCTCTGAACTGACAGTAAATAATGAGCTTGAAGTTTCAATTGGAACAAAAGAAATTCCTGAAAACCCTGAATGGAGTAAGAACCAATTTAAGAACCTGAACAGCCTAATTTCCAACTAAATACTCAATATATAAGAACCTAATCAGGTTGACTTGTAAAATTGTAGGTTCTTATACGCGGGTTTTTACTGTATTTCTGGTAGCATGTCTATCTTAGCATGCACGTAGCGTCAACAATACTCCTCTGTGAGAATTTTCATTGAGTCTGTGCACAGGCTAAGATTGCTTGGTAACTTTATACCAGTTTAAACGGCAATCTCTTGTTAAAAGGCTAACTTGGATCGATATAATTTTTTCCGCATCACAAGGCCTCCATAACATGAATTTCCGAAAATCTTATGCTCGAGAAACCCTTGAAAAGGTCAAAAGTCTAGCGATGGAGGTATGTTCCATTCCTTCCATGTTTTACACCCCAAGTGTGATGGCATACAACTGCTTTTCGACTGTCGACTTCATAGATGGTATTCAAACCCTTCAATACGCTAAAGTGCAGACCAGAGGACCTTGTCTTGCGCAATATACTTATCTTCGAACAATCAAGCAAAATCGTGCTTTCTACATAAAAAATAGATAAATATGATTTTTCTTGGGTTCCTTCATAGAGTTTAAGCTTCGTACTGTTGGCACTTATTTACATTTTGAGTTGCAGGCTTAACAACCTTTATGATAAACTCTTTTCAGCTCTTTCTTGAACATTTCAGGTATTCTGTGCTTTCAGGAAAGTAACTATAGCAAATCAATCCGCTCAGATACAGAAATGAAAAAAATACTCAGATCTAAGTTGGGCGTTGTAAAATAGATTTCTTTTATAGTTTTACCTAATAAGATGCACTTTTACTAAAATGCCAGCTAGGGCAAGCTTTCTTTGTGACACCGGAAGGGTAAATTCTTCATGCGTGACAGATAGCACAAACTTTTACCAAGATGATCCGTTTCCACCAAAATTTCACCAAATGTCACATGATCCCATATTTTTGCTAGACATCTAAAGGTGATGCAAAATGAAACATACAATAGTTCGTCGTTTAACCATTAGGTGATGACTTACTCCAAAATTAGGCCATGATTTACTCCAAGGCTTGATGTGATCAGGGTTTGAATATTTCCTTTTAACACTGATGACTGAGAATACCGTACTACAAGAATGGAAAGAACAAAAACGAAGCTATCAACAGAGATGTTATTATTCGTACCTTAACCCCAACTCTAACTCTCTTTGATGCAATTTGATTAATCTGAAAACGTAATATAAAAAGCCGTTGTAACCCAGGGTCCTTTGCAGGAAAGCAGTAATTTCAGGACGAAAACTGCAGATTCACAGTGTAGTGCAGTTAGACTTATGACGGTGGGCACCCTCGTATCCCTTCAAAATACTCTGCTCAGCAGGGACTCATTAATGAAACAATGAAATTGCTGACCCTATTTTCTGCAATCGTCAGTGATTATGATGGAACACGGCTTCGAATCTCAATCTTGTGGGAATGTTTTCAATCCTTCAATTGAATCAAAAATTCTATCACAGTTACACCGTAATAATAGTATTTCACAAATCTCGCTATTTGGTACTTTAGGAGTCACTGAGTTTGGCCCTAAATAGGGCCAGGTTTCTCAGGGTAATAATATGAGTCTCTGTTAACCGAAGCGCCATGATCAAGTCAAGGAGCACAAGGAAACAAGAGACTCTTCGTCATAAGTCTACAGTGCGGTAGTTGAATTGATAGAAGAAGAGAGTTGTTTCTAAACAAAGTTCAACTGAGGACATTTCATTCCAAACGCACTCCAAAAGTCTCTTGTTTCGTTCCCCCTGAAGAATTGTCGCTAAAGCAGAGGCTCTGTTGATGTTGTTGTTGTCACCTCAACTAGAGCGATAACAACAACAACAACAACAAGCGAAAGCTAGAGAGACTTATGTCATGAGTCTAGCAAAAGACCCTTGGTGACAATGGCCCCTTATCTGACAACCCAAGAAAGAAAAGCAAATTTCATCATTCTGAAACCCAAATTATGAAGTACCCAAAGGCGCCAGAAGGAAGATGAAGAGGCAAGGACAGCCAATCAAAAAAGGACACTCAGGGCCGTCGCGAAGGAAGCTTTGCAAGGGGGGTGTAATGGTCTAAATTTGCCGACAAAGGGCGTGGTCATTGGGTGTGGTCATTACAACTAGTCATGTCTGAGAGGTGTGTTTATTTATTGGTTCTCTCTCTTAACTCGATTTTTACGCCATGCTCTACTGGGTATACAAGAACGAGATCTTTTGCTTAGATACTATAGCTTTCAGAGTTAAAGCAAATTGCAAATAGTCTGTTGATTTCCAGTTGCTGCTCCCAATGTTTCGAACGGCACCAACCTGTTTTCCCTTTTATATTCTGGATGGAATCTCTCGTTGTGATCTTTTCTATGGTCGTCGTCGAAAGCTCTACCACACACAAGCCATTTCAGTTTCACACGTTTTCGTTTTCTGGTGAAATCGGTAGTAGTACTTCCACTCATTTTGCTCCTTCTGACTTTTGCCCAACAAAATCAGCCCGAAGATCGACCAGAAATTAAATATCGTCAAGTTGGCAAGTAAGAATTTCAAGACAAAGAACAACAAAAAAGGCATATCCTGTACCTCAACATCATTGTCGAATTATGACACATGCTTATGAGGCGCAAACACTTTAGTTCCCTTTTTACTCATTCGCTTTCTGTCGTAAAAATAATTTTGTTTTTGGAATAAGATCAAAGCAACTATTTATTTTACCAAAGATTGCAAACAATAGTTTACACTGCTTTTGTGATTTAATTCCGGTCTCAATTTATTGCCGACTAATTATTGCCGAGCAGAGATTGCCCGAATGTTACCAATTTGCCGAAAAGTGCAGGTTTGAGGGTTCATTTGTCGACTGATGCTTTTTTCAGGGGGGGTGTCACACCCCCCACACCCCCACGTCGCGACGGCCCTGAGGACACTACAAACTAGAAGAACTGATGACACATAACACATTCTTCTCAGGAATGTTACTTGTTACAGGCTACAACCTGCATTTGAGAAAGATCGGAGATTAGCGGGTACTTTTTTGAACGTAGCATCTTGCTGTACAGAATTCTAATTGCCACCAAAGCAGCCATGCACGTGGCCATGGCCATGAAAAATCGATTGTTAGATTATCAAAAGGAGAGGTCTGGGAGTAAGTCCTCAGGAAAATTTTTGAGGATACGCCCTCTTCTTTGTCTTAGAACACTGCTCCCGATCCAATGTTTACCTGTGCTATAAACAGAATTTTTGACTATTGCTAATCGTTACTTTGGCTTAGAGTGTATCTTTCCCATTTTCACGTAAACCAAATTGGACACTTTGATACCTCCGTTTGTTCTTTCAATCGTAGCTTTCTGTTTGCGCAAACATCCTTTACAATGTCTTAGACTGCTTTTACAATCCAGTGTTGCTTGCTCCCAAAATGGAATACCTTGACAAGTTTGTCCACGAAATTTTTTTTAAACGGCATCCTTTTCTTTGGCTCAAAACGACTCTCACAGTCACTTTCTAGCGTTGCTCGGAAAGATTCTTATTCTGCTATACCTATATACTCGACAACCTTCTTCTTTTTTGTGAAACACCAGTGAAAACCCTTTTTTAACAGAGTGGAGGGCACTTACAGAAGTAGGTTTCAGATGCAGAGGATATACGAGATAAGTCTTTTTGATAAGAGCACTATCTGCCCCCGTACCAACTGGGCTACGGGGGCAGCTCCCCCAAAATGCCTATAATGCCCCCAGTGCCCCCTTGCCTCGGCGCTCTTGGTAGTACCATCCCAGGGGGGCACTCAGCACATACGCATACGGGGGGGTCAGTCCAAGAAATTTTCAGGCAACCCAAAAATATCACTTCAGCTTCATTTCAACCCAAAAATATCAGCTCATTTTATACTTAGAAGCCCGTACATGAACAAAAAACGACCTGAAACAATGCAAGTAAAGGTCAAGATTCCCTCTAGTGAACCCAGAAATATCAGTCACACGATGTTTGGTGTCAAAAAATATCATGAAGATAGTTTTAGTTTTATTTGGATCCAAAAATATCACTTTTGGCAATATTCTGACCCAAAAATATCGGACTTACCTCCCCGTATGTGCATGTGCCCCCCCTGGGAGTACCATTTTGGAAATGCAAGTTGTGGAAATGGAAATATAATCATTCAATGCCAGAAATGGCAACAAACTCATCATATTCCACTGTGCCGTTTTTATTTGCATCTAACTGGTTCACGAGAAAGTCGATCATTTCTGGAGCCAACGGAATATTAGCCGTAGCGATACCAAGTGCAAATTCATCTCTTGTTAGACTCAAATTCTTGTCTTTGTCCCATCTGTTGAATAAATCAACCATTCTCAACCGATTTACTTTCAGGTAATTCCGAATGCGCTCAAAGATCTTATTTCTCAGCAAATCAAGTTCATTGTTGCGTGTCTTACCACTCTTGTCTCTTGTGACACCTTGATAAGATATCTTCAGGCTACTTCGTTGCTGGATTAATGTTTCAATAACGTTGAAGGCCGCTTCATCAAGAAAGATTTCACTCATTAGTAGCTCAATCAACTCTTTCGCTTCTTTAGCAGCTGTCAGCAAAGCAAAGGCCCCTTCTCTTGTTATAGGGTTGTAGCCGATGTCTAGACTCTCTAAAGTGATGTTCTTTGACAAGCCTTTGCTAAGTGCCACTGCGCCCTTATCCGAGATTCGATTATGTGAAAGATCAAGAATTTTCAACGTATTGTTTTCAATCAACGCCTCCCCCATGGCTGCTGCTCCGTCATCAGCAAATCCATTAAACCTCAAGGTTAAAACTTCGATTGATGAATTTTTGGCCATAGCATTAGCAATCGCGATGGCCCCCTTCATCCTGAGATGGTTCCAACTCAAATCTAGTTCTGTAATAGTATGATTCTCAGAAATAGCCATCCCTAGATCTTGCCCCGCGTTTAACATGAACTCGTTGTGACTCAAATTCAACGTCTTGACTGTATCATTTGCTGAAATTCCTTCAGCCAAGATTGCGCTATCCTTGTCACTGAATCTATTTCCACTCAAATTCACCTTCATTAAACTTCTTGTCTGTTTGAGGATGTTACTGAATATCTCCGCACCTCGTGACCCGATATTATTCTCTGATAAACTGACTTCAGAAATAAAGCAATTTTCAAGAAGCAAACGCAGGATTTGGCTGGCACCAGCATCTCCAATATTATTTCCTTCCAAATCTAAAGATTTGACAAATGTATTACTCATTAGAGCCTCTGTGATGGATTTTACCTCGTTCGGGCCCAAGGATCGATGACGAACACTAAGGATAGGTTTACTGAACGACTGAATAATGTGATTTGAAGGAGTTATCTTTAATGTTTTGCACGCTTTTACATAGATGTGTTCACCAGTCAAATCATGTCTACTGTTATTGTTGACTGGTATATCTTCTTCTAAGTCTGTATCCCATCCACTATCCGTTGATCCACGTCTACTGCCCTTACCAGAGCCAAGTCTGCTGCCAAGACCTGAGCTACTCCTGCTCCTTGAAACGAGTAACATCTCACTCTCCAATGAGTCCCCTTCATCTTCTCCTACAGTTCTCAACTTTGCATTATATTCTTCAACAACGTCAGCGAATTGTTCTTGTTTTATGTAAATGGCTGGAGCTGCAGCGATCTCACTTTCCATTTTCAAGAAAATGATAGATTCTTTTCATTCAAATATTCAGTCCACTTTCACCAAAGTTTCTTCATTAAGTAACCTCTGCTCGGCTTTTCTTCTTCCTGCTCTTACCACCTACCTACCGCCAATTTTTATATCAAGCTGACCGAACTCCTTATCTTCATTTTCTCTTCCATCTTGCTCCTTCTAAAGCCACAAAAGTGATTTTATTGTATCTATTTATGAAAAGTACAAGATTTTCACCAAGTTGCTCAATGCACCTATCTAATCGGTCCGTTATCAACTCTGTTATCTCCAAACTTTTGCTAAAAATTCAGGTGCAACATTACAGAAACCATATGCTTTATGCTTTCACTTCGATACCACTGTTTGAGAAGTAAACAAACGAAATGCATTTCCCATAGAGAATTCGAAAAAAGAAAGGATTTTAGAGAATTCGAAAGAAATGACTGTGGGGATTCGAAAAAAGAAAGCGTAATTTGCTTCGGGATTCAAACACGACAAACGAAGCAAAGCCCTCAATTTCAATTTCTGTTGCCTTTATAAAGGTCAGTGAAAAGCACTTTTTCGCTTGTTTTCATAATGAAGCCAAAATTGAAACTGAAAGGCCATTGTTACCAGGGACTGTTGCCTCCTACGTTCGATTGAGATATCGCGTTTGTGCTGGCATTGTGTCGGCATCGCAGCATCTTCTCTCCAATTGATTTCTTTTCTTTCGAAAATGGCATCGTTGATTAATGAATTGACTCCTTTGTGCTTTATTTGCTGCAAGCCCATTGGGCAGACAAGAAAATAATTGCGGCCGAAGGGCGCTTACTAATCTGTATGTAGCTGAGTGAATTTGAGATTTAAGCACATACCTTGCTAATTAGTCAATTGTTAAAACAATGGCAGTCACATGCTAAGACTTTATGTGATTGGTTGAAAGGAACAATGAATAGGTTATCATTGGCCAGCCTAACGATGGATAGGGTTTTTATTGGCTGACTCGAAAAAAAGAATAACCAACAATCGAGCGTCGAGCGACACAGCGACTGCGACTGACCAAGGAAAAGTTGCAGTGACGTTGGAAAGGGGCTGGAGTTTGAAATTTCATTTCAAGTTACGAACAAATACTTGGAAATTGCCGACGTGAAAGGTGGAAGCTTTTATGGGACCTAGAAAACAACAAGAAATACGAAGCTGTGCTCGACTCCTGTGGACAGCATAAGCAACCAAAGCGTCTCTCTTTCAAGTTTCAGTTCCGCAGGATCAAAGCTGAATTCCACATGGGTTCAACATAAGAAGCAAACTCTCCACCAAACGAGTTTGTTACGTCAAAGGAACTTTAACATTCTCTCTGTAGAACATGGTAAAAGCTCAACGTTTGAATTTCCAGGCACTTCAAAGTCACAAACACTTGGTAAACTTGCTTCGAGATGCATCCTAAAATCAACTTCCTCTTACTTATTCCTTCCTTTCAACACAAATCAATGGAAGCAAATTTGAATAACAATGTAATTCATTTCCATGGTTGCAAGGTCAAAGCACCAAGGGACATTCTGCGCTTCTTTCAAATGTTTCTTCCATTATTTCAAATCCTCCGCAGAAGCAATCTTGTTGAAAGTGCCTCCCCCTGCAGTAAAACAGCACTTTTGGAAGATTTGCCCCGAGTTTATTTCGTCATCTGTAATAAGTCGAACTGAAAGACTTTAGGCAAGTCTACACTTTTGGGGACGATTTTTCCTGATTCAAAATCATTTTATATCCAACAATACTATGATTCAGCTACCCGGCCGCATGTTTGTAATTTACAAGTTACTAGTCTTAAAGAGAGTTGTTGTTGTTGTTGTTGTAATAATATCTGCATTCGAGGGGCACTTCACTCATTGGAAAAAGCGTACGAGATTTTTTCAGAACAAAAGGATTTAAAGGGATTAATGGATTTTTCCTGATAACAAAAGGATTTTTGCCAAAGGTGTACGAGATTTTTGGGATTGAAATGCCCTTCGGCTTCATTAAGATCCGCGTCTATATGACATGAAGGACAATCTCATTAATTCGTTATCTCATTAATTATTAGCCTGTGTTCCAGACGGAAAAACGAAGTACACGAATTGCGACGATAATCATGTTCATATTCAAAAAGACATTCCAAGTTTGACAATTCCAGTTAAGACAATTCCAAGGTTATTAAGACAAATCTGATAGTTCGAAAGTAATTAGGATAAAGTTGTGTTTGACTAGTCCATGTTTATACCTTGTATTTTTCCAGACCACTTGAAACGAAAAGCAAGTAACTTAATTCATGCGACCACTTTTTGACCATGCGGAGGAGTATACCTCAAAGAAGGAGCATGACGAATGCGATTCACAAAAAGCGCGCGCTAAAAGTCGGAGATGAAGATCGTTGGATTCTTTCTTCAGATTTGTCAAGTTTAAATCAGTAAATTTCAAGGATGGAACTACAGTTTCAGATTCCTTTATCAAAGAATGACTTGCTTTCAAGCAATGGAGAGAGTTATGCTGTTAAGGAGGTTCATTCGCAGCGAGAATTGGCTTCAAAACTGGAAGGTAACCTCTGAAATTTTGATTAGGCCCAACAAGGGTACCCTAATCATAAATTTTCTTTCAGGTCGAAACATTGTAAGTACGAGAGCCGTAGCTGTGTTATTGACAGTTTGATAGCTTTATGCATTCTTACTAGTTGAATACAGCAACACATGTCTGATCAACACATTAGATTGTTATGTTTTTGTGATCAAGATCGAGATGTTGTTATTCATGTTTGTGAAAGTGAACAGAACTGTTCACTTTCACAAACATGAATAACAACATCTCGATGATTGAAGAGTTGCAGCTTGTGCAATTGGTGAGCTTTTACCCCACTTCCAAACCGCTAGGCTTCATTTTCTGAAAACCGATGTCCCATAGTACCCGAAACCACTCTATATTCTTAAATGAAAATTGGAAGAAATTAAACATGAAAAGGGAAAGACAAACACTAAGCAGTTGCACTTTTTAGGCCTCCTAAATGCTAAAACAACTTTGTTTTAGCATTTAGGAGGCCTAAAAAGTGCAACTGCTTAGTGTTTGTCTTTTCCTTATCATGTTTAATTTCTTCCAATTTTCATTTAAGAATATAGAGTGGTTTCGGGTACTATGGGACATCGGTTTTCAGAAAATGAAGCCTAGCGGTTTGGAAGTGGGGTAAAAGCTCACCAATTGCACAAGCTGCAACTCTTCAATCATCCGTCGCCATGTTTTTGTTAAAGTTAGGCTGCTCCACTTTTTGGTGTACTGTCTGTATCGCTGATAACGAAGGACATCCAGGGTGAACGTGATATCTGGTCGCCATTTTCTTGTGACGTTTGAAATAGAGGCCCGTATACAAACAAAAGAAAAACCTTGTTCCATAATACCCGACAGTGTTCCACAATGCCCGACTCGACCGGGGCTCAAGTTTTTGGCTCGCTTATCGACAACAAACGTTTGAGAAATACACTGTATTGATGAAACGTTTAGAGTATGCTTAGGCCTAATTGCTAATACCAAGTGTGGCCAAATTTGTCTTGAATTGAGGTGACGATTTAAGTTTTTCCCCTAAGTGTTCCATGATACCCGAAACTACTCTATATCAAATGTCTAATCCCTAAGGTATTCTTTTACCAGACTGAAAGCTTGAAGCAAGCATGGAGCAGTGTGTGGAAAGTTTGTTTTATAGGCCAGAGGTTTATGCCACACCAGTTGATTGAGGAGCTGTCCAAAAATTCATTGTGTCATGGATAGCAGAATTTGGCTACTAACCTCTGATACCCCCTCCCCTCCTCTTAACATGGACATACCAAATTTTGTGTTGATCTATCTCACTAACAGTTTTATCAGGATTGATATTAAATATTAACCTGTGCCTGTGAGCATGTAGGCCTATCTCTTAGGCCCTTTTTCTCTCTGTTTCACTTATCCAGTGTCAAAATTTTGTAATAAAATATGATTAAAGAATTCTTAGGTTCCACTCCATTATGCTTTGTGGATTGTTGATGAACCCCTTCCCCTCCATTATGACCAAAATTCAGTATCTGTGACAAAGTGGATTTATGGATCCCCTAAAGACAATAGACCTTGTTCTTTTATTGCCCTTGATACTGGCCACACCAAATATATTTGGCACAACATAAATTTTTCCAGCCTGGTGCATGGAGGATGCTTGCATAGCATTTTAGAATTTTGCGCAGCGCAGAAGATTTTCCACTTATGCAACGCAGTCTGGTGTAAATGTGCTGGCTTTTAGTCCCAAAAAAGTCCCCCTTCGTCAGTTTTTGTCATGAGGAAAAGGCCATGTAATGGTTTATCATATGTCTGGGGTTAATTCTTCGCAGTTGAAATTTCTTCATGTGTTTGCCAAAATGTGTTGTCTGCTTATGCATCAAATGACAAAGACTGCTTCATGTCTTAAATCCCCAGGCTTATATAGCTAGTTCACTATCTCAGTGCAAAGTGGTGTAATCCTCTGACTTTGCAGCCAGAACAGTCAGGGAGAGTGGGTTCGATACCTGATAGGGCCTTACCACTTGAGCATCATAACAAGGGGTCGCCAACTCGATTAGCCCTTAGCTACTTCTGCGATCCTAGCACTGATGCTGAAAACCGCAACTTCACCTTCAGTGTATGACACAAAGAGCTGTCAACATTGTCATCTTCTGTGTTGTATTTTTCAGACTGTCATACTGAGCTAAGAGAAAAGGGCCCAACTGGAATTCTTTCAGAATTTGATGCTATATTTAGTACTATTAGGTAAGCATTATAACTAGTATATAAATATATAATGGATGAGTCAATAAAAGCAGTCCTGTTTGAAAGGCCGTGGCTCCCTGTAGATCAAGACAATGATCTGGACAAGTGTATGAGTTAATGGCAGACTTGTTCACATCTTCCTTAAAATTTACCTAACTGAAATCAGCTGCTCCATTTCATTCTGAAATTATAAAGGATTTTCTCAAGAAAGCCTTTCAATTTGATTTTCTCTAGAAACCTTCCAAATGTGCCCAAAATCGCAACTAAGTGTCAGAACTGTTAGGAAGGGAAACCAAGGAAATTTTGCTCAGTGTTTTTCGCTTGTTTTTGCAGGTTTTTGGAAGAGGCTTTCTGCAGAAAATCCCCCATACCCATTGCTAGTTAAACCCGGGTAAATTACTGAGCCTAATAATCTACCAAGTTCATGAGCGTAGGGGAAAATAAAATTCAGGGGGGCTGCCCGATAGAAGATCCATAGTTTACTAAAATTTTGTCCCATTTTAGGCCGATTTTCTGCCCGATTATGGCTGATTTTTGCAAATTTTTCCAACGTTGGGAGGGCTGCAGCCCCCCCAGCCCCCCTGTCTCCTACGCCTATGACCAAGTTACCTTATTCATACTATATCTGCTTTTAGCCATTTCAGTGAAACAACACCAGAAGTCAGAGAAAAAGCATGGCTAATAACACACAAAGGTATTCTTATTTGCATATGTATCTACAGAGGAAATAGATCAGGCTATTATTTCGGTATATATACTATATTTTTATGTTTTGGAGTACACTTATCATCACCTTTTGAAGTTGGCTACGATTTAGAGGGAAATTCTAGAGCCAGGGGAAAGATGATTTATTTTACCTTGGTACTTGGGAAAGCCAAGTGATGACCCTGGCTTTGCACTGCAAAATTGTCTGTTTAGCAATTTTTTTCTTCTGAAAGTTCTTTATATGAAAAGGCAGACAACTCCTTAAAAACAGTGTATGCTACTGACACACCCTTTCATTTTCCTGACAATTGCCTGAAATGCTGTTGGAAAGACTTGTTGCTATATAAAGAAAAAGCTAATAATCCATTCTGCCAATAATTCATTCATTTTGTCTTTGTGAAGAGAAGTCATCAGTTGAGCCTTAGCTGTTCTAAAAAGAATCTACATTGAACAATATTTTGATACGTTTTGTAGAATTTTTGAATATGCACAATAATATAGAATCCCCAATGTCACTCGATTGAACCTTTCATATGAACATGTACAAATGTTGCTCTGGAAACAATGGGATTTCTTGACCATCTCTTGTGGTGGTCAAAAGCAACTGACGAAAGCAAGGCTTTATATAATATAATATAATGTAATATGATATAATATGATATTATATTATATTATATTTATAGTTATATTTATAACAACAGTAAGACTTTAAATATCTTTTACAATCTTTGATTGCAGCGTTTTCCCAACACATCAGTCAATTGGCAATGGTTATAGACCCAGAAGGAATGGATTTTCAACTTCAAATGATACACCTGAATACACTGAAGGTATCGATTTTCTTGGCTAACTCAATGATTGATTAGAATTAAAAAGCTGCATTTTAATTATGTTTAACTTTTCACATGAAATTCACTGCAAAACTGTCAATGGCCAAAAGGCTTTTTCTTACCGCTGTGCCAAACTTTGGAACAGTTTAGAGAGAGAAGCAAAATTGTCACCTTCCCTGAAATTTTCAAGGATCAAATATATGTAGAGGGTGGTGTAACTTTAATTTCTATTACTATTTCATTTCTATCACATACTTTGTTGTAAATTAAGTATCGTAGCATATTATATATATTGTAAATTAGGTATATACATGAATTTCTTTGTTCTTAGCTTAGTCTCTTTTTCTTTAATTTTGACTTTAAACAGGCCAGGTTGTAAAACATGTATATATGAAACGTATATACCCGTATAAATATTTCAAAATGAAAATGAAACATGAAAATTCTTCCTTGCTCTGTTTTCTCAATGTGTTTCATGAAATTTTGACAGCAGACACTACATCACTTGTGATAAACCCCTTTTAGGCGTGTTATGCCATTTTGAAGTCAATCTGAAGAATAACATAGCTTTTATTAAAGCCTTGTTCAGCAAAATCAATGCATAAGGTCAAAGAGACACAAGGATGTGCACTTAGATTTCTTTATAATGATCATATCAGTACGTATAATGATCTTCTACTGAAATCGCAACGATGTACGATGCATATGTCCCGACTTAGATCTCTTTCTTTGGAAATTTGAATCATCCTTCATGAAAAGTATTTTTCAAATTAGAGCCGCTAAATATTCATCGTGAAATCCCAATAACCTTACTCATTATAATCAGATTACTTATGGCACGAACAGTTTCAGGTTCTTATGAACACAGATTTGGAATTACTGACCAGAGGAGCTAAAATCGGCGGACAACCATAAAACTTTCAAAAGCTTGACAACGCAATGAGATGGCTCCACGTGCAACTGCAATGCTTGTCGTCTTATTGTAAAGATTGTAAAAAATAGATAATTCATTGATTTTTTTTATCAACTATATATCGGTATTTACTTTAATCAATGTCGAACAATTTTACAGAATAATGAATTCTTATGATTTTATCAGATGCTGTCCTACCTGCTTACCCAGTTAATGGAGGCATTTGAAGGTGAGGCCACTAAGCCAAGTATCAATACAGATGATGGACGAAAGGTAATTTGAATTCATGCCTCAAAAGAAGAAATTTTCATGAGAAGAAACTTTGGCGTTTTTTTTGCATTTTGATCGAAATTCGCAAAGATTATTGCGCGAAATGTCCTAAAAGGTTAAACTCGCGAAAGTTTATTCCCGCTAAGCGTCCTGATACGTAGAGTCAAATACATATATATGATGAAGTATGTACCGAAATTCAATATGATTTGTTTAATAACAATCCTTTTGAACTATGATACCAACAAGCACATGTGTGCAAGATTTGGAAGAGTCATTGAGGAGCTGACGAACATTTGAGGCATTACGAAGTTTGATAAGAAGCCTAATTCGCGAAAGTTTATTCCCGTGAAATTTCCCATTTGGCCGATTTGCGAAAGTCAGTATTTTAACAATTCACGCTTTCCTTTGCCTATGAATTTATGCATGAGTTCATAATTCCAGTGACTGCAATTGTTGGGCAGTGGTCACATTTAATCATGCAGGATTTGTTACGAGCCCATGGAATTTTGAAAAGCAAGGCCCACAATTTGATTCGTGAATATATGTGGCTGATTCGTAGCAAGCTATTGCACAGAAATCTCCAAGCGTGGTTTTTTTATCGGATATTTTCGCGAAAACCCATCATATTAGAGATTAGAAATATTATCTATCTACCAATGTGATAAGCGTATTCTTTATACTTTACAAAAGAAACCTTTCAAAAATTCTCTGCGAATATATTTTGAATCAAAAAATGTATCGACATCTTTTCCTTCCCCAATTGAACTTTGATAGCAAAACTCTGTCTCAAAGAAGATATCGCATTAAATCTATGATAACGCAAAATTACCAACGCAAAACTCTTCAAGAGT
Organism: Aurelia sp. 3 sensu Dawson et al. (2005); assembly: GCA_964020215.1. Taxonomy (NCBI): domain Eukaryota; kingdom Metazoa; phylum Cnidaria; class Scyphozoa; order Semaeostomeae; family Ulmaridae; genus Aurelia; species Aurelia sp. 3 sensu Dawson et al. (2005). The sequence continues at coordinate 27,137,368 of OZ026572.1, read as the reverse complement.
TTTTTCGCGATCACCTTCGACATTTTTCCCTTGCTCGACTGGGATTTGATAACCGAAGTCTGTGGTCCCAAAGTAGACAAAATAGACTCAAAGTGGGATCCTCAACAACGCAAAATTGCCAACACAAAATTCTTCAAGTGCATTTTTCGTGATCATTTTTGAAATCCTTTCCTTGCCCAACTCAAATTTGTTAACATTAGTTTGTCTCAAAGAAGACATCGCGTGAGATCTGCGATGTCCTTTCCTATTTTGTCCTACATTTGTTCGTCCGGGATCTTTGCCTTTTAATGTACTATCGTTTACGTTGCAGGGAAGAGGTAAGGCAGGAAAGAAAAAACCACCAAGTGATGGTTGGACATGGGACAACGAGAGAGAAGATGCATTGCGAATTATTAGCCAATTACTTGAACTGGATGTGCATAGGTTGTGGGACCCACCTGTTGTAGAAGAGGAATTTGTCAAGTGAGTACCAACAATTCTGGCGCTTTGTTTGCTTTGTGCAAATGTTTCATAGTGATGTTTGGGGTAATTGTTAGACAGATTGCTCATTATGTTGGGAAAATCTGTTCAACATGTTGTTGTGCCAGATGCCCTTGTATCCGCTTCTATACGGAAGTATCTGTTTGCTCAGTTTTGTATGTAATAACTTACAAAATCTTGAAAAATGTGTCAATGGTCCGTATTCTTCGAAGCCTCCTTTCAAGTGACATAGCACAAAGGGATTCCTGCTTGAAATCATTGATTTGAGCTTTTTTATCGACATTGAATTGAGAACATCATGAAAGTTTTCTTTTTGTGTTTTCTTATCAGTTTTGTGGGTTTTATCTCAGTTACAGATTTTGCTATGAAATGATGTATGATTTCTTGAAATCTGCGTGAAATGTATCAGGAATGCAGTTTTGCGAACCGAGGCAATAGTTTACTCTCCTGTGTAAGAACATGAATTGTGACACTGTGACTACCTAGATCCTGAAATAAACTACGCATTTTTATGTAAAAATTTAAAATCCTTTTTAAGGAGGGAAGGAAAAAGTCTTCCAGATGGTCTACAGGAAAGTTCCGCCTTTAAGAACTCGTTACACAAAGACAGCCTGATTGGTTTCTCATGTCAAGATATACTTCTTCAAAACAGGGTGTGTATACCATGGTATAAGAAACACTTTCATACTCCAAACAGCAGTAAAAATTATTAAGAAAACGATTTTGAAATATGCACTGTTGTGCGATGATCTAATGGTCTGAGCTAGTACTGAAGGTTTCTTGAAATTATAACAATTTTGGTTTGAAACTTTCATTCTTGTTTCTAGGGTGTTGAGACCTATCGGAGACATACTCAAATATACGCCTTATAATATTGCAATGTGCCATTCTATAAGAAACCGCACGTGAATCAGCCAGGATAGTTTCTTGTAAAGAGGTATATATTTTATTCAGCGAAATCAGGCCTGAGTTTCTAAGAATGGAGTTTCTTAAAGGCGGGTCTTTACTGTATGACGTTCAGGCAATGTGATAAATTTCTTGAGGGCCACTTCTGTTGTATTCGATGTTTTTCGCCATTTCATTTCAGTTCTCTTGTTTTCTAGCTTGTTCTCATCTGCTTGTTACAAATTCTTGGAAAACAATGCAGTCGTCAAGTTGAAAGACACAAAAGACTTAATATTTCATGTTTTGGGAATTCTTATCAAGAAGTACGACCATGGCCTAAGTATGTTTCAATGATTATTTATCAATCGATCGATCAATCAATCAATCAATTTGATCAATATAGTATTTGATCTGTACAGTATCTATTCAAAATACGATAAACACCTGCATATAAAAACCTACATTTTTTGGAAAGCAGCTTGGGTTGGTTCTTGCATAATGAATTCATTGGATTGGCACTTATAAATGGGGGGGGGGATCTAATTTAACAATTTCATCCTTTAGGTTCTTATACACGGGTTCTTGATGTATTTTGAAATCAGCTATAGAGCTCATTAAGGTTTTCTTTCAGCTGATTGACGCGTCGAAGCAGATATATAAATTCTTTCTGTAAGAAAAAAGTTTTGCCATGTAGTTTCAGACTCATTTCATTATCTCTGGCCTCGTTGTGTTGAGCATCTAATAAATGATAGTCATAAACTATAGAAGTTCTAAGCACCAATACAATCGTCGAACGTTTTTTATGTTGGTGTATTTGTAAACCTCTCCTTTTTTATATCCTCATTTATTACCTGACTGAAATTTAAAACAGAATCCCGTCACTCCTGTTGATAAATCGCATATTTCTCGTGGGTTTCCTGTAGCCTTGTATAATACGATACAAGGATGCGTTGTTGCCGTCACAACAACTGCATTACGCCTGTGAAATTTACATAAACTCAAACGACATGACAGAAACAAAATGTGTTTGACTATATGATACAAGTCAAAATTAGAAGAAATCAGGTAATAAAACTCATACTGAGCGGTTTCGTTGTTCTACAGGAAAATATAAACCCCATGGTACAGAGCTCGCAAGCTCACTTTGTACTGTTAATACCTCAGGCTTGATATCTTCCTGTAAAACAAAAAACCAGTTAGTATGCGCATATGAATAACTACAGTGGCAAAATTACAAATATGATATAGCATGAAGCATTGCAATTCATATCAACATTGCAGCTATTCTCATAGAATTATATATAATTAAGAGAAATCTAAAAACCCAAGTCTCCTTTTTACTGCCAATTCTTTTTTTCAAAGGTGCCAGTTTGAAGATTATTCAGCTTCTGCAACATTTCGACCATCTTGTTTCTCCTTTGGCACAAGCAGTTGAAACTTTCGTCGTCGAATTCGGGGCCAAAAGAATTGTTGCTGATATTATCAGGTTTCGTGTAATAGGAGCATCCTAGCTTTTATCTATTTCACACGTTTAAATTTCGTACTGAAAGATAGTTGGAGAAAAATTGATTAATGATTTGAGCCGTGTGATACCGTAAAAGCTCTATTAAGCCCCCCCCCCCGGGGGGGCTTCTTTAATTTTCAGACCTTCCAGAGGGGGGTGCTTAATAGAGAGGAGGGCCTATTAGAGAAGGGAGGACTTATTCACAAAATAAAGTGACAAGGATATGTTTGGTAGCTTTTCAGTTCTTTTACCCCATGGTTTGCGGAATCAACATTCAATTTTACGGCTCAAATGCATAAATTCGACATAGTTTTTATCCCAATCCATACCAAAATGAACATGCTAGGTTGGATTGCTAAATAAATGAAAAATATTTGATAAATTCTAGAATTTTGTATAAGTGGGGGGGGGGGGTGCTTAATAGAGATGGGGACTTGTTTCAGTTTTTGACTCAAAGGGGAGGGGCTTATTAGAGAGGGGTCTTTATAGAGAGGGGGGCTTAATAGGGCTTTTACGCTACTTGCAGCAGGACGAAATATTTGTGGTAGCATAGAAACGGCATAGTAACTTACAGCACAAGAATAGATTGAATGATCTTGCTCTTGTCTGCTGATAAAACCTTGTCAGTGCTGACTTATCGAGACATGTTCCATTCAGAAATAGCTACATCTTTTTACTGCTGATACAGTAAAAACCCGCGTATAAGAACCTAGTGATTAAGAACCTACAGGCTGAAAATTCTGAAATTAGACTCCCAATATATAAGAACCCATTCAGCCTGAAATTTGAAACAGGTTCTTATTCGTGGAAATCATCAAACTAAATCAAACTCTAGTTGCTTTGTCATTGAGCCTATACGTACTGATTCTGCCACAGGTGCAAATTGCAAAGAGCTCTAAAGATGCTTCAAAAGCTTTTCACTGTATTCTGTAAAATTTCTGATTCTTCCACGAACTGATGTTTTGAATAAGGCCTCGTGGACTCAGGTGTCTCTCAACTGACAGTAAATAATGGGCTTGAAGTTTCAATCTGAACAAAAGAAATACCTCGAAGCCCTGAATGAAATAAGAACCTATTTAAGAACCTGAACAGCCTTATTTCCTACTAAATACTCAATACATAAGAGCCTAATCAGCCTGACTTGCAAAATTTTAAGTTCTTATACGCGGGTTTTTACTGTATTGATACATTTCTTTGCATTTTATTATTATAAACTCTTGCTAGTAGGGTCGGAAATGCCTTGCTTGTTGTAGATAACAGCAAAGAGAAACAAGACAATTTGATCGAAAATTTTCGATTTGTCTTATACCTTCATCTGTTGCTGATGATAATTCTTTATATATAAAGATACAAAGTTTAGACAATAGGACTGTGGGACTGTCGAACTGTCTAAACCTTAATATTTATTTACAGTTGCGCCCAAAATTATTCATATCCATACCTAATTTTTAGTACTTTGAATCTGTTTATTTGAAGAGTAGTTCTCCATTGTATTCCTTGATGAATCCCATCCAGTGCCTTGTTCAGCATTTTTTTTACATTCTCATGCAAACTCAATAAATTGGTCCACAAATAAACGATTCGAATGCTTCGAATTTGGCATGGGTTTGGATAATTTTGGGCCTAATTCCATAGAATTATCCGTATAAGAACTTTTACTTCAAATGGATGCTGAGAATCAACTATTCAGATTAAATCAAATTTCGCTATCACTTCAATAAAAACAATTTTGAAGAATTTTTTATCTCGAAGCATGTGCCGATTTTGCTTCGAACGTAAAGGCTTCTGTATTCTGTTGCTCCTTTCTTATTCTAACTGAGCCTCAACAAAGCAACAATGTTCCTTTTTCAGGGAAATTGGCCGCATGGATTCAGCTGACCTGTCACGTGATACCAGTGGGACAAGATCTTTCTCGCAATTCGTTGTGGAACTGGCTGATAAACAACCATCATTAGTGTTACCAAACATTAGTCTTCTGCTGTGCCATTTGGATGGAGATGTGAGTTCTTTGCAGCTTTGCGTCTCTTTCTTCCTATTTTACCCAAAAATACAATTCGCGAGTATTGTCGCATCATTATCATTGGGAGAAGGGACAACTCAAGGACAACTCTAGGTTGCACTAAAGGGATTATGACTAGTCGGAACACAAACTCAAACGATAACTCTAACCATACGCCTTCCCTCACACCTTGAATTCCATCGTACCCACATTTTCTACTTCAAAAAACGGCATAATTTCAACATATATACATGTCATTTTGAAGCATTCCGAAAGTATATAGTTTTCATATACGTAAATATGCTGGTTATGGAATGTTTCAAGAGAATGAAAAAGTGACACAAAATTGCCATAAAAGCACAGTTTTGTTGATCTTGCTAGGCCATGCAAGATTAATTATCTATTTGATTGTCATCAGCGCCCATACCATATTTTGTTGCCGGCTCTTTTTATATTTCAAATTTCAGCATAAAACTTTCACCTGCCTCAGAATAGTCGAAATTTGAAAAATTTATGTTTATGGTTGTTTAATTTAAGACCAGCTACTGTATAATTTAGCCATGCCTTTGTTATTTTTGTAAGATACAAAGATATATTAGGTATCTCCGACCTCTCAGCGAGGTAAAGAACGTTTGTTCATATCTGGTAATATGCCCAGGGGGGGTACTCCCTAACTTTCAATACGGGGGGGTCCATGCCACTATTTCTTTGCTGACCCCTAAATATTATACTTAATTTTTTGGGGACCCCAAATATTGAGTCTAGATATTGGAGACCCGCATGAAATTCCATGATTGTTCCTTCTTTCAGATTTTTGGACCCCAAATATTGAATTTTTGTCCATGTTGTAATTCACAGGCCCCAAATATTGATTTAACGTAAAATTTTAGACCCCAAATATTGGCATGGACCCCCCCGTATTGAAAGTTATAGAGTACCCCCCCTGGGGTAATATGTCAACAGCAAAGTACATATTTTTGTCACATTTGGCGTTGAAGATCTTCCTGTTCTATTTTGCAAACGTTATTTTATCTGCACTGATACCATCGAGCTCGCCAGGTAACAGCCAAAAGACGCTTTTTCTCGGCAAAATCATCTGATCGATTTTGCTTTCTCCTTCAAGTCTTATTCAATGAGGAATGGAGTCCTCGGTGTTATTGGGGAGATTGTTGTCAAAGTCCTTAGCAAAGAAGACCTCGACCCAAATCTGAAGAATACGAGAGACAAATTCCTTGATAAGCTGGAAGTAAGTGAAGTGAAGAATTAGGAGAAGTATCATGATAGCTTGTTGCACACGATATTAGAAACGCGTTAGCTATTTTACAAAAAGGGACTGGATCAAGCGATGATTTTATACCTGCTGTTCTAAAAAAGTAGCAAAGATTTGGTTGGCTCCAGCGATGTGAATTTTGCTTTTATCAATGATTGATCACTTTCAAAATGTCCCTCCATAGTTAACCCTTTCACGCCCTAAAATTAAGCTTAAGTGGAAAATTGAATGTAGATTGTCGTTTTCCAGGGGGTTTCATAATCACTGATTCAGTAAGCAATAGATAAATGCAATGTCCATACTTTTCCAAATCAATCCAAACTCTAAAAGCTTTACCCCCTGAAAAATTCGCAGTTCTCAATGAATACTATTGGGCTATATGGCCCTTCCGGGGGTGAAAGGGTTTTAATTTGAACATCTGTACCTTGTTTGTTGGTACTGATGCTTTGATACCAGACATTTTAGCCTTGAAAGCTATACTTAGCATCCACCTGCAAACCAGAGCTTTGTCTCTTTGTTTTAAGCAACTTCTTGTAGCACATGAAATAAGTCAATGATAGCCCTGATGAAATTTGAACGATGTTGATGTTATCATATTCTTTGTGCAAGGAGTAACCCCCCCCCCAGTCACTCATTGGTAGTTTCCTAATTTTCTGTATGTTCAGTTTTTATTGTCGATGTGTTTTAAATATTTGCTTAGGCTCTTAATTCTAATTAACTATGAGGAACAGTTTGAGAGTGATTAGCCATTGAGTAAAGCTAAATTCATATCGTTGGACCCAACCAAATCTGCATACTTTCTTGGGACACCCAGTAAATTTTAGATGCAAAGCTTGATCGAGTGATGTTGGAACTTCTGTAATTATTGTGCACATTCAAAGATATTACAGTTTGATGAAATATCGTTTCATTCAGATTCCTTTTAGAATAGCTGACAGATCTATAAACCTAATCGGCTTTTCAATTTCAAGTCGTGTGACCGTACTCTTTTGAAGTGTCCGTGTCATTCTACTTTCTGGATTCATGGCACAGTTCTGCATGCCACGAAATATGTTAGAGAAATCAGAAGATGTTTTATCAAGAGATTGATCACATGACTTGAAATGAGTGTACACAAACCTTAGCTGATTTTGTCTATTGGGATAATGCATTGCCAACACTCATTTCAAATGATTCTTTAGTGAGTCATCTCTTCCACACAGAATCAGTACTTTTTTATCCAATCCAAATGATGTGAAGGTGCCATTAAAATCTCGAATTTGAGGCAAAAAAATTTCAATGAGTTTTCTGTCGCATTCTGTTTATTTCTAACGCGATTTGATTGTAGCGTGAACAACTTTATTTCAGCAGCCAGTACTTTTATTGTTATTCAGTCGATTTGGTTTAAACGGCTGGTAATATGTCAATTCGAAGATTTATTTCCTTTAGAAGCAACGAGTTAATTTACTATTTATTGTTTGATTTTTTTCTTGACTATATTTCATAGATATGCTGTTGAATGAATGTTCATAGTTCTAGTTCAGTACGGTCATGAATATGAATTCAATGTCGACTTGGAAGTATTGGCTAAAATTATCAATTTCAGTCGTTAGATACCTAAACAGTAGACGATTACGCTAAAAATGGTGGTGAGGAACTTTTTACCAAGATGCTCTGCGCTCGAATTGCGAATCCTTGACGATTCTATAGGAATTCGATTAAAGAACGCAGTACATCTTGGTAAAAAGTTCCTTGCCGCCATCTTTAGCGTAATCGTTTATTGCTTGTGAACCTTGCATGATGTATGGTAGAAGGACTAATAATCTGAAGTCAGTCGGGTAAATAAAGGTGAAGGTGAAGGTGAAGTTGCGTTTTTCTGCGCCAAAAGCTTGGCTGCAATGCCAGAGGATTACACCACGGCGCCACGACACCTTCAATAGATTTGACCTCACGAGCTTGTTGTGCATAAACTTATTTGCATTATCCCTATCTTCAGGATCATTTGCACGATGTTCATGCATTTGTTCGAAGCAAAGTTCTGCAGATCTGGCATACCATATGCAAGGAGAGGGTAAGAAAAACAGCTAATTATGGCATTTCGTGGTATCTTTAGAAACAATTTTCTCCTTTTAACATTTTTCTTCATGCAACAGTTTCTAACGATAAGGTACAATCAAGTTTACGCGAAAGAGATATACCAAAATAAGATGAGATAAAACAAACTGGAATTTGATTGCCCACAATCTCTAGAAGATACAAAAGGTACAGAAAAGATAGATAGATATAGGTGTCCAACCAACAACCAAAAAATACTGATTTTTAAGTAAATCTGTCGTGAAAAAATATGAGAGACAAGTCATAATCAGAGACAAGTCTACCTTTTCCTAACTCGCAGCCATAAATAGATGATTACGCTAAGGATGGCAGCAAGGAACTTTTTACCAAGATGCATTGCACTATTTAATCAAATTCCCACAGAACCGCATAAGGGCCTATTTTTTAATTCAAAAATCTGTCGGATGGACATTTCATACTTTGAAGCTACCGACTGCCTAAACCTTAATGCGCATGGCTGCCTGAGCTGTAATCCTGGTTAAGACATCTGGTGGTCTACAAAATAGACCTTATGGACCTGCATTCTACCTTCCCTGTCCTGTGAAAATCCAGGTTTTGTTCGTTTTCGGACGGACTAGATAGAAAGCGAATTTTTAGTGCTTGTTCTTCAGTTGCATGTCTTTGCTGCTAAACAGTATTTTCTTGTGAAGTTTTGGTATCTATGAATAGCTCAACTCTTCAGGATTGCATTTCAATCCATCTCTTAGCTTAAAATGATTATTTACATAGCATGAGCATACATTAAGTGCATGCAGTCCGTCTGTCGGACGGACACTGTCGGACGGACACAATTTTCCTATCCTTTTGGCAGCGCCTACTTCATACTAGAGACTCATATTCCTATATAGGGCTAATTCAAGTAAAATTCAGCATAATTCCATATAAGAATTGGTTCTCAGCTGAAAATTTCCTTGCCATTCAGCACTGTCAAAACAAGTTAAAAAATGGCATGTTTTTGATCAAAAATGCGTTTTTACGCAGCAGAAGTTACACTTTACGACTTTTTCGTGAAAATAATGATAAATTGAGTTACTTTCTGCCGCCTGCAAATACTGAAAACAGTTGAATTACCTTGCAACTTACAGAAAATCTGTTATTAGCAAAAATACGATTTTCTCTGAGTGTGACCAATTTCAAAATAGGCCCATAATTAGAACGCAGTAAGCCTGTGAACTGCTGACACCCTTTGGTGAAGAAGAAAAATAACGGGAAGGAGAAGAAAGATTTTATATTCCCTCTATCCTCTCCCATTTTCTTTCCCCTCCTCCCACTGCTCCTTTTTTCAATTTTTTCGGCCGTTGACAGGCTAGTACGCATTGCATCTTGGTAAGAGGTTCCTCGTCGCGATCTTTAGCGTAATCGTCATGCAACGAGTATTCATCTGACTTGATTATGGAAAAAGGGCTTTGTTGATTGATATGGATGGAATGATCTTAAAAGTAGCCATGATACACCACCTCAGGATCTCTAAACTGCATTAAAGTGATATTTCATTTCATTTGACATAACTTGATTATTAGTCTGGCTTTTGGTGATATTTATATGCATAGAAAAATCATGAAAATCGCCAAGATAGGCTGTTTTATCACGAGGGAAAATGTAATTAGTATATGAATGGAATGATCTTGAGAGTTGAGTAAATTCTTAAATTGCATTACGCTTAACGTGAAACATAGCTCATATCTGATATTCCCAGGTGATCACGGCGTTTTCTTACTTTGCGCATAATTCTTGATGAAGTTTTATATTATGTTAAGTTATTTTGTCCCATCACCTGATTAAGTCCCATAGTTAACACGCTATCATGGCGAGGAAATTAATTAGAGTTTGACAGTGGGAATGGTGTTAAGGTAGAACTGGAAAATGCTATGCCATAAAATGAAGAAGGAAGGTGCTATTGAGAGCATGTTCTCGTGCCGTGGAAGGGTCAAAGTTACTACGAAGGAGTTAGCGTAAGAGACGGAGGACGAACGAAAAGAGACTCGATATTCCTTCCACGAAATCCCGATATCTCCTCCGCAGAAACATATAAATTTTCCTCCGCAGCAGCATATACACTGAAACATAACTGGATCATTTGATTTGATTGTCTAACTACCCATGCTGACACCTATTGTTATCGACAGCGATCTCAGCAGATCCCTTGTTTTGTAAAGACTTTTTCCCGTTTTAGGCAATTCCTCTGAGTCGTTTAGCGCATCTAATGGATCTTGTGATTGGGAGATTGCAAGACAAATCGAGTCAAGTCAGAAAATATGCAGTTCAACTCATCAAAGCATTTCTTTGTGGCAATCCATTCGCTGCAAAGGTAAGTAAAAGCGGCTGGGCCACGTGACCGTAAAAAAATCTTTTACCTTCATAATCGATATTGTTGCTCATTCGTGGGTGAATCCACAACAAAGCTACTCCCAAAAATCCACCAATATCTGTACAATCGTACAAGATATGAGTGCTTCGATATCTTCTCTACGAAGCTCAAGAGTCCATCTTCAAAATAACAGCTTCATATTGAGAAAAATAATGGAAAATCTCTGTGATATGGCCTATCAAAAATACGGCAAAGTCGTCATTTCGAAAGAAGTTTGTTTACATTACGTCACCCGGCCCCTTTAACGATTTATAGCACCTTATCCATCTTAATCGCAAAAGGTGGCTCTGCACTTAAGATGGCTCACTACCGAAAAATTTCAAAATAACGAAACAGTGAAGGGTGGTTGTATACCAAGTAAAAATAGGTTCAAAACACAAGAAAACACAAAGTTAAGCTGGCTTGCTTCTGTTATCAATTTCAAACTGCTTCACACTGGGTGTCCTATCGCTCATGATGCAGCTCTTGACTTTGCTATTTCCATCAATAAACTTTACATTAAGCCCGAAGATTCATGACCGAATACACCCTTTTGAAATTTCACATTGCAAAATATAGAAATAATCTTTGAAATAGCAAATGCCGAACAAATCCTAGTTTAAGAAAGCATCTCAGTGATTCAGTTGAAACGTTAACTGGCCATGGAGTTTCGATTTTTTTAAAATTGATAGCAAAGCTTATTCCCTTCGCCCGCCAGCAAATAAATCTGTTTTTCAAATGAATTCGGCTTATTAAATGTGCGATTATTTCAATTCATCTTCGTTCATTAACAGCTTTCACTTGAAGAATTAAAGAAAAGTCTGGAAAAGGAAAAGGATAAGCTTCAGTCACTTTGTCCTGACATGGCTGAAAGCCAAGGTATGACAATATACACACTCGTTCACACTTCCAACGAATTATACCCACAGTTTCTTCACCCTATTCTGGATCAACTAATTTTCAGCCCTCCTCCCTTCTCCCACGTTAGTCAATCAGTTATTTATTTTTATTGTAGAAGAATTTCCTATGGTAAATTTTTCCCTGCAAATTGGAGGACAAAAGAAAACGTGTGCAAAGAGGAGATTTCACTACTTTTTAACAGACATTTGAGCTTGAAAGTCCCGTTACGGTTGTTTCGATTTTGTAGTTGACCAGAAAATTGAAAGATGTTGATAAGGGCGACAGTGTCATCCAACTACTTAGATATTTACTCTGTTAGTTACGATTTTTTGCTGGGATATAGAAATATTCTTCTCTGGTTTTTCGGAGAGACCAACGATTTTGCTGTCACTTTTTTTGATTTAGTTTTTTTCGTAGCTTTTTTGTTTACCTTGATAGGTACTTCAAATTGAGAGTGTAAAAGGCAGTGGGCTCTGTAAACTGAAACTTTTTTCCCTAGAGCCAGTCGACAAATGGGCCACGATTGCTCCAAATCTTTTTGAAGCCTTGACAGAAATGCAAAATTCAAGCGAGGATATCGACACCGGTATGGACATAGCAGATGAAACTAGCATTGATCAAGTGATAGAGACTATTTTGAAGACATTTTACCAAAAAATTGAAGATGGAAACTTGAAAGATGCAGTAGCTGTGTTTCAAATGGCTGAGACCAAATGGCCAGAACATTTTTCCCCTCCAGGAGCCGCTGAAGACGAGGGTACCAATGCGGAGCAAGCAGAGACTGCGTGAGTTTTATTTGTCTTTAGATTTTTAGAAACTTTAGGCTTTTCAATATCGAATGTAAAGAGAATTGTGAGTTGAGTTTCGCCAAAGGTCACCTGACATCATATTGCATTCAACTTGTGGATGATAGGAGAAGTTTTTATTTAAGGCTAAATTCTCTTTGGATGCCTGCATGATTCTTTCAAGCTTGATTTTCTTTGACCAGTTTTCTGACGCATGTCATCAGCAACCACATTTTTGAGTCCAATTTTTTTTAATCATGCCGAAGAGCCAACTCGATTATTTACCTTAGAAAAGAGGAAGATTTTGAGAAAGAACCGACAGTCAAATACGCAAATTATGGATTTTTCCTTGTTATGTCTTGTAATTAAATATTCTTTTTCTGTTGGAACTATTATTACTGTTTTTCCTCACTTTGCAGTGACAACGGATCGGAACCTGCAAACATTGTCAACAAAACCATTCTTATCAGGAAAATGAACATGTTTGAAGCAATTTACAAAAGTAAGCTTATATGAAAACTCTGCTTAGTTACGTGTAACGGGTGAGCCGGAAAAATGTTCCCACCTTTCAGGTTTCAAAAAGAATTTGAATCCTTCAGATCCGTAAAGTAGTCTTGATGCTGTGAATTTCTGCGAAAGCCGGAACAAATCACCACTGCATTCAGCTTCATGAGCGGTCTGACTAGCTGAAGTAAGACATTTTCTTTTTATATCTCTTACCGCAGAAAGTTTTAGATATCAATTTACTAAACTGAAAGCTTTTATTTTCAACGAGGGCTCATCTCAAATGGGGTAGACCATTTGAACTTCTTTATAGTGTTTTGAAACAATTCGTGGCATTAGCCAAAAGGTTGCAACTTAGCTTTGAGACAAATGCCTTCTTGTAATTAAGAAGGGACTAGGTGATTTACCCCAGGAAGAAAGTATCGTTGTTGAAATCTGCGAACGATTTAAAGGCAAAAGTTTTCAATCTTATCTTTTATTTGAACCCTTTCGATGATATGTCCGGCTACAGTAGATTTTCAATTCCGTTTGATGGGGCTGGTATCTGCTTAATTCTGTCTTTATTAACTGATATCTCTGTGCTGTTTTTTTAGAATTTGACGAGGTAAATCAAATGGAACGTGAAGCAACTGAGAGCAACCAAGGGAATGAATCGCAGTCGAGTGGAGATGGAGAATCAGAAGAATTGAAAAAACAGAGGATGGTTGTCAAATATCTTCAGGTAATCTAATTTCAAACAGGCAGATTTTGCTTTGATGATTCTCATTGAACTGTGATCTATACAGTGTAGATTGCAAACAGATTATAATTGTATGTTTGGTCCACCTTCTAAATAGACTATTTTTGTCAGGCGTGATACTATATAATTCATTTACACATGGTGACACTGTTGTCCAATGTTTTCAATTGGAAGCTAACTCTGAACTTTTATTTCAGCATTTGTGTTTGTAAATGGAATTGAGCAACGGAACCGTTTGGTTAACGTTTTTGTTGCCCTGTTATGAGAAATTATATGCTGCAAGCAATAAAGGGGCTGGTCTCTTCAAGCCTTGATTTTGCCTAATCCTGCCTTCCTACAAGATCCATTCTTTTTGTTAATTCTAGGATTCTGTCAAATTTGCCACACAGATGCAAGAAGCAGTCAAACTTCTTTGCCAGTTGTTGGGTTCAAAAGCAAATACTGATATTTTGGAAACAATCGAGTTTTTTATCTCTGCCAATGAGTTTGGCCTCGCTGATGCGCAGCTTGGGATTCGAAAGATGCTCGCTCTTGTTTGGTCACGTGATAATGCTGTGAAGGAGGCTGTTGTGAATGCGTACAAGAAACTGTACATAGAACCAAGAACCGATAATCAGAGGTAAGTTTGTTAGATTTTTTGGGCCTTTTTACTAACGTAGCCTGGAATATTTGCATTGGCGAGCTGGCTGTAAATGTTAACTTCATTCAGGCCTTGCAAGGACAGTCGGTGAAGCTAGATCAAGCGTCTCCATGCGAACATGGAAAATTCGAGGAGCTCGATAAAGTGAGCACCAATGTTGGTAAACCTCTTTAATACAGTGGGTGTGTATAAGTTCCACTGCAAAGGTTCTCATTGCATTTGGCCTAGTCCTATCGTTTATTGCTGTCCTTTTTGCCGTGTCATCTATCGTCAATGATTCATTAGTGAGTCAAACAGTTTTCCTCCGCATTCATGCACACTGGCAGTCAAGCAAAGTTACTTATGTTGTCGGATACATACTGGGTGTCCTACAAAAAACTTTCCCTATTTGAGCTCTTATTTTAGTAAAAGTGTGTTTTATTTGATAAAGATTTTGAAAGAAATCTGTTATACAATACTCAACTTAGATTTGAGTATTTGTTTCATTTCTGTATCCGCGCGCATTGATTTTAATGAAAACAGAATACCTGAAATGCTCAAGAAAGAGCTAAAACGGTTCATCAATAAAACGTTAAATCTTCACCTCGAAATTCACGGAAATTCTGTGTTTTAACTAATTTTAACGGTATGGAGCTTGAACTCCATAAAGGGATCCAAGAAAAGTCATATTTGTCTGTTTTGTCCGTAGAAAGCACGATTGTGCTTGATATTCGAAGAAAAAGTATAGTACACAAGACAAGGTCCTGTGGTCCGCACTTTAGCGCACTGCCGACTTTGAATACAACTTTAAGAAATTGACAAGCGGTTGTATGCAGTGGCGTAACGGACTAAAGTTACCTTTAGTTCAAAAACTAAGGGCCCCCGACCTCTAAGGGGCCCCAAGCAAGTACAATTCCTTTGTTATTTCATTGTAAAACTGGTGCTTTAGCTTTGATAAAATGACCAAGGGACCCCATACCTGCATGATTTGTCACTCTAAATGAAAAGCGTGTTGATGGGATGAGGCATTTCTCCCTTTTGTCAAAAAATATTTATATTCCTCTGGTTCTTTCAAAACAAGGGGAAAGTTGTCGGGTATAGATAGGTACGATAGAGTGTGAATTTTAGTGGAAAAAGCTGGAACGTGACAAGGCTCCTAATATTGGAGCATGCAAATATGGGATTGCGAAAAGCATTTTTAGCCAAAGTAAAGGTTGCTTACGCAATAATTTCTGAAGGAGGTGATTCATATAAAACTTTAGCAAACTTGTCAAATATTCCAATTTGACACGGTAAGCGTTGGAGCGAGATAGGCCCTCTGAGCAAAAGTAAGTGATGTTGTCTTAAACAGTTTAGATGTAATCAGGAGACGTTTTCTAAGCCAAAGTAGCAGACATTTTGTCAAAATTTTCCTGGGGGCTTCGCCCCCAGACCCCCTACTGCGATGCCCACGTTGATTCGTTCTTACCATGCTGCTGGCTTGGGCAACACACTAGGTTGCAACCATTGGCATCAAATTTTTAACTGGATTTCCTTTTCCATGTCTATCATATCACTTTACATATGCTCTTAGCTGGGGGCCCGAGCTGAAAAATCCCTAAGGGCCCCGACTGCCTCCGTTACGCCACTGGTTGTATGCCTTCACATCTGTGATGTAAATCATGGGAGGAATGGAACATATCTCCATCGCTAGATTTCCCACCTTTTCCTGGACTTCGCCAGCATACGATTTTGGAAAAATCCATATTTTTGAGGCCTTTTGATGCGCAAAAATTCGCGTAAAATAATATGGACTCAAGTGAGCCTGTAAGCAAGGGAAAGCCGTTTACATCTCTCAAAACGAGGCAATGGTTGTTGTTGTGGAACTGTTCACACGGGGAAAGTTTTTTTTGGGACACCCGGTAGTTTGTGGATCATTGATTAATAGGATTCCTTTGTTCCCATCCTAGGAACTTTGCTTTGTCTGTGGTTCAAAATATTACTGCCTTGACTTATGGAGCGACACTTGGAGAACTTACATCACTTGAAGAATTAGTAAGTTAGCAAATCATCAATTTTTGCAGCTCATTTCTAAGTTTTTACTCGATAATTTTCAGGCAAAAATGCCCATTCCTTGAGAGGAATATGAAAGATCTGAAGTAAATGTTCATATTTAAACCTACCGTTCTTTCAAAAAATGATGAACAAAAAATCAACAAGGTTTGTTCTAGACTGATGCCTTTTCGTCCCTTGTTTCCCTGCGTTCCTTGGTCAAGAGGGAAACAAGGGAAACATACATAGCATTCGTCGTGACCAAGTGACATCAGCAAATCAAAGAACGCAGGGAAACAAGGGATGAAAAGGCATAAGTCTAGGTTTGTTCACACCCACTTCAAGTAAGGCGATCAGTATCTTGACAAAGCATTATTAAATTCTTTGATATATTTCTTCGTTCCATGGAAACTTATGGTATGAAGGCAAAAATTACTCTAGTACTGAAATTTCCCAAGATTAAGCCCACATGACTTGGAAAATGGTAAAAAGAACTTTGGCCGATTTTATCTTCTAATGATTCATTGTAATGTGTATAGTTCATAGTTTTTTATTTCAGCACACGCTGAAACTATTTTCTGGGTAACTCATATTATCTGCTCTTAATTTTATGCCTGTACTAGTTTTTATTTTCTTGTATTCTATTTTACTCTCATAGCTTAAAGAGTTATACCAGATGAATCTGATACCAGAAAATGTTCTGCAGTTGTTGTGGCAGAGATTTTCATTGAAGGTAAGTGATTAGTTTCTATCTGTTGACTGTGGCATTTTCATTTTGAAATGAAACCATCAAATGGAAACTCTTATTTATCTTTTGACACGGTATCTTGCTTGTGTGAAGATATTATCTTGTTTTTATTGTGCGTCTTGACCTATCATCTGACAGGGACGTGCTATTTCATTTTGCCCGAAAGAATGGTACCCATAATTCGATAAATTTTAAACAATCTTAGGACTATAGTTCTGCAAATCTAATGAAAATCAGGGCCATCTTTGTAATTCCTATACATTTGCAAATTTTCTTAAGAACAGGACCCGTAATTTTAAAATTTCAAAAAAGGTTCCCTATAATTTCGTAAAATGGCTAAAAGTGATACCCACGATTCCGTAACGTTTTGAAAAAACTATCCCTAAAAATGGCATGTCCCCGTACCATAAAATACTAAGTACAGTTTCAAACGTCGTTTTTATCACGAGCCGTTCTTAATTCGCATAATAGGCGAATGAAATACATAGACACGCCTTTCTGATTCAAACATGCGTGCACAACATGAGCCGAACTTAATCATCATGTTGGTCATTCACGCCCGTTCACTCCGTGCAATGTAGTGGCCTGGAACGAGGCAACGCGCCATCATGAAATTTGTTGACAGCATCGTTTTCATTGAAAGTGAGGTCAGAAGATGACAGAGACTCTTTGTGCGATATGACATCACTTCGCACAAATCGCTTATTGAGTCCTTAATGTCGCTAGGAAGGGGCGAAAAATAGGGGGAAGTATGATACACTATTTACAACAGCATTGTCTTGTATTTTATCATCAATTGTACTAACACCGGACTTCTCCTCATCAGAGCTGCAAAAACTTGTTGACCTTCCTCCAAACCTGAAATTTATGCTCTCAACCTTCCTCATTTTAACACAATTTGTAATTACTGGAAAACAGCTCGCCGGTGTTTTGTAAACCATACAAAAGCATGTAATTAGGATCTTCCCATATTATTTGTCTGTTTGAGAGTGGTTTGAGAGCAAGTAGCAGGGCTCTAACCAGGTTTTGATACAAGGGAGGCCACAGTCTTAAGGAAGCGATTCATTAATTGAAAGGTATTGGGGCAATGAAGGGGGAACAAAGAGTTCAAGGTGAGAACATCTAAAAGCTACTGGGTGTCCAAAGATGTACTCCTGTTTGCAAAATCAACAATTCAAATATATTTAATGATGGTGAGTCATTGTTCTCTTTACTTTACGGGTATGAAATAATGCATCGAAACCCTCATTCTAAGCAACAGTCTTTAAGCAGCATCGCTAATCTTGCCTCTAATAACCGTTTACATTGAAAATTTTGCAGTATTCTTCAAGTCAACAATTAAGGGGAATTGACATAGTTAAAAGCTGGCCCAGGCCAGGTCAAAAATAAAGTCTATTGTACTCAGCAACTTAGATGCACCCGGTTTCATTGTGTGGCTAAAGAAACAATGGATTTATGGGAGTTTCTCTGGCCTATTTATAGTAGTTACGAGATATAGCTGTGTCTATTTCCTTTAACATTTCACGTTTCATTCTGATATTCATGACCAAACAAGAAACTCTAAACATAGTGCTTTCTTGCAGAAGGCTTCAAAACCAGGCAGCACTAAAAAGAGCTTGATTCAATTAATCGAACAATCAATCAAACTTTCAACTTTGCCAGCAAAAATAATTTTTTTCATCTATTGGTAAGAAAAAGAAATTTTTGAAGATCTACCTTAAAATGAAATTTTGGTGATTTTGCAAACAGAAGTATCTACTTCTGGGATGCTTTTCAAAAATCTTTTTTCCCAGACACGTGCATATTTCCTCATAGACTCTCTCTCTCTTTAATCACATTGTCTGATCAAACCTGATTTTTCTTCTTTGATATAGTTTTGAACTATAACCTCACCATCTGCATACTGTTGACATGATTTTTAATGGTTCTATGTATTTATTGATGATTTATTTTCTAAATCTATGCCAATAATATAAAATTTTATTTTTGACAACTAAAACTTCCTCAATTTTTGGCCAAAACCTTCCTCCAAACCAGGTTTGTAGGTTTGCAGTGTTTTTGCGTCTCTGCTCCTCATTTAAATCTTTGGAAATATTTTGCCTACTAAAGAAACGAACAAATTGCAGACTCAATTACAGTCGCCAAGCCAGTAAGAACAAGGTAGGAACTGAAGGGCTGCAATTTGTATTTGCCCAGCGTATCTTGTCCTTAACAGGCAAATGAGAAAAAAATTTGATCTATTTCTGTGAACCATAGTGGTATTCCTGGAAATTATTTTCTTAGATCAGCTCTTGTTTTTTGAGTATTCAGGATGCATAACTATCTGCAATAGACCTTTTAGCTATTCTGAAAGCGAATGTGGATCGAACGATATTTCATTACAATTTGTAGAATTTTCGAATGTGCACAATTGCGATCGAAGCTCTAACGCCACTCGATCGAATCTCGTGTATAAAATTGTATAAAAATATCGCTCGATCCAGGCTCCTTTGTAGAATAGCTAAAAGGTCTATTATATCTCTTGATACCCTACTTTGACACTTTAGAATCCGCAAACAACGCCATTAGAAAGCCGATCAGCCATACTTCTGTTGGGTATGTTTGCAGGGTATGTATTCAATTATTATTGTAATTGTTGACTTAAGCAAAGTAGAGACATTTTAGACAACAAATCTGTGATGACTGAGCGAATTTAGCGATGATAAAATCTAGCCTTTTTATCACTGTACGGGATGAGTTAAACATTATGCATAATATTTGAAAGTACTGCTCCCTGAACATCAAATCAATGATATTGGAAAATGCTTTGTTTAATAGCTGACATGTTTGATTAGATACAGTAAAAACTGCGTATTTTGCAAGCCACCTACAATTTTGCAAGCCAGCCGAGCCGGACTAGGTTCTTAAATGTTGGTTATTTATGAGGCTGCTCAGGTTTCTTTAACTGGTTCTTATTTTATTCAGGGCTTTCAGGAATTTTATTCAGGGCTTTCAGGCCTATTATTCACTGTCAATTCACAGCACTTGAATTCACGGGGTCTTATTCATAACAGAAGTTTGTAGAATCATAAATTTTATGTAATCCAATGAAAGTCTTCCAAAGAGCCACTTGAAACAGAAGTACTTGAAATACAGAACAGGATGTTGAATGCTGCATTTTTAGAGATTTTTGCAATATGCACATAATAACACTTTGAATAGGCTCAATGACCAAGCAACTGAAGTTCTAATTGAATTTGATGATCTCAACAAACTAAGAACCTATTTCAAATTTCAGGCTGAATGGGTTCTTATATAATGGGGGTAATGGGGGTCTAAATTCAAAAGGTTCTTGATCACTAGGTTCTTTTACGCGGGTTTTTACTGTATTTAAAAAAAGGTACTAAAATTTGTTAGTGCTTCGATATTCAGGTAACAGTATGCTTTTAAACGGCGTACACTTTTTCCGACTTTCTTGGGGAAATACCGGGTGACCCAAAAAAGACTTCACGAGCTAGATCACGGCTGGTCCCCTGAAATCAAAATCTATTGTGAAATGCTTTGTACCACAGTTTAGTTGAAAGGCTTAGCTATCTTTTTAGATGCTGCATGGTCATTTTAAGAAATGATTACCATCCGAAAAACCAGATTCAAAGAAAATTTCGATTCCAGGATTCCTCATTTTGAGTGAAATCATCGCTATCACTCAACATTTCGTGAAAACTCAACATAGCGATGGATTAGAAGCCGTCTGGGGGAATTTTTTGTTTGCAAAATGATTGACTTCTGTTTCTCATTCAAGTTTCATGCTCCAAAGAAAAGTTGGAATTCAGAGTTTCTCACATTTTCCAAAAAATGGAATGGAAAGCGAGGGGATGGTCTGAGAAATGAATGAATTTCCATATTTTTAAACTGTTTTTTTCGGACAGTAGGCATATCTTAAACTGACCAAGCAACGTATCAAAAGATAGAGGAGCCTTTCAGCCACAGGCTGATACCTTGTTTGTCTCCATAACATTCAAGGAACTTCAAGGAACTTCAAGGAAATATGTGTGATCTAGCTCGTGAAGTTTTTTTTGGGTCATCCGGTATTACAAATAATTCAAAAACTATAGACTAGCTAATGTTTCGTTATTAAAACGTTGTATTATGATGTACAACTGTAAAAATTGGCATTTAGCAGCAGACCCATTGATAAGTCTGGTCGGCCATTGAAAGCACACACAGAGTGAAGGGAATGTTTTTAAATTTTATGTAAAGATTTTTGTGTTATGTATATGACAGATGTATTTAGGAAGTGAAATGGTTTCGTTATTCAGTAAGTTTGATAAGTTCTTTGTTTTAACCGTAGGGCAGAGAGTTCAATTGTAAAAAGCAATATTGACATTCTGGTTAGCAATGGATTGGGACCACGTGCTCATCAGGATTTCTTATTGGCATTCAATACTTGCTCTGCATTACTTAAAATTTCCAGTAAAAGTAAGGTACGTAACGAAGAGATGCAAGCTTTATGTATTTGGTGTATATTGGCAACGCCAGGCCATTGGAATGAAACGTATCGTTAATTCTGATGCCTGTGAAACCATAGATCATAACTTTCATTTTACCCCAGGCATCAATTGTCCAATGACAGTATTAAACATGATCAGCCTTTTCATTAGACAGCCTCTGTTCTGCTCAGCGATCAGGCTCTTCGTTTTTTATTTTTCTTTTTGATGTAATGTTTTCTTTTGAGTTTAATTCCGTAGTTTATTGTAAGTGTCATTCATTGTGGGAACTCGCTGACTTCGTGTCCTTTCCTGCAATGAGTGGCACAGTAGTTGTGTTTGTTGTATGTAGTAAAGTTTTATGTGATAAAAAAAGTATTAAACAGATAAATGCTAGGGGGTTAAATATGTTATAAGCAAGACAAATAAAGAAGCAGATGTCTGTGGCGTTCAAAGTTTTAATTTAAAGTTTAGTGATTTGCTAAGAGTTGATTCCATGCTTTGAACCTATAAACTTCGATTTTGCTATTGCTGCGAGAAAATCGATATAATTATGAGAAATGGACAAGGAAGTGCTCAATTTTTATTTGAAGTATTGATAAATATCTGTTTTCTTTGTTCATAGAAACCTGGAGATTCTGAGAAAGAGCCTTTCAGATTTCCAGAAGATCACGCAATAGTTGAGAAGTTAGAGATTATACTTGTCAGAGGTACCCACTTCCACCATACTTTCAACTAAATTTAGTAATAATATGAATTTACGATTGCTTTTATATCAGAATTACGTAGATCTATATAGTTTTACAGTTTTTAGCTCTGTCAGTTTTTTAATTTAACCAGACTTCGCTTCTTTTCAGGTCTTCATCGGATAGATGTATCGTCTTGGAGTAGCTTAGCTATGCAAGCGGTGAATGTAATATATCAGCTTATAGAGAAGCCTGACAAGATTTGCGCGAGGCTTATCAAGAACTTAGTCAGGGCTTTGCTTATGGATCAAAATGGAGAGAAAAGAGTGCCTTCTCCTGTCGACGATTCCACATCTGCAGGTACATCACAATTATTTTTGGGTGCCAAGTCAATTCTTGCTTGTTTTAATAAAGCAAGGACTAAGAAGTTTTTAATACTCTATAAAGTCATCTAAATGAGGAAATGAAAGAAAGCTTTCCTGCCGCAAAAAAAGAAATGAAAAGATATGTACGCCTTTAATTTTTTTCATGTGGAGTCAAAAAGTTTGTATTATGCTCGTGCTGAATAATTAAAACCACTGCCAATTTAAAAAGATAATTTTGAGATTTCCTCGATGCATTAGCTATAAACATATTACATTTATTTTATTGGAAGCCCTTGAAACGGTAGATGTAAATTTACGGGGCCTGTACATGCACCTTTTCCTTATGTTGGCTGTCCCCATTTTTAATGTGCTGCTTTTGTTATGTCTGCTTTCAAAGCCACAACCTATATTTCATAATTCTTGTAGGAGCAATTGTTTTTTTTATAGTTTTAGGGAGCGGTTTCGGGCTGCCGGCTGATCGACCATTTTATCAAACAGCCTCAGTTCTGCTCAGCGATCAAGCTCTTCGTTTTATTTTTCTTTCTATTGTTATGTTTCTTTTGCGTTTAATTCCTTAGTTGATTGTAAGTGTCACTCATTGTGGGAACTTGCTGACTTCGTGTCCTTTCCTGTAATAAGTGGCACAGTAGTTGTATTTGTTGCATGTGTTTGTGGGTTATTTAATAAAAATATTTCATTATAGACTATGGTAGCCTGTGAACGGCTAACAGCTCATAAAACGGAAAAATACGAAACATTCCTTTTTCCCTCCTCCGCAGTTCCCCTTTTTAATTTTTCTCCCCTTTTCAAGTTTTTCGGCCGTTAACAGGCTAAGACTATGGTCGAACCTAAAGGAATATGTGCTGAACTAAACTTGTTAATTACATACAAACAAGCTTCACCAACGTTTTTAAAGCTAAAGTGTATGTATCATGCATCACTGTTAGATACATTGAACATAAAGGAAGGAACCTTATTCCTTTTTATCTCGCAGCGTCTGAACAATCTGAACCTTCACAAGAGACGCAAAGCCAAGAGAACCCAACAAGCATGTCATTAAATCTCACTTGTCAGCCAAAAGTACTCGCTCGAGTTTTGTCATTGGTCGGTCATGTTGCATTTCAACAGCTTACTCACATGGAAGTTAACATATTAAGTGAATTGAAACGACGGCACAGAGTTCAAGAACGTGAAAAAGAATCGAAAGCAGAGAAGCAAAAATCGCAACCAAATCAGAGCTCTGTGAACGAGACTGTAAAGGTACTGTATTATATGCTTGAAATTCGGTAAAGATGTGAGGCATGACGAGCAGAATATATTTCTTTAAATGATAGTTATTTTCATCAGAATATTTCAGATTTTGAAAGGATTATGTATTCGATAGCCCATAAGCAGTTCTTGGGCGGAAAAAAGAAAATCAAAGTGGAACAAGGAATGAAATTTAGAGGTGATAATACTGAACGAATGAGCATTTGAAAGATAACAGTCTCATGAACTGAGACAACAATGTTGAAATGAGTCTCGTGAAAGATTTCGTGAATGCAAAAGACCAGCTTATATTTCCCGGTTAGCATGTATTGAACAACTGAATTAGTTGGGAAGCGCTTACCCTGAAATCCTTACTTTATCACCATTTAAGTAACCTCACCAGACTAAAATAGCACTTTTCTCTTTCGTGTTTTTCATTTCAAATTCAATGCGTGAACTTCATTACGTCTGAAGATGAAGTTATTAAAGATTTGAAATGCGAACTTCTTAAAAATTCAGGGATTTTCCGCTTATTTTTTCTCGTTATTTTCTGATCCACCACCGAAACGAAATAAATTATTATCCGTTAATTTTTCGGAGAACTGAGACCAGAAAGAGTCGTTTTAAGGTGAATTGGCGAAATTGTGATACACAGCCAAACTCTACGCAACTAAATATAGATAAACAACACAAATGTCAATTACTTTCAGATATACCATTCAATTAATTCTACAATATACCTGTACCTTCACATGAACAACGAACTACTAGAAAATTCTGTCTTGGGGAAATTAGCCTGGCTGTGTATGAGCTTAGGCCAAGATAGATAAATGTCTGTTTACTCTCATTTCTATCGGTGCGTTCGATGGGAATGCTGCAACCATGCGTGGTTGGGAACTCGCGAGGGAGTAGAAAGTATTGAAAAAACTTCAAAACAATAATTTCCTACAAAATTAATAGTAAACATATTTTTCAATACAGGAATCGACAGCAGGCGATGAAGGTCTTGAAGATGAACTTGGAGTTGGTGGAGCCGCAGCCGAAGATGCGGAGGCAGAATTTATTCGAAC
Organism: Aurelia sp. 3 sensu Dawson et al. (2005); assembly: GCA_964020215.1. Taxonomy (NCBI): domain Eukaryota; kingdom Metazoa; phylum Cnidaria; class Scyphozoa; order Semaeostomeae; family Ulmaridae; genus Aurelia; species Aurelia sp. 3 sensu Dawson et al. (2005). Next base: position 27,112,628 of record OZ026572.1, on the reverse strand, counting down.
TATTTGTGAGAAAGATATTGTTACTGGTAAGCCATATATATACTATAAGAAAATTTGAATTTCCTTCTAGAAAATGAAGAATTTGTTATGTTTTCTGCTTGATTTCATTCATATTGTTAATTGATCAAGCAACAAAGACAGTTAACAGATTTATAAGTAAACTTGGTGCAGTGGTGCAGTTTTAGACCAACTACCTAGGTCCCTTGTATCCCTGTGGTAAACCAAGTCATCAAGTCAAAGAGCACAAGGAAATAAGGGACTAATGGCCAGAAGTGTAGTGCTTTTTTGTGATCTACCGACTTTGCAGCCAGAACAGTCAGGCGGATGGAGCTTGACCCCTACCAACCTCATTTGAGCGTCATGACAAGGGTTTGCGAACTCAATTAGATCTTCTCTACTGCTACCATCCCAACACTTAGAAGTAGAAAAAGTATTGTAACCTGGGAATGTAGTTCCCAGAAATTTTCTTGGATGTAGATATTCGCAGAAAGTTTCAAATATTAATGGAAAAATTCAGGTTTATTGTTAATCGATGACATTTGACATTGGAATCGAGCTAAGAAGAAGTGCTGTTATGTTCTTTGTTCCTTGTTTGCTGATCAAATTTCAGTGAAAGAATCACAGAAAAACAAAGATATTTAGTTTCCCAAGTTTCATCAAGTCCTGATCGTTGATTTTTTTTCCGATATTGATGATAAGAGCAAAAATTTTGATGATGTGTTGGTCGATCATTTTAGCTACTGAGCAATATTTGAATACTTGTTTTTTGTATATTAGTCCATTTTATATGAAATTTCTCGGTTAAATTTTTTCTGGGTCACTTGCAATAGAAGTATGAGCAAACCAAGGGTTTTGTAATTCATTCCTTTCAAAATCTGGCATAAACTTTGACCCAGCTACCTAGGTACCCAGAAAAGATAAAACTTTTTCCACATCTGCCAGAGCTTGGCGTTAAAAACGCAACTTCATCTTCATCTTCGCTCTCGTAGCTGATTCTATCGGTAGAAAATTGATGATGCTTTAATTACTAATTTGATTTCGTTTGAGTTGCTTGCAAGGCGATGAAGTAATTTGTTGATTTCACCTTGCAGGACAGAACTTGCTGGCAATTTTCAGTCCATTGCTAATCACCATTTGCAGTAATCCAGCAAAATATGCAGATCAAGAGCTAAGAGCAGCTGCTTGCCTTTCATTTTCGAAATTCATGCTTGTCAGGTAAACTGGAATTAAAAAAATTCTGTTGAAGGATTTTTGATCAATTGTATGTACAGGGAAGCTTTGATTGGAAATTTTATTGCTTCGCGTATCAGCACGTATGATAATTGTGCCGCGGGTGTCTTTCAATTTTCCTTTGGAAAAATGCATTAGTTGCAAATCCAACGTTTGGTTTGAAGCACCAGAAGATAGCTATCATCTATTATTTTGATAGTGAGCATAATGCATTTAGTCATTATAAGTCAAAGTATATAATCACATTTTTGCAACAGTTGCTTCTAACAGAAGGATGATAGACTGTTATTCCCAGCAATTTCAACTGTCTTTTTGCTGCTCAGACTAATAGGAAATTGAATGATATATGTATATATATATATATACACCTTGCAAGTTAAAAGAGGCGCGTGTAAAGCAATTGATACTCAGCCATGCATCAGAACTTGGTCTCTTTCTACTGAAATCTGATTATTAAATCATTTGCTTGAGCGTATCAAAGAAACGTAAAGTACTTGCCATCATTTCACAAGCATCTTTTGTCCTCCATTGTATATCTGACCAATCTTTTACATTCTTTTCTAGCACGGAATTTTGTGAACCTAATCTACAACTGCTTTTTACGATACTTGAAAAGGTACGTACATACAGAACTAAATTCTCTATCTTTCTGGATACATACCAATTTACTTTTAAGTGGTATTTGTTTTCTTATTCATTTCATTCAACCGAAAATAACTACATTTATTTAGTATCTAGTTACAGTTACTTGAAAGAGTCTTTCATAACAGTAGTACTAGTCAGTACAGCAATTTGTGAAAAGACGAGTGCATGACAACGCCACAACATTTAAATATGATGAATAAAGCACAGGGAAAAACTCTACAAGATGCATATTACAAAGGATACTTTCAAGTTTAAGGTTACGGTAAGCGTTTGTGACACGAAATTTGGTTTTCGCTTCCTAAAAGCCGAACTATTGACGGAATCTAGGTAAACTATACATCATTCGATGTGCAAGAACGTAAGGATGTTAACCATATTAAAATTATTGGCAAATACTGTAAAATGGTATTTTCCAGGCAAATTTATTGCTTAAAAGAGTGTACGACCTTCAAAAGCTATTTTGTACCCTTGCGTTTGAGGTAACAGAATCTGACTTACATCAGCAGGAAGTGCAGATCCTAAGCTTTTAAAGTGTGTCTGGGATTTTTCAAATTCCTTCTTCCTTTGAAACTACATGCTGTCAAAAATTAGCAAATGATTTTTCTGCCCTCCCACAGCTGTATTTGGCTATAAAAGACGGACCAGGACACATACAAAAAATTTGGGACACACTTTCCAAGCTCCAAGTCTGTCCTGGCCATGTGCAAATTTTCAAGCCATTCGATTGGCTCTAAGGGTACAAAATAGCTTTTTCGTACCGGAACCTCATGGATTTGTGAGTCCTGAGAAAATGGATTCTTCTCTATCAATTAGAGTCCTCAAATAATTACCCGATAAACACAAGCATACAAGAACGAGCAATGCTATTTCACACAAACCACAAGGACTTAGGGATTATCGGCTTAACAGGTCAAGCATTTAGGTATGGATTTTGAAGACCACAAACAAAAAACTTTTATTAAGAAATTGTGGAAGCCTTCGTTTACATGAAATTTTCTCCATTTTCAAAACTTCTGTTGGCTTCAAGCAAGGTATCACTGTGTGCCTTGAAAGTTCGGCTAACAGAATTGAAGAAATCGAAAATGGATATTTTCACCAACAAAACGTTTACCGTAACCTTAACACAATTGCTGAGCCTATTCTGAAAAGGGCGTCATAGTAGCCTGCCATGACTTATCATTATGGACTGGTAGGTTGAGTGTCAATATTATCAAAATAGATCAACATCAGCAATTTGACAATGCCATTTCTCTAAATTCTTATGGGGAGGGTGGGGAGGGGTTTCTGATCAACAAACAAGCTATCGACGTGTGACCTTTAGACTCTTGAACGAACTATTTATACTGTCACTATTGCACGTGGAAAAACACAACTTAAAATCACTGGCACGCTTGTTTATTGTAATCCACAAAAGACTCAACTCTTTTTCTCTCTCTTGGGACTAAATAAATTTAGCTATGCATTGTTAAATTTGTCACCAGGGCTCTTAAAGACGAAGTAGCGTTGTAGCGGCGCTACTAGGAATATAACTGAAATTCTGAAATGTTCCTAGAAGGAACAAGGAAAAAAAGGAAAATGAAGCGGAAGGAAAGGGAAGGAAAGGGAAAAGATTTTAGCTTTTAGCTTTTAGCCTTTCTTGTGTGTTCCCTTCTTGCTAAGTGACAATCGTTGTTTTTATGTTTCAGTCTAAAGAACCAATCATTCGAGCAAATACTATCATTGCTCTTGGAGACTTGACTTTCAGATTTCCTAATCTTATTGAACCATGGACTGCGCATTTATATGGAAGGTAAGCGTTTATTCTCATGTTGTTAAGTTATTTTTAGCCATTTTCCAACCTTGGCCAGTTAAGTTTTTTATATGAAAGTTGATTCAGCATAGAGTAGCTGCAAATCTAATTTGCGAGATTACTGAACATGAAAATTTTCCAGTTGCTATCGCGTATTTGCAAAATTCATTTTCACGAAAGCTGATCAGCTAACGACGATAGACAGGCACCCGGATTTCCTAGCTTTTCGTTGCATTTATTTGAATAAGGTGTCAGACAAGATGGTGAGAATCGAACAATTTTACCATTATCACGTATGGTATATTTATCGTCACCATAGAGATACATGAAAATGTGAAGATATCTTTGAAGACCTGAACCTTATATTGACTCACTGAAGGGGTTTCTCTGGCGCTTATCAGAGCATCAAACGCCAGAGCACATAAAATGCGTGAACGTTTTGTCGAAATATGGCTCCTATCTTCAAGTCAGTCTTTAAGTTTAGCAGCGTCGAAACTGTCAGCACCAATTGCTTCTACATCGTTTTTCTCTTTTGCAGCATAGGACTTCAATCTTTCAAGTCATTAAAATGTCGGGTATAAAGTATACCACATTTCTCTACAAATTTAGGGTAATTTGCTGTAAATCTGCAAATTTTGGAGAATCTGCAGAAAATAGAGGCAATTTTGTGATATCTTGATAATTAGCAAATGGGAGCATTTTCATTATTTTCGTAAAAATCCACCAAAAATTTTGAAAAAAGTAAAATCATCATAAATCTTACTTTACTTGAACAAACTTGATACAATCTTCAAGAAAACGATATATAGTTTATGAAGGTTCACAACATGGTTGCAAGCAGAAATCTGTAGCTCTCTTGATTAAGGATTTTTAGAAATTTGACGACATCACCACAGCCTCGACATTTATAAATACCTCAATTTTGAAATTAATCAAGATATCAAAAAGTTGTCCAGGCAGATTTACAGCAATTTACCCAAAACTTCTTTAAAGCACTTTAATTCAAAGAAAGGTGTAATAGAATTTTACACCCGCCCTATGCTGTCTTTTGCAGGTTAGGTGACGAGTCAGTCAAAGTCAGACAAACAACAGTGACAGTATTGACTCACTTGATTTTAAATGATATGGTGAAAGTGAAAGGACAGATTTCAGAAATGGCACTTTGTCTTGAAGATCAAGAGACAAGAATTGCTGACTTGGCTAAACTTTTCTTCACTGAATTTGGACGGAAGGTGACCAATCAAAATATTTTGTTGAATGTTTAAGTCGAATTTTATATAGATTTATATCATAATAGTTTGAATTTGTCCGTATGGATTTTCTAAACATCATGTTGCGGTCGGATGAAAGGCAGTTAAACAATCTTACGAGTAGCAAGTAATCTCCCATTCTGGCGAAATAACAAACGATGTTTGCAAAACATTTGCTTCCCAAGCAAGCGCTGTTGCTGCCTTTCTGTGTCACTAACTGAAGATAAGGCAAAAGATGGTGGTGGGGAACTTCTTACTTAGATGCATTGAGTTCCAATGCAGAATTTTAAACGATTCAACCATTAAAAGATTCGATTAAAGAATGCAATGCATCTTCGTTAAAGATTCCTCGCCGTCATGTTTAGCATTTTTCTTCGACAATTAATTACGGTTTGAAAGCAAGTAATGGTTGAAAAGTCTGTTGCCTGATTGCTTTGATACTTATGATTGACTTATCCATAACGTATTGTTATTCTTTGTTTGCAGGGCAATGCGTTGTACAATGTTTTACCAGATATAATCAGTCGATTGTCTGACCCAGATAATGGGGTAGATGAGACCAAGTTTAGAAATATTATGGAGTGAGTACTTTTCTATGATTTCTTCATAAAATCATAAAAATTTATTATTTTAATCTCCATTTCTAATTCATTATTTTAATCTCCAAATAAGCTCTACTTGTACAGTACAAACGTTGATTTCTGCAAAAAAAGTGTAGGTACAAATACGTCATTTTCCTTTCCATTTACTCTTTTCCCATAGTTCAGGAAGTCATGGAAAAAACTGTACAAAGTCTCTACTTTATTCATGAGAAGTCTCGTTGAGATATTCAAACACAACAAATTTGCAAATTTGCGATTGTGTCTCTTTAAAGTCAAATGACGGATATATAACTTCTAATTTGAAAATAAGACAAAAGATAGGCGCCTGCCATCATTTGTCCAATTGTTTTGATTATCTCTCCAGATCATCAAATACAATGGAATACAACAGACTATATTTAGATTGCCCATGCCCCTTGATTGAATTGCCTTATATCCCCGTCATTTGTATTTAATGTATGATTTGAGTGAGTGAATGGAAAGGCTCATTCTTGACTGCATATGCACCTTTTGAGTTAACTCCGTCAAGTAACTTTAAGCACAATTACTTCAAGGGATTTTAAATGTATTCTTTTCAATTCTTTTACCCAAGGTATCTTCTGCAATTTATTCAAAAGGACAAACAGGCAGAATCACTGGTTGAAAAACTTTGCCATCGATTCAGAGTTACCAGGTAAGCCAAAGCTGACCTTAGAGACCAACCTGCGAGAGTTAAGTCTTCTTGCGTTATCTCAATTAGAATAATGGCAAGTTCTAAAATCCATTTGAGCCTTTTTTGATACAAATCTTCCTCGTCATATTAATAAAGAATCAATTGCAGGACTGTGCAGGGCAACGTACTTTGAAGCTTTTTCTCTATTGTAGTTTTTGATGATTTGAAAACCAAGCTTGGTAGTAAGATCTGTGGATAGCTGAAGATAGATGATAAATACTGTTGCAAACTGTCAAAGCCTGATTTTTGTTTTATTGTGAACACGGGATTTCTGCCAAATTCTTGAACAATCATATAGCCTTGCTCAGCTCAGCTCAGCTCAGCTCATTATCGTCCTTGTAGTGTTTCGTAGAGTAATTAGTAGGTGGTGTAATAGGTAATTTGTCTTGTAAAATTTTTAATGGAATACAAAAAAAGCTCTCCCCCCTTTACTTTGTTGGCTCACGGTACAATCGCACAGTGCTTACTGGGATGAAGCGGCATTGTCCTTGGGAACAGGGAACCGGAAAATGTGTAGTGTGCTCAATGCATTTGGATTGCTAGTCAGAAAAAAAGGGGCAAAGCGAAGTGTTTTTCTAGTTTTTTGGCAAGGATTGTAGTCAAATGTTTGGTCGTAAGCTATGTTTGTGGAATCTTTTTGCACTGGAACTGTGTTTCTTTGTTCCTTATCATTTATACCTTTCTTTATAGCACACCTAGACAATGGAATGACCTTGCTTACTGCCTGGCTCAGCTACCTTTCAACGAAAAATGCTTCAAGAAATTGCAAGAAAATTTTGCTTGCTTTCAAGAGTCGCTTTCTGATGAAAAGGTTTATGATTGTTTTACAAGGATCATCGCCAAAGCTAAAAAATTTATCAAACAAGATTTGAAGGTAAGTCTCGGTAAACACATGATAAGATCGTTGAAATAATTCGGTAGTGGTCTCGGAAACGTGAAGAATATGGCTTTACAGGAAAGACAATCTAGATTCAACGATGTATTTAAGTTCTAGTGAAGAACAGGGCAACTTTGGTCACCTGATTTTTTGCTTCTACAGTCGAGGAAAAATCTTTTTGATTGCAAACTTGCTTCTTTACAATATATGAACTGTCTTTGTTTGCGATAGAAACTGAGTTTCTTGAAATTGCACAATAACGGTGAAATAAATTACCAATTTTAATTCACTCTGGCCCTACTAAGATTCCGTACATCAAGACCCATTTCTTAGAAGTTTGATTCCTTCCTGAAATATTGATGCGGTTTAGCTGTGTTCAAAATTTCAAAAAATTTTCAAACAGCAAATAAAGATGCGTTTGTTTTTGTTTGTTTTCAATTTGTTTTGAGTGGGCTTGTCAGGATTCCTTGCTATTGCAAGCTAATTTAGGCCCACTGTGCATGCCGCATCCGGACATAGGACCCCTAGTTTAACGTCCCTTCCGAAAGACGACGAGATGAGTTGTGGGGTCATGCCTCCAAGGTCACCAATCCGGAGTCTGACCTCGCTTGACCTAGTCACCTGACGAAGTTTAGTCACCTGACGAAGACGGCCACTTGGCGACTCACCTCGGCCACTCACCCAGTGCATGCTTCTTAAGAACAGATTTTGTTTTCCTCTAAAGTGAATCTAGCCGTTTTCTGTGAGATAATACAACAATTAGCTTGAAATAATGCGTTAAAAGCAGCTGAATGGGAAAAGTATTTCAATTATGATTTCATGCTGAGGGATCCAAAAAGGTTGCAACATTCGAGAAAATTTCGCAGGGCCGCCGAGAGCTTTTCGAGGCCCAGGGGCAAACTGAGAATCGAGGCCCCCTGCGAGCGAAGCGAGCAGAAGATTTTTTTCGATTGCCCCCTTTAGATTGGCTTAAAATGCATCTCAGAGCATTTCCTGTTGTCAAAATGTCAGAATTCTCAAATTGTGAGGCCCCTTAGACCCTGAGGCCCTGGGGCAAAGTGCCCCCCTGCCCCCCCTCTCGGCGGGCCTGATTAATTTCGTAACATTTTCGTGCAAGATCCCCAAATTTTTGTAAAATTGTGTAAAATTTTCATTGTTATTCAAATGCTGATTGTTGTATTAACACTTCTTACTTTTCATTGTTGCTCTATTGAACCATCGTTATATTCATGCCTAGTTAGAGCATGTACTCACGTGTTATGTTTAGTTCGAAGTGAGACGTCGTTTTACGAGTTTCCGAAGCCTTTGTCTGAATGCTCTATGCTGAGGTCATAGGATATAGCACTGACATACAACTCTTTCCTGAGGAGAAACTTTAGGCAGTTGCAGTACGACCCTCTTTACTATTTTGATTGTTTTAAGGATTGATTTTGTCTTTGACCCGAAAAAAATTGCCGATTGATAGTTATGACGACATTGGTGACTGACTCAGTATGGGCAAAGTCTAAAAAGGCCAAATTTATGTTTGATGGACCGCAATAGACCTTTTCGCTATTCTGAAAAAGAATCTCAATCAAACGATACTTAGCTACATTTTGTAGAATTTTCGAATGTGCACAATAGTTGTAGAAGCTCAAACGCCACTCGATCGAACCTCACGTATAAAAATGTATAAAAATAACGCTCGATCCAGGCTCTTTTGCTGAATAGCTAAAAGGTCTATGAGTGAAAGGGCATTTACCAACGATAAGTAAATCATTGTACCTTCAAGATTCTCTTTCCTTTACATAGGTGTTTGTGAATGAATTTGAAGAGAAATTAACAGCACATCATAATAAAGCAATGGATGACGAAGCTGGATTTGAACGTGTTGCAAAAGCATCCGAAAAAGCAGCACAGAGAAATACACAGAAAAGTAATGCAGGTAAGATCAGTTGTTAAAGACTTATGATGAGGAGTCCCTTGTATCCCTGCGGTGAACCTTGCTTAACAGGGACTCAACAATGAATTTTGAAGCACGATCCCTAATCTTGACTCACGGCCTCGAATCTCGTCCGAATTTCATCAGTTCTTCAATTGAATCGAAATTCATTTTCACCATCTTCACAAATCTCGCTAAGAAGTTCAGAGTTTGGGCCTAAATAGGGTCACATTTTTCAGAGTAATACTATAAGTCTCTGTTGAGTGAAGCGCCGTCATCAAGGCAAAGAGCATCGGGAAACAAGATGCAAAATGGTTGCGTCTTAAAATCGCTAGAAAGTTAGAAAATGTGTAGTTTATGATTCTCTTCAGACAGCCCTCTGTGGCATCAAACTGCTTTGGCGGGAAGGAAGATTTTTCAACGAATTTTAGAATAAACTTGAGTCTACCCCCATTTGAATTTCCATGTTTGCATTGTCACAATTTTGTCGAATTAGAAATACCTGGCTTTTGTTTTTTGGGTATTTTCCAATAAGTTGTTTGACGCATGCAACGGCTAGAAATTTTAGCCGACAGCGTCTAGATACGTTAAAGTAAATGAACGGAGATATAGCGACATAATCTAAACATAGCACAAAAGAACGGCAGGCGCCTCTAATCTTCTTATTGTTTTCATAGATCGAAAACGTCAAATAAATAGGTTATGTTTAGGTTGCCCAGTCCCCTTAGCTAAGTTTGCTTTTAACCCCGTTGATTTACTTTAAGGAAAGTTTCGTTCTTTGTTTACCATAACCAAATTGCAAAGTGCAAATTGCATTGAAACAAGATAAGTGCCAGGATTGAACAGGAGACGCGATTCCCATAATCAGATTTTGTACCAAATATAGCCGGCAAGAATTCATTTTTTGATGAAGCCCATTTTTGAACGTCATCAATAAACTGCTGAAAATTTAAGGTCAAATAATCTGCATAAATGTAGCAACTGATATAAGTAAGTTTGAAATTAAAAGTGCCCAAGTAGATTCGTCTAAAGTTAGATGGAATTTTTTCACGACTACATGTGAATTTTATTGAACTGGCTTTAGACTGACCAGGTTTGCAATTCGAAACCCATATTCAGCGTATAGCATAGTTAGGTTTTATTACGTTTCTTACACAACAAAGGAAATGCAAGACGAAAAACAAGACAAAAAGCTGAAGATAATCTTGAAGACAATGACGAAGATAAAGAGAACAAAACTTTCAAAACACCACGCAAGCAGAGAAAAGCAACAACAACAAAAAGTACCGCAAGGAGAAAACGAGCAAAAAAACTTGTTGTAACATTTTCAAGTGATGATAGTGATGAAGACTTGTTTGATGCTGTATAGTTTGTGTATAAATTGATAAATCAGCTTGTTATAACCCAGAACCCATACCAAATAGCGATAACGTGGATAGTACTGATTTATCCCCATGGAATACAAGCATGATTTCCACAGAACCAACGCAGAGTTGCCGCGGTTTCTGCAGAGGGTTTCGCGTATAAATGCCATCACTTACGATTGTTCATGAGGATCAAGAGGTTTCTTTGGTCTGAGAGAAGTGATCCAGGGTTGCCAAATCAACAACGAAATGGAGGAAACGAAGTTGTTTTGTGATCAAAATTCACTAACTGCCTCTTTTGTTAACCTTAAAAGCAATTGAATTTCTACTGTTGATACAATGATATAACAACTTGCAATCGTACCAAGACAAAAGTATCGAAAGAACATTTAGCAGAAGTTAACCTTTAAAAATGATAAATATAAGCTGAAGAGAGAAAAAGTTGTGACTGTTCAGTAAAAATTTACTACATTTCTGCAGTGTTATTCTGCAAAGTTCAATGAAACAAACCTGCACAATAGGCCTAACTGTAGGATATAAGTCTCTGACTTGAACATGCAACTTTGTATAACAGTTTCACTGGTGCAAAATTGACTAGACAAAAGGAAAAATTCCGTATATTTTCATTCCTATTTGTCCGAGCAATTTGCATTTCCTTACAGTGCAAGTGTTCCTGCCATTATAGAGAGGCATCCAACTGTGAATACATACTGTAGCTCTTAACTTTAGCTTATGATGACATTTTTTAGAAAAGTTACATGCCTATTTTTGAATCAAATAAATTTGGCATGAAATTTAACCAGCATTGTTTCACTGTTTTACATCTTCCCAATGGATCATTTAGTATGGACACACAGATGTTAATTTCTACACTATTCTTTTGCAGAATAAGGTCCTCCTCCCTTTGGTGATGCAGCATGTGGTTAGATGCCACACTTGTGCTTCACTGCCACAGCTTTGTTCATTTGTGTTGGTAACAATTATTTTGTCAACGAGCTAGCACAACGTTAGAGATCAGAAAACCTCCTATGCAGAAATATAAATTTTCCTGCACAGGAACATATATACTGAAACATAACTGCAGTGTCCAACTACCCATGGATACAATTGCCATTGCAGCTCCTGACCTATTTATAAACAGTGTCAAAAGATACCCCCAGAGCATATGTAGATCATTAATCTAGCAAAAGATAGAGACATAATGTTGAATAGTAATTATTTGTTCGAAGATATGAAGCACATTTCCCACTACCACAATGTATTTACAGTACACACTCAAAGAGCCAGCAAGCCATGTCACAAGGGTCTTAAAGTGTCCAAAGTTGATATCTTGACTTGACCTCTGTTCTTTGTTTCTGTGTCATCCATGGTGAGCATCATCCTAATTGGCATCTACAGCATAATATTTGATTTGTTAATTTCTTGTTAAGTCTTTGTTGTTTGTCTTGGGAGGTTGTCATATTCTGAAAAATCTTCTTGTTTCACAGATGCCATTGTGTACATATCTGAATGTCATATCAAGGAAAACATGCAGTAGCCCAGTTTGTTTAAAAACTATACTGCATTCAAATGGCATCAATACATTCTCACTTTGTTTGGTACCACCCTCAAACAGTATAACCCCAGAAACAAGAACATACTTTTCTAGAAACTGGACTGACTATGTTCTTATGAACATGGGGGTTTGACAAACTTAGTGAATCCATGATTGGATGAAACTGCATATGTCATTTGCAAAAGCAATACACAAATTGCCCAAGCAATTTGCTTGTAACTTAAAATTTGTATTTGGACTTAGTTCCTAGAAAGTCATGTGATCAGATATTGTTGAAAAAATTAAGATTCCAGACTCAAACTAGGTCCTAGAACCATACATTGTGTGCCTAAGTTTACAACTTGCCATGCAGCTTGTATGATGATAACTGTGAGAGGGCACATTAGTTGCTTGAATACAAAGTTACACTCATTGCTTATTGTTACTGTAACAACTTGAGCACTCTGTGTACATCTTGAGCCACCTTCACCTGATGAATTCCAGACTCTTAAGACTTGGCTGTTTCAGTGCGATTGAAATTTATGAATTTGAGGCTGTTGAGGTTGATTGTTCTTGATAAATGTAGTATCACATTATGAGGACATGAAAAGAAATCATTCTGCTTTTTGTTCTTATCTTTGAATGCTTAAAAAAATCAGTCTGTAGGTTCTTATTTTCTTATGTTCCAGTTTTCAGGGTTTTGTTGTACTCTGCAAGTACAATTCATGTAAAAAGTGGTAATTTTACCAAAAAATATTATTGTGGAACTTATACAGTGGACCATGGAAACTGTTACACCTGTCTCTTCCAATTTCTACCTGGCCATCCTCCAAAAACACCAGATGTTTTTCCAAAACTATTCACCAGCCAGCAGGCATTTGACAGAGTATACCTTGACCCAGAAGCGGACTGGCCCACCGGGACCCCGGGAAATTTCCCGGTGCGCCCTTTGCCTCAAGTTTTTTTTTCAAAAGACTTGTTATTTTTAAACGTCAAACAATTATCAAATTGAACTAAAAACGATTACAGCCATCAATTCACTTATCTGGAAGAACTACACATTTTTTGTGGCACTGCAAAATATTCCATTTTTCCAAGATAATGTCGTTGAGAGGTTTTATGTAGAGTTTTTCAGACGTGTTATTGAGATAACAATGAGTATATCACGAAGCCAAATCTGCAAATTGAGAGTTGATTAGGGACACAGCTTGTTATGACCCCAATCGATTTGAAGAGCTCCCCAAAAATGGAATACCAGTTAGCGGCCTGGAAAGGTTTCATCACTTGTCGGTGTATCTGCCGTTTTTGTAAGGCTGAGCTTGCTTCATTCATCTCAGTATTCGAGCATCTAAATAAAACGCGTCCAGATGATTTTGATAATATTCAGGCTGTGGAAAGCATTTCGGAAGAAGCTGACAAAGAGAGAGAATTTGTGACATTGAACCCAGCAGACGAAGTGGAGAACGGTATCCTTGAAAATCGAGTTGCCCACAGGAACCTGCAAGCAGTGCTCGTTTTGCTGTTACAGAATGCTATACAGATATTAGTTAGATGCATCAGCATTCTCCAACCTTCTCTTAGCCTATGAAGACTTTCTCACACTTTCATTTACAAAAATTTGCTGCGAGCCCGCTTTCACTAAACTAAAGCAAGAAAAAAATACACGCCTACAGTCAACTCTGGGAAATGAGAAACTTCAGGTATTCATGTGGATAGGTTGTGAAAGGGATCTCTCGGAATCTGTTTCTCCAGATGATGTCATCAGATAACTTTCTGACAAGTCTACAGTCTTCAAGTACATGTTCAATGCGTGACTATAATTCGTCTTGTCATATTGATGTATTGACAACTTATATTTTGTAAATTGTTTTTGTATGTGTAGCGTAAAAGCAAGGACAGCTTAGCCATAGGCTAGCAGGGGACCAAATCCACATCCTCTACATTTTTCAGAAATATACAAAAGTTTCAAAAGTGTAGAAATCACTGTTGGGTTGGAATTTAGTCATAAATTTTGTTGACTTCCTGAAGCCTACGAATTTTAAGCAAAAAGGATCTCCAAGGCTGCAGAAGTTGCTTTCTTTGTAAAATCTTGGAATCTAGTGTCTTAAAAATTGAAAGTAGGTTTTGGGCTTTGGTCTAACTTCAACAATTTACGTATAACCTGACGGCAATACATCATAACACTTATAGATTTTACCACCCGCATCAACGTTTCAAATGCAGTCAGTTTAGATGAGTGCAAACTTTTCAAAAGCAATTGTGAATAAGGAAGTCCGTTCATAATGGGGCATTTTCCGACATTCTACACATTGTGTATTTCTGGCCCCCGGACCCCCATTTTGCTCCCTTCATTCGAAAGCTGGCCCTCCAGGTTAGGGGCTCGAAAGGATATTATGAGATTGTTTTGAAAACAACTGACTCTCTGCCACACAGAGTTTTCGAGACCGTGTCACTGACCCTAAAGTTGAGCAGCTTACCACCTACTGGCGCCCTTTTGATTGCCTTTCCCGGTGGTCAGAATGGTTGCCAGTCCGCCACTGCTTTGACCTTGCCCCAGAGCATTTGACAATGCAACAGCCCCAGGGCATTTGGCAAAAAAATTCCACCTGAGGCATTTTTGGAGCAATTTTTGTTGATCAAGAGATTGCTGAGATGGACAGGGGTTAGGAATACCCTGGGTACCAGAAAGGAACTGAATGAAACATAAAAGCTTCTACAATCACTTTGATGGAAATTTGCACGCATTATGAACTTGTTTCTAAAGTGAACGGGGACTCTTTTCACTTGAGGTAGAAACTCCTGATGGGACTACATGCGCTTAAGGGCACAGACCAGATAAGCAATAAAGCAACTTATTCTCAGGGAGTGGCCTGGAGGAATTTCAGTTTCTTACAATTATGGGCCTGTATGTGTATGTGTGAAGTATTCTGGGAAAATACCCATCAGTGGGCTGCCATGCTGCTATATGATCTAGTTGCTAACAGGTGTGCAGAGTATGGTACTTGCACACCAGAGATTTTCGGCGCTATCCTAGAATCGCACGCCTGTGGCTATACTGATCCTAACTGAACCCTACCAAAAACCCTACCAAAACCCTATAAGGTGTGCAATTCTAGACTAGTCCCAGATTTTCAATAGACAATTCAAATTAGACAACAGAGAACAAAAAAGAAATTTCTTCCCGCACACTGGATGGAGATCTTGTCATCAAAAAGTGCAATACACTCTGCACAAAGAAGTTAATGGCCTGCTATATGGTGTTTTTTCCATCTTTAATTATGAGTCAGTTCTAGATACAAACCAAAAACTGCATGAACTCTCTTCAGTATGATAACGCCTTTGGTTTTTGCCATTAACACTCTACTGACACAGCAAAACAGTCCTGTATCACTTTTTTGAAAAGATACAAATGCCACTAACAGCTGCAATAAGCGACCCAGCAACGAGGGCATTTCTCATTCTATACTTTCTCAAAATCAACTGCGTCCTTGCAGCATGTCTCTTTGCTTCTTCTGGAGTCGGTACAGGCATCCTGTTAGTGTTAGGGCTTGTGATGAGTGTAGTGCAATGTCCCACTTCTGTTTGGGAGTTTTAGGCCACTTTCATTTCATAAGAAAATGTAACCTCTTCTTGAAAGCGAGGTTTGACAAAAGGCCAAAAAAGATCCCAGATCCCACTCACAAAGCACTTTGACGAGGGGCATTTCACTCCCAAAAAATCTCGTACACCTTTGGCAAAAATCCTTTTGTTTTTAAGAAAAATCCATCAAAAATCCGTGTAAATCCTTTTGTTCTGAAAAATCTCGTACGCTATTTCCAATGAGTGAAGTGCCCCTCGCTCTTTGAAGTTTGAATTGATGCTACGGCAAGTTTCTTGATATTATCAAATTTTCAGTACTCGGAGTTTCTTATGAGCTTCTTAAAGGTTCCATAAAAATCTTTATGTTCGCTACTTTTTTTCCTCGTGAACATTCACAGGCTAGGAGCAAGTGGAATAAAGTGATATTTTCCCAGTACTGGAGTTTCATTATTCTTTAGCGATCTGAAAGTTGAGTTTCTTATGAGCAGTTCCTTACAAAAAATTCGTGTACACGTATTCCTTATGGTAAGAAACCGCTGCGCTTATAAGCAACTCAACCCTCGTGTCGTCAATGAATTGAAAAACTCCAGTACTGACAAAAATTAGTTTGGAAACAATTACTTTATATATCCTTCAATTCCCATATACGCTCGTGAGTGCGTAAACTGAGATGTAGGAAAAAGATTATTCCCAGAGAAACGTTTTGTCGTGTTCCGAAACCAGTTCCTTCTTCGATTCATTCAACGTTTCGTAAATTTGTGTACGGAAAACAGTGATGTTTGAACCCTGTTACGAACATACCCGTGATTTTGAATCAAAAGTATGTCAGTAACTTGCCAGAGCACTAATCAAGGTCGAACAGGTAACGCCCCAATAATCATGCGATCACCGATCACAGCGATCAGCTACGATCACAGTCTTTGATCTTTGCAAGCCTCAGCTGCCTCATGTTTTGTTTGTGTTGTTTTGTTTGCAAGGGAACACGTACTGAGAGGCTTCGGTACAGCTCAGGGGGTTGTGCAGTGAAGAAAGAAAACTATAAAGTGTTTAAAAACTTGTAGCTAAAGTTGTTGGGAGACAAGAGTTGACCCCCGATCCAGAATTTTAAAGAGCAATTGTCATCCAGGATCCGTTGCGGGCGTACTACTATACAATTTTGCACTGTCTCATGATCAAAAATAGGGGAAACTATAGACCCACAATGCAGTAGATCAAATGATAGAACATTTCAACTAAAATAAAACCTTGCAAGAGTTATATCAAATTAGCAATCATATTTCAGGGAAACGAAATACAGTTACTGCTCATTCTGTAAAATTACGGTGACAGTGTGCCAATTTTTTTGTATGCTTTCACGGGAGTAACTTGCATTGTTTTTCTTAGAACATCCTGTATCGAAATTCTCCAATATGCAAACTAAACGTCATTTTCAATCACAAAGAGCATACTTACATTGCTACACATGAAAGGTTATTGTTATTTGTCCCAATAGCCAATGTCATAAAGTGATGAAAATGGGTTTTATTGATCAATCTTTCTTGCTACTGCCAAAATATATTTCTATAGGGCTTCAGAATATCAAGGCAAAAGATAAAGAAAGTTATATACCTCAAATCAGGTACATGGAATTCAAAAATGCACCCCATTCCCACAGACCCTTCCCTCTCCTTTTCCTCCTCCGCAGCTTCCATCTAAGGCCTGTTCTCAGGTTAAGAATGTCAAAACACTTTGGCTAGAAATACGTAGTTTAGTTCGACGCAGTTAACTTAAAGTTAGACTTACCCTAGTCTATTTCGTCAAAACCAGACAGACTTATTACAGTTATTACGGACTTGCTCTTTCTGTGAATGGCTGCGTATTCTCTGCAGCAAAGAGATAGATACTCACTTTCAAATGTTACATTTCTCGTCTTTGACGCATAATTTCTTTTGTGCCCCCGTTTTACATTTGATGTTAGGCATACATAGTGTTAACGATTATCGATCTTGACTACACAATGTATCTGCAAAATCAACGTCCCAATCTTTTCCAATATAATCACCCATGCTAGTCTGACGTCCAATGTGAAACCGACTGAAGTAACAAGGGCAGATTTTGTAATACAATAGCATCAGTTGCTTTGGTTCACACCTCAATTCAAAGCGATTAGTGAATGCAGACAAAAGAAATTCTCTCAAGCAGAAATTGAAAACAAACGAAGCCGCAAAGTTGCCCTGAAACCAGTACGGCGAACTCTCGTTTGGTGCGGGCGAAGGGAGGTTTTTAAGAGATGTAATGTGCTCTTAATGAAAGAAGAAGGGTAAATCTAAAGTTCTGTCTTGGGCATTTTGTTTACTTGATTCAGGAGCTGAGCAGTGACTGCGTATATCTGAGCAATAAATGTGCTAAAATTGTAATGCCATCTGCTCGGTTTTTGAGTCAAATAAACAAAATGCCCCAGACAGAACTTTAGATTTACCCTTCTTCTTTCATTAAGAGCACATTACATCTCTTAAAAACCTCCCTTCGCCCGCACCAAACGAGAGTTCGCCGTACTGAACTATTTATTCGTAAATATGTTTTTTATATATAGTACTTTGTATTTAATGGTATATTTAGTTGTATCCTTAGATTCATGTTAAGGGGGGGGTAGCCAGGGTAGTTACCAGGGGGCCCGGGGCCTTTAGGGGCCCTGAAAGACATATATTTTGAATTTTTTCTTTGTTTTCAGTTTCCTCAAGGAACGTCTCTAGACCAGCGGGCCCACTGGCAGAGATCAAAAGAGCTTTTTCGTCAAAAATTTTATTTCCAACAGTGTATAGGAGGGCATGTCCACCAAAAAGCAGTGTTTTACCAGTGAATTTGAGGGCGTGGTCCAAGAGAAAAATGGCGTGGCCCAAAAAATTTTTCGGTGCCTTTAGCGCTGGAGGGCCCCTTTTGCTCCAAACCCTGGGGCCCGGTCCGGCTCTCGACGGCCCTGGTCATGATATATTGCTCCTCCTGGTTCTGTCTTTGTATTGTCGTATAGTAGTTTCGCAGGTAGTGTCGTAGGTAATTTGTATTGTAAATTGTTATATTGAATAAAAGAAAGCAACTTAGAGACACAGAAAACTAAGTTACACAACCAAAAACAAAGAATGCCCAACGAAAGCACAAAACAATTCTGAAGAATCCTTGATCGGGTGACCAATCCCTAACACACAAAATGGAATCTAATCAGGCTGGTCAATGATCAGGTAATGAATGAGCATAAAATCAAAAGCTCATTTGGCAGATAGATCAAGTGTAAACATTTTTCGCTTAGTACTAGCTCCTTGCAATTTTTTATCTACCACAAATCATCCTATTTTTACGTTCTCTCGTGAAGAAAATTTACACTGATGGCTTTACTTACAAGCAACTCAAGTTTGGATTGACAAATCTTTACAACAATTCAAGTTGGTTTCATTTGAAGCTATGTTGACTCTACAATATGGTTTCGATTGAACGTTTAAACTGCCAGGCAGTGCCACGATGAAGCTCAAAGCTCGACGCAAGACCGTATTGCAAGCACTGATTTTTACATCGCTGTTTTGGGTATCTCTTGATGTATTATTTTACGTTCACAAACAATCGCCTAACATCGATTTAGACGTCGTGGTAATAAACAAGCAGAATGTAGCCAAGCCAGGTCGGAGTACAACTCCAGTGAAACCGTATCACAACAATGTTGAAATCAAATCAGGAAAACATGGGACAGTTTCAATCAAACATCAAGTTTTTGATCGTTTTCCAGTTAATCTAAAAACTGAATTATTCCCTGAGTTAGTTATACCTGGTCTTGGAGATGACGGCTTGAAAGCCAAGCTGCCAATTGGTTTGCAAGAATTGTCAAAGAAGTTATTCAATAATCATTCGTTTGATTCAGTTTTGAGTGATCGCATTTCAATGAACAGAAAGCTGCCAGATGCCCGAGGGAAAGAGTGAGTCTTTTACACTGTAGTTCAGATTATTTGAGCTGAACAAGTTATGTTAACTTAAGATACCTGTATGGCCTATAGTTGTACGCTAAGAGCTTCCTCCGTTGTAAAGAGCTGCTTAGCCTTTTGTAATAAGTCACTTTTCTATGTCAGTTACAGCCATCTTACAGACGATGTGATTCTGCACTTTAAGTAACGATACCAAAATGGCAAGGCAATAATGCCAAAGCAAAACGATGCACGCAAGCTAGGTTCAAAGAAATTCTTTTCCGCTGTTGAATGAGCTCAATTAAATGAAGGTATAGTTTATAGACCATGATGAAGCTGACTAAGAAATACGGTGACGATAAGTGTTCTTTTTGAAAGCTCCTTGAAGAATTGCTACGAAGTTGAGGCTATGTTCGGATACTACCACCCATTACATTTCTGTTAAAGCATACGTTACAAGGCTTTATTATGACCTGCTCATTTCACACTATTGTACTGTTACATTTATTTCATATGAAATTTCATTTATGAACATGTAGGTGTATTTTCTTATTTGCTGTCATTCATCTTTCCAGATGTGAAGCTAAACATGCAAGCTATTCCCAAGACCTCCCAACAACCAGTGTTATAATTTGCTTCCACAATGAAGCTCTATCAGTTTTGTTAAGGACAGTACATAGCGTATTAAGGCAAACCCCAGCATATCTCTTGTCAGACATAGTTCTTGTGGATGATGCCAGCATTTATGGTAAGTTATCAACTTCGCTCAAGGAAAGTAGCATAATGCTTTTGCATGTGTAACTTGCAGTCTATGTTTAGTGCAATGGCCACAGGGTTGTAATGTATCCATACTCCCTCTGGTATTATTTTTAACTTTATCTCTTAGTATTTTGTAAAGTTTATGGAGATGGAAAAGTCCCTAACAATTGTAACTATTTTGGGTGTGAACTTACAGCAACATTCGATAGCAAATGAGTAGGCCGAACAGCTCTCTTTGAGGATGTTATTAAAGGGCAGTTTGAATGTAATTACACAGTTATTTCATGCACATCCACCAGATTTCCCATTAAGGCTTTTAGAAAATTTACGAAGAATAACAGAAACGAATAGGAAAATTAGCAGATCTGAACAAAATCAGTTAGTACGAATGAATGCCATCGCCAGAATTATTCTTGCAAAGAAAGAACTTTCTGCAAGACACACTGTTCACCTTAAAGCAAAGAAAGAATCTTCTGCAAGACACACTGTTCACCTTAAAGTTTTGATGATGCCCCCCCCCCCCGTGCAAAACGCCGACAACATTCTGCAAAAGCATGACTTTGAATCATCAGCACCACAAAATGGTGTGTCTGCAAATGAAGCGTCGTAATTAATTACAGATTTCAGCAAGTACAAATTCACAACCTGAACCAATTCATTCCTAAATAAAAAGCATCATTTTTAAAGCTAAGTCAATTATCTTGCATTCTAGATTACACAGGGGCACCTTTGGACGACTACGTCTCAAAACTAAATCAACATCCACAAGTTAGAAACAAAATCAAAGTCATACGCAATAAACAACGTTCTGGTCTGGTACGATCACGATTACGAGGCGCAGGCAAATCAAATGGAGAAGTTCTTACGTTCCTTGATTCCCATTGCGAGGCTACCATAGGCTGGGTCGAGCCTCTTCTTCAAAGAATAAAGGAAGACAGGCGAAATGTTGTTTGTCCTGTGATCGAGGTCATTGATGCAGTCGACTTTTCATATAAAGGATCTGCGTTGAAGGCTGTCACACAAGTCGGTAGTTTCACTTGGGACTTGTTCTTTACTTGGAAAGAGCTGTCACCTGAAGAGAGAAAATTACGATTTGATGAAACAGAACCACTTAGGTAAGATCTTACGATTAAGCACAGGAATACTTAAAACTAAAATATTCCCACCAACTATTAAGAATTCTTTGAAATTTTTCTACTGCACTTTCATTTCGAGGTCTACCAGTGTTATGTGAAGGTGAAGTTACAGTTTTTAGCACCAAGCACTGGGACCGTAGAAGTAGCTAATCCCTAATCCGCCTGACTGCTCTAGCTGCAAAGTCAGAGGATTACACCACTGCGCCACAACACCTTAGTGTTAAACCATTTGATGAGAAGCAAACAAGCAAAAATTTTTGTCCCATCAAATGTTCTCAGATTTGACTAAACCTCGTGAAAAACACAGCCAGATAAAAATCGAGCAATTAGAAGGCATTTACGTCTGAAAAGTAGCGTAAATTCCGACTGCTCATTATTTGTCACCGTTTAAGACTTTTTGAGTAAGGAAATCACTCGGCAGACATAAAATTCTGGAAAATGTTCAAAATATTGGAAGGTACAGCATGCAATGCCGAGTGCGATAAAAAGCTTCCATTCACAGCAGGTTGATTTGATATTAAACTAATAAAAACTAAATAAACTGAAAGTTTCTCAAACGTTGTAGATCACCAACGATGGCTGGAGGACTGTTCTCAATAGACAGACATTACTTCTACAAGATGGGATCTTATGATCAAGAAATGGACATCTGGGGAGGCGAAAACCTGGAAATGTCATTTAGGGTAAGCCATCCTTTGATTAGACTTGCCACAAGTCTATTTCGTCATCGGTGATGAGTCTATCGTTTCGCTTTCCCATTTTCTTTGACGAAATAGACTTGGGCCAAGTCTATCCTTTGATGTAAAAGTACTTCTCCGACTTTTCCTTACTGCAAGGACAAGACATCAGATCGCTGAAAGGGGAGGCAGCAGAAGGTGAAATTGGCAGCAGCAGGAAAGAGATGTCTAAGCAAAATTCGAATTCTGGTTTCTACTGCAATCACTTTAGCAATGCCTCCTTCAAGAAATGACAGGAATCCAAGTTGATAGTTATGGCTAGTTTAGGGGGTCAAGCTAAAAAAGACACTGGTAAGGAGATTTGTAGCCTGCGTGGTAAAATTACCACTCTGTTTTTGTCTTCTGTGAATGTGATAAGCAGTACAAATAACAAACTGACTTTGTTTCCTCTAGATATGGATGTGTGGGGGCAATTTAGAAATTGTCCCTTGCTCAAGAGTTGGCCATATATTTCGAAAAGAAAATTCTCCATACAATTTTCCAAATGGAGTTTCAAAAACACTTGCGAAGAATTTCAACAGGCTCGCTGAAGTGTGGATGGATGAATACAAAGAACTGTACTACAGGTAAGTTACATTCAGTACTTGTCTTTACGGGCAACATTTAGCCGAAAATTGTGGAAAACAGTCGTAATAAAAGAAACGCAAAAGTTTGAAAATACGGCAACGAATATGGAGAATTTTTGCACAGACAAAGCCTCCAAGCTTGCAGTGGATATGTTTCTGTCTCAGCTTAAAATAGGAAAGAATCGATTGATATTTTTGGCTCCTTTTCAATGATTCTGATGCCGTTTAACACAACACCTTTAACTTTTGCTCAGCACAAAGTAATCAATCTCAGCAAAAATGATTTTTCTCATCTATAAGTTGATTTTCCACTATTTGGACTGTAGATAACGCACCGTTCGTTGGAATGGATAGATAATCGATGAACGTCCACCCAAATGAAACCCAAGGCGAAAGCGTGTGCGGCCTCCAACGCCAAGTGCCGGAATCGCAGCAGCAGCTAAGCACTAATCGAGTCCGTGACCCCTTGTCATGATGCTAAAGAGGTGTGTGGTGGTTGTTTTTTACGCCGTCCTCTTGACTTTTCTGGCTGCACAGTCAATGGATTATAACACGGTGCCACAACATTTCCCTACCTCTACAGCTGTTTCTCCTTTTTGTTATAAAAAATGTCATTTCACTCAAGCAGTAATATACTAACTTTTATCCAACAGGCGCAAACCAGATGCGGATCGACTAGTAAACATTGGCGATATTACAGAGCGTAAAACCCTTAGAAAGAAACTCGGTTGCAAAAGTTTCAAATGGTATCTAAGCACTGTATTACCAGATTTGATTGGCTCTGATTTGCGACCACCTGCTCATGGCGAAGTAAGTGAAAACATCGATAAAAAGGCTTAATCCTAGGCCCAGTTTAATTCTCGTATTCTGCCGTATCGAATTTCATAGTTGCTGCTAAAAACTTCTTAGTATTGATTAAAATCGACATAAAATGATTTTTAAATCATCTGCCATTATTTTAAATAGATAAAAGGGCAGTAGTTTACCAGCACTGTCGTAGCTATGCGGCTTTACTTAAACATCGTATTTTTGCCGTTTTTAATTAATATGATCTTGGACTTAGTCTCCAGTTTTTAACGTGTGATCAGCCACTGCATTGGCCATTTGAAAATAGGCAATTTCAACAATTTCATTTTCAATCCGACATGGCAAAAACAAGGTTTTTAAACCAGATTTTAAACAAGATTTTTAGAAGCGTCAGATTCTGCCATTTTTCATACAGCTTGATTCGACACGGCAAAAAACGAAAAAATCAACTGAAGCATTTTGGCGGTGTTTGAATGATAATTACAAACCTACCAAAGTCTGAAAACAGTAGACTTTGCAGAGGCAGTACTATGTCTCCGAATCAGACAAAGAATCTTGAAAAGGGTAAGTTTTTCATTCACCATGGTGTTTAAAAAGGTTTGCTAAAAAACCAGCATCTCCCAATCTTTCAACCCGTCCATCTTTAGGTGGAGATAGAGCAGAAGTTGTAGAAGGTCTCCCAAACCTGCCAAACCTTCTGTTTTTTCATCATTTCAGAGTCAGTCAAGCACAAGTTGTAAGTCTACCAAGTCTACCGTTGTCAGAGTTGGTACCAATCTACTACACCCTTAGAAAGAGATAAAAATAGCCAAAAAGTTGGCTGATACATTCTTGAATTCCTGAACAATGGGCATGCCTTACGGTTATACTATGCATGATCGTCGGGGCACACTTTAAAAACCGCGTACAAGAGTTCTTCGAATAACATGGTTCTTAGGTATTTTTCTTGAAAACAAATAAGACGTTTGCAAAAAGTGCGCAAGATTTTATCAAGTGATATGTCCCTCAGCTTTAGCTGTGGGTACTCTGTTTTAAAGTTTTAACGCTTGAAACGAAATTGTCTATTCTTGATTGAAGACATGTTGACCTCCTTCCCCTCAACTAGTAGAAAAATCCTTTCTAATCATAACAATAATCATTATAAGTGAAAATGGAACTTGCGTGCAGTAGAAAGTGGTAATTACTGGCAAACTGAAATATGTTTGTTTCAAATGCAAATATTTCGCTTTATTAGATAAAGAATCTGGAATCAAACCGTTGTATTGACTCAATGGGCACAAAAGCAAAGAAGTCAAACTTGAAGTTGTATACCTGTCATGGTCTTGGCGGCAATCAAGTAAGTGGATAACATTTACTCCAGCAGATCAAAAATTTACATTTGTACATGTTTTAACATTCACCGTTCGAGAACCCAGGCAACGTTTGAAGCAAACTCATTTTCGGGTTATAGCTTACCAGACATCATGCAAATCAAGTTAGAGAATAACAAATGATCCGGGGGGAGGGGTAGCTTCAACATGACTAGTGAAATTATACCTTTAAAGTTCATAAATTTCCCAAAACCTATACCCCATACTTTATAGGCCATTCAAGGTATCTACCCTAACATCATGACAAAAATTCAAAATTCTGGGCAAGAACATGGAATTCGGTCAAATCTAATATCCTAAAAAATATTCTTAAACATGACAACCCAAAATTTATGTTTATTTGTGATCTTACCAAAAATGAAACCAGAAAACTGAATAAAGACATTCCAACAAATGCCACACCCCCAATCGATATATATGGTATTTCCCAGCCCCACCCCCCAGCAAATGAAAGATGTTGCGTTCCAAAACCATGTTTGGTTCAAAACCTACAAACCCACCCGTGTAATTACTGTATTTGGTTAAAGGCTACCTTCGTTTGTATCTTCATTTTCGGTTTGTATTTTATGATTCCTTTTCTGTAATAGTTTTATGTAGCTTTTAATTACTTTTAGAATGGCCGCAGGGTAACCATAGTATTTCGCTCCCTGTGGCATCGTCTTTGTAGTATTGTAATGTAGTTTGTAGGTACTGTAATTAGTAATATGTTTGCAAAATTTGCAATTGAGTATAGAAAAAAATATAGATATTTCAAGCTGTTTTAAGTAAAACTTTTCTTCAGAATATTACTCGCATTTTAGATCTCAAATCAAAGTTGAAATAAAGGGAATTACTAACATCATGAGCAGGCTGCTATAATTCAATGGATGTGAAACTAAATGACAACCCTCCAAATGACGAAGTTTTTACTTACCGGAATGAAGGCACAATGTCAGTCTAAATTGTCTGTTTTGATAAAATGTGCATTGAGCTGAATAGCTCATTATCGGTTTCCAAAACTTCAGCACGATTAGTTATTTTCTTATCCATCACTTCGTGCTGGAACCGAGAATGAAGTATTTACCTTTTAAGTTTTCGAGAATTGACGGAAGAAAAGTTACGACTTAGGAGTAGTGGCGTGTGTTATCATACACAGCCAAAATCTCATTCTAATTAACACTAAAAACAACGAGTAATCAAGCAATGAAAACATAGCTGAAAAACTACGATGGCTTCTTGTTTTAACCCGATAGCCTTGACAACTCTAACATCAATGATGAATTCTCAGCAGATTAATATTGGAAAGTTACCTGGCTGTGTATGAAGTTAGGCCAAGATAAAGAGTTGTTTGTGTTCATTCCTTTCATATCCTAAAGTACTCGCATTTTCGCGTGGAAGGCGAAGCGTGCAGAAAAATATTGTTTAAAGTGGCAGGGGGATACAATTATTGAAGAAAGTTAGACAAATTCCTTCAAAAACAAAGATAAATTCATTTAAAAACTCCTTTGTCAACAAATAACGGTCGGCAAGACGATTTGTACCAGAACAACATTAAATTAACATTTTAATGAAGTTACTTATTATAATTCCTGAGATCTACCTTGCTTTCTGTCCATATTTCAGTATTTTGTGCTAAGCAAACGTGGTGAGATAATCTTCAATGATGAAAGTTGCATGGATTATTCAATGGACAACAAATCAGATCGAATACAGATGTGGGAATGTCATGGCTTGAAAGGAAATCAGGAGTGGCTTCATGACAGAAAAACAGTAAGTATTCCAGAAATTCTCTCCTGAAGTGTTTTCTTTCCAGATATACCGAAACATCTAACCAAGTAGACATATCAAAATGAAACTGAAATTAGTAATAGACAAACTCGGCTAAGGTTTTTTTTACCCATTTAAGATCATTTGAATTGAAATGGGTATAAACAAACATAAGCTGATTTTGGCTATTGCCTGGGACTAAATTGTGTTTCTTTCAACAAGAGATACCGTAAAAGCTCTATTAAGCCCCCGGGGGGCTTATTTAATTTCGGACCTTCCAGAGGGGGGGCTTAATAGAGAGGGGGGCTTATTAGAGAGGGGGGGCTTATTCACAAAATCAAGTGACAAGGATATATTTGGTAGCTTTTCAGTTCTTTTATCCCATAGTTTGCGGAATCAAGGCACAATTTTACGGCTGAAATACGTAAATTCGACACAGTCTTTATTCCAAAGCGTGCCAAAATTAACATGGAAGGTAGTGTAGCTAAATGAATGGAAAATATTTGGTAAATTCTAGAATTTTGTATAAGGGGGGGGGGCTTAAAAGAGAGGGGGGGCTTATTTCAAATTTTGACTCACAGGGGAGGGGCTTATTAGAGAGGGGGGCTTAATAGAGAGGGGGGCTTAATAGAGCTTTTACGGTATGTACTGTTTTTGAGCAACGTCAAAATCAATAATTAGAAAAACAACAACATTTCAAGTTGCTCTCAAGCTTTAGGCCCTCTTTTCTATTTCGGTGAACTCCTGATTTACTTAAATACTTGAAGATGATTGGTTGACACATAGTGATTTTCAAAATCTACATTTCTTATGTCCTTGTACCTTTTTTACACGAATAACAACTTAAAAGCAACATTTCTTATTTCAGGGTCGCATAAAACATCTTGTAACTGGTCATTGTTTAGATGTCGACAGTACTGAGGGATATTTGGTTGCAAAAAAGTGCAATGGAAAACATCTTGGCTCTCAACGGTGGAAATTTGGAAAATATGGAGCTAAAATTTGGTAATGCCTTAAAAGGTTGAATAATGGGTTCTTTGGATAATGCGACTTAAATTGAATGTAATTTGTAACTTAAGGGTAATGTGCCCACGTAAGTACAACGGCTTTGCAGGGGATATGCTAATTTCACGACACAGAAGTTCACGATATATTTCATGTCAGCATGAAGACAAGTCAGGTTTACTATAAGAGACTGACGACTTACTTGCCTTGCGCGTTGAGAGCTGAACCACAGAAGGCAGCCTCGCTCAGAAATTTAATTCAATTTGCATGGGATCAGTTAAATTATACCAATCACAGTGGGCTATCTGAGGCTCTTCATCAGCATCTTGTCAGCATAATTTGATAGAGTGTATACACGGCTGTACTTTTATGGACACATTACCTTTAACGTAATTTGAATTAAAATTGAAGATAAATTTGTAAATATACAAAGTTAGTATTCTGGCAGTGAGTATGATTCACATCAAAGCACAGTTTTAACATAGAACTAATTTGGGGTCAATAGCAGCCTCATAAGACGAAGAGGGCTTGTTGAATCATAAATAATGCCTCATTGTAGTAGTTTAATTCCGTCTCCCATCGGTTCAATATTTTCATTTAAAATAGATATCAAGGGTACTCCTTAGTAGCACATGAAATTTCATCATGTATTTTTCCAGATATAGAGCTGTTCTATCCTATTACCACAGGGTTGCCACATAGATTTTGCAGTAAGCGCTAATTTGTTTTGCAATTTGCAAGTATCGGCTATCTTGCTGCAAAGTGTCGTACTTTTGAAGTCTAAAATTTCCAATAAATAACTGAATTGGCGTCATGCTACAACACATCTCATGGGTGTTTTGAAACCTTCACTTGAACAGATCCTATTTCGGTACATATGAATATTTGAATACAAGATATCAGTAACTTGTGGAAAGATTTCTATCATTCTAACGGAAGATTTACGGTTGTAGACTTTTCAAGCAGGGAGGAAATTCAAAGCAGTGTTGAAAATTTACTGCAATAGTTTAATCATCATCACTGGATTTCTTTCATTACATGACCACGTGGCAGATGTAGACACAGAAAATGCATACCTGGGTGTTCAGTCCTCCTCTTTTCCTCGATTCTTGATGGCCTGCTGGTAATCTTCAAGTGTCAACAAGTTATGTGATATTTCTTCTATCGGTTTTAGTCGTGGAAGAACAACAGCAACGTAACCACCATTTTCAGGCTATGATTAAAAAATAATTTAAATAGCAAATGTCTTGAAGCCTAAAATCGACAAAGTTGTATTAGCTGCATTTGAGGTATATCGCCATCTTCATGTCCTATATTGTATGTCTCAAATTAGAAGTTACATGAAAGTGCTCTCGAATAACAACAACTGCAGTGCTTTCCAGAAGGAATTTCACGATATCGCAAACCTCGCATAACACGTAATTTGAGAGAGACTGTATAACACCCAAAATTGTCATGTATCAAAGAACTGAAGACCTCGTTTATACGAAAAAACACAGAATCAATCAAAAAATTTTCCAGCTGTTTAAATGGGATCAATCCCTAATCATGTTGCGTTAACACAGAATCGATCTACGCACTGTAGTACTGATGCCCAGACTCTTTATACAAACCTAAGCATGCGTAAAGACTTCGCACCATTTGTTGTCAGGGTGACTGAAAGGCGCCATTATGAAAATGCCTCAATTACTTTTTTTGGCTTGCTTTGTTTTGCATCCAGGCCAGTTTGGGATCAATCCAGCCGTTTACACGAAGTTCGGACGGGATCGATTCCAAACTGGTTCACTCTGGCAAACATTCCCAAACTAGCACGGATAGTAGATCGATCCCGAGCGATCCCATGTATGTAAACATAAGGCCGATCTGTACCAGTTTGGGATTGATCGCATCAGGATCAATCCAGTTTTCTCTCCTCTAAGCGGGGTCTGAAAAACAACCTTTATCAAGATAATAATCTAAACAAAATTGTATTGAAGTAAAATTACTTTAAAGAAACAGCATGTTTGTATGATATGATTTTGAAGGCATTCGTTAACTTCTGTAAAGTTTGACATTCATGCATTTGTCAATGTGACTTCCATTTTGTACGTATAATACCCTGATTTCAATAACTGAAACATTACTATGAATTACTGTACGTTCTTCTCTTCTTTAAAGCAGTTACGTTAATGGTGTTTATTTGATTGGATGCTCAGTCACGAAGTATGTTTAGCATAAGTATGATATGGTATAAATCAATATCAGTTCAAGAGCTGAGTTGATTTGAACTTCAAGTCCTTTATCTCTTCCTCCCGTCACATAATCAACAAAGTTCATTGTACTCACCGATTCTAGAAGAAGTTTGGGATTTTCAAGTAGTTCCTCATTCACTTCCATCAGCTTTCCTTGTACGCAGCTATGATAAATTGAAATAATACTCTTCTATAATCTACAAAATGATGCTGAGCAATATGCTTTGCCTTATTGCAGTAGGAAGTGCCGTGCATTTTGATCTGAAATTCACTCAGAATTTTCTGGTTACAGATCCTTAAACAACATGAATATTGAATTTCAAAGGTACAAGTAAAAAGACATCATGGACCAAATAAGCAAGCATCAAGACTTCTAGTCATGGCTCACTTAGGACCTTTTGAATTTTCCACCAGACAAAAACAAAGTTTGAATTTATTCTATCAATGATAGGTGAACCCAAACTTGTCATATGTTTTGTTCAAGTCACTTTTCCTCCATTGACCTCCAATTCTGAATCAAGTCTGGAAATTTTAAGCTTGAAACTTGTGTCATAAAGAATCCAAACATCACTACCGACATCATAGATACTGCTAATTACATACTACTTAATTACATACTATGTAATTAAGACCATCATGCAATGTATTAGTCTACATTTGCTCACCTTCTTAGCAAATATTTGCTTCCACTAGAGCACTCTACTTCACAAAGCAAAGAATTATGCTCAAGTTGCTGTCCTCCTCTTTTTCCCTTTCCAGAAACTTTATTTTCAGTTCTGTCTTTTCTATTTTTGGCTTGGAAATTGACTTTCACAACATCACTTTCTTCAAATAGTTTGTGTGATGGTGCAACAGTGACAATGCATATCCTTAACAGGAAGGAATATGAAAGCTTCAATCAAACATGCTTGACTGTTTAAACATTTTGAAATGTAAAAACAATTTCATAAGCATGTGACATATGAAATTTGAATCTTTGGATTTGGCCTTTTTGGTCTTGCCTCATCCAATGTAAGAAAAATATTCAACAATAAATTCTGTTCTACAAAATTTAAACTCATTCACATGTTAAAAGAAAAAAGGCTACTTGAAAGCTAAGCCATTCTTAGATAATGCAGCCCTGGAGGAACTTCAGTAGGCCAATATTTTTTATTGCCCTATACAAATGAAATATTTTTATTGAATTTCAGAAATACACTTTATTTCTAAATAATTCATTGAGAATTTTTAGCAACCTAAAGTACATACAGAGATTCTTGTCCAACACGAATGGCAATCTCTGCAATCTAGTTTTAAGTTATGTGATTAAATATGCTATTGGGAGACATCAGCACCATAGTTCACTAACTTATTAGAATGCTGCAGTATGCATTGGTCTTCCTGCTTCTTGCCCATAACATCTGAAATTGAATGAGAATGAATCATTGTGTTAACACAAGATACTGGACTTGTGAAATAGCTTTGTGACTTTGTTTCTTGGGTTTTGTGGTCTTACGGAATAGGTTTTGCCTTGGTGGGGGGGGGGGGGTGCACTACATCTAACTTTGGATACAGGATTTGCCATCGGAAAGCAAGCAAGCAACATTTATTTGTTAATGTAGACTGACGACGTGATTCCTTGTATTCGTTCAACATTTATAATCTGATGTTTTAATTTCACTCATACAAAGGACTCACGACCAAACGGATTCTAAACAGGGACTAAAATCTTATGAAAAATCAGAAGAAACTTAGAACATCTTCCATCCTACGAACGTCGAAAGAAAATTCGAACGTCTCTTTGAACATCACTTCGAACGTTGCTTCGCTGCGAGAAGTCGAACTTTGAACTAATGAGCTAATCAAACGCTACAAATAGGCACGTGGGTTGACCATATTAAGAAAGTAGCGATCTGATTGGTCGTGCCGTGAACGCAGCGGACTTGGCCTAATTAGTCCCTGTATTGAAGCGTAAGGACATAAGCCCCTCAACTGAAGCGATAACAACAACAACAACGGGCGTAAGTTAGAGGAACTTATGTAATGTAGTCTATTGTTAATGTAGGATGGGTATGTGGCAGCTATACACAGCTGATGTGGGCCTGCAGCACTGCGGCTTGTGCTAGTTGAATCCACACTGTTAGACCCGCCCCACAAGATTCAATTACTGTGCCATAACCACACGGCCACACCACCCACCAGAGCACCAGTATCAATTTTAGGAACAGTCAATTTTCACGATTTTGGTGTCAAGAATAAATGAATAGACTACACCATTTTTCAAAAAATTGGCATTGGCCTTATGTTTAGTGGGTGGGAAAAAATCTTTTTTCTTCTTAGGCCAAACAAAGCCAGGAATGGGAATGCTGTCAAAACTTATAGATGACAGCACGTTTTGGTCAGTGATCAAACTTAAGTTGGGTCCAATGGCCCCTGGGACGTTTGAGATGCTTATCCTCCAATCAACCCCACTCCACTGCCCTACATTTTCCCTCCTTTTCCTTAAGACAACCACAACAACAAAAAAACCAAGGGCACAAAAACCCATTCTATATTGCCAACTCGTTTTGCAAAATTGCCAATTACTTAATATTCCTCACCTACTACATAGTGCGACGTAAAATAACGTTGAACCAGTGACTGATAGACTCTATTCATTGCCATTATCTTTCCTTGGGATGAGTTTTGCGTTGTGAGTTCTAATTTTCAACTTTTGTGCTTTTGTACAGTTGTGCAGTTGTGAATAGGCCCGTTCGCCTCGTTTCTGTCTGGCGGGAAAATTGTGACCAAGAGATTGGTATGCGTGCGCATGTGTTCCAAATGCATACTGCAACAACAATGGCGGACAGATGAAGTTGTTTGGGGTGAAGGGAAAGACAACATGGATTTGTTTGGTAAAATGACCCTCGGGAAGCTCTCTGAACAACTCCAAGAACATTTGAAGAAGTTTAAAGAGGACCTTGGTATAGAAGATGATGAAGACAAAGGCTCAAGAAGTAAGCAATGATCACGATCAGTGACCGCCGTTGGCGGCCTAAAAACTTGTAATGTTATCCCCCAGTTGGAAAGTTTGTATCTTGCGCGGGCAATTTGAAATGGCCTAAATAAGACTGCGCTGAAAATTCGCAGTTGAAAACAATAGATTAAAACAATAAATCCTTTGTAGATTAAACAATCCCCAAATTTGCAAGTTTCAGAAGTGCGCAGTGGGGATTAAAATGTTTTTATACAAATAAAACATTAAGGCTATGCAACAACTACTTCATATGGTGCCATTCTTAGAGGGAAAAGACACATGGTCATCGCTAGCGAGTTACCTCTACATATGGCACTTTCACTATTACTTTTTGACACTCTAGTGAACAAAAGGATAAGGAACAAACCAAAAGAGAAAAAAATTGTTTCAGATGGAATTAGAATTTCGAAAACGTCAGACAGTGCCATTAACAAAAAACAATCAAATCAACTTGCCAAGTGATTGAAATACGCCGATGAAAGTTATTCAACACCATCTAGGTAGAATCACGTACCTATGTTCACAAACCAGGTTATTTCAAGCCTCTCCAATGTTTAGGCATTCCTCAAGTACATTCTGAGAAATATGATACAGGAAACAAGTGGAAGAAAGTGAAAATATGTTAAAGGCTCTTATTCAACCATCATGCCTTGCACGTGTCGTCCCTTGCTTGGCCTTTGTTGTCGTCGTTTTCATGGGCCATGAAAATGGCGAGAACAACGGTCAACCAAGAGATGACACGTGCAAGGCATGATGGTTGAATAAGAGCCTTTAAGGCTTTTCTTTGTCAAAAATGAAAAGTTTCTTAAGTCATATTCTCCCAGTACTGTACTGGAGCTTCTTACTTTTCATTCATGTGAGAGTGGAGTTTCTTATAAGCAGTTTCTTATAATGTATTGAACAAGGAGATGCTAAAAAACCAAACAGTTATTGACCAAAGCCCAAGCTGGCAATTGTAAATTTCAAACAACATTTCAGGATATGAATACCAATTAGAATCTTTCTGAATCTTTTAACCTTCAGTTCATCCATATGGGCCAATCAACACGTTTGGGGAACTTGGTGACATCCATCAGATAATGAATGGAATGAAACTGAGATGTGACCAGTTAAAGTCATCTGGAAATAGTTGTCTTGGTGTTCTCAAAGCATCTCTGGTATGTCAATCAATCCCATTAGCTTGTATGTTCTTGTTTACACTTAAGCACTGTCTTCTATTCTAAGAATTCTTGAGAAATAGTTAGAATTGATTTCTTAAGAACTCTTTCATACCTCCCAAGATTTCTTTGACAATTCTTTGATATCATGGGCAAGAAGTCTTTATGTAGATGTAAAATGGGCACAGGTCATAGTAGGGAGAACAAGGAGGAATAATTCTGTGATAAAGAAGGGAAAGAAATACTTTGAAGTGCAAGTTGAGTTGAAAAATCTGGCATCTGAAGACAGAGCAGAAACTGCATGAAATGACGTCATCAAGCAATCTGAGATAAGGATGCGTTTGGATAGATAAGCTTTTTGGAACGATAAATCAAGAGTTCTAGGCCAAAGGAACACAATATCAAGTGTTGCCGAATTTTGGGATCTGTTGCAGGAAGCTAGCGGGGCTCAAAGTTACGAGTTTTCACTCATGCGTGCGCATTTTCTGCTCTGTTGCATCTGAACTGAGAGTAGAGGGCAAACAGTTCAATGTTTTAATGTTTTGAATTCTGCAACATAAAATTTAGATTCTAACTACGTATATAACAAATGGTTATACAATAAACATCAAAATTGATACAATAGGACAGAAAATTGCAACATTATACAAGTACAGAAACAAAATTGATTGAATGAAGGGAATTACTTAAAGGAGGAGATCTCCCAAAACAGAGTAAGCAGGGGACAAATTGATGTTCAATTGTAGCAATACCTGATTGTTATTTTCTGAAATGATATTTTAGGAGAGCCATCAACATGAAGATATTGCAAGCCCATGGAAAAATTGTCTGAAAGATACCATTGAGAAACTGAGAAATGCAACTCAAGGTTTGCCTGTCTTAAAAGAAGCTTGATTTATTTTACTGTGCACTCCCAAGAATTTTTTATCAGAATGCATTGTAATAGACCACTCTATCAAGTAGAAAATTGGTTTCAAATGATGATTCTTTCAAGAAAATGGCAAGTCTTCAAATGTTGGTGATTTATCAACTAAGAGGCTCTTTCCTAACTTCAAATCTTGTGAAGTAAATTGTCTATTATGGTTGATAACTACAATATGAGATAGTAATGGTTTATACTTGTTGGAAAATTTATATTTCTCCAGAATGAAAGGTGCTGTATAAACAGTTATGCATGACATCATAGTGATAACTTGTGTGCCTTCATTTGGTGTATGATTTTTGCAAAATGAGTCACTAGGTAACTTGCAACCAAGAGAAAAGTATAGCATTTGGTAAAAGAGATGCAAGGAGAAGTATAGTGTCGGTCAAAATGAGGTAGCACATCTTAGGCCATCATTCTTAAGCTTTGTTATCCAGCCAGTAAAATCCATTTTAGGTATATATTTGTACCTTGTTAATCTTTCAAAGCTATTAAAGCTCAACAAATATTGATATGTTTCCTTTTGATTTAGATTTAACACTCAAGGCAGTTTTACAAAAGTTGCAAGCTATCAGTGAAGAAACTGGGTGAGTTTAGCACACTTTGTCATCTGGATCTTTGTTGCCACTTTCACTTTATGCAACTCTGAGAACAGTATGTCAAAGTATTTACAGTATTTTCTTTTTTGCATTTTCAGGCCAGGTTTATGTCATTAAATTATCAGTTCCCTACTGTGGCCTGTAATGATACCATTCAAACTATCAAATTGTGAAATACTAGAAATTCATTTATCAATCAAAGCTGGTTTGACTATGCTCACCTTCTTGTCTTTCAGATTGAAATTTGATCATGGAGGACAAACTGGTACAGATTGCTTCATTAGTTCTGACATGTTCTATTTTGAGGTTTGTGTTAGCATCAAGTCTTACATTTTGCTTCTTTTTTTTTTACATTCCAATAAAAATTTACAATACGGATTTACTAGTTACACTACTTACAGAATACTTAACTACACTACAAGGACGATGCCACTGGGTGCAAAATACTATGACTACTCCGTGGCATCACAAAAAACTAAGACGATTTACATATGAATTACACAAGAAAAAAAAATTCAAGACATGAAAAAGAAGCAAAGAACACTACACTCTGTCTCAAACTAGATATCAGGTGAAAAATGTCCGCGAAATAATAGCAGACAAGATGTTCGCTGCGTTATGGGTAATAGTATGGGTAATTTTGCATTTCCACAGATCTCACCTCATATATAATTTGAGACAGGCTCTACATATGATAATTAACTAAATAATTGTTGGCTTACTAAGGGGGATTGGGGTGACGTACTTTATTCAAATCGACCAGTACTATGTATAAAACGTATTGTTAACTCAAGGATGCTTCTATTGAGATTGTTTGGAAAATTCTTATCGCCGTACAGTAAGATTTGCAACAGAACATCATTTGCAAGATTTACATATCCATATAGTCATACAAGAGAGTATATTCCAGTGAGGAGATCAGTCCTTTGAACACCAAAAGAGGGGCAGAGCAACAAGAAGTGCTCCGTATCCTCGATTCCATCGTTACTTGGGCACATTGGGTTTATTGTGTCTCTAAAGTTGTGTTGAAATTTGTGAAAATTTAACTTGCTGAGACCAACCCTGAGTTGAGTAAGATGAGACAGGCCCTTTGGGTCATGAATGCCAAACACAGATTTTGTAGGGGGGCGGATTTTAGATAGTATCTTTGTCTTGAAAACAGCAACAGAAGATGACAATCTAATTTCAGGATCAAGTTTATTCCACTCGGACAAACAGTGAGGATAAAAACTAGATTTACATTTTGCTTCTGTCAGCCATACAGGCAGCTAAACCTAACTAACTTTTGGGGAGAAACAAATTAAAACCTTCCTGAAACTTTGCTTTCTATCATTGTCAAAATACATACTGTCTCGTTTGTGATTTTCATTGATTTTTGCCAACGAGTAAAGATTTTGGTTTAAGATTTTATGCTCCACTCGACAATGTAGATTGAGAATAGCTGTAATGTAGCATAGGACTTAAATCGTTAAAAATCTGATTTTAAAATTCTGTTTTTTTTTTATTTTTCTTTGAATTAAAATGCTTGTCAGGAACTTAGGGTTATATACTGTAAACCTGCCATGGAAATTTTTTTGTATCTTTATTATTTTCAAAATGGTGGCATTTATTATATTTGAGGCTGTGATGTCATCAACTTTCTAAAGCCTAATCCAAAAGAGTGACAAATTTCTTGTTGCCACAATATTGTAGAGACCTACAGTACATAAAATATGGTTTTCTTGAAGGTTGTGACACTTTTCTTAATTTGATTTTGGGTTTGCAATTATTTTGATTTTTGTAAATTTTCATGGAATTCTTTCAAGATGATTAAAATGCAGCTATTTTGAAAATGATGAAAAAATGTCCCAGGGCTTTCACATTCAGAAATTCAGGTGCACGACCAAAAACTCGTGTGAACTGTGTGGGGCGCGCGAAAGAAACATCAAACGGTACCAGAGGTATGTGTCATACTTCCCAAGACCTAGTAAGTGAGACATGGACAGACACAAATCAGCGAACAAAAGCTGCTTGAGAAGTCTGACATTTAAGATGGCATGAATCTTGGAAGAAGATGGCCTAAAGATGAGGCGGATTAAACTTGAGTGGAATGAGCAAACAAAGTAACTCAGCTGCATTTAACGAATAGAATCAGCATCAGGGAGTTACAAGGTATGTTTTAAAACAAAAATCATTTTGTCTACGAAGTTTTCCGGTGTGAACTCCCGAATGGGACATCGCTCTCTTCAAGGGAAATGTTTTATTACCGGGCGCGCGATAAATCACTCCTAAGCGAACGTTTGGGCGCGAGCCTGCGTGCGTGTGAGCTATCGCTCCTCCCCCCCCACTGAAAGCCCTGATGTCCATAGCAAATTTACAGCAAAATGCTCTAAGTTCCCTTCAAGTCATTTGATTACAAACTTTATAGGATTTTACACCAACCCTTTTAAAGATTTGAAAGATTTGAGCTATATGCTCTTTCATGTTGAATTTCAGGTCAAACTTGATACTTGTGGTAGAATACTTGATGTGAGAGAACAGCTACACAGTGGAGAACCAAAGGTATGTAGGAGATCTTTTTGATTCAATGTTTCTTCAAATTGTGCAAGTTACTCTAGTGATGCAACTGAGCAAAGTTTATAGAATGCCGTGTTTGTACTTGAAGCAACAATTTGAATGAGAGCATTTAGTTCTATGTAGCAATGTCATCCTCTCTTTTCTAAGCAATGTCTTTGGTTTAGATTTATGCAAAATTTAGACAGACCACATTGAAACTTACACACGGCCAAATTCAAAGACTTATGACAGTCTTTGGTGAAAATCCGACATAAGACTTGGTAATTGTTTTCAAAACTTTTGGCCTCCCTAATTATCGTGCTTCAATGAGCGACTCGTTGTTTATTCTTAGGCCCTGTCCATGCGCATCCGGCTATTTTGAATATGCATCTTTCTTGATCCGTTTTGAGTTCGGGTCAACACGTAGATGGTGTTTTTGGTCACTTAGAATGAAACTTTTCGAAAACACTCTCTAGAGTGGACCTGTTTGAAAACGCCGTGTTCATGTTGTCGTGTGGATGGTTGAAAAGGAGAAAGGGAGCTCTTCGAAAACACTGAAGTCAAAGCATCGATTTACTACATATTAGAGCATGCGGTTTGGTCACGCAAGGGCATTTTGCTTGTCTGATTTTCTATCGAAGTTCGAATATAGAATTTTTAATGCAGCAGCGTCTTCATGTGAGCGGGGATCTTTTCGAAAACGCTTCTTGTGTGGACGCAGATACTTTTTATCAAAATGGATTAAAAGAGATGCATTTTCAAAAATATCTGGGTGCGTGTGGACGTGGCATTGGTCTGAAAATAGCCTAAAGTGATGGGAAAGCATCAACTGAAGTTTCTTAAGGAGTATTATTTCGAGAAGCTTCAGGATAACCAAATGCAAATACAAGATCGTTAGCCAGAACCTGATCGTGGCCCAGAAGCCTAAACCAGATGTTTTTTCTACTGTAAATATTTTTCTGCAAGCTTTGAGTCTCCATCAAGTTTTGTTCCGCCTGGTTAATCCCTCGGACAAACAGATGACACCAAAAATTAAGTTTAATTGATTGTTTATGAGTATTTTACGAAACTTCACTACTTTTCGGTTCAAATACCATTTTGCACCTCGCTATACAAACAGAAGTTTAAAAGCACGCAAAAAGATAATTAATGTGTCGGCTAAAAAGGCCACGCACAATGAACTTAGTTTTAAACGATGTAAACAAATGTCATTTAAGAGTTCGTTTTGAGAAGTTTTTGGACGAGTTAAAAGAAATCTGTTGGATTTGCCATTGCTCATTGTAAACAAATTAACAAAGTACCATAATTTTGAAATTTTAGATCAAACTAGACATCATGGCATTTAAATATTGTCTTTTACTCTAAATATTCTTCTCTTTGCTATTCGAGTCATTAAATCAATCTATTTACGATTTATTTGGATTGCATAATCTTTCTAATCTTGGCTGCATCAAGTCGAAATTTGCTGAGCTTTGTCATAGATATTTGCCTTATTTACATAACCGAAGCCAAGAAGCCAGGTATAAATTTGCACTTAGAAAACAGCATATCAAAGTGCTATCAAGCTCCATTTGGCATGGCAGCATTAATGCTTGTGGTTGGGAACTGCTGAGTCAAGTAAGTTTACAAGTAGGAAATCTCGAGCAAGAAAGACGTTTACAGTCTGTGGTATCGAGTAGTACTGGCACATACAGTAACCAGAGAATAAGGGGATTAGACTAGTTGCTCCCTGTAAAAATTGAGCAGCTAAGAGTCTTGTCCGGAATTTGGTAGCGGTATAGTTACACAAGAGAATTTGGATTTCGAAGCCGTCATCAACATCATAACTTAACACAGCCAAGCAAGAACAGCCTGTAGTATTGAGTAATACTAGCACATACAGCAACCAGAGAATAGTGGAATTTGTCTTGTTGCTCCTTGTAAAGCTGAGTAGTTAAGAGTTTGGCCTGGGATTTTGTAGCGGTACCGTTAGACATGAGAATTTTGTATTTTGAATCGGTCATCGACAAAACTAAACACAGCCAAGCATAGCCGTAACGTCTGGGAAAGAGCAGTCCGCGGTGTTGAGAAATACTAGCACATACAACAAGTAGAAAATAGCTGATTTGGTCTACTCGGTCTATGTGAAATAGAGCAACGAACAGTTCGTATGGGATGCTTGGAAGTGCAGTAGCAGTGACGTTACGCTAGAGAGTTTTGTAGTTTGAAGCAGCTTTATACACAACTAATCAAATTCAAGCAAAGTTACAATTTTTGGACAATAGCAGTCTGCCGTGCTGAGAATTGCCAGTACATTCAGCAACTAAGCACAACAGAATTACAGTCTATTTGCCTCATGTCAAAACAAGCAGCTGGAATCTCCGTCGAGCAGTTTACGGAGTGAAAGCAACTTTAATTTTGGATTTGGCATCAGCCTATATAAATACCAGATATAGTCAATCAAAGCCGCAAATTTTTAAAAGAGAGCAGTCCTCAGTGCAAGGATGTATTTCTTATCTGTCTTTCTCCGTATCGTGTATTCCTGTTCATTAATATTCAACTTAATGGAGATTATGTACATTATTTTAAGCAGAAATAAACCACCAGAATGGACTAAGAACCCTCATTTGTTTGTTTTAAACTTGGCCTTCGCTGATTTCATATTTGGCCTTGGTGGTGTTGGTAAGTATTCCTATACTGCCATTGTAACTTTATGTTTAGCCATGTAGAGAAGTGGTTTGGTGAATCAAATAAGAATAGAAATAAGAATCTGTTATCTTTCATAACGATTATTTTGCCTCATTTTTGATCCCTGCAATTTTGTTATGTTGATGTCTGCATGAAGCCAGCACACTTCAACATCTGTCCTCTAGGCAACAGTGCATTATTGTGCAGAATAGTCAGCATCGATGGATTGCAAAGCCTCTACTAAGAAGGCAATGCTTGGCCTTCTCACCAAACCCATAAAAGCCTTCCTATCATATGTAAATATCGACCAGATATTGTTTCAAATCATTCAGCAGTAACGATTCACTATTGGGGATTTGTTGCTCCTCTTTAAAGGGACAGGGTCACGTAACCGTAAACAAAGCTGTTATCTCTAGAATCTATATTGTTGCCCACACGTGGCCATTATGTTTCTACACAGATTCTGGTGGATGGGGTGAATCCACACTGCATTTACTTTCAAAAATCCACCAATATCTCCGCAATCGTACAACATAGGAGTGTTTCGTGAGTCCATCTTCTAAATAACACCTTCATTTTGAAACAAATAGTGGAAAATCTCTGTGATATGGTCGATCAAAAATACTGCTGATTTTTTATTTCGAAAGAAGTTTGTTTAGATTAAGTGACCTAGCCCTTTTAACGCTTTATCTCTTGTTATTTCAGCACCTTTAACGTTCTCTTTTCTTTTCACAGGGAAATCTATCTTCCATGATCTTTTATTTGGAGACGAAATCGGCGATGAGGACACTGTGTTCAAACTGCTCTTTTCATATGGACAATTCTCATCATTGGCATGCACCGCTCTGTTAACCCTTGACCGGTTCATTGCTGTCATATTCCCTCTAAAATACGGATGTTGGCGCTCAAAACGCTCTGTGTCGTTTGCTTTGGTCATTTGCTGGGTGACCTCTATTACCATGCAGTTGCTGTATTACCTAACAAGGTGCGCTGTGCCGGCAGCAAAATATTGTTCGCGAGTAATCATCTCCATAGCAATTAGCATCTTTGTGTTCTTCATAGTTGCTGCCAATCTGTATGTGCTCCGTGCATTCCGGAGAAGAAATAAACTGTTTCCCAACATGATGAAAACCTACAGGAGGGTCATTCAGAGAAGAGTGCTTTACGTTGCATTCCTATCAACCAATTGTGTCGCGTTGTTTACGATCCCATATGCTGTGGTCTCAATTCTCAAATGCTTCGCCTTGGATATGACTTGGGAATTCAAGCTAACGATCTACTTCATTTTCACGCTAAAATCGATGTTCAATCCAATGATTTTCTTTGCAAGTCGCTACTTTGTACATTGAAACTGATCGGTCATTTAAATGAAACTGAGCACCAGCTACAGAAGAAAATGTATCATCCGCTCTCAAGTTCTTTTACTATCCAGTCAACGCTAGAACTGACGATAAATCAGTTTATGTTCTTTAAAATTCGTTGCTGTGTTAAATTAAAATGACTTGGGAATATGGGAGAGGTTAAGAAAGTATTAGCAATTATTGTTTTCGTGATGTTTCTTAAATATCGAGACAAAAACGTACGTTAGAAGCTTCTAAGCCCTAAGATTTCATTTATTTAAATGCATAATATATTTATGGCTGATTATGATGTTAGTATTGTCTTTATGGCTCTTGTGCTTGTATTTACGTAGTTTCTGAGTATTAAAGATAGAGGAACGGCTACATAGACTCTTTTCTTTATATCTTCTAGACTCACTACATGAGTCCTCGTTCCCCCGAACGACACCCAGACAATACCTATTCCGCTTTGACTATTACAGTTCAATTCAATCGAGCAAAATTTAGGCTCATACCATCATTTTAGGTACCCTCTTCTCACATAGATGAATTTGAAGAGAATCGATGCGCACGTATTGAATCTTTTTGGCGCCAGGCTTTAGATGGGACCGTTTCCCTCAGATATCAAATATCTGATAAGATATTCAAACAAATGATATATGGTACAAAATTTAAAGATAACCTCAAAAACGGACTCATGGTATTAAACCCATAAACGCAGCAAAGATGTACTGTTCGCTATTAAACGTTGTTCTTTATTGCAGTTTTTAACTTATTTCT
Source organism: Aurelia sp. 3 sensu Dawson et al. (2005) (assembly GCA_964020215.1). NCBI lineage: Eukaryota > Metazoa > Cnidaria > Scyphozoa > Semaeostomeae > Ulmaridae > Aurelia > Aurelia sp. 3 sensu Dawson et al. (2005). The sequence continues at coordinate 27,069,847 of OZ026572.1, read as the reverse complement.
TTCTTTTCAGGGTTTGAGATTGATTCGTTCTCTTGTAGGAATCAACAGTTTTTTCCCTCTTGTTATGGGTTTCTTTTGGTTGTTGTTCTTTTGCAGGAGTAAACAAGTTTCGTTCTACGGATAACGGTATTTTTGTTGCATTTATTAGAATGACTTAGTACAATGAGTCCATGAGGCTTTTTTCATATAAGATATTTCTGTACTTTTTTGACAGAGTTGCCAAGAACTAGCAGATATTTTACGGTAAGTACTTTCTCTTGCGTTTCTTCAGTTTCAGTTTCATTTGATTTAAATTCCACTACATACAATTTATAGTCCTAAATATACAAACGAATAACTAACAACAAAGATAATATTACAGAAAATTAATACAATAATACAGAAAATTGATACAATGATACAGAAAATTAATACAATATACAAATACAAAGAGGAGCTAAATAAATTGCATGCAGGGAATTATTTAAAGGAGGATCTCTCTCAATAGGTAAACTAATCGAGGAGAGAGCCCCCCCCCCCCATCCAAAGATGTTAACATGTGATTTTGGATGAGTATATATAATTTTGGACTTTCTTTTCATATAGATTCTATGTTGTTATGGTTGCATATTATCAAAGTTGCTTTTTGAAGCATTGCCGATTAGAGTCATGGGCTTCCTTCACGCTTTTGTTGTTTTAACACATCACATATTTTTCAATTGATCCATGAGGAATCCTGCATTGACTTTTATAACATTTCGATTCACATCGCCAGTGTCGCTACTCCCATTTGTTATGAGCTAGCCATTAGATACAGGTAACTTCCTTGCAAAGGTATGCCAGATGAGTCATGTAATGTTTAAATGTTTCACAGCTTACAGCTGTCAAACAATTTATCAGATTCCAATAAACTAAAAGTAGCTGTGTCGCAAAAGTATCAACGTAGACAAGAAAGTTTGGTTTGTTAAATTTGTTCGCATCTTGCTCAAATTACAAGTGATTTTGTGAGATACTTCATTTGATAACATTTTTAAAAACGGCGAAAATCTTCGATCAAATTTTTAAGCAATTTAGCCCTTGCAACTTGATCAAGGACTTGATATCCGTTCTGGAGGATTTTGAGAGAGATGACAGAGTTTTATATGAGAGCAATATGACTGATTTGACAAAGCAAATTTTCTTATCAAACCTGGAGTTAGCTACACAGTTTTTGTCAATTTATATGAATCAGATAAATGGTTTGAGGGCCACAGATTTTCAAACATCTGAAACAGTTTTCTGACTCGTCCAGCATGAGGTGGTGTTCTCATTTTATGTCAACAGGTCTTGAAATCATGACAGATGTCAATGCGACAAATTAGCTATAAATCGTAGACTAGAAAGACTAGAAACTGGAACCAGAAAAAATACGAGATTCCAGTGAAAGCTTAGAATAGGTTGGTGCACGGTAGGTGGACTTTCTTGGCAGCAGATTTTGTTCATTGTGAACTGAAACATCCATTCATATCATTTTCTTCAATAGGAACAGGAATTATGAAGAATTCAAACACCGATTGAAAGGTCTTGCTGACTTATACAGGATCAAAGTAGACACGTAAGTAGAGATTGTTAAGCTAGGATATATTTTACGTTACTGCAGAAGACTTTTTTTGAACCTCAATTTTTTGTGATATTTGCATATTGTTGGTTGAGCATTGACTGATAGCGCACAACAAAATGTAAGATATTGATCATGCTTATGAAATTTGGAGCAATTGTTAATTTCAATTTTTATTCAATTTTTTAATCAAAATAGTGAACTACCAATTTATATTCTCTCCATTTCGTTGGTCATGCCTCTCGAACTGATATGATCGATGTTGACGAAAATTTATGTTGCTCAGGGCATAAAAGGATTGTTATCTGTAAATCATTGATCGAGCCCCCCCGGGGGGGGGGGTAACTTAACGGGTAACTTAACTTGTCCATGGTATGGGGTTGTGCCATTTTTTTAGGGTACCTTCATTTTTCATGATAGATTCCGGATTTATGGGTATGGTTTTTAGCAATTTTTAGCATTTTCCGGATTTACGGGTATAGTTTTTTGTAAAAATTCATATATTGGTGAACTGTTTTGGCATTTCCGGATTTATGGATATGATTTTCAGCAATGTCTCCAGATTTGTGGGTATACTTTTGAGAAATTTCTCCGGATTTATGTGTGGTACTTTTACGATTTGAATGGCAAAACTCCGTAAATTGGACAATCAAGTCACCACCCCCCCCCCCCGGGATCGATCTTGGTCACTGGTCAATAAGCTTGGATCTGCAAAAATAATTAAGAAAAACAGGATTAGAGTGAAAATATACTCATCAAGTGCTTGCTATTATTTGATTTACTGACCTGTTTTTATTTTTTTCCAGGTTCATGAAATCCTCCAAGATATTTGCTGCCCTTGAAGCTGTTGAAAGAGATATTTTGAAACTTTGCACAACGCAAGACGGGTACGTATATTTCTCCCATTACAGATCATTCAGAAATATGCTATCATTTTTTAAACGTTTCGATTTTCATCTCCTTCAGTAACTGTTCTTACAAGACGTGAGGATCTGCCTAAAAACCTAGATTACAATAGAGTAACAAAAGAAACGACCTAACAAAGGGACCTGCTTAATTAATACATATGTGTTAAAACTGAAATAGAGAAAGGTTGGGCCGGAAGCACAAAGAGAAGTAAAGCATTACAGAGTAGGTTACAGAGTAAGTTACAGAGTAGGTTGATTTTCCTTTGCTGTCTGCAAGTACCTCACGCATTTCTATGAATTACAAAATGTAATCGAAATATTTTCAATTTTTTCTACGGGGTGTGCCAAAAAAGTTTAAGCCTTCAAAAAATCGTAGCACCAAATGTTCTGGATGGATCTGAATTAATCAAATAAATATTTTCGTGACTGTCTTGCGTTTTTATGTGCAAACAATTTTTTGATAAATTCAAATTTATGAAAATTCACTGATTGCGAAAACTGCTGTAAAAGAGAGCATAGGTTCCAAATCTTTAAATCGGCGAAAAATGGTGGATGTAGATTCTATGGCCTATTTCATCTAACTGAATGATTTGAAAGAAGCTTTAGCTACATATCCACGGTTCTACCGTTAATCTTGTCCGAAATTATGAATATTTTTTGAAATTACAGCGTATTTATATTTCAGCTTATTTTAGGGTGTGACGTCATAGAATTTCTAAATCATAAACTACAAAAGTGACAGACTTTTGCTTGATACCATACTGTAGACATCCATCAACTATGGTTTTCTTGGAAGTTATTTCATGTTGCGTCAAACAGTTCAGAAATTACGATGCTTTAAGTTTTTTTGAACATTTTTCTTGAATTCTCGTAAAAGAATAAAACACTCTAATTATGACAATATTGAAGGTTTCAGAAAAGTCCAACGACAGTATTGTGGCAATAAATGGGCAGGCAACATCCGATACCCGTGAAAACAATGATTTTGTATTGTTCCGTGCAAGAAGTTTCTTTGCGAATTGATCTTATACTTCTGGACTTCCTGCTGGCATTTTGCAAACCAATGATATTTGCAGATTCGAATTTACTGATTTATCAGTGCTCATTAAAGTACGATAAAAATGGCAAAACTATTTCATTCTTTCTGCTGACAGATAGGACCTCTTTCAGTCCAATTCATCCAGTAATCTATTTGATACAGCGTGCGCCAGAAAGTATTCAAGCACTTGAAAAATCGTGGTACAGTGGAACCTCCATATAACGGACACCTATATGACCAATTTTATCGTCCGTTGTAGAGAGGTGTCCGCTGTATGGAGGTGTCTCCTTTTGCCATAGTGTATTTTGGGACGAAAATATTTGTCCGTTGTTCGGAGGTGTCCGTTGTATAGAGGTGTCCGTTAATGGAGGTTCCACTGTACCTGGCGTTCTCGATGGATTCTTTTTGTTGATACTTATTCACCGTTATTTTTCATTTTTCCAGTACATCGAGCAAGCCATTTGATATCCTTAACAATGGACCAGTTGGATATATATTCAAAAGACAAGGAGGTTAGTTACTTTTATATCGATCAAAGGTAATTTTGAAGTTATCGTCACGCTGGAAACTATCTTTATTACCATTATCCAAATAATTTGCGTATATACAAATAGCGTCAGGCGTCTGCGTCATAGAATGCGAACCTCGTTTTGGTAGCAGGGTTTCAGTTTAAATCCAGCTTTAGAGCATTTTATTTTGCTATGTTGCCTTTACATCAACTTTTTGAAAAAGCTGATTAGGCAAAGGCATTCGAGGTAACAGTTTAATGAATTCGAGGCTCCAATAGAGGATTGCGCTAAGGATTGCGGTGAAGAACTTTTACCTACAGGGTGTCTCAAAAAAATTGTTCGACGTTTGATTAAATATTAAAAAATAACGATACGCTGAATGGACCTTTGGTCAAGTCACCCTTGTCTTGAGACTTTAAATTAATTTTTGACACAAGAATCTTGCAAATCCGATAAAAATTCATGGGGTTACAAGCTTTTGAAGTTCAAGTTTGTGCGAAAGCTGAAACCAGAGGCATCGAAATGGCATTTTTGGTAAAAGTCCCATAGGCCGTCGTTTCTGTTATTTCTCAATTGTTTCAGGGCGAACCAAGTGGGATTCAAACAGATATTCGATAACCTAACTGTCAAGCATATGGATGATTTGAGGAAACAGATTCAGTCTCTCGCCGATTTTGTTTGAACCACTGTTTTTGGACCTATGCAATGTTAAGGAATTTTGAGAATGATCGCAAGAAATAATTTACTTTAGAAGTCGTATTTGGTTTGCTCTGATATCAACGAGAGGTATGACATTGGATAAGCTTCTCTTACCTCCGTCTTCGAGCTTTTTGCAACACAAGTAATCTGGGGGGTCTCTGGTTTCAGCTATCGCATATTTTTTATCTTAGAGAGCTCGTAACTCAGTGAATTTTCAACCGATTTGCACGATTTTGGTCTCTAAAATTATTTCATAATCTTAGGAACAGGGTTATCTTTCCATGGGCCTGTTCATGTTGTCCTTATTTTTCAATATTTAATCAAACATCGAACAATTTTTTTGAGACACCCTGTAGATCCACTCTGTTCTAATTACGAATCTTTAAAGGACAAGTCCGGGGTTGGTATAATTGTTGATTATTCAAGAGATTACACTGTTGTGAATGGTGTGTAGTACTTTTTTCAATTTTTTTCTTTTAATCTGGGAACCTACATCTTTCAATCTTCTAAGAAGTGTGAAATAACGTCATTTTCTATGACGTCACTTCTTGCTGACCTGAACGAGGCTACCAAATGTGTTGATATTATACTACTCACATTGCTAGCCTCCTTATTGCGCCTTTGCACACTCGTACAAAATACAAAATGGCGACGATATTTGGCATAACTTGCGAAGATTCATTAACCAATTTATGAAAGTTGGAGGCATCAAAACTTGGAAAGAACTCACGATTGGTGTTCAGCAGTTGGTAAGGTTGCGTTTAACAAAAATTTTATCAACCCCGGACTTGTCCTTTAACGATTCTGTAGGAATTCGATTAAAGAACGCGGTGCATCTCGGTAAAAGTTCCTAGCCGCCATCTTTAGCGTAATTGTCAATTTAATCGGTCAAACAAAAGCGATTTATTGCATTGCCATTTTTATGTAGAACGTCATGTTCGATAGATCCTTAAAAATAACTTTTTTGCAAGAAAACCAACTCTCTGAGAATTATCAGAAATCATTGATTTATATTGTGGCCTCCATATTGACATTTTTTTAGGTTATGACTTTTAATTTTTTTCTTTGGAAATATTTTTGTCTGGTGGATATCATTTGCATTAATTTCAAGTTAGATTTTATTTGATTTTCAGGACAACTCATGCAAGTATCTTATTTTGGAAATCCCGTAGAGCTCGCAAACATTGAGGCTAAAGAATCTTGCTTACAAGATGGTAAGTTGGTAACTATTGACATTTCAACTCTGTCTCACAGTAGCAGTCTCGTGAGATTTCTGAAACGCAAAATTAATCACGAAAAATGCTTCAATTTGTTTTTTGTCTGCAGACAGTTTCACTTGACATCTAATTTTACATTAATTTAGTTTATTAGAATCGATACATTCCGTAGTTTTGGCGCTTGTAGATTGGATTGCCTTTATTTGAGATAAGCCAATCAGTGGCTCAGGTGTGATGTTCACGTGATACTCAAATGTCTTTTGTTGCGTTCGGTATAAAACAGCCCGGTCGTGTCATTTATCTGTTCTTCGCATAAACCAAACTGAAGAGTGTGTGACGAAACGTGTATTTGGTGTAATAATTTGATTCAAAATTTTTTACCACGATTCATTTGCTTTAATTCCGTAGCTACAAGCAATTTTTTAGAATGCTTTTGAAATCTTTTAAAATAGTGAGAAGTGCGCCAATTTTTCCATATAAATGAAACTCCGCCGGTATGGTTTGGTGAATTTAATTATTCGTTGATTCTTATTGGTTAATTCGTTCTGATTTCATGGAAAGGAGACTTTATCTGACCTCAACGCGCAACCTCGGGGCTGACATGAGAGATGAAAACCCCCTATGAACAGTGGCTAAAATTTACCATGCTGTCAGCCCGGGTCTGGCAGGCCAGGTAAATATTCCTGGTAAAAAGTGACTAAAATTTACCTCGCTTGTTAGCCCTGGCTCTTGCAGGTAAGGTGTTTTGCATCATATTGACAGGCCCTTAGTATCAGTGACTTTAAGGAGTTTATTCCATGAGTTAAATCACTTTGTGTTTTTCCTAGGTGTCTCTAGAGAACTTGGACTTTCTGCAGAAATAGCAGTGGAATCTGCGAGAACCAATCGTTTGCCAACTTCAAGTCTTGTTTATGTCGATGACCTCAAACGGTAATGTTTCTTTTTTCGAAATCCTCAAACGAAATGTTATATTTGAAGTACAGACTACGGATAGCTTGCTAGCTTTCGACCAATAAAAAGCTATTGAAAGTTAAATATGGCGGTGGACCAAAAGAACTTCAAATGTTGAAGAGTGCTTGAAGTTTTGGAGTGAATCAAAGGTTTATTGATAGCGAGAAGGTTGAGGTTTTTTGCGATTTTTCTTCTATTTTCGTGACAATTGCAAATGTAGGTAAATTAAATTTACGAAACTTCTGTGACTTCGACACTCGTGAAAAGCAATTGAACTTTTGTTTATCTGCCTTTTTTACATAATCCAATAAAATGCTGCAATACATAGTAAGACCAACACTACATAGAAGAATTGCTCTGCAATGATACTAGGACGAATACCCCCCCCCCCCCCGGGGAGCAAAAGGCTTGTCCACCCGGAGGCAATTGTGTAGAAATAAAAGACAAAGTTACTTAAACTATGCAACTGAAAGAACACATGACAGAAATAAGTGCGATTTGATACGTAGTCTGTTTGGTATTAAAGTCTGTCTCAAAGTTGATGTCACCTGAGATTTGCGCTAACGCACAATTCCTTTGCAAAACACTGCTGTTGTTGCTGTTCGCAATAATTTGCAGATGACATCTAATATGAGACAGTCTATAGATGTCAGATCAAAATGTTGGTAAGAAAAGGAACCAGTGGAAAACCTTATCTTAATATTTCTATTAAAGTTTATCTTTGTAATAAGTTGATCAGTAACGTGAGTTTTCTTTATCTTTCCAGGGCTAGATATGAAAATCTAGACAACAATAACAGCGAAGAGCTGCCTGCTTCCTTGGTGATGAGGCTCAAAAAACCGTTTGTAATATCAGCTCAAAATCTGAGTGAAATTCATGCAGTCATATTTCAATCCTGTAAGTGAATATTTCCTTATGCTTGATCTTTGTCTGGATTTCTGTGTTGGCCAGAAACAGTTTTTGTTGGTATCAAAACTTCCTGTAGTTTGCAGTGCTCCGCTTGAGTTAAAGGGGATGTGCAAGATTTTAGCAAGCAAAGATTACCATAAGCAGCTAATGTCATGAATTCATTGAGGAGATCCTCTTGAATTGTTGCGTGGCTTAGAATTCCTTCAGCCTGCAACGGTTTTAATGTGTTTATTCTAAACTCATGCGTATCTTGTGGCCCAAAATTTTGCTATATCTTTGCAATTGTCGGTGGTATGAACATTTTTTTTATAAACCGTATTCCATATAAAAAATTTACACTGGGACAGTACGTACGAACTACTTTACGAGACAAGGGTGATATCACGGAATGCAGGAGAATATGATAACTCCGCAGTGATTAACATAAACAACGTTTAGCTAAACTTAGATTAAATATATAGCTACGAAGGAATAGACATTTACGATTTTTACTGGCAGGTACTAAAGTTCGTTTCACTTTGTATATCAAGGTAACTTGTGACAAAATATGATTGCACTGGCTAGTTCTACTTTGTTTAGACATATAGAAAATATCTCCATTTGCAACATATTAGCTGCTATTTATGCGAATTAGGGAGAGAAATTCGTGGAGTTTTGGGAGTTTAGCTGGTACAGCCCATTTCAGAGGATTGTCAGGCAGATCAGTTCAGTTTTGACTTCCAAATGAATTAGATCAATTTCTCGACTAAAGGGTGTTTCATGGTTTACCTTTCTGCAAATCGCAGCTGCAACAGCCTGCCAGCTTCCTATAAATATTTTTTCCAATCTGGGATGACTTTATTTTGGTTTCAAAGGAACAATTCTTAGATGATTGTCATCACCTGTGTGTTGTGTCCAAAGACTTGCAAAGAACATGTTGTTCCCCATGTATCCCAAAAGAATTGTGCTCCGTTTATGCAGCTGCTGTGGAGGAGCTGCAACTTCAGTTGTCCCGTTCTTATACAGTTGCACAGGTAAGACTGCAGCTTAATAGTTTGAGACTTTTTTAACTCAATCTGAATCTCGTTGAATTATTATTGCTTCAATAGCTCCAGATCAATTCGTCCATGCATCGGAAGCATCTCTGGATAACTTAATTCTGAAGCAGGTGAAAATTATTATCTCTGTTTTCTGATAGACTGCATATTTGTAGTTATCGCCATTGGTAGACTGATGGACGTTGCCCTTCACATTGAAAATTGGGACGAAGTTCTCCATCATCGAAATCATGACTGTTATGGAAGCCATAACAACAGTTTTGGTACTCCAAGCTATGGCGGATGGGCATAAGTTGCCGGCTCGAACCTCCGATGCTAAAACACCTTAATTAGCTTCAATGCACTTCACGGCAGCAACGAGAATTACCAACTGAGCAAAAATAAAAATGTTATTGTTGTTGTCATTGTTGTTGTTGTTATTGTTGCGACAACTGGGACTATAATGGAGTCTAGTTTTCTGATACTGTGTGAGTAAAGAGAGTCTCCATTTAAAAGACCACTGCTCTCTGGATATCCTAAGCAATGATATTGGTCGGTGTATCACTCAAAAAAGGACATGTCAAAATATATTTTTTAATTTGCCTACTGAGATAGGCGAATCCGTTTTGAATTAAGAGACATTTTCTGGAGAAGGCCCCTTCAAGAAAACTTCCAAACACGCCCGAAATCACAATCAAACTTTCTGCGTTACAACGATGACTTTTACATGCTTTGGCGTGTGTTACTCCTTTGTGAGGATGAAGATGTCATACCTGGGAGCATAAAAAGCTGCTCAGGGTAGATTTACAGTGAAAGAAGCATACAAGATTTCCTTCCCTAACCAAGTAACATTATGGTATGGATTAGAATTTATCGCTGCTCCAGCATTTATTAGTTTTATCCAGTTACTTAATTTGCATTATCTTTTTACATTAAAGTAGTTGTGTCTTTATTTACATTATTTATGTTTCCATCAGATGAATCTATATTTTTCAATCTAATTTGTTTTTGTAGAAACTGGAATTGAAACATCGCGATGAATGGATCAAAAAGCCATTTTTAGTGGTAAGTTCTCGAATCTTGTTTCCACGTTTGACATAAAAGTTTAGCCAATAACTTGATTGAAATGGTGTTTATCCGCTTTTCAAATTTGTGAGAGGCGAGATGAAACATTTACACCAATGCGAACTTGGCATTCATTTTTCGTATATTTGTTTCGAGCTTGAAGCCAGTGGTAGGGGTGCAAATCTTTGTTGATATGCTACCAGTCTGTCTATATGACTGATTTACAGGGAGCCGTGCTAAAAAACTTTGAGAATTGAGAATCTACGCCAATAATGACAAAAGAAACTAATTACAATCATGATTCATCTATTTACAACTAATTATAATCATACAATTTACAATCAATTTTATGTCTTGTTCTTAAAAGAGTATGCCAAGAAAGGATTCCCCTATTTAGCTCTTTAGGTCTGCAATGAAATCTCCTTAAATATCAGGAAGCTTCCTACCTTGTGCCAATTCAAAAAACAACCAAAAACACATTTGATGATCTGACAGCCAATTAAAACTCGACTGGCTCCCTGGAAGATCAGAAATGACATTAGCCTTCAATATTTTCCTCCTTGTATATGATATTGATTACTAACACTTTATGTTTCTATAGTATTAGATATAGCTGGAGAAATTTTGTGTATAAATGATTTAAAATGAAAAATGAATACATGAAGATAAAGAGGGAGCTTGCTTGGCCGCCCTACTAAATTCATTTTGCAAACAACGTGTTTTTGATTCCTTCGTTGTTTTTCCATTTAAGACGCTACCGGACGAAGATCATGTTTATCGAATATCACCGTCGGATGCTTTAACGAATATTGGTTTCATAATCGCAAGATTACCATTTCAGCACCCATCTCAAGTTCCATCCATTATCAAAGTAAGTTCTGAAATTGATTTCATTTTATTTTATTACATTGGAAAATCCTTACTTGCACTAAACGGCTAATGGTAAGGTAGTTCTGTTGTTTCAGAACAGAATGCCATGCCCGGAGATCCAGAAAATATTGTAGACGTTTGACTGCCTGTGGTGCTCAAACCATTTATCTGATTCAAATAAACTGTTACTACCAGTGTAGCTATTTCACTGACTTGATAAGAAAATTTATTTTGTGAAAATCGATCGTATCGTTCTCGAACAGATGATTACGCCAAAGATGGCGGCGAGGAACTTTTTACCAAAATGCACTGCGTTCATTCATCGAATTCTTATAGAATTGTTAAAGATTCGTAATTCGAACGCAGTGCATCTTGGTATAAAGTTCCTCGCCGCCCTGTATGATTTATGCGGTGACTTACATAGAATTATCACAGCAAACATCATTTACCTACCATCTAGAAAGGAGTAAAATTCCTAGCAAATATACTGTGGTGAAAAGTATCTTAGCCAATATTTAAATCACTTGGGTTCGTCGAAAAAATTGTTACCGCTTGCTCGATCTTTTTTAGCATGTCATACTGAGGGTCAAAAATGAAACTGTTCGTCGTGACACTTTCAAGTAGATTTATATCCTGGCTGTGATTTTCAAGGCATATTCGAAATGAATTTCATTTCAGGTTCTTCGTCGCCAAGCGGTTTACAACTTACTACTCCTGAGTTGTGCTGGCAAACTGAGTGCACCCCCTAGTAAGTGTTACTAGCTTACTTACTAACCAACTAAAGCCTTTGTTGGTGAGCAGACCGAAGTATGGGAAGGCCTAAAAAGTTTTTCGTTTTCGCGGAGATAAGGAGTCAGAGAGGTCAGTCATCTATGACTGTGGTTTCCGCAGGGTGGGTTAGAATTTATCGGGGTATGAGAACTATTCAGATGACAATGGGAGGTTTGGAAACATTTTTGGACATTTTGGAGTGGGTGCAAATTTTCCAAGGTAATTTCTTTGAAAATTACTTCAATGAGATCCAAAGGCCCGTGGACTACAATATCTTTGCTCACCTGCAAGAGTAGCTACAATTGTGGCCAAAAGTTATTGGACGATTGATCAAAGCCTAGATATTCGCTAGTACAAGGTCCCCCCTGTCCCCATGTGAATGTTGTTGCAAGAGAGTGAACGTGAAATCAGTTCATAAACCATCTAGTCCTGGAAAACGACAACATTGACACCGGGGGGAGGGGTTTGGAAAGCAACAGAGGGCTAAAATGCCTTCTTTGGTAGCTGTCCAGTTACCTTTTGGCCACGATTGTAGTTTCTTGATGAAATTGTAATTTGTTTTCTTTTTGTAAATATTTTCTTTTAATGTAAATTATCAATTATATATTGTAAATACGTTTTAACATTATGGTTTTTTTCTTGTAATTAGATTTGAAGTATTTTGATTTTTCATTAAATTGTAAATGCTTTTAATGAAGGGTCCCTTGAAAACAGCTTTTTTGAAGGGCAACCCTCCCTAAATTAAATGAAATGGCCTTCAAATAGGGAAATAAAGCAATATAACGGACTAGGGCTATGCTCAAAGGTTGTGCTTATTTCAATTCGTATCAAAGTGCTTATGGTTCACTCCATTTTATTGTCTATATTGGCAACACAGCCAGGGTATTCATCTTCCAAGCAACGTTTGAATCACCGATTTTATCGACTTCTTTGAATGTGTAATAGATTTTCTTGGTTCACTTTATTTGGTCATCCGGTATGAATTAGCGTGACGTATTGCTTGCTAAGCTTGATAGTCAGTTTGCCATTGTGTTTCCGGAAAACTTACAGAAATTTTTGGAACTCCATCGATATGAACAAATTTTATTATTTTCAGGCAATGAGAAATCAGAATACTTTGATGTGCAAGCATTAAATGGAAACACAATCGAAATCTCCCTTCTTCATCCGCTTCATACAAGCCTATGTTCTGGTAAGTGTAAATATTTGTTTCGCGACATTGCCGGATAACAGATAGTCTCTAATTGGTAATTACGAAACGCAAATGGAATTCAGTTAGTCGATTAGCATCTTTCAGTTACTGCGGACTTTCCATCATTAAGAGTTGGCAAATACCCCACTGTTTTTCCAACTCACCCGGTATGCAGTTTTTTATTCAATTTCCAACAAGCTAACCATGGCGATAAGAAGTAGCGAAAACCTACATACAGTTTATTTTTAAGATGCCAAGAATAGATAGCACCATAACCCAACGGGGATGAATAAACCAAACTTGGTCTTAGAGGGTACTGCTCTCCTCCTTTTGCGTTTTTACTGGTTTTGATAAGGCATTAGCCACACGCCTCAAACTATAGAGTCTTCTTTTGTGGATTATGTGTTTGACAATACTGTTAATCAGCAATCAGACACCATGCTTCAAGCAGGAACCTGTGAAAATCACTTGGAATCTATCGACCAAATCGATATGACTTAAGAGTCGTGGAGGCCGTGGATTGATCATGCTCTAGGCTCATAATGCATGTGACACGTCGCAGGTGGCTTACCCTCTGGGTCATCAGTTCCCTACTAAAACCCGGAATGATCTTCTGGGAATGGTTTAAAAGTGCGGTGTAAGTTCTATTACCGTCATCCTTAAATTGAATGGCTTGAATTGAAGTTTAGATACTTCGCTGTGATTCTACCGCGTAAAAACACTTGTAAATTCTATCTTGGAAAAGTTGAAAAACCTTGTAGTTCTGAAAACAATGATGGTATCAAGAATGTCTTTCTGGGATCATGGGCAACTACCTAAACTTCCTTTTGAGCGATTCGTTTATAAAAATGGGACAACAACATTTATGCGATTGACTGTAATGTTTTAAAGAAAAAATTCAATGCCATGCTATGCCAAGAAGAAAAAGTCAAGTTTAAATTGAAGAGAGAAGTCCAAGTATAGCTTGCATCGAAACGAGCAAGCTGATTTTGAAAATAAAGCATTGACAATGGAAGAATTCAGCAATATTTGAAAAAAAAGAATTTATTGTAATGGGGAAGCCACAAGGGCATCAAGGCTCGGAAAATAAGGACAAATTTTGTAATACAATGGCAACAGTTGCTTTAACTGACGTTTCAATTCAAAGCGATTAGTGACTCTGCATAGGAAATTCTCTCAACTGGTAAATCAAAACAAACACGGCCGCAAAATTACCCCGAAACCAGTAGGCCAAACTTTAGCCTTGTGCTAGCGAAAGATGGTTTTTAAGATAAGTTATGTGTTTATAACGAAAGAAGAAGGGTACATCTAAAATTTTTCACGCAGATTTTGTTTCTTTCTTTCAGGGGTTGTGTGGTAATTGTTTCATTTAAGCCAAAAATGCCCGAGAGTAATAGTGCCTTCTGCTTGGCTTCTGAATCAAATAAACAAAATACGCGAGACAGAACTTTAGATTTACCCTCCTTCTTTCTTTATACGCACATAACTTCTCTTAAAAACCGCTTTCGCTTGCACAAGGCGAGAGTCTGCCCTGCAGGTTTAGGGGCAACTTTTGCGGTTGTGTTCGTTTTGATTTACATGCTGAGAGAATTTCCTTTGTCTGCAGTCACTAGTCGCTTTGAATTGAGGTATCAATGAAAGCAACTGTTGCTATTGTATTACAAAATTTGTCCTTGCTGGCTTGGCATGATATTCCAGTTACTCTCGAGTACCGAATAAACGGGGGAGGAGGGGTATCATTTTTGGTAAAATCACAAGAAGTCATAAATTTTGGGGTGTCATTTTAGAAAAATAATTCTTTAGGGTATTGATGTTGATCAAATTTCACTTACTTAGTTAAAATTTTGGATAGTTGCTACAATTTACGGTATACACTTTCAATGGCCTGTAAATTTTGGAGTATCATTTTCGCAAAAATTTATGAATTCTAGGGTGTGATTTCAGACGTCAAGTGGCACACCCCCGTCACCCGACCATTGAAATTAACACCCCCCCCCCGGGTAGCACTCATAACTTCTTCGGAAGAATGCGTCAGTTATTGTAAGTACCACAAGTACGAAGAGCGATATGAAAAATATTCAACCTGACAACAAGTTTTATGTGGTACCAATATGTGTAATAATGCATTGATTATAGCGGAGTAGGCCACTGAAGTTTGATGTCCCTACCCTAGAAAGATACTCGCATTGATAAGGCCCGCGCCAGACGGCTTGAAATTCTAGGTCATTTTACCCACTATAATGACAAGGGCTCCCTCTATTGAAAAAGAGGACCGCAGGTACACTCAAAGGTCAGCAGGTATACTGCCTATGATCTCCTTATGTAAGCGTGGGTGTGCTTTGTGCTTATCCTAAGGACTTATCTAAACGGCAAACCCAATGTTTAAAACTCCAAATCGCTTCAACAAAAGGGAAAACCAAATATATGGAATCGAAAACCAATTAGAACTATATCTTGAAAATACTGAAAGAGAATAACTATGTTATAATTGAATCTGTCTCCTAATCAACCGCCTTTCCCGAAGTTATGACTACTGAATGCCGATGTCGACAAGAATTAATCTTCATGTAGCAATTCGAGATAAAACTTTTCTTATCACAGTAATGAAATGTCCCAAGGGATTTAAAAGTCATTGTTTTCTCGGTCGAAATGTAAGCCATCATATATATTGAGTTGAACTTAGCTTAAGCCATTTTCTTTAATAGTAACTAACATAATTAGCAACTGTAACTATTTCAAAACATCATTTAGACCGCAGGTTCAAATCTTGTTTGTCCACAGGGCCTAGCGAGGTTCTGTTATTGAGAGAACTGCGTGGGTTCGTAACCGCTAAAACACTAAGGGCTTTGCCACCTCTCATCGGATTTTTCCGCCACAGAGGACCAACAAAATATAATTCGATTGATAAAGAAATGTTTTGTTGTAGTGTTTCATTACTGAAATGATCCGAAAGCATGGAATTTTCGCGGCTAAAAGAGCGATGGAATTCTGCAAAGTTTTGCCATCCTTTAATGTATTTTGCACCATTGGGGACCAACAAAATTTATTTCGATTAACAACAAAATGTTATGTATCCATGTTTTATCACTGAAATAATCGCAGAACACTTGATTCTTTCAAATGTAAATTTTTCCCAGCTAAAAGTGTTACTGAATCTCTGGTTTTGTTGCTAAAAAGTCAACGTTTAGACTTAGATGATGATGAGGTAGTCTAAAGCTGTCAAGTATTACTGAACATTACTTGATCCTTACAAGGTGCTACAGGACCAAACTGGTTTTAGAAATATTGCATAGCTTCGAAGTTGGTTTGAACTTGTGGGATTTAGTGCTTTTTATAAGCCACAGGTTTCTTTAGTACATTTCCTGACGAAGTCAAGGCTTGCTCGATTGTATATTTCTACTTTACCAGAAATTAAGCGTAGGTGAAAATGAAGTTGCAGTTTTAGCGCCAAGCGCTGGATCGCTCAAGTAGAGAAGACCTAATGAAATCAGCGACAGCTTGTTATGATGTGCAATTGGTCATTGGTGGAGCTGTACCTGGTATCGATCTCTGTCCGCCTAACTGCTTTGGCTTTAAAATTAGAAGATTATACACCACTGTTCCAAAACGCATCAGGCCTTGATCTACAATTGGCGTACACCGTTGGGCCATGATTTTAATACTGGACGTTACGATCATGAAGTTATCTGCATGTTTAGTTAGTTATCTACTTTGTGGTGTAACCTACTGTCATGTTATCTTGTACCTCTTAAGAAGACTAGTTTTCATTGGAGATCAATGCGATGAGCAAGTGATAGCGAAAAAATTTGTGTTCAAGTCTGTCTCAAATTAAGTCCCACGCGAAAACGCCTGCGAATAACAGCAGTTGAAGTGTTTTCTCCGATTGACTTTGCGTTATCACAAATTTCATGTGACATCTGATTTGAGAGAGACCTTCCCTCGTTAGTTGTTCCCCTTTGCCTGACGTAGGTCATTCGTTGCTGGGGTAATCTCTGATTTTTCCATTGGTTTTCATCGCGATAAGATGTTATCACTTTTATGTGATAATTGCTCGGTAGAACTTAGGGGCCAATTACATGGAGCGGGCTAGCCCGATTAATCGAGATGAATGCTTTCACCCGGGATCCCGGGGTTGATAGAAGTTACTATGTTTTATATACTTTCGATTACATGGCAAGCGGGCTGGCCCGGTTAGCCGAGATCCCGTCTGCTGCCTACCGGGCTAGCCCGGCAAAAACGGGCTGGAAGTTGAGCATTCTTCTCATGTAATCGATTCAAAACCGGGCTGGCCCGGCAAAGCGGGCTGAGAAATCTGCAACGCATGCACTTTATGACCAGATTATGCAATTATAGCGCCAAATATTTTACAGCCCGGGCTGGAAATCCCCATGTAATCGCTCAGATCATTTCAGCTGTCTTAGGCGGGCCAGCCCGGTTAACCGAGCCAGCCCGTTCCATGTAATCAGCACCTAAGATTCATGATCTTGTCTCCGAAAATTTTGTGTGAAAACGAGGTGATTTGCTTTCCATCAAATGAGCTTTGTCTTGCAGTAGGCAGCTAGCTATTCAACTAAATTCTCTATTCAACTAAATTCCCCAATTTGTTCTTTTCAGTGCGTTTTTCAGTACAAGCCGACAAATCAGTAAAAACGAATTTGATCACTGCTGAGGGTGCTCCAGTGTTTTGCTCATCAAGTTACATGGATAAGATAGTCAACAGGTAAGAAACACAGTAACTCCTTGACTCTGTTTTAACGGCAAAATAGTGAGCATTATTGTGAGCCTGTTTTTGCGCAGCAAATGGGAAATTTCCATCGATGTGCGTTGAAAAGAAACTCAGAGTTAACTCATCTGGAAAACATTGTTCGTTCTGATTTGTTAAATGGTGCATTTGTTTTCAATTTATTTTGAGTGGGCTTGTCAGGATTTCTAGCTGCAGAAAGCAAATTTAGGCCCACTGTGCATGCCGCATCCAGGCATGGGACCCCTAGTTTAACGTCCCTTCCGAAGAACGACGAGGTGAGTTGTGAGGTCAGGCCTCCGAGGTCACCCATCCGGAGTTTGACCTCACTCGACCAAGCTTAACTTCAGTCACCTGACAAAGACTGTATAAGCCGCTCGGCCACTCACCCCATTTTGTAGCAATATGGAGTAGGCCTGCATTTCTATCTGGTTTACTATATAGAAACTGAAAAAATCACAAAATTGGCTAAAAGTTTGTTTACACCCATTTCAAGTCATTTGATCAATCTCTTGATAAAACATCTTGTGATTTCTCTAACATACTTCATGTCATGCAAAGTTGTGCCACCATGAGTGCAAAAAGCAGCATAATACTAAAACCTCCGGAGGGTATGATCACATGACTTGAAATGGATAAAACAAGCCGATTATGTAGCGAAACTTCAAACAGACATTGATGCCATATGATCCTTGGTTTTCCCTATCGCTGTGGACGTTCCTCGTATATTGAGCAATCTTTGTTGTGTGCGAGCCTGTAGCGCCCACCTAATAGTTTAAAAATCCTCTGTGCCTCTACATCCGCATAGCACACCTCAAGCCAAAGTCGAAACTTCCAAACCAAGGGCCCACACACATGCAAAGGGTTTGGTGATGTCATTGGAGAGGCTGCGTTGCAGAATCCTAAAACTGGGGACGCGCGGTCAAGCCTATAGTTTTTTGGCCAGATCTTATCGTCTTGAGTGTCTGGAGTGATTTTTGCAGTATACCACAAGTAGATAGCAATCCCAAATTTCTGAGCCGAGGCCTTTGAAATGCCGTTTATCTCGGTAGTGCCAATTAAATGAAGATCGAGGTTAGAAAAACAAATTTGTTAGACCTCATTAGTTTGTTTTTCGAGGACGCTCCTATCTTTCACAGGCCACCAGGTACTCCAAGATGATATATCTGCATTTGCCGAAGCGATCAATCATGAATTATGACAATCATCAATCATGATTGAGCAATGATGAAGTTGCTCCGGCATGAAGCAATGATACTGTCCAAGGGTGTTAGGACACGGATACTTTGAATAGATATTTTATTTACCTTGTTTTGATCCTTATTTGCTTCTTAGTTTCGCCTTCAATTTGAATCTACAACTGAACATTGTTTTAGGCCCAACGGTTGTTAGTTATTCGAATGTAACTCCCCTGTGTTCCTGTTTGTTATTGCGCCTTCGCGGAACAAAAGCTTTCAAACCGCGAATCCTCTGTTAGAAACATTCTTTATCTTCGTTTGAATAAGAAACAACCCGGCAGCAGCACTTTTTTGCACGTTACATGGTTGTTCTTGGATATTGAACTATGACTGGTAGGCAGATGTCAGTTGAAATTTGTAAATAGTTGGTGTAAATTAGCTTTATTTTTGTAAAACTATGTAAATACCAACTTTAAATAAATATGAATGAATGAATGAATGAATGAATGAATGAATGAATGAATGAATGAATGAATGAATGAATGAATGAATGAATGAATAGCTGATTAGCAATATCTGACAAAAGTTATATAGTGATTTTCTTCTCTCTCAGATGTTTGTCAATACCCATAACAATGAGATGCATTCTTCGCAAAGCTTCAACATATGTACCTGTCAGTGCTCCTCCTCAGTCAACTGCGAAGCCTACAGCAACGAAAGACGGTGTACCAAGACCAAAGCAACTCAAGCTTCTCATACCCTCGTTTTCAATGGACAATTCAATGACGGCACCCCTTGTATCACCTGGTATTTTACCAACCTTTTCATTGACTTCAGAATCCCCCGGCAGTTCTTCGTTTACGTTTCCTGCGTCAGACTTAGTATCAACTCTGCCAGGGGGTTACACAAAGCCAGCCTTTAGCTCACCTAAAAAGTTGAGTAACTCACCAGGCAAACCTTCGACCCCAGGAACCCCAAAATCGAGGGCGTTTAAACTCCCAAAAATAACAATAAAGCGAAAGCGAGATGGAGATGAATATGAGATTGATAAAGAGAAATCAAATTTTGATGTATTAGAAGAGTCCGAAGCACAAACAATTGCAGAAAGTTTAATTGATGGTAGCAAGCAAGGGTTTGGACTGCCTGGCGCTGCAACAAAACCAGGTTAGTTATTTATCCAATTATTTATTGTCACAAATGAACCAGATAGTGAAACAAGTTTGATTTTAATACCATTCATTCACACTGGCTAGTCAAGCCAATTAAACTAAACCAGGTTATCAAATGTTGCGTACTAATTGGTCAGTGCGGCACGGCAAATAGACCTTTTCGCAATTTAGAGAAAGGGGCTGAGGAGAGCGCGGCCCATTCTGACAGCCTTGGCAACAGTAGGAAAGGGGAAGCCCGTCCTTGTGGCTCGTTTGCATCTCCCTGCAAACTTGAGTTATTATCAATTTATTTGCACCTTTCAAGAGTCACATGATACTCGTTTAGACCGGTAAATGTTTCCTTTGGATTTCTTTAGCCATCTGGTCAACCCTTCACCTATTGGTGAATGTATTTGAGCCACTTTGTTGCAGGTTTTGTATGTGGCTTCTAAGCAGCTCAGTTAGGCCCAACCGATACACAGGCCTACCTTCAAATTGAGTGAATGTATGCAATGATGTGGCTCAAAATACACTCACAAATGGATGGAGGGATGGCAAGACGCCTCTTTAATCCAGAGAAAACACTTACCATACCAAGCAAGTATCATATAACTCTTAAGGTGCCAATAGATAAAAAGTAGCTCGAGTTTACAGGGACATATGCGACCGAGACGCAAACCAAACGCTGTTCACCGAATTGGAGGGGATTCCACTAGTTTTCTATTGCTGCCAAGACTGCCAGAATGGGCCGTGCTCTTCTCGATCCCTTTCTCCAAATTGCAAAAAGGTCTATTCTTTGACTGAATGAAATTTAACCTGGTTTACATGAAGCTGGTTGAACTGTGTCAGCGTGATGCGGTATTATGTCAGTGCTTGAACGAAAAGAAATGCATGAGAGAATTTCGCCGCATATATCCTCTCCTTAGGCTTCATTGTTTAGTTCCTCTGGTACCTACGGTAGCTTTAGTTGTGCATATTTTGCGAACCCATTCCCTAGCACTTTGTGAGTTTGGTTGGTACTGTAGTGGAGTGACGTATATTTAGGTATGTGTAGGCATGTCAAGTTTATCTAGGAATATTTAGAGATGTCACGTGACGTCAACTGGGTTTTTTAAAAACCAATATGGCCCCTTGCTAGGTTCATTTCAAGCTCGGCCTGCACCTTGGCTACAAAGACGCTATAGATACTAGGTAAGGCCTGAATTCTGCCTATTTTTGCGAACTAATCCCCTTGCACATGGTGGCTGTACTGCTAGGATAGGCCTGAGGTTTGAATATTTTATGAAGTTAGTATTTGTGGCTCTGGTACCTTGGTTACTGTAAGGCTTGCGCTCTACCTGTTCTATGAGCATATCCTCTATCACATTGACTTTCTGGCTTTCTAGGAGGCCTGAATTTTGCCAGTTCTACCAACTTATTCGTTAGCACTTACTTCATCATGTTTTCATACTATGTGACTGTATGTGATATAGTTGGTGAGACACTGTGGCTGACCGATAGAACCACCACCAGGAAATTGTAATTGAAATTGTAATCATTGCATGGGAGGGTGGAGAAAGGAGCGGAAACATTCAAGTGATAAGCAGAGATATAAGATGATAGGAAGTTAATGATTTTTAACACTTGAGTTAAGTGATAGATAACGAATTTAAAGTTTAGATTCCTGAGACCCAGGACAACATTCCCTCCATGGTGCTATACCGCTGAATACGATAACTTAATTCATTACATATTTTGGTTTGAAACGAAGTTTAGGGTTTGTTAGTGGAGAGATGATTCGTAAACATCCAGAAAATTGTACAGAATTTAATTTCATAACTGTACTGTCTGTGGTCCTCTTAAAAATTTCAATTAAAGTTATGTATGTGAAATATGTACTTTGGTGCTTTTTGACAAAAATACATAGCTTGGCTTGAAAAGATACTTAAAACATAAAGTTATTTAGATCTTTGATGGTTTCTGTTGTCCTCTTGAAAACTAGAACAAAATAGATGTGCGTGAAATACGTAACTTAGTGAGCTTCGAGAAACATACATGTTTGGCTAGAACACCCTTGTTTGAAGGATACTCATAAACATTTAGAAAGTTATTCAGGAGACATGGAGTGTACTTTTTATGACTTTGCTGTCTGTGGTGCTGGAAAATTTGAATATAAAACGACTATGTGAAACATGCAATTGAAACCTTCATTTATATTCTGATTTTGTGTTTAACATCTAACCATTATCACAAAGAAATGCTCATTCTGTGAATTGAGCGGGTAATCGAAGAAATTGCCTAACCTTAAAGATGAAACATTTTGAATCGTTCACTGAATTTCGCAGAATTCACCCTATTCTTTCTTTCAAGTAGCTAAACGTAGAAGCTTAATGGCGTCGATCATCGGAGCCGAAGATGCTTGCAACCTTTCTTCATATTTCGACTTCCTAACTTTTGAAGGAGATGAAATGTTCTTGCGTATTGTTGTGTGTGGGCATGCGCAAAAGAACATATAACATATGCACCAAAAATGAGCTTTTTTGTGTAATGTGTTGTTTTGACTGTCTTCTTAACTGCCTGTACATAGTGCTTTGCAGTGCACTGTGTTATCACAGGGGAACAAAGGCGTAAGCTCCCTTTGTACCTCTGTGATGAAACAGTTCACTGCGAAGCACCATGTGCAGTCGGTTAAGGATGCACTTAGACTAAAACTTTGCATAAAACATACTTTCAGTGAGTAAATTATATGCCTTTTTTGGGCATGGCGTAAGGAGATTCTTTACGACATGATCGAGGGTTTCAGGTCATTTTCATTTTAAACCCCCTTTTGTAATAAAGAATTCTCTGTTCATTTTTCAGATGACTTGCAAATGCACATGGACAATAAACAACAAGGAGCAGCAAATAATCTTGCATTTACTACCAACAACATGCCTTTCGATCTTTCCGTTGATGCTTTATCATCCAATGCAATAAGTATCAACACAGTTGGTGAATTAGAAGGTCTCCTTGGTCCAAGTATCGACGTATCAACGTTAATGGGAGGAGGCCTTGTTACGCAGCTTGGTATTACAGGCTCTACTTTTCCCGAAGGATTCAGTGCGATCTCAAATTCAGCAGGTATGCCAGACCTTTGTTCACCACGGCTGCCATTTAAGACTCTTTAGGACCACCCCTTTCATACTGCTCCATATTCATTTTCAAACAGAGCAAAGCTTATCTGTTTTCGCATTATGTTCAGAGTAGCCTGTTATGGAACAGAGCTTTTTATGTACACCAATTAATACGAATGTACCTAATAGATCTTTTACCTATTCTAAAAAAGAATCTGGATCGAACAATATTTCATTACATCTAGTAGAATTTTCGAATGTGCACAATACTGATAGAAGCTCTAACGCCAATCAATCGAACCTCGTGTATAAAAATGTATAAAAATAACGCTCGATCCAGGCTCTTTTGTAGAATAGCTAAAAGGTCTATGGCCCAACAAAATTTAAGCTATTTGATTAATCGCCAGAATCTTATTATTTTACCAGTCTTCGAAACTTCTCTATTTGTATTTGTATCTAGGGACAGTCCAAGTTATACCATCCTGGATAACGTGTATGCGGTTGTCTGGGGGTTATTTAGTAAGGCAGGGGCTGTTCAGTGCGAGAGAGGTATCGCATGATGTCGTTGGAGGGACATCCTCCCCTTACTGATGATAATTTTGACATCTTGATTATTTTTGGAATTACAGTTGCGTGGAATTCATTGCATGCAGTGATATTTAATGTTTTTATTTGCAGGAGTTGGAGAAAGTCAAGTTGAAGCGTTTGATTTGGACGCGATATCTGGTGCTTCAAATATTAATTTTGGTGTTGATGATTCATTAAGTGGAGTATCAGGAACTGCTATCGGTAAGGGTCTTACCATTGTAATATTTGCTGTGGATATCGCTTCGATGCACTTTGAATGATACAAAAATAATGCGCGTCAATGCGACAAAGTTGGTTTAACCTGATTTTGTCACGTGCGCAACATTCATGGATCGCCTCCAGTGTGAATTCGGCTTTAGTCTTGTTGAAGTAGTATAGGGTTCATTTTCATTGTAAAGTAATTGTAAATCTGTCTGGATGTGCAGGCAACTCGATAACATTATATTTTTCGACTCCGTCTCAACTGTAATTAGATTTTGATTTTTTTCCTGTTTCTAAATTTTATCAATATAAAGAAATTCCAAAACTGAGAATAGCGTCAGATTGTATCAATAAATAGGTAAAGATTCGATCACAACTTACGGGATACAGCCGTGTCACGTACTGTGTTTACATCTAAGTTTATTTAGAATTTTAAGGTTAAAAATTTAATGTGTGATATGTGGGAAAAGGCATTAAATCACGGTGACATCTTCCTATAATATATTTTCAGTGATATGGTCCCTATGATGATAAGTACATTATTCTGGTTGATTTCTTTCTCCCAAGACGATAATATTTGCTAGAACGAACCGAAGTCATTGCTCTGAAGGCAGAAATGTTTGGATAATTTGATCGTGATTTCTTACCATTTCTTGAAAGTTTCTTGAAGGGGCTCTCTCAATAAAATCCTTCATAATTTCAGAACAGAGTTGCCAACTTTAGTAAGGTAAACTTTAATAAAATCTATTTGAACATTTTCACTATTACTTGGTTAATTTTCCGTCCTGTTATAGACCGTATTCACAGTTAGTTTCAGCTCGAGGCGAATGATGCCAATCCCAGCACAGCAAGAAATTTCATGCGTTGCTGAGAGCAATGCATGCTTTTGGGAATTAGCTGAACATCATCTCGAGGTGAATGAGGCATTTCAAAAGAACTGACTTCATTATGAATAGGGTGTATTGCCTATTGCCTTGATATCGGGGGAGCAGTGGCGTTGCCAACGGCGATCATTTTTATTGACTCAACCCGTATTTATCAAGAAAAGGTCTCCGGGTCTTCAAGACTTCAAAAGAGACTTTCATCGTGCTTTGTACAGCTTGAACATGCACGAATTATGTATCCATGTTTCTTGTCTTCTAGATCCTTCTATGGTAGTAAGTTCGACATCATC
This sequence comes from Aurelia sp. 3 sensu Dawson et al. (2005), assembly GCA_964020215.1. Lineage (NCBI taxonomy): Eukaryota > Metazoa > Cnidaria > Scyphozoa > Semaeostomeae > Ulmaridae > Aurelia > Aurelia sp. 3 sensu Dawson et al. (2005). Next base: position 27,045,003 of record OZ026572.1, on the reverse strand, counting down.
ACTTGCGAACACGCCGGTCTTTGATGTTCATCAGTCACTCATTGACATTGACTCGTTCATAATGGGTGCCAACCCTGACGAAGGAGCTAAAACTTCTGTCAATCAGCCTTCGATGGGAGGTGAATGATGTCAGGCGCTACAAAGATGTAGGAGTCGATTGTGCGTGCGTCTAGTCCATGCTGAGCACAAAGTCAAAGCCCTGCCGACGTCTTATGAGTCATGAAGGAGGAGGAGAGACAACAAGGCACAGGAAATGATGTCCCTAGTGCATCAATCTGTTATTGATTGATGGTGCTATTGCTCTCAAGCCCACTTCTTGATGTAAAATAAGTGGATCCCAAACTCAGCTAAGATGAACCTGTTATAACTATTTACAACGGAACCACGTGGCGTCTTCATCAGCAGGTCATTCAAGCAAAAAGAAATGACTCCAGGTTGTGCACAGAAGCTTTGCATCTCGAATTGTACTGGATTTTCAGGATTTAATGACATATTCAGTTCACAGAGACATCTGTTCTATAAAGGGTCAGATCTATGTCCAAGATTTGAAGTTCTTAGTAAATATGAATGTATATTGTACGTCGTCAGTTTCGAATGCATGCAGAGCTGCTTGAGTTTGGAATTGTATTTAAAATTCTCCTTTGTGTTATTCGTCTCCACGAAGTATGAATGCTTACTTACAAAATCTTAAAGTGGAACAAACATAGCTTCCACTATTTTTTCTGTCGCGTAATGAATCACGCGTTCGAGCATTTTGTGTCCTCTAAGCCGAGTAAATCTAAACATGTTTTCCGTAAGGTGGATTTTAGTGCATATTTGTTTTATCATAGAGAAAACTTTTGCTTCAAATGGTGTAAATAAGAGCTTGGTACCATTTCCCGGTCAAACGTGCCGAACATTTCACCGAACAATGTTTAACATTGATGTTCTGAGAAAGTTCGATTCGTTTGACCACCTTGTTCGGTGGTGAAAATCTTGTAGCGTTTGATTGGTTATTAGTTCAAAGTTCGATTTCTCGAAGCGGAGCGACGCTCGAAGTGACCTTCGAAGGGACGTTCGAACTTTCTTTCGACGTTCGTAGGATGGAAGATGTTCTAAGTTTCTTCTGATTTTTCGTAAGATGTTAGTCCCTGTTTAGAATCCGTTTGGTCGTTGAGTCCTTTGTATGAGTGAAATTAAATCATCAGATTATAAATGTTGAACGAATATAAGGAATCATGTCGTCAGTCTATTGTGATGGCGAAATGTTCGATGAAATGTTCGATGCATTTGACCACCCCTCGATCGAACATTGAAAAGTTTCGGCTTTTTCACCAACTTCAATGTTCGGTGAAATGTTCGGCACGTTTGACCGGGCCTTCACAGCTGCTGACTTGACTGCTAATATATGTCAGTTTCCTATAAATATCAACGTGACCTCGCAAGTAAATGGGGCATAATTTCCAAAAATAACAGTGATTTTCGGAATCTGCTTAAAAAAAACTGGCTTACATTAATGGACAGTGACGAACTATTCATATCAGTTGCACTGAATTACACAAAAAATGCATTTTTAAGATGGTCAGTACTTTACTTTGCCAACGGGGTGTGCACTCCTTACCCAGTATTATTTTCGACTCTCTCTTCTATGACAAGGTATGGAAAGAAGGCATTCCTTCTTGAACCGGTTAATAACAAATAACCGGTTAATGATCTTGTTAGAGTGTTCAACGTTGCTCAGTGCAAATTTCATATTTGAAGTTGTATCATTTTGAGGAAAAATGTTTTCAGAGTCGCTATGTTTTCAGAGTCGCTAGATTTGACTGCCATAAGATTTCACAAAAAAGTGTAAAAAGTAAAAGAATAAGAAGGCGAAGGCCAAATTTGTATGACCGTCGTTCTGAGAAGCACTGAGAGAAGCAAAGAAGCTATGCACGAAAGCAAGATGAGGGCAAGAAATGACATGTACCAAAGTTGTCGATAATGATTTAGAAAGCGTTAAAGTCAACTTGATAATCAAAGATGGTAACGAAAACACAGAAAACATCGTGATGTAAGCGACCATGAAGAAAATCCAAATCATAGAAACATTTGGAAGATAGTAGACCATACAGTGTGCACAACCGACAATTTATAGTTCTGTGCAACGGACAGAAAAGTTTGAGCACGGATTTTAGGATAAATCTAGACCACTTATAAATCTACCAAATTTGTTTGGATGGAGAATATAAATTGCCTCGCCTTCTTCATTTGTTTGTCTTTACCTTCAGGGGCAGCATATTCTTTCTGTCGTACCGATTTGTTCTTTCATAGATGGCCTAGAACCCGTGGCTTTAGAGGTAGAGGACATTAATTTCCCAGGGGGTTACTTCTTAACTTCAAAATGGAGGGCCTATACCATTTTTCTTCTCTGGACCCCAAATATCGAATCTAATGCCTTTGAGACCCGCTGGGGCCGCTATTTCGAACGATATCTATTGAATGGTTCGCTGTCATGAATTGCAAAAAGTAGCACGATTCTTCTTATGTTCAGATTTGTTGATCCCTAAAGAGATTGGACCCCAAATATTGGGATGAACCCCCCTATTGAAAGTTAGTGAGTACCATGGTGAGTACCAGGGAGCGCCGAAGTGAGTACCCCCTGGGATTGCCTCAATTTCGTTTTTGTGTCAGTTTTCGTTGTTGTTGTTGTAGCTCGCCTTTCAGTTTGCTAAACAAAATTTTGAACGGCAAGGAAGTGTGGAAGAAGGTGTGGGGATAAATTGGTAGTGAGATGTGTTCAGAAGACAATGATATCAGATATGTAGGCACCTGTGAACATAATATGATAGAGGTAGATGCTGATGTTGCCTGGATGTGTGCAGCGGCCTATGCGCCGGGGAAATGCGAAATTTGTGAAAGAGAAAAGGCTCGTGTCCCTCGTGTAGAACCACAATCATGGGACTTATCATCGACTTGCAAAGTTTCTGTGATGGATGACAATGGTAAGAAACTTGTAGACATTAGAGAGTATGTTCAGTTAAAAGTAGGAGGCAAGATGAAACCTGTTAAAGATGGTGGAGTTTGCTTGAATTTGCAGGAATATATTAAAATTAAAAGACTGATCAATACCATAAATGCTGAGCTAGAAGAATGTTCCAGTGGCAGCGGCGATGAAGTGTGTGAATGGCACAAATTGTCTGACGAGCATACCCTGCGTGTGGGAAATTTTCGGATTGGTGACTTAAGGACTCGAGGAGTTGCATTCCGGGTATTAAAAAGGATAAAAACTGGAGGTCTTCAGTTCTCTGGTTCTCAAGAATTGATACCAACAGGGAAAGGTATCACACTTTCTCTACAGCTGTGGAATAAATTCAAAGATTTGATGCCTGAAATAGAGGAGAAAGGAGGACTGAAAGTATGAATATTGGTGCCATTAATTTTCAGTATTGTATATTGAATTGAAAATCCATCTTTAAATGTAATCACAATGAAGTAAGGAATGGTAACAAGTTGTGCCCTAAAGTTCTGGTTCTGGCTTGGTACATCAAAATCCATTCAGTGTCAAGTCCATTTCTTTAGATGCTGTTCATTCTCTGGCTCTCAGTTAGTTTGAAAGTGCAGAATCTTCAAAAGTTGGGTCTCTTTGGTTGAGATAAGCAAAAATTTGTTAAGATTGCTACTTTTCTAGCAAAGCTCCACACAGGCGAGATTGAAAAGTACTGTATGCCTTGCACTGCAAATGCGTTTCCACACAATTTTTGTGTAAACAATAGCCTATTGATTATAAACAAAAGACTTTTCAACCCCAGGGTTGAGTTTCAACCCACATGAGTGAGTAAATAACTTTGCTATTACATACATATTTTCACCACCAGGTACGAAAAAGCGTGCCATGTACTATGTGTCACTCATGTGTCAATGGCGATTCAACCCCGGGGTCAAAACAGGATTGTGATTACATGGACATGCATACTTTGAAAACAATGGGGATTAAAGGCTTAGGAATTTCTTCTTGGCTGCTCAAGGTGGGATGAAATTTCAGCCCTGGGTATTATTTCATCCCAGGGGTTGAGATTTCTCCATCTAATTGAAAGTTGAAATCAATAAAAGAATGAATGGAGGGATGGGATCGGCAAGGTGGGTTGAACTCAACCATGGGGTTGAAAACTCTCATGTAATCAGGCCCTAAGAATGGGTACCAAGCCAAATCTTAGCAACCTGAAGCAGATTGCTTTTTTGAAGTGGTGTACAGTCAACTCCGGTTATAGTCACTTCGCTTATAGTCATACACTGGTTATTATCACCATGTTGCTGTTTCCCGAATTGAGTTTTGGTCAAACCCTTATAAATGAACTCCTGTTACAGTCATTCCGCTTTTTGTCACACCCCGCTTATAATCACTATTTTTCTCCTTCCCAAGCAACAAAATACTCTTTCTAAAGTCACATATAGGGAAAAATGTTGATGAATTTTTCATATTACTTACATTATTACAGTTTTGGGAGACCTACTTCAATTCATGCAACAGCCCGGTGCCCTTAGCAATATGTGAAAGAATCACAAGGATTTTTTGTAGGAAACAGGAGGAAGCAAGGATTTTTTCCATGTAAGAATGTTTCTGATGAGTCTCATGTAAGAATGTTTCGAGCAATCATTGGTTATAAACGGGCTTATGAAGTCTTTTTTGAAAGAAGAAGATAGAAAACATTATTTATTGCAGTCAAAGTCCTTGCAAAGACTTCATATGCCCAAATTATGCTATAAAAATCGATTTTCTAGTATTTATACAGCTATTTTAGGTAACTCCGCTTTAAGTCACACTCCGCTTATAGTCACATTTTTCTTGAAAACATTTGGTGTGACTATAACCGGAGTCGACTGTATTTCTTTCCTGAATAGTAACTTTTATATAAAATGTTATTCATCCACTTTGCATCTTAAGCTGTTCTGTTTTCTTTGTGTGGGCAGCGAAATCAACAAGCTGGGAGTAAGTGTTGAAGAGGATATGGTATCTTAGTCACTTTTGCTTATCTGTACTAAAATAAGCTTGTATTTGACAAACCCCACCTGTATATTTGATGATATTTACTTTTGTATATTATTATATTATATCATGAAATGAATTAATAATCATTTATGTTTTATCACAATCTAAGACCAAATGTATAGCATGCAGCACCAGATCTATAAGTTATGTATTTCACTTCTTTGTGGTTATGTTATCAAAATGAAATGAATTTCAAAATTTCACATCTATTTCAATTTTTTAGCTTTTGCTGTGTTGTTCATTTACAACTGTTGCACGTATCTTCATGACAAACTGCTCATCAACTCTCAGATCGCTAAAGGATTAAGAAACTTCAGTACTGGGGAAACATAACTTCAAGAAACTACTTATTTGACAAACAAAATCTTTAACATAGTTTCACTTTATTTTCACTTGTTTCCTGTACCATATTACTTGAAAGGTACTTCAGTAATGTTTAAACACTGGAAAAGCATTATTTCGAAATGTTCATGGGGGAACAGCAAGTTAACATGAAGAGCGTTTTGGAACATTTAAGAAACTCATAAGAAACTCCAGGTACTCAAAATCTGTAAATTTGAAGAAAGTTACAGTAGTAGCCCAAATTCTTCAAAACTTTCAGATAGAATAGTTGTGGAGAAACAACTTCGATCACAACTTTTGGATGCTCTTTCAAAATTTTGTACAAAAATCTCTTGGACAAACAATAGACCCCAGAACAGCCAGGTGGCTGGCATGGGTTCAATCTTGGGACCCCATCATTGGAGTGTCATAACAAGGGGCCGTGGACTGGTGATTAGGTCTGCTCTATTTCAGCGTCAGCCACTTGCTGGAACCACTCCATTAAAAATTTGGAAATCTCGAAGGAACCGTCAAAATCTCTGCCCCCACTCCAATGTGATGCATACTCCCCCCCCCCCTCATGGCCGATAAACAAAGCATAGACGAGGAGCACATGGTTCTGAGCCCGTGGGGGGTAACTTCAATAGGCGGGTGACGGGGGTGTGCCATGTGACGCCTGAAATCGCACCCTAAAATTCATAAATTTCCGTGAAAATGACACCCCAAAATTTACAGGTCATTGAAAATGTGTACTCTAAAATTGTGACACTTATCCAAAATTTTAACCAAGTAAGTGAAATTTGATCAAAATCAATTCCCTAAATAGAATTTTTCTAAAATGACACACCCCAAAATGTATGACTACTTGTGATTTTACCAAAAATGATACCCCAACATTTATTTTCTGCTCAAAAAAGGCACCCAAAAAATGACACATCCCCTATCTGCATATATGGTAGTTACCCCCCGACCGAAGCATCATCATGACGTCAAAGAGCACAGGGAAACAAGAGACTCATCATCATTGTTGCTGCTGCAGTTGTCGTTGTCGTCTTTCTGCTGAAGGAACTAAAAATAGCTTTTCAGTCAGGTAACAAGGAAAGTAAACAACGACGCTTGAACCTTGCATATCTAAACAACGAAGAACTCCCAAGATGGCATTCTGTCCCAGCCTGCCAGAAAATGATCATGATGTGTACGGAGTTCACAGCAGCAAGAACGAGAGGAGTGCCATGCACACACCATCACGACAGTCGCATTCATATGATTTGTCCTCTACCTGCAAAGTATCTGTGAAAACTGACAGTAACGACAAAAAGTCTATAGACATTAGGGAATACATCCATGATAAGTGGGGAGGTCAAAACCCTTCGAAAGATGGGGTTTGTTTGAGTATAGAAGAGTATGTAAAAGTTAAAGGCTTGGTCAAAACTGTTGACATGGAATTGGAGAAAGATGACGGAGATATGTCATGGCACCCATTATCAGGAGAGCATATTCTGCGTGTTGGTAATTTTGTGAATGGTGATATCAAGGCATTTGGAGTTGATTTGCGTGCAATGAAAAAGAGCAAAGATGGAGAAATGAAGCCCACAGGGAAAGGTATCACTCTCTCCCCTGAGAAATGGAGTAATTTCAAAGACACAATGTCAAAAATGGAAGAAAATGAAGAGCTAGGTGTATAAAACCTGTTGGAGTACCATGTACTGTAGTATCAGTCGTTTGCACAGTGTATCAAATACATATGACACAAAGTCAAATTGACCGGATGGCAATCAAGACATCCAGTTTCATAAATCTAAGTCGCACTGCATTAGATTTTATTTTAGAATATCCCAGTTTGCATTCCATATCTATTCTCAGCACTTAATGGACACCAAAAACCCCATGGGGTATTTGGTCTAATGAACATATGGGGAGATGCCACCTGAAAATATGAAGAGCACCTAGTCATGGAGTCAAATTCCTGAAAATGATGCCCTGTCCCAGAGCAAACTTTTTTAAAAACAATACCCTGTCTTGGATCTCTGCAAAGAAATTTGTGCACGGCCCTGAAAATTTGTAAGAAATCTATCAGAAAATGCAGAAATGTTGCCATCAGCTTTAATCACATTCATGGAGTGCAAATAGCCTACAACGAGTCAGCGATGAAAAAAATAGATCCTGGAGCCGTACAGAAATGACACCCGGCCCTGGAATAACTGTCATGGAGCCGTACAGAATTGACACCTGCCCTGGAATAAGATTCATGGAAATGATAACCTGTTTACAGTGGCATGTCCCCATAGGGTAAATATATGAGTGCCCCCAGTAACAAAGTGATTTTTGCCCAGTTTTATGTGCTAAAGTATGCTAGAAAAGAAACCAAATCTAAAAAGATACAAAGATGTGGAACTCCAACCCCAAGAAGTCGCAATTCATCAACTTTTTGCAAATCTGGGATAGATGGGTTTGTGGTGGTTTCTAGAATTATATATATGACATAATGGACAATTCAATCTGCAGTTTTATTTTCAGGCAAAATATGCATATTGTTTTGATTGGAAACAATTTATGAGACAAGTTCAGAATCATGAAGCTGATAGTGGTGTTGTTAGAAATTGAAAATACAGTTTGAATCACATTTCAGGAGACACTGAATCAGGAAGGTGAAAACTTGTAAATTTGCATTTTGCCCCAAAGCTTTAATAAAAACTAAAAGTGGAGGGGGACATCTATTTTGGCTAATTATATTCGGTGCAATGGATATTTTGCGCAATTGGCGCAATGAGCGCAATAAGTGATATTCGGCGCAATAAGCTGATAATGTTACAGTAGACAGTAATGAACAAAGACAAAAAACTTGCTGTTTTGTGGTTTGTAGAGACTGTAGAAAATTTTGACAATGAGAGTTGCAATGTATTCATATATGATATTTTATAACGAAGTCTGCATTTGAATGTATTACTGATAAATATTGATGAGAAAATTTAGACATATAATCATATCGCCATATTTGCCTTTAATTTTTGTTTGATATCCTTGAACTTTCATTGTGCTCATTGAGTTGTGAATGTCAATGATTTTTTACTTCAAATGGTTTTCTTTGACAATATAAAACTGAGGCTAAATCTTTAAAACTTGGTAATTAGAATAAAACAATTGAATTTAGGAAGAAATCCAAAACCATAGATATTTGTAAGTCTGAAATGATATGAGTTAAAACATATTGAAATGAGCTAAGGTTGGTTTGGTTACCTGTGCTCTGCATTTATCTTGGTACTCCAAGTCCCTGGATATCAGATGCTAGTCCCAACCTCATCCCATTAAAATAGTGAAAATTTGTCACACATTGCCATATGTTTCATAAGGGACATTGCAAAGTTTATTTTATAACATGGCCGGTGCAAAACGTAACGGGGCAACTACTGAGGCCCCCAAAAGGGGGGTCGCTGGAGCCCTGGAGCCCAGACAATTCCCATGGCAATTTTCTCGAATTTTAAGAAATAGAGTTCCTGGAGCCCAGAAGAGCATGCAATGGAGCCCTGGAGCACAGCAATTTTGTCTTTGGGATCCCGGAGCCCATTAAAATACGTCCTGGAGACTCGGAGCCCGAGATCCCTAAGGGGGCCTCACTACTTTTTTTGAACATAGCCGCCAAATCTTTTCTTTTGTCCGAAGTTCCCAAGGGGCGCTGACTCATATCGCATTTTTTGCGGGAATTGACCAATCAGATGCCGTCATTTCATTACTTCCGCGTTTCGCAGCTAGGTTTAGGCCATTTTGGGTACCCCCCAATAAAAAAACATTGCACGCTCGAGTAAATCGAATTTTTTTAAAATTTCAACGGGAAAAGGATGCTAATACATAGGATCACAAGTGTTCATGTGGTTTCCTCGCAGTGGCTTGAAATGAATGATTGGTGGCAGTTTTAGAGGCAAACATCAGTTTCTTTAGTCGATTTTCATACAATTTCCAGTATGAAATCAATAGGAAGATTTGTCGATTACGACTGAAGTTGGATGGAGCAAAGTATCGAAACAACTGCCAAATTTAATTCCTGCGCTTGGGATGGAGTGTGAATGAGACCAAATTAACGGAATTACGAACAATTCACAATGAAGACGACGGCGGCATTGCACCAGGAGCGGTAAAGATCATGATGCAGCAGGTTTTCTTTCTATCTACTTTGCAGATGTTGTCTTGCTGTCAGCACATTTCAAATTTTAAATTCTTCTCGAGGAAGATTTCGACAACGATAAATGCTCATTGCTTGCAAGCAATGCTATATCATTGCTTTACAAGAAGCCGCTAATGGCCAACTTTGTGCCTGTGTGAAGTTGCAAATTCAATTTTGTAAAAAGTTAGAAAATCTATAAAAAAAACTTTAAACCCGGGAAGAGCTGGGGTCAAACGTAACTCTAAGTCCACGGACAAGTTTGTTGTAAAAGTTAATATAGTTTTCACATCCTTTTTATAAGGAACTGAATATTTGGCTCAATACTGAAAGTATCGAAAGTTTCTTATAAGATTATCAAATTTTGAGCACATTTCAAAACAACAAATTTTGAAGCCTTTCCAAAGAGACCTTTCTCAAGTACCTTTCGAGCAATATGATACAAGAAATAAGTGAAAATGACGTAAAAATAACGTCAAAAACAGCATTGCAAAGGTTTCAAGGACCTTGTTTTGAAATTCACGAGGACACAGGAAAGGGAACACGAAGAATCTGATAATCTTGAGACTTGTAATACTGACGTAAATTCTTAGATATTCTTAGTTTCTAATCAAAGGTACGTGCACTGGAGTTTCTTAATACTTGGCGGTCTGATGGCTGAGTTTCTTAAAAGCAGGTTTTTACGAAAAGAATTCGTGTAAAGGCAACTGTTAGCAATATTATTGTCTGGGAAATTCATTTTGTTTCGAACTCCAAAAAACCTTTTGACAAGCGGGCCCCAAGCAGGCAAACTTTTGAAATTTGTTGCAAATTTTTTGTATATTCTCTCTTGTCGAGACATATCAGACAGTCAATGCAAATATGTTCGTAGCGTCTTTTCTTTCGATGTGAATGATTTGCAACAGTTGGAGATGTTGCCAAGTCCAGTCGAGCTTTCAACGAACATTGCATTTGAATGAGATTTCCCCATTTTTGAAGTAACATTTAAAGGGAATCGACATGGTTAAAAGCTGGCCTGGGCCAGGTCAAAATTATAATCTATTGTACTCGACAGCTTCGACGCATCCGGTTTCATTGTGTAGCTAAAGAAACACTGGATTTGTGGGCGTTTCTCTGGCCTATTTATAGCGACTATGAGATATACCTATGTCTATTCCCTTTAAGACGGTAAATTATCTTACCGACAAAAATATGACAACACCTTCGCCTTTATTTCTTTACCCTCCATTTCCTGTTGAGTCTGGATCAGAGTGGGGCACAAGTTGCCATATGGGGATGAAGCAAGGACTCTGGAGGGGCATGGGTCAGAAATTCGCATGGCAAGGTGAAATAAAGCGCAGATCTCGAAAATTTCAGAAGAAATATGCATATTGTTGATAATTTTGCTAAAAAAAAACTACTTTTTGGGGGGGACGGCAAGCAAGATGCCGCTACCTGTTTGAAAAAACATCGAATTCCAGCATTCAGATCGCCGTAATTTTTTAATCTTGAGTGATGGCACGGAGACTACATGAACACTTGTGATCCTGTGTATTAGGATCCTTTTCCAGTTGAAATTTTAAAAAAATTCGATTTACTCGAGCGTGCAATGTTTTTTTATTGGGGGGTACCCAAAATGGCCTAAATCTAGCTGCGAAACGCGGAAGTAATGAAATGACGGCATCTGATTGGTCAATTCCCGCAGAAAATGCGATATGAGTCAGCGCCCCTTGGGAACTTCGGACAAAAGAAAAGATTTGGCGGCTATGTTCTTTTTTTGAGCTTGTACACAACTGGGTCAACACTTTTTATTAACCAAATATGACCGGGCTTGAACGGGGCAGTAACATTTTATGAGCTCAAGATCAGACCAACTTTCAATATAAAATTGGTCACCTTGATGAGGACAGAATTGTGAATCGTGGAGGTTGAGAAATGCATGCAAAGATGTGTATAAATGAAGGCCAGAGGCGGAAAACACGGAGTTGTCGGAGATGTCGGAGAAAATCTCGGAGAAAATCTCGGAGATGTCGGAGAAAATCTCGGAGAAAATCTCGGAGATGTCGGAGAAAATTTAGGCCTAAAATTGGAGTGATGCCTATGCAAGGAAGAAATATCATTTGTTTTGTTAGCGATAAACAAATTATATGCTGTTTTCTGTTTTGTTTGTGAGGATCATAACGAAATCTACAAAGGGTGTCCTTTTTGGCTTCTCCTCTGATGAAAACATGGGTTTTGTTACCAGGGACGTTTTGGGAATGGGCGCTTGCAATAAAATGCCCACAGCGCGAATGCACATCACAATTCTTGAAACGAAGGCCAAACTCTTTGATGTCTTTAGGAAACATCTTGGAATTGAAGGGAGGGACAAACATGACAGTTTAGAACCAATATAGTACCTTACCTTTTTCCTCCGTGAAGGGTACATGACTTGCGGATGGACGGGGGTCTGCTGCCCGGTTTTCAGAAAGGTACCCTCTTCTAATTAGCGACAGTTGCCATACACATTTTTTTATAAGAAACTAGGATCAGGCCATGGTACTAAGAGTTTCTTAATTTAAGATGAAATTTTGTCCATTTTAGTACTAAAAGTTTCTTCATTGGTTTCTTATTTTTTGAATGCATGAATTGTCAATGTGGTCGCTAACACTGCTACAGATATGTTTCTTGAAATTTAAAACATCATATACAGGCCCGTCGGAACGAAATTCATATTGGAGGGGGGGGCTGAAGCGAGGTGCGAGCAAGGTGAGAAATACGTGGGTTCGGGGGCTTGCCCCCGGGAAAATTTTCCATGACCACGCGCTTTAAATCGTTGGAAAACGACATATTTTTGGAAAATATGCCATTGACGGAAGCAAAGGATCAAGACTAATGAGGAAAATTTTGAAATTTTGACTTGCATGACATCAAGGATACTGCATTTTTGATAGATTCTGGCAGCTTCCTCGAATATATACGAGTTTGAATCTTCATTCCTACGATCGTGGCTTTTACAGTCCTTTTCACTTACAAAATCAATGAACTTCAGCAAATTATTGGGGGGGCTGAAGCCCCCCAGCCCCCCCGCTTCCGACGGGCCTGATATAGGAATAAACTGTGTTCTGTTATCCCTCTGGAGCCCAAACACCCCAAACATACAGCAAAAAATTCAGAAAATTGAATACAAATGTCTTTTATGACAAGAAAAATAAAGATGTTTTGTTTTTTCAAATTCGACCTTATTTACATGTATTTCTTGCTTGTTACATAGATGTCACATTGGGTTTGAGTGGCACCCTCAAGAGTTGACAAAAACGGCAAATATTCTTCATTTTCAATATCTGAAAATGCTAAAATAAGCAAAATAACTGGGAATATCCTCAGTTTTTATTATTTTTGATCTGCCAGGCATATAATTTCTTTCAATCCAATAAGTTTTGATTTGCCTCGATCAGCCATCCTGCAAAAAATATGTAAAAATATGATCTGTTATTGCCAAATAGTTTATGGAAATAATAATATAGAGAACAGGACTTCGAATTTCTGGAAAAACATACAAAAATGAGTATTTGCTGTGCTTTTGGGACATTCTTCAATCAAGTCATTACTTAAAAGGTAATTTTTTGCCAATTTTCTTCTTTGATCATAAAGAACAATTACAGGGTTATTTTCTGGCTAGGAGAGGCCGTAAATAATCTTCAGTACTATCGACTAAACTCTTGCAGAAAACTTGTTATCCTGAGTGGGCCTAAACCCAAAGTGACATATATGTCACATGCCTCCAAAAAAGGTTGTCGGGAATTTGGTTATGGTTCTCCACGACAATAACACTCGTAGTAGGTGATACGCACAAACTCACACAGTGTATGTAAATACAGCTCTCGATTGTATACTCTCAATTTGTTGCTCGTTACTTGTTACTCACTACTCACAGCTTTTGATGTCTTACTCACAATTTTGTAACTGATCACTGGGTTACATTTGGGATATTTATACGTTTTCACTATGTTCTAGAATCATTTGTCATTATTACTAAGCATTGATATCATCTACAGTCAGCAATGAATAATTTTCTAAATTAAGTACCCCTAGAATTTTCTACCTCTAATTCGAATGTTCCAGTTTCCGCTAAAATGTTCTACATACTCAAATTGAGGTTAATCGTTGTATACGAGGCTACACGGAATATTCTAGATGTAAACAGGCCTAAATTTAGGTACAAGTTACAGCCGGTGATGTGAAAGCTAATAATCTAATTAAGCATGACGTTGACGTAAACAGCGAACAATAACAGGATTAGTAAACAAAGCTATTATGTAATCGAATGTTCTGGAATGTTCCTGAAAGGTACAATAGCCACAACATAGGTGCTTGCATGGAAATAATTTTTTTTTGCAAGAAGTTTGGTAGCCAATGCATTCTTTGTCATCTAAATTTTAGTAAAATAATAGAATGATGGGTTATAGTTACCTGAGATGATCAGAATCGCAGCTAGTATTCGCAGCATTCAGCAGCCAGATCAACACAGTTGAAGTGGACCACATTTGATCCCCTCAGCTAGTTCCTCATTGGACTTGCCCAAGTCGTCCTGATTAATTAATTGTCATTGTTATATTTTGATAGCCGATTGTCTAAAGAACAATAGGAGTAAGTCTTATTGTTATATCTCTTGTAGTTTTGGAGAAAAAGAGGGGGTGGCGAAAAACGCCCCCCCCCCAGTACAAAGTTAGTAAAAAATCGCCCAGTACTAATAGGGTTAAACCAATTTGAGGCATGCCATCTAATAGTAAAATCTATTTTCTTTCCAATGATAGCCTCGTTGAGTGGATTAATTTACTTTCCATTGCTTGATTGAAGTTTTCGTTCGAACAACGACAAATTTGAATGTGCGAAAGAACAAGTTGAGTCAAGTTCCTTCCAGAAAAAACTGGAAACCTGTGAAAATCCACCACATCAAGCATAATACCCCAACACGTTAGCATAATACCCCGCCTCCGTATGGCGTATCCACCACATCAAGCATAATACCCCGTATTGATATTAGCCAATCGTTGGGTCCCTTGGGATTGTGGGATATTTAAGGGCGTATGTCTTGCACGCATTTCCGTGTCCACACATTTATTTTAGATCAGATCTCTGTATGGCGTATCCACCACAGTAGTCCGAATAGGTTCGCTAGCGTGCAGCCGTTGTGTGACAGACATGTCAGTCCGGGCTCTTATGATAAAAATTCCACAAAGGAATTCCAAAAACGATGGTTACCATCGTTACAAAAGTATGTGACATCTATGTCACCTGGGGCCTCAGAGGGTACTTTTTTACCTGCCTCGCGGATGGAAAAGAACCGCCAGGAGGAAGGAAGATGTGGTAAAGGAAAGAGAAAGAAAAAATGACAAAAAGAAAATGACAGGAAGGTAGATGAAAAAATGGTGTGGGAGGGTGGGTGACGCAATAATTTTTGAACTTCCTTGTTCCTTTCACTTTGATCTGAAATGAATGTGTGGACACGGAAATGTGTGCAAGACATACGCCCTTAAATATCCCACAATCCCAAGGGACCCAACGATTGGCTAATATCAATAATACTTTTGAAGTAAACAACGTAAACAACGACGCTTGAACCTTGCAGATCTAAACAACGAAGAACTCCCAAGATGGCGTACAGTCCCAGCTTGCCAGAAGATGATAGTGATGTGAACGGAGTTCCCCACAGCATCAAGGAAACTTGGTATGGTCCATATATATCATCACGGCATCCACATTCATATGATTTGTCCTCTACCTGCAAAGTATCTGTCAAAACTGACCACGACTATACAAGAAGTCTGTAGACATCAGGGAATATATCCATGATAAGTGGGGAGGTCAAAACCCTTCGAAAGTTGGGGTTTGTTTGAGTAAAGAAGAGTATCTAAGAGTTAAAAGCTTGGTCACAACTGTTGACATGGAACTGGAGAAAACTGATGAAGATGTGACATGGCACCCATTATCGGGTGAGCATATTCTGCGTGTTGGTAATTTTGTGAATGGTGATGTCAAGACATTTGGAGTTGATTTGCGTGCGATGAAGAAGAGTAAAAATGGAGAAATGAAACCCACAGGGAAAGGTATCACTCTCTCCCTTGAGAAGTGGAGTAATTTCAAAGATGCAATGCCAAGACTTGAAAAAACTCAATATCTGCATGAAAAAGACCTGTTGGAGGATCATTAGGATCATGTAGGGTAGTATCATTCGTTTGCACAGTGTATCAAATACATATGACCCAGACTAGAAAGTTTGTATTTTACGCGGGCAATTTGAGATGGCCTAAGTAAGACTGCGCAGAAAATTTGCGGTTGAGAACAATACATTCAAACAATAGATCCTTTGTAGATTAAAACAATAGATCCTTTGTTTAATGCCAACAGTGCATGCGTTCCTGCGCTCGCAATATCTTGCACGCGCAGTACATACTGTCCAGTCTGGCATATGACACAAAATCAAATTGACGTCTTAAATTGCATTGCATTAGGTTTTATTTAGACTAATTTATTTATTTAGAGTATCCGAATGTGCATCCTTATCTATACTAAGCACTGAATGGACACCAACGCCGCAGGGGTATTTGGTCTATGAACATGTTGATGTGGAGAGATGCCAACGGAAAATATGACATTAGCATGCAGTCATGGAGCAAATTCCTGAAAATGATGCCCTGTCCCGGAGCAAATTTTTTGGAAACATTACCCTGTCCTTGTTCTTGAACTCTGCAAACGAAATTGTGTATAGCCCTGAAAATTTGTAAAAATATCTATCAGGAAATACAGAAATGTTGCCATCCAAAGTGATTTAAATCACAGTTGGGGAGTGCAAATGGCCTACAAAAAATGTCACAGAGTCAGTCATGGACCCTGTAATGAAACCATACAGAAGTGATACCCTGTCCTGAAATGAAATTCCTGAAAATGATAACCTGTTTATGGTGTGGCGCCATAGGGTAAATATATGAGTGCCCCCCAGGCATACAGCAAATTGATTTTTGCCCAGTTTTATGTGTCAGTATGAAAAGAAACCAATCTAAAATAATACAAAGGCCCCCAACCCAAGAAGTCACAAGTCATTAAGTTTTCTGAAGTCAGAGATAGTTGCACTGTGATCCAAAACTGCAAAATAAGGGAATAAATTCGAAAAATGAAGTTTTTAATATCAAATTCTTATTACATCATCCTTATTGAGCACACCCTGGGGGTTAATGTAAAAAAAAAGATATTTCAAATCGGTCACGGGATGGTCAAGATATTGATATTTGAACTTTGGCCTAATTTGTTTGTTTGTTTACATTACCATTTCCGGAATAGTGCTGTTTTGAGGGCATTTTTTAAATCCTCATTTCTCCATCTAGGAAGTCCGAAATTCTTCATTTTTATCTCAAATATAACTACTATTAATTTTCTTCGAAGAAATTTCAAGATATGCTACAATTTCTTCACTTTTGATACTTTTGAAACTAAAGCAATTTCATAATGGCGGGTTTTCGAGAAATTTAAGGGCTTAAAGTGTTAATTGTTAAATTTCAACACTGAATACAAAAAAATTGTATCAAATTGCATGAACCAAATAAATTCTATGACTTAAAGCCTTTTTGCCAAAGGGCTTGTACAAGTTTGTGGCCATAAAAATTTTCTGACCGTTCAAAATTTGTGCGTGGCCACTTTTGTGTTCTTTATTTTATCGCACATTTTGAAAAAATCTTAGCACATAGGCCCACTAAGTAATTTACGAAGACCAAACGTCATTCATGTGGTCCAGAAACAAGAAAAGCAACATTTATACCAGCTTGCAAACTGTAACGTTGAATAAAATTGATGATTTACAAGTTTTTCGATTTTTATTATGATGACGAATGAGCAAAAACGCTTATTTTCGCAAAAAAATCTATCTAAAAGGGCGGAATTAGGCTAACAGCAAAGAAATCAATTGATTTGTACTGTAAAGATCACATTCTAGCAAGAAAAAGCATCAAAATTCAGAAATACAATTTTTTCGTCAAAAATCCTTCAAAAATGCATCAAAATGTAGGTATACCTGAAAACTTTGAATGGCTGTAGATTTTTTATGGCCACGAACTTGTACAAGCCCTTTGGCAAAAAGATGCAGGGGAAGTGGCTTTAAATCATAGAATTTATTTGGTTCATGCAATTTGATACAATTTTTTTGTATTCAGTGTTGAAATTTAACAATTAACACTTTAAGCCCTTAAGGGGCTCGACCAGTCAATGAACCTGAAGTCTCGTAAATCCAAGAAGGTATGACATAGAAATGTCAAAATTGGCAAACACATATATCTTCATCCCCTGAACCCAATTTTGCTTTCAGATCTTAATTACCTTAATTAGTTGTCATGGTAACAGGAGAACAATAGATTCTTTTTAGTACATGCAAAACTTTTTTGTCTTTAACCTAAACTAAGTTTGTGACATATCAAATTGTAGCTGGATACTTGGAGGGTGCAACTATGCTATTTGTTTGCACATAAAGTAAGTAAATATATTTTTTCTGCAAGTTTCTGATGTGGTAGAGAAATTTTGTTGCTGCTACCTGAAGTTTCAAAGAATATTGCTTGTAAGGTATTTATTTTATTAGAAATCAAATACCATAGTTGCATTCTGCAGATATTCAGGAACATTTTGATATATAAACATCAAACAAAGTCTGAAGGATGAAAAAAGTTTGCATACACTTAGTATCGCTCCTTCTCAAAATTTACGTTTTGAGAAAAATGCTTTTAAAAATTGCACAACTTCAATTCACGACTTTAGTGGTGCTATGTAAGGTAGATTGCTTGTAAAATGTTCAAGGGCTACAGTGGTAATAAATAGAAAAACAGATAAGGTTATCAGTTCAAAGGTTTCAAATCTAATATGTTAAAAAAGTCCTGCACCATATGTTTCACCCTCATCTTTTTTTGCTTTCTGGTCAACTTTTATTTGTTCGTATTTTAATTTCTTCCTATGCTTCTTAGCAGCCTCGGATGATGCCTTTTCTGCTAGTTTTATTCTTTCACAATCTTTTTCCTTAACAAATCTTTTCAAAGTCTCCCCAGCTTCCATGCCCAACAAATTGAGGAGAAGAACCTTGAAAGTCGCTCCCATTGAAAACTGGCATGCAGCCAGGGCAACAGCAGTTTTCAAAGTTCTACGTCCCACGTATATGGACTTTGGGCATATCTTCCATATGAGTTGGTGTAAGGATTCGTTTGGGTTTTGAGTTTTCTTCCTTGAACATCTTTCAAGCAGTTTCTCATCTGAAAGTCGTTGAAAGATAGGAACCAATCTTGATCCTATTTCTGGAGGCAAAGTATCATGCTCCTTGTGTGCACCAGGCACATCACCACTTGCCTTGGCACGCTGCCAAAAGCACCAAGAGTTTGCCCCTTCAGGGCAGTGAGTATGTTTTGGGGAATCATCTGTGCTGGAAAGGTGAAATAAAATTGCCATTATAATTTTCCAACATAGCTTCACATCATGCGAATGGTCCTTGATAGCTTTGCCATAATAATTCTGAATTCTTTTTATTTTTGTTTGTGTTAGTTTTCCTTTGCCACCAATTGAGTTTTTCTGTGCTTTTGAAACAGCAACCATATTTCTCAATGCTGCTCCCATGCGCTTGGAAACATGATTAATGCAATCCTCTTTTTCTATGGGCTTTTCATCACCATAAAGATTCAATGCAGCCAGTGCATCAAAAGCTTTACTGTCTCCATCAGAAAGCATCTTCCTGTATCTAACATTGTGTTTCTCAATTGACCTTGTCCAAAGACGCTCTGCTGCCTCTACCTCCATCGCTCCTGACGTACCATTGAAATTTTTTGAACACACTTTTGCATGCTTCTCAAGCCATTCCTGATTTTTGACATCATCTGGAGTAATGGAGCACTTAGCGCAATAGTTAGAAAGGACTTCAACATCAATTGGCAGTCCAGTCAACAAATCTATTGTACAGGCAGCGCCATTGTGAGAGGTATGACCCCGCTTTTGCCAGGTCCCATCATATGAAACTGCAATATCAAGAAATCCATCTTTGTCTTCATTTACACCTATTGCAGCATATGCTTCTTTTAAGAGTTCTCTTGTATTCTGTGCAACTGATTCGAAGGTTTTCGATGCAGCCTCTTCCAATTTATTATTTGTATTGGTGTAAGCATTTTTGCTGAGCACAGCTGACATATTCATGACACCACACCATTCCTTCATTGCTGAGTGCCCACAACCAACTCCCCTGAAAGCCAAAGTAGATCGGGCATTGACATCAAATGGAGCATTTTTCAAGCTACCTGGCTTGCCAATTCTTTGTGAAGAATATCCTTCTCTGCTATACCGTTTACAATTTATACACTCAATAGCCATCCTTGCAGCAAAACCGAGATCATCTTCAGGTTTCCGTGTAAATTGAATACTGGCCTGCTTGCACATGGGGCAAAGCAGGTCAGATAACAGCTGCATAATCTGTGTTCCTTGTACCAAAATGTACTCATCATCATCGAGCGTGTTCATTTGAGAATCACATTCTGTAGTAACCGCATCAAAATCAGAAATTTCTACTCCAAACAATGACAACTTTTTCGCACTAGCAGAGTTTTTTGTGTCAACAGTTTGGTCTTGGATAATTGGTGGTGGTGGATGTGTTTCTTCTGGCCTAGGCCTAGGCCGATCAACATGCATCTCGAGGATCTCCTGTTTACTGCGACGCTTTGATGACTTCTTCTTCCCAGCACGGAAAACATTGCGGCTCCTAAATTTTGTTCTTCCCATTTTGAGAACGTTTACCAGAAAAGTCAAATTACGAGAGAAATAACAGCAACTGTGAACGTAGATGAAAGTAAACTTGACGACTGTTGAAGATCACATTACTTTCACCATCAGCTGTTTCTTCTAGCCAATGAAAGTGAAGAATGAGACGAATCGACCAATCAAATTTGAAGACCACAAAAGATTACGTAATCAACTCTCTTATATTGCTGTTGCTTTGGCAACTACTACAGAGCACAGGTGGCTCATACAACGGAATAAATGCTTGTATTTTACAGTAGAAACATAGGGCTTTCAAACCATACCAAACTTTCATGTTTTGCCTTGGGAATTATTATGCAAAATATCAGGCAAACATAGACGTAAAATTTCAAACAAAATCAAACTTCTTAGTTCAAAAAAACATACAACCCATGAAACTTCTGGATTTTTAGCAATTTTCGACTCCTATAGAAGAAAAGGGAATCCTTGGCCGAAATCTCTGATAAAAATGCTTACTAATTACGTAAAATCCCAAAAACGAATTTTTTCAAGAAAATTGAGCTTTTTTGACTGGTCGAGCCCCTTAAATTTCTCGGAAACCCGCCATTATGAAATTGCTTTCAAAAGTATCCAAAGCGAAGAAATTGTAGCATATCTTGAAATTTCTTCGAAGAAAATTAATAGTAGTTTTATTTGAGACAAAAATGAAGAATTTCGGACTTTGCTAGATGGAGAAATGAGGATTTAAAAAATGCCCTCAAAACAGCACTATTCCGGAAATGGTAATGTAAACAAACAAACAAATTAGGCCAAAGTTCAAAAAATCAATATCTTGACAGTCCCTTGGCCGATTTGAAATATCTTTTTTTTACATTAACCCCCAGGGTGTGCTCAATGAAGATGGTGTAAAAGAAATTTGATATTCAAAACTTCATTTTTTCCTATTTCTTCCCTGGCCTGGATCACAGTGAGTTGGTTACGTGGCAAATTTCCAAAATCATCATGATAGATATGACATGAGGTAGACAATTCAAGCTGGTATAATCAGGCAAAATACACACATTTTTTGATTGTAAACAACATATGAAACAAGTTCAGAATCATGAAGCCGATAATAGTGTTAGAAATTGAAAATAAAGTTTGAATCACATTTCAGGAAGCATATTCAGGTTCTTCCATAGTAAAGGTACCTGGGGATGTGCCGCCCACAAGGGTATACTTTTTTTGGACCTTTAGCCAAGGGTATACTTTTTGTTAATTTTAGTCGAGTTTAGTCTAGGCAAGGGTATGCTTTTTGGCAGTTTTGGTCCAAGAACTGTAAAAGTTCGGTAATTTCTATAAGAAAACCAAATTCAAAAAAATTTTCTGTCCTGAGAATGCGAAAATTTGGCAAATTTTATCTTGAAAACAACATAGGAGAATTTTGTTTTTATCCAATCAGCGTATTTGTTATGGTGCGGATCGGCCAATCAGATCGCTAGAAATGACAATAGAATATGCGGGCGTCAGCGTTATTTTACAAAAGTAAACAAACAAAGCTGTGGGAAGATGCCAAAAACCACGACCCTTTCAAAGTGTGCGATGCAGTCGTTTTTTGGCCAGTTTCATCAGCTTAAAAACTTTTTCGTAGAGAACAGGAGTTTCTCTCAAATGTTACCGCGTAGATTTTCAATATCTGCATTGGTTCGTCGTAAATCAAAGCTTCGAGGAGGGGCTTTCCCTGGGTACCGTCGTACGTATTATGACACTCAAGTTGTGTGAACAGACGAGGAGACAGCACGAAAAAGAAGACTGAAAATATATTGAAACACTTCGGGTGCAATACCAATTTGTTTAAAAGCCATCTGAATGCACATGCTACTGATATTATGGTCATCGCTGTTATGGTTTGGTTTGCTTCATCCGTCCAAGATGAAAATCGCCATTTTATCGTCGATGGCTAGGCCTTGCCTTCCTTGGTTTTCGTGGTTTTCGTCTTCCTTGATAAAAATTTGTTTCTACAACACAGTTTTCAACGCAACGGAAACTAATACTTCGAAATGCTTTTCAACAATATTTTTCATGATTTAGCAACACTGCTCAATTTTACTGGAAAGCTCAAGGTTACCTCAACTGTTAGATTTCAGATCATAGATCGTTATTGAACTAAGTGAGATTTCTTGTGATCCCTCTGCATTTTGAGTTTTAATTTTACAGTTTGCTACATCAGAAATAATGAGATGGAAAAGGAATGAGGGGAATAAAACAACTTCAAGGCACAAAAGAGTACAGCGAAGTGTAGATCTATGCTCTACTCGCAAGTATCTCTAGAAAATCAAATGTATCCAGGAATTACTTGACTAGGCGTTGAGAATTCTGCCTGACCTCTGGTTGACCTCATAGTCTCATCAGATTGGCCGTAGTCAGAAAACCTAAATTTAAAGAAATTTTGAAATAAGTAATAACTTACCCAGCTTTCATTCACTGAGACCAAGCAATACTGAATAAACAAAAGTCCACTTGCCTAATCCTGAACAGAGCAAATTCTCAGCCATAAAATGAAGCTGTTTTCACAAGCCAAGTTTGACCAACACAGTCTTGACCGTGATCTCACAATAAATTGACGAATGTGAAATGTACATCGATCCCGAATCAAGGAAGAAATGGCGCGAAAACATTCTTGTCTCCAGTCTCCAAAAACATTTCCATTTTATGAAATATAAAAATTTGCTTGATAACAGTAGAAAATTCTGGCTTTATAAGAAGCCAAAACTATCAGATTACACAAAAACTAAGAACTTGAATGCTTGAACATCATCTACGTAACAGCTTTTATAGGGGGCTGACTTCAACAATTGAATTGGTTCAATTCTCAAAAAATCAGTCCCATTTCAAAAAGTCACTCATTTCGAAATCCTTTGCAGGGCACAAGCCAAGTTTGACCAACACAGTCTTGACCGTGATCTCACAATAAGTTGACGAATGTGAAATGTACATCGATCCCGAATCAAGGAAGAAATGGCGCGAAAACAATCTTGTCTCCAGTCTCCAAAAATAGAAAATGTTTCCATAACAATATTCATTCTAGCGTTTTAGGGCAGTCATTTTCAGTTCAAAGCTAAGAAACTGACGAGTAAATGTATTGATTGTCGATGTTTTGATTAGACTTTACTGAAGTAAGTTGGAAACTTTTCTAACAACAGAAGATAAGCTCCTGACATCTCCAAACTTTCCATATAAGAATTCCAGAATTCTTCAATTCTTTATAAGAAGAAACTCATATACAGTTCCAAAGTTTAGCACTCTACAAGTAGTTTTTAAAGAAACAAAGAATTTGGGCCAGTAAATTTCTTAAAACTATCAGATTTTGAGTACTCAAGAGTTGCCATAGCAATTCACATGTTTACTTCCTGTGCCCTCAAGAAAAGTTCAAACAATGTTTTTCAAGCTTCTCTAATGTTTAGGTTGTCGCTCAAGTGCCGTAATGTGATACAGGAAACAACTGAAATAACGCAAAAATATGTCAAGGAATTCCTTTGTCAAAAATATATAGTTTCTTAATTTTCATTTTGTCGCTACCGGAGTTTCTTAATTTTTTAGGCGATCTGAGTGTTGAGTTTCTTATCATAAGCAGTTTCTTATAAAAAATGCGTATACGTACCGGTCACAGAAATATATGTTTCAGGCATAGGATCATAGACGTAGGAACCGGGGGCCACTGGGGACACGTGCTCCCCAAATTTTGGAATAAACAAAGAAGTGCCCTTTTTATTTTTAGAAACTGCCCCCTCTTCTTGAGGAAAAAAGTGCCCCCGAGGTGTCGTGCCCCTTAAAATTGAGATACTTCCTACGTCCCTGCAAAGGATTTCGAAATGAGTGACTTTTTGAAATGGGACTGATTTTTTGAGAATTGAACCAATTCAATTGTTGAAGTCAGCCCCCTATAAAAGCTGTTACGTAGATGATGTTCAAGCATTCAAGTTCTTAGTTTTTGTGTAATCTGATAGTTTTGGCTTCTTATAAAGCCAGAATTTTCTACTGTTATCTAGCAAATTTTTATATTTCATAAAATGGAAATGTTTTTGGAGACTGGAGACAAGATTGTTTTCGCGCCATTTCTTCCTTGATTCGGGATCGATGTACATTTCACATTCGTCAACTTATTGTGAGATCACGGTCAAGACTGTGTTGGTCAAACTTGGCTTGTGAAAACAGCTTCATTTTATGGCTGAGAATTTGCTCTGTTCAGGATTAGGCAAGTGTACTTTTGTTTATTCAGTATTGCTTGGTCTCAGTGAATGAAAGCTGGGTAAGTTATTACTTATTTCAAAATTTCTTTAAATTTAGGTTTTCTGACTACGGCCAATCTGATGAGACTATGAGGTCAACCAGAGGTCAGGCAGAATTCTCAACGCCTAGTCAAGTAATTCCTGGATACATTTGATTTTCTAGAGATACTTGCGAGTAGAGCATAGATCTACACTTCGCTGTACTCTTTTGTGCCTTGAAGTTGTTTTATTCCCTTCATTCCTTTTCCATCTCATTATTTCTGATGTAGCAAACTGTAAAATTAAAACTCAAAATGCAGAGGGATCACAAGAAATCTCACTTAGTTCAATAACGATCTATGATCTGAAATCTAACAGTTGAGGTAACCTTGAGCTTTCCAGTAAAATTGAGCAGTGTTGCTAAATCATGAAAAATATTGTTGAAAAGCATTTCGAAGTATTAGTTTCCGTTGCGTTGAAAACTGTGTTGTAGAAACAAATTTTTATCAAGGAAGACGAAAACCACGAAAACCAAGGAAGGCAAGGCCTAGCCATCGACGATAAAATGGCGATTTTCATCTTGGACGGATGAAGCAAACCAAACCATAACAGCGATGACCATAATATCAGTAGCATGTGCATTCAGATGGCTTTTAAACAAATTGGTATTGCACCCGAAGTGTTTCAATATATTTTCAGTCTTCTTTTTCGTGCTGTCTCCTCGTCTGTTCACACAACTTGAGTGTCATAATACGTACGACGGTACCCAGGGAAAGCCCCTCCTCGAAGCTTTGATTTACGACGAACCAATGCAGATATTGAAAATCTACGCGGTAACATTTGAGAGAAACTCCTGTTCTCTACGAAAAAGTTTTTAAGCTGATGAAACTGGCCAAAAAACGATTGCATCGCACACTTTGAAAGGGTCGTGGTTTTTGGCATCTTCCCACAGCTTTGTTTGTTTACTTTTGTAAAATAACGCTGACGCTCGCATATTCTATTGTCATTTCAAGCGATCTGATTGGCCGAACCGCACCATAACAAATCCGCTGATTGGATAAAAACAAAATTCTCCTATGTTCTTGAAAACGCCAATTCAGGGCACTTTTAACGGAGAAATTAGTCTAACCAAGGGTATCATTTTCACAAAAATTGGTCTAGCCAACGGTCACATTTTGAAACTGTGGGCGGCACACCCCTACCCAAAATTTAGCTGAACCCCCCCCCCTGTGATTCAGGAGACTGAAAACTGATAAATGTGTGATTTTCTGTCTTGGGTAGATTGTTTTGAAAACTAAAAGTGGAGGGCAGGGACATGACATCTATTTCAGACTGGAGAGTATCAAATGCAGGAAAGTTTTTGAAAAAATTTCCACAAATTCTCTGACAAGGTTACAACATAAAGTAAAAGACAAACTTTCTGTTTTGTGGTTTCCAGAGACTGTAGAAAATTATGACAATGAGAATTGCAATGTATTCATATATGATATTTTATAAAGAAAAGAAGTCTATCACTGATAAATATTGATAAGAAAATTTAGACATATCGTTATTTATCACCATTTTTGCCTTTTTTTGTTTGATTTCCTTGAACTTTCTTTCTTCTCATTGAGTTGAGTTGTCCATGATGTTTACTTCAAATGGTACCTAATTTGAAACTTAAAAAATTGGGTTTTCCTTGATGATATAAACTAAGGCAAAATCTAAAAATAGATACTGGAAATCTAAAGGCCCGGGGGTACATGACTTGCGGATGGGCGGGGGTCTGCCACCCGGTTTTCAGAAAAGTACCCTTTTCTAATTACCGAAACTTGCTGTCATACCCACTTTTATGATGAATTTTGGCGGAAAACCACCCATTTTTGACTATTTTTCGCCAATTCCTTGAAGACCACCCATGTTTATGGAAAATCTGCCGAAAAAGGGACCCTTGTCTAGAGATTTTGGGCCCAGAAACCCACCCATATGGGCGGCACATACCCGTACCCTCAACATGTTATGTACCCCCCCCCCGGGTCTAAAGGATCATTTCTAATGCACAGCCATTGAATTTGTTACTGTCATAAGATTAAAAATTGGTAATTGGAATAAAAAAATTGAATTTACAAAGAAAGTAGCTGAGAATGCACAAAAATTGATACAGCTCAATGCATTCAATGCTTTTCCAAAACAATTAGATATTTGTAGATCTGAAATGATATGAATTAAAACATTGAAATAAGAAAAGGTTGCCTGTACTCTGCAATCCATTTATTTGGTATTCTAAGTCCCTGGCTATCAGATATTAGTCCCACCATAAAAATTCCAATTGCTACTCCCAGATGCTTTTGGCAATCAAAGATCCCACTAAATAATGAAACTTTATCATACCTTGTCACCCTTATGTTATATGTTTTCATATGATAAAAACCTGTACTGCTGCAGCTTGACCGATAGCCCCTAAAAGTAGGGGATGTATTCCCTCTCTGGGGCATTGAAATGCTAGCTGCAACATTGCAAAATTGTGCAGCTGCGAGCCTCTGCGGAGCACTATTTCTTCCGCATTGTTTCAGACAGGAACAAAAGTGCGGAAAGGAAGACTTCTCAAAATTTGATTCGCAAAAGTGGAAGAAGCTGACCAATCTTGGCAAAAATCACAGCAAGGGCAAGAAAAGGCAACTGAAAGGATCACGATTTGACGGTTGTACATTTGTCGTCAAAGCTATGGCTTCAGTACTCTCTGGATCACTATTAATACTGCTTTGTTTTGCAGGCATCCAAACTTGTTTTGCAAGTGGTAGCGCCGAGGTTCCTTTAGGCCATATGTTGCCTCTTGGATCTCATGCAAAACCTGACCCAGTGGAAGAGAGATTTGACATCCCTTCTGCGGAAGAATTCATGAAGGATTATGTTATACCTTCCAAGCCTGTCGTATTTCGTGGCATCCTTAAAGATTCTCCCATGTTTAAACTTTGGACAGATGAACATGTTAAGAAGAATTACCCCGATTTAGAGCTGAGGTTGGAAGCAAAAACAGAGAAGGAGGGATACGTGCCCAGTGGTGCAATTGGGATGGGTCGTGACACTTTCAAGAATTTCATCGAAACCTATCATGATACAAACAAATATGTTGTTTCAGAACTTCCGACCCCAACATGGCATGAAGTATATCTTCCTAGCTTCATGACTTGTGGCCCAGTGCACAAAAACTTTGTCGAGATAGATTTATGGATGAGTGGAGGGAACACAAGTAGCCTGCTTCACAAAGATGCATTTAACGCCCTTAACTGCCTTTTCAATGGTACAAAGGAATGGAAATTGTTTGAGTTCAAGTATGAGAAAGAACTCTACAAGGCATATGAACCTGGTCAGCCACTTGGTGGTTTCTCAAGGATCAATCCAGAAGCTGTGGACATGACAAAGTATCCAAAGGTACAACCACCAACAGTACACAAAGGCCAGATTGGAATTACATGAGGGGATGAAATCTGCAAGGGCGTAACTACAATAATCAAAAGCATACTATATATACAGTAAACTATCATATGATCAAACTATCATCTCTCATACATCCAAATCACTTGCATCAGGGATGCACAAGGGCACTCCAGACCAATGACAAGGGAAGTGAACTGAAAATTGGGTAGATATGGGGCCCTCCCTGGAAAAATTTTTGGTGACCACACACTTTAGATTGGCTTGAAATGCCTTCAAGAATATTCTAACTGATATAAATGATGTTCTCTTTTGCATATTTGGCTATGACCAATGCAAGTTGTGATGATTATTCAACATAAGGGCTAAATTCATGGTTGTCATAATATCAGATTGAATGTTGTTAAAGAAATATATTGCTCCATTAAAAGGGCACTCCTGCCCCCCCTTTCCCCTCTTAGAAATGGGCAGGAGGGACGCTTGCCTCCCTCCCGTGCCCAGGGGCGGCGCCAGCCCAGAAAAAGTGGAGTGGAAAAGAGATAGCATTGATGGCCAGAAGGTATACCTAATGATTTTTATGTCGTTTTTGCTAAGGAATGAATACCGACCTCAGGAAAGTGGGGTGGACATGTCCACCCCAGTCCATCCCGTGGCGCCGCCCTTGCCCGTGCCCCCCTCTCTGGCGTTCCTGACTTGCATGGCTGTATTTGTATCACTGAGCGATAGATCTATTGTTTCTTTTTCATTGTTTCAAAGAAATTTCTCTGCTTAAACTGCAGCGGAAGTACAAAGTGCACGGCAGAGAAATCAGCCACACATAGCAAACTTTCCAATCTGGTTGCAAAGGGAGGGGATGATTGAAGGGAGGGCTGACACACTTTTTGCTCAGCCATCATTCAGGCCCAAACGCAGTATACTAGCATGTCATTTGATAGTTTACTGTATATATAGTACGCTTTTGATTGTTGTAGTTACACCCTTGCAGATGTCACCCCCTATGTAATTTCATACTCAACTTTTTCAATCTTAAGCTACGAGAAAGAGTTCTCTCATAAGGGTCTGTTGTTACTTTTGTGACTCACTGACTCGCTAGCTTTCTAAAGCCTACCTGCAGCTTGCACCTTTCAGTTCTTTCCACTCACTTCTGTTTAGACCAAATCATGCATGTTTTCCAATTTGGCTATGTAGTGTGTAGCCCTCAATATGATGATAAAATCAGGTCATACAGAGGAATCAGCCACAAAGATCCTGCAATGGCGCAATTCCAAAATCATATACCGTAAAGGCTCTATTAAGCCCCCCCTCTCTATTAAACTGCCCTCTCTAATAAGCCATTGCAAAATTTGAGTCAAAATTCGAAATAAGCCCCCCCCCCCCTCACCTAGCAAGCCTTTCCAGGATACTTTGAACAGAGGTTGACAAAGTGCAGCAACAGGAAAACAGCATTCCCTTGAAATCAACTGCAAGATTTTTAGGCTGCAGGAATTTTTTAAAAAATAATCTGAATTTTATGCTGCTGCAAAACCTGAACTTACCATAATTGCTATCTAGAAAACAATTGACTTGCTTGAGTAGCTGAATCTTGACCAAGAGGCTTGCATTGTAAATTTGAAAAAGATTGATTGTTGTAAGTATATCATCCAGGTCAACCCTTTCATGTAGTTTTCAGTTACTTTTGCACCTATATGTAGTGCTTTTCATTTCAAGGAAGGAAGAATGTGGTGACCAGATATGTATATGCATTTTGGTTGCTTACAAACAGTTACCATTTCACCAAGTAATTTTTGAACTATATTCTACCTACATCTTGTGGCATGAACAACCACTCTGCACAATCCACTCAATCAGTGTGAAATCAAAAACACTTTACAAGAATTTCCGACAGAATCTTTGCCGTTCCGCGGGAAGAAGAAACTTTTGTCTGCCTCTGACTTTGAACAAGTGAAGTTTTGAAGACCGTTGCTCACCTGTTAGTTTATTAGTATCACCACTTTGAAGATAAAGATATTTGATAGATTATGTAAAATTAATAAATTAACATATTCTTTACAGGTGGCAACTGTTCCTTGGACCCTCACTACTGTTCAAAAGGGAGACTGTCTGTTCCTTCCAAAAAGTATGTACCATCAAGTCAAATCCTACGGCACAATGAATACAGCAGTTGCATTCTTATTCTCAAGATTTGATAGCATCAAAGCAAATCGTACTAAATTTGATGACTGCCCAAGCCAGCCTCTTCCATTGAGTGAAATTGATGTTGATTGGCAATACCCTGGGAAGGGCATGATGTATATGGGATACTCTGAGCTGAGATCAATCAGAAGAGGCCTTTACAGACTGCCTGCTATGACTGAGAAAGATACATTCAAGAACATCTTGCAAGCTGTTGAAAATAACGATTACCATCCAATTCCTACAAAAGAAAAAGCAGAAACGTTAGTGAGAATACTGAAGAATGGAGATCCTAATGTCAAAATAACAAGGAAATTGATAAAGAGTCTACCCAGGAGTGCAATCCGAGAAGCTGCCTACCTGACCGAGCCGCTACTACCGTCAAACACATATGATTATGAATATTTTCAAATTTCACCCAGAGAGATCGCAGAATTGTTGAGCATTCTGCTAAAGAAGAATAACGGAATTGTTACAAGGGAAGATTTTGTTGGACAATATCAAGAAAGGCTATGGGGATCAGAGATGTTCGGAAATTCAATTTTTGACGACTTAGCGGGCAAGGGAGAAATGAAAGTTGGGAGTGATGATATTAGAAAGAATTTCCAATCAGCAGCGAAGAAGTTTGACAGGGTTGAGAAGGAGAATGGTGGAAATGAACAAGAAGAAATAGAAGAAGGAGAAGATAAGACTGATGATGCATATTTGGGAAGAAATATCGATCTTGATGAGGAGAAAGATAAAGACACACTTGCCACTCTGGCAAGTCAGATTATCAATGGAGGCTTTGTTGATAAAGAGAGAAGTTACAGGGCAGATGAAGAAGGTGAAGAAGATAATGACGATGAACCTCAGGAAGAAGATGAAGATGCTGAAGAAGAAGGTAGTGACAATGGAGAAAACGGTGAGCAAAGCAGTGATAAGGATGAAGGGCCTAAAGAAGAGCCTTCAGAGGATTCCACCAAGACGGAATCAAATAGAGGTACTACAAGTAAAGATGAACTTTAATTTCATTTTTCTATGTACGCTGTTTTCGACAGTTATTTATGAAGGTTATATCACCCCAAATCTCGTACAATTTCGTCGTAAAAATTCTCAAAGATCCGCACAAGTTTGGCAAAATCTTACAAATTTATCGAAAATGATAGAATTCTAAAGAAATACAAAAAATCTTTGAAAATCTCAAAATATCCCAAGGATATCTCAGGACAAACCATGAGCGATAGGACACCCAGTTTGCAGCAGTTTGAAATCTATATCAGTAGCGAGCCGCCCTAACTTAGTATCTTTTGTTTTTTGGACTTATTTTTACCTGATATGCAACCACCTTTCACTGTTTCGTAGTTTTGAAATTTTCAGTGGTGAGCCATCTTAAGTGCAGATCTGGCCGGAATCTGGCCTGAATCTGGCCAATTTTTGCAAAGTAAAAACCTTGAAAATCGCAGGAAATCTAAAAATTGTTGCAAAACCTCAAAAATCTAAGATTCTCAAAGGCCTTGGAAGTCTTAATAATCCCAGAGATCTTCCCAGAAAAGTGATAAAAATTCTCAGAAATTCTTGATAAAATTCCAAAGATCCGATAATTCTTTTAGCTAATTCTTTTAGCTAAAATTCTTCTTATGATATTTTGCGAGTGATGTCCACTTTCAGCTATTTTTTTCTCCAAGTGTTTTTTCAAGACAGTTGTCGCACAGGCTTTCGCTCAGTAATGTTTCATATCCTCTATCCAATGCATTCTTTGTTTTGTAAGCTCTTCGACGAATCTTGGACAGCACTGTCTTTCAGTATTCGCTTCATAGCTGATGGTTAATGCTAAAGCAATTGTAAATACGTTGAATATTCTCAGACAGCCAGGGTGCCAGCAGTGGTAATCGAACGCTCAAGGAAAACCGAATTACTGGGTAAATTGACAGGTATTTGTGAATATTTACCCGGAGTGCTTCTTTGGTTTCTTACTTTGCATGCTTGTCGGCTTGTCGTTGGTGAAGTTGACAATGTTTTTGAAGCTGACCTTGGCGTTAGTTTTCGGACATAGGGGGTTAATTGTCTAGAATATGCCAGAAATTCACTTTTATGTATACCGGGTGAGCCAGAAAAAAGTTCCCACTTTTGAAAATTCAAAACACCAAGATGAATTCACGGATTTGAATTATTCAAATTCTAGTTAAAAGCTGAAAGATCAAAGTATTTTTGTGATTTTTCTTGCAGTCCTACCAGCACTACAAATAAAGGTTAATTAAACTTTACAAAAATTTCATGGCTGCAAAATGAGTGAAAAATGGCCTAAAACATCGATCATTGCCTAAATCACTTCTCGCACAGAATAATGAAGGAAATGCAACTTCTCATGGGTGACAGATATCCTCTAGGCATTAATTGCCTTGGGATTGAAAATCTTTCGCATTTGTTTGAAAACCAATGTCTTATAACTCTTGAGGGAGGTGAAACGCCCATGGCCTATTGTTCGATTCGAATAGAGTCCTTACGATTTGATTAATGTTTTAGGCCCTTTTTCCGTCATTTTGCAACAATGAAATTTTTAAAAAGTTGAATTTATCAATACTTCTAGTGCTGGTAGGACAGCGATAAAAATCACAAAAATACTTCGATCTTTCGACTTTTAACTAGAGTTTGAATGATTCAAATCCGTGAAGTAGTCTTGGTGTTATGAATTTTCAAAAGTGGGAAGTTTTTTCTGGCTCACCCGGTACTCGGGAAGTATTCCGTCTATGAATTCCCGTGCTTCACCTTGTTTGGTTTGTTTTCCCATTCTTTAGTTTGAAAGTAATGGTACAACAGCTGGCTCTCTCGTGATAACGTTCTAGAGAGCTCTCGGTATTCACAAACCAATCCATAAACTAGGAGATTGGTGAGAGAAATGTTGTTGCGTGTCATAGGCTTAACAACTTTGCAATGCCGCCACTTTCACAAAGTTTCATATCTTGGAAAGGGCCTTTAAAACTCGAAAAAACAAGCTATCTTTCATTGTACGTAATGAGTCAAAAAGCTTCGTTGTTTGAAAAATCAGCCACATTCGAAAATTTGTTTAACGTTGAACCAAGTTGCAGCTGGTTGCCAGCGGATCTCTCGTTAATCAAATCCGTTTGATTGGTTGAAACTTAACCTGGTTTAAATAAAGCTGGGTTACTCCCGTTATATATTTGCGGGGCCCCTATGCAGAACAACATTTATTGAGTGGGCCACCGTAATGAATCGCACTAAATTGCACGATTTTCCCTTCTTCACATTTGTTGAGCCCAAATATTGAATTTTGTCGATGTTGCTATTCACACACCCCAAATATTGATTTAGCGTAAGAGATCTCAGACCAAAAATATTGGCATGGACTCCCCTGCATAGAAGGTTCATGAGTAGCCCCAACCCCTCCCCATCCCGTTTAATTGTGCCAATCTGAATGGGGTAAGAAGATCCTAGCCAATACTATTAGTAATAAGAATAATTTGGACTTTGATGACACTAGAATTGAAGAAATTTTAAACCATAGAGCAAAACCAATTTTTGCGGATTTTTCAAACATAGAAGTTTTTCTGACTCACTCGGTATTTTGTTTGAGGGGGGCCTTCTTGGTATAACAGATGTTTAAAACAGCAGTGCTTAAATTAGCCTGCGCGCAGACCCATTGATTCTGCGCGCAGGCTATGCTGAAATATCACATTCTTCAACGTCTGGTTCCTAGAAAAGTAAACAGGGGCGGGCATGTCACACTTGAAGCGATGGTCCTACGGTTGTCCGAAAACCGGTAGTTAACGAAAAGATTTTGAACATCTTTTTCCCAAAACATTGGTCGTTTTTGATGGCAAATTTCTGCTGTTATTTTAGGCCTACTTCATTTTAGCCGACAATTTTAAAATGATTTGTCATTGATGATGTTTGTTCAAAAAAATCTGTTTAAATTTCTTTGGACAAACTGATTATCATTTTCAGAATGTCTTACATAGTACTTGCCCGCCCCTGAGTAAAAAAGCTAAAGCTTTGTATTGCCTAGAATAGAATTTGAAACAGACTTCAAAGAACATATATCACTTGCTGCCAAAAGGTTTGATTTTTCATAAATTTACCTCTGTCTTTCAACTTCGTGTATCAGCAAAAACGTTTCAGAGTGATTTAAGGAAACTTAAGATGTGTTTGATTGGTGCCAATTCTGAAAACGGAAGACTTGGAAGACTCTGAAT
The DNA here is from genome assembly GCA_964020215.1 of Aurelia sp. 3 sensu Dawson et al. (2005). Classification (NCBI taxonomy): domain Eukaryota; kingdom Metazoa; phylum Cnidaria; class Scyphozoa; order Semaeostomeae; family Ulmaridae; genus Aurelia; species Aurelia sp. 3 sensu Dawson et al. (2005). The sequence continues at coordinate 27,010,761 of OZ026572.1, read as the reverse complement.
CAGTGTTTGATTTACTTCTAAATTCCGAAAACGGCAGGTTTGGCAGGTTTGGAAGGCCTGCCGAGCCTTCTGTTTTAACAGGCGGAAGGTTTGGCAGACTTTGGAGAAATTCTCGTTTTCGTTTGCGAAACATTGAAAACGAGGCGAATTTGCTCGTGCTGCTATGGTAATTGAGTCCGTTCAGTCTTTGTTGTCAAGGAGTGTGCTAAATTGCGTGGGTTGCGTGGGTTGCGTGGGTTGGAAAAGCTGCGTGGGTCGTGGGACGTGGGTAACTTTGCGTGGGTCGTGGGTAAATTTACGTGGGCCGTGGGTCCTTTTTACCGATAATTTTGCGTGAGTAATCTTGCGTGGGTCAAATTTCTTGCGTGGGTACGTGAGTGGCACATTTTTCGTGGGTTGCCCTTTTTGCGTGAGTCCAATAGCAGCATAACAGCTTTCATTATCCATTCAAAGCTCGCTACTTTGTGCATTACTTCTAGATATTCAGGCTTCTGAACTTATTGCAGCGCCATGTCCTCAAGCAGTTTCTTAAAATAAAGTGTTATCATGGGTATGGAGGGGCACTGAAATCTTTAACAGTGCAGAATTTAAAGCAGTGAGACATTCCGATGACATGGCAGGGTTTTAAACGACAACAAAAACAAATTTCTGTCCGCTTCAAGCAAAGTTCAGCGAACAAAGGACGAATAAAACGGTGATAAGGCAAGGGTAAGGCAACCATTAAATAATCTATATAGTCGATACCATAAACTATGAGCTAAAGTATTTGCACAATATTTGCAGGTACAATAATTATAAAGCTGAATTTATGGCACAGATTTAACAAGCTCGAAATTTTTTCTTAAGTGATCCAAAATTGAGACGATGTTCCAAGAAGAACGTTCTTACTTTTTCATGACAAAGCATTCTCAAACCACCAAAAATCCACTTTTGGTAAGGCTTGTCCTAAGGACAGTTAGATGTCACTGACTGCTTCCTCTACTGAAGAGATTTATGATGAAATATTTTAATCTGAGGACACAATTTTTAACATAAAGGCTCACCATCATGCTTTTGAGACGAATGATTAGGCTGACTCTTCTAGGTCACTTCTAGGTCTTCAGATAAAATGGTTTCTAGATTTCTTATCATAGAAAGAGTGAGAACGATATCAAGAAGGCCAAAATGAGACTGATGGTTCGCAATTTGTGATCTTTACAAGCCTAGTAGTTCTTGCACAATGTGATTTGCTCAGTTGGATTCGCTCCCAATGCATTTCCATGCAAGTGCTTTTCAAGTGCCAAGACCATTTTAGTGGAAAACATCATGCAACTCAGACCCTATTCTGATCTCTTCTAGCAAACGAACAAGCAACATAACAAAAAAAACTAAACTTTATAACTGTAAAAAGGCCAAACTTTACTTTTAAAAATGTAATGACAACTACTGTAGCTCAAAGAATCAATACGATGTGGAACTGCACAGAAGAATTATCAATAAAACATTAATCAATCACAACAGCTATCAGTAATACAAAATCTCATTCAGGAGAGATTGGAACCAACAATTCGTGTATCATTGGCTCTTTTACGCAAAACCATGTTCGGAGAGTGAGTCCCCGGCAGATAGATAGACTTACGACGTGATTCCTTGTATTCGTTCAACATTTATAATCTGATGTTTTAATTTCACTCATACAAAGGACTCACGACCAAACGGATTCTAAACAGGGACTAAAATCTTGCGAAAAATCAGAAGAAACTTAGAACATCTTCCATCCTACGAACGTCGAAAGAAAATTCGAACGTCTCTTCGAACGTCACTTCGAACGTTGCTTCGCTTCGAGAAGTCGAACTTTGAACTAATGAGCCAGTCAAACGCTACAAATAGGCATGTGGGTTGACCATATTAAGAAAGTAGCGATCTGATTGGTCGCGCCGTGAACGCGGCGGACTTGGCCTAATTAGTCCCTGTATTGAAGCGTAAGGACATAAGTCCCTCAACTGAAGCGATAACAACAACAACAACGAGCGTAAGTTAGAGGGACTTATGTAATGTAGTCTAGCAGATAGAGCCCAAATGATTCTTCGAAACAACTTGAACAACTCCTCAACGTATATATTTCATCACCAACTGAGCCATGAATCGAATTTTCAACCTACGATCATTTTAATAGCAAAAAGCAAATAGACCCAAATTGCACCATAGGCCCTAATTATCCCTCCTTACCCTAAATGCTTTACATAGCTCATTAACTTTGAGGAAATTGTCTTTCCACAAGAAAGAAGAACCCGTGGACTTAAAATGAAATGTCTTCTTACTTTATAGCTTATAGCTTTGTACCTTCAACTTTCTTTCTCATTCATGAACACAAGCTAAGTAATTGGAATTAGTATAACTATAAGATTTCTAGATTCATAAACAAGCGCAGAAGCATCAACGAGCAGAAGCATACCTACCATGATATGTATCAATCTTTATTTTTAAACGCCTGTAATATATTTTCTCTTAATTTTTAAGCTAGTAGGCCTTAGTTAGCAGTAATGTTGCTATCTTAGAAATTCTTTTGCCTACTGTAAATAAATAAATAAAAAATAAATGAATAAATAAAATAAAACGACCAGAAGTCATGCACAAAGTAGCGAGCTTTGAGTGGATGATGAAAGCTGTTATGCTGCTATAAGACTCACGCAAAAGGGCAACCCACGCAAAATGTGCCACTCACGTACCCACGCAAGAAATTTGACCCACGCAAGATTACTCACGCAAAATTATCGGTAAAAAGGACCCACGACCCACGTAAATTTACCCACGACCCACGCAAAGTTACCCACGACCCACGACCCACGCAGCTTTTCCAACCCACGCAACCCACGCAATTTAGCACACTCGTTGTCAAGCACTGGTCTTGTCTTCGTGTTTTTTCAACTGGAAACCTCGTTTTTGGAAACCTCGCAGTTGTATTGGATATCTGCAACAACACAACACAATTTAGGCCTAATATGAAGTGGAGATAGGAGTCTGTGTAACCAATGGTGGATTCCAGAGAAATTTAACACAGTTAACTGGCAGGTATGACTAAATTTTAATACAATTGTCTGTATTGCTGAATCGTGCAAGTATTACTTAACCATTCTCCGCCACCTGTGTTTTGGCTTACCTGATCAAGTTAAAACTGGATGTGTACTGGATGCGTCAAAGAAAAGTTTACGAGTTTGGCGGGATATGGTATAAGAAGTATGTGACCGATATTCAAAACAGAATAGGTTCCAAATCTTTAAATCTACGAAAAAAGGCGGGTGTAAAATTCAATGAACTATTTCTTTAAACTGAATGACTTGAAAAAACCTTTAGCCACTTTTCTATGATTCTACCGTTGGACTTTTCAGAAATCCTGATTATTTGTCGAAATTACAGCCTATTTTTACATTTCAGCTCATTTTATGATGTGACGTCATCAAATTTCTTAATCACAGACCAGAGGAGTGAAAGAGTTTTGCTTTATACCATATTGTAGGCATCAATCAACTATGGTTTTCTTGAAAATTATTTGATCTTTCGTCAACAGGTTTAGAAATTACGATAGTTTTAAGCTTTTCTTCGAAAATTCTCTTGAATTCTTAAAAAAGAAGAAAATACTGTAATTCTGAAAATACTGAAGATTTCAGAAAAGTCCAACAGCAGATTTACTGTACAATAGTTAAAGTTTCTTTGAGGCTGTTCAGTTCGAAGAAACATGTCATAGAATTTTACACCCAGCTTTTTAAAGATTTGAAACCTATGCTATTCAAAACTAAAATGTTAATCTATCAGTCAACGGCTAACTTAGATGAGAAAAATTTTGTTTGCTAAAATTACACAACTTGAAGATCCAACAATTAGAAAAATGCCTATAAGGGGTCTGTGTGGGAATCGAGAATTCCACGTTCCATTCTGGTCCAGGATTTATGCACTTATAGCACTTACCGAGGCCAGTACCGGGTGACTGAAAGGAAAAGATGAACTCAAGTTTGCAAAATCTCCAGAATTTGAATGTACAATCGATCTTTAAAATTCCTAATTGGGCATTTGTGACAAGGACCCAACTGCTATGGCAAATATTCCCAAGATTTCAAATTTTTATGGTCCTCGAAAAAGCTGTTTTAACATAAAGGGCTCAATTTTACAAACCCCTTACAGGCATTTTTCTAATTTTTGGGTCTTTAAGATGTTTAATTTTAACAAAATATGTCATCTAAATTAGCCTTTGACTGATAGATTAACATATTAGTTGTGAATACCAGCCACATACTTTTTATTCCATAGCCCGCCAAACGGGTAAAGTTTTTTTTACTCACCCGGTAACGCATAATGTGATAAAATGGTATGAATAAGTGATAAAATACAACATGACTGTCGTCTTTGTTCTTATCCTACGAATTTCTTTCTCCATCGTTAGAAAAGTAGCGAAAGCAACAAGAAACAATTCGATGCATTATGTAAATCAACAAAATTTCATTATTTTCGAGGCTCTAAGATTAAGACAGAATTACGATAATTTCAATCAGTTTCCTCGATAATATGTACAAGATATCAACTTTCCCCTTACATTAGTGCCGTTGTGAAACTCTACATTAAAGCTGGGAGGCCAACGAAAAACCTCCATACCAAGGCGATTCAGGCCCACTGTAGGCCCACTTTAGCCTCGTGTCTTAATTCCATAGATCCCCCAAGCAAAGTTCCTGATAAACCTTCGCCCATCGCCCTACTGATTTTCATGAAATTTAATTATACAGATTTGGGAACGACCGTCAGCAACAGCCCAAACCTTTTTTATCTCCCAGAAGACTATCTATTGAGATTACAGGCAGAGTATAAAATTTTCCAGACACAAATCACGGAGGCTAGATTTGGAAGTTTCGCCAACCCTGTTTTGAACATATGATGCATTTCATGAGAACAAACGGCATCGATGTCCTTAGGAAAATTAAACGAAACAACAAGTCGAAGCCGTGTCTTTGCGGTGATTTTCACTGCCATGACAAAAATTATCACCATTGACGACAAAGCACAATGATGCTACCTTTAAAAAGCGAGATCAAATTGTTTTACTTTGTTTTATAGTAGACTTATGCCTTTCGTCCCTTGTTTCCCTGCGTTCTTTGATTTGCTGATATCACTTGGTCAATAGGGACTCATGATATTACGCTTATATAATGGGCCCACTTTTTCAAAATGGCCTAAAAAGGTGGGAGTTCTCGTACACTCAACAAAATCGCTTCAAAATCTGGTTTAAAGAGCTCGAACATTGAAAAGCGAAGTTTTAGTACAAAGAATGATGTTGTGTTGACCTACAAAGTACAAAATGCAAACCTTTCAGGCAGTAATCTTCCTCTGTAGAAGCAAAATAGATCCATCGAAGCTGCGAGAACTCCAGGCTTCTTCAACCTTCTTTAAGAGCAACAACAACAACATTCTGAATAGTGACCCCTGATTGGTTAAAAACTGAATTCTAGCGATTTGATTGGTGAATACGGAACCACCCTACGCGGGCCTAAAGTGGGCCCACTATTTAAGAGTAATGTTATTAGTCCCTCTTGACCAAGGAACGCAGGGAAACAAGGGACGAAAAGGCATCAGTCTAGTTTTATATTTCAAGTTTACAAAGACTCTTAAAATAACATGGCGCAAAACCAGGTTTTTCAGAAAACACCTTAAAGAGGCTTTCAATAATTTTAAGACATGCGTCTTGATTGCAAAATATTCTTTGAATCTTATAAAAATGTGTAAAGAGAAATTTTAGAAGTCAACGAGAAAATCAAATTTCGGAAATCTGCAAACTCCGTGTGAAAATTTTTTGGGAGTACTTATTATATCCTTATGATGAAATGCATGTATGCTACTTCCGTAATACTCTATTAACATGCTTTGGCATTACTTGTACCAATCAATGGCACACTTGGTGGACTTGCATAAGATTCTGACATCAATGTCTGTGGGTGAACACTATGTTGATATGGAAGTCCTTGATGTAACGAGTCTCTAGGTGGACATGGAAAACCTGGGTCTTTTGACTTTCCCTTTTTATTTTTGCCAGATGTTTTTCTATTTCTTGTTTGTATTCCTTCTTTCTTCATCGTTAGTGGTCGGTTAATCTGTAAAGAAAATTAGAAATGTTTAAGAAAAATTATTCCAAGTTCCGAAACAACAATGCGTAAGTTTTCGCTGACTTTCACATTCATGGAACAGCCAATGCTTCCACATTAAAAAAATTGTGTTCACTTTTCTTATCTGGCCATGCATGCATCTAAAACATTTGAATGTATATCGAGAATTTTCAGAAATCTTGGGAGACCAATAATTTTACGTTTAGCAATATCTTCCAACAAAAAATCCCGCCCTGAATGGCAGAATTTTCATTAAAAAGATTGAAAGGACAGTTGATTGCAGACACAGAGCGGTGTTGGCAATATTGCCTAGTTTTAAACCTGATGCAACGAAGGAGCATCATGATTGCTCTCCATTAATTTTTCATTCTGCTTCAGAAGATGATGGGCCATTTCGCAGTAGTTCCATTGAAAAAATCATACGTCAAAAATAAGGACTTTGAATTAAGTGAAACTGAAAACTTGCTTTTGTAATTCTATGAATTATACTGTTCATACATTTTAGGCCATTTTCCCGCTGTCCTGCAAGAATGACTTTTTACTTTTGCTACTTTAGCAAGGAACTATTAATTCAAAAATTAGCATGCAAAAATGCAAAAATTACTCTGATTTTTAGCTATCAAAAATTCAATACAGTAAAAACCCGCGTATAAGAACCTAGTGATTAAGAACCTATAGGCTGAAAATTCTCAAATTAGACCCGCAATATATAAGAACCCATTCAGCCTGAAATTGGAAATAGGTTCTTATTTGTGGAGATCATCAAACTAAATCAAACTCTAGTTACTTTGTCATTGAGCCCATACGTACTCATTCTGTCATATGTGCAAATTGCACAGAGCTCTAAAGATACTTTGAAAGCTTTCATTGTATTCTGTAAAATTTCTGATTCTGCCACGAACTGATGTTTTGAATAAGGCCTCATGAACTAAGTGTCTCTCAACTGACAGTATATAATGGGCTTGAAGTTTCAATCTGAACAAAAGAAATACCTGGAAGCCCTGAATGAAATAAGAACCAATTTAAGAATCTGAACAGCCTTATATCCTACTAAATACTCAATGTATAAGAACCAAATCAGGCTGAGTTGCAAAATTGTAGGTTCTTATACGCGGGTTCTTACTGTATCAATTACTATTACTGGGTTTCCTAAACAAAAGTATGCAGAATTGGTTGGGTCTAATGATGTGAATTTGCCTTGAATCAATTGCTAATACTCTCAAAATGTTCCTCGATAGTTAAATTGAACAAGGGTACCTCGTTTGTTGGTATGGATGGTTTGAGAGCAAAGATTTTAACCCTGAAAATTCAATTTTACCTGCACGTCCAAACCAGAACCTTGGCCTTTTTGCCTAACAAAATTCCTGAAGATCATCGAGGAGATGTAAGATTAAAATTAAAGAAAATTGAGAAAATGGCGAACAGAATACCAGGTGAGCTACAAAAAAGTTCCCATTTCAAAAAATTCGTAGCACCAAGAGTACTTCACAGACTTGGATGATTCAAATTCCAGTTAAAAGCCAAAAGATTGAAGTATCTTAGTGATTTTTCTAGCTGTCTTAACAGCACTAGAAGTATCGGTAAATTTAACATTATGAAAATTTAATGGTTGCAAAGTGACTGAAAAAAGGACAAAACATTGATCAAATTGTAAGGACTCTCCTTTCATGGGACAGTACGCAATGAGCGTTTCATCTCTCTCGAAAGTTATAAGACATCAATTTTCAAACAAACAATAGATTTTCAGTCCCAGAGCACGGCATGCGCAGGGGATACCTCTCACCCGTACTTGCATTGTCTTTATTATTCTGTGAGAGGAGTCCTATGTGAGTTGATCAATGTTTTAGGCCATTTTTCAGTCATTTTGCAGCCATGAAATTTTTGTAAAGTTGAATAATCCTATATTTCTAGAAGACAGCAAGAAGAATCGCAAAAATTCTTTAATCTTTCGGCTTTATGTAGAATTTGAATCTGTGAAATACTCTTGATGCAGTGAATTTTCAAAAGTGGGAACTTTTTCCTGGCTCAACCGGTATAAAATGATAAAGTTTTCCCGTATTTATCAAGGATATTGTTGATTTATTCGATGTCCTTCAAGAATTTGCTTAGGCCAAAACGCCAAAGCTTTGGTTGGGAGGTGAATACAAATTTGACCTTTCAAGTTTGATATCTCTTAATCTTAGAGTACCAATACCAACAAAAGAGCTAGCTATGTCCAAGTTAAGTATCAAGGAAAATTTCGAGAGTAATTAGCCCTTGATCAAAGCTAAATTCACATCGCTAGAGCCGGCATGTTGTAAAAACCGGACCCTAGGACCCTAGGACCCCTGAGACCCCTAGGACCATTAAGTACTGAAGATGAAAAGGACCCTTAACACCAGAGGGCCATCACCACACACAAACAATAGACCAATGTCATCAAGTGTCAAACAAGAGGTCACCTATCGTAAACTTCCTCTCTTTTATCCCATGAACTTCCGCTCCTATAAATCAATCCCAAGAATCAAGCAGACAGCTCGCAATATAGCACGACGGGGGATGCTCCAAATATTCTAAAAGCTAGTTAACAGATTGAGTGCTGAGGGTCGTCAAAGACGGAAACTTTGTAAAAAACACCGAAGGCCGAGGGTTAACGTTCTGTTTTCATGTGAAACTAAGGAGGATGACAAGATCATTCATTGCAATGACATCAGTTTTAGTTTCATTCGTTTGAATTTTACAATTTTGCTTGAAACACTTTGCATCTCATATCCAAAACTTGACGTCTCTTTACGTCGAATCAACATCAGATCGCGACTTTTTAAATAATTTTGGTAGCGGCTACGGCAGCTCTCGTAGGCTGTTTCTTATAAGGCAAATGAGTGTCCACCCCAAACGAAGTTCGCGGTCAAATCCCTTTCAACTGCAAATCTTGATGTACTTCATATACCGGAGAAACTCTAAATTAAGCACATATCAAGCTCTTCTTCAACTCATTGTTTCATCTTTCTTGGCGAAGAAGATACGAAAAATAATCTGAAATCCTCTGTATTTCATCACATGATTCCACTTCGAAAAAAACTGTAAGCAAACCACCCAAACCTAAAAATCAAATTGCTGCAAGGTACTTGGCAATGCTCAAAGGGAATGACGGGCCAGAGTCTACACAGGATGAAAAGCTTGCGGAAATGTGCCCTAAAAATATAATGGTAAACATAGGTATCTTCTATAATATGTTTTGCTCCCCCGTCGTACTATTTTGAGAACTCTCTGCATGGTTCCTGCATTGATTCATAGGAGCGGAAGTTCATTAGATGGAAGAGGGGAAGTTTACGATACGCAACCTACTAATTGATTGCTTGATGACATTGGTCTATTGTTTAAGTGTGGTGATGACCCTCTGGTGTTAAGGGTCCTTTTCATCTTCAGTACTTAATGGTCCTAGGGGTCTCAGAGGTCCTAGGGTCCTAGGGTCCGGTTTTTACAACATGCCGCTAGAGCCAACCAAATCTGTCCCATACTTTTTTCGGGGACATCCGTTATAACACAAGTACATTTACTTAACCCTTTAGCCCAACAGTATTTATTGAGAACTGCGAATTTTTCAGGTGGTAAAGCTTTCAGAGTTTTGATTGATTTGAAAGGTTATTGACATTGCATTTATCTACTGCTTATTGAATCACTGATTATGATATCCCCTGGAAAACGACGATCTACATTAGGTTTTCCTGTTAAGCTTAATTTTAGCCGGGCGTGAAAGGGTTAAATGATTTGCAAACTGGAGGCCTATTGTTTCAAGTCGTTCTTTACATGGCAAAACTTGGGTGTTTTCAGCATAATTCCGTTGCAACCATCATCTAGATTTTTTCTAAATTAAAGTGTGATTTAATGCTATATATATTTATATATAATATACAATATGATTCAATAAATGTTTTTTCATCTTGTTGAAAAGTCCCATAGTCAAATGAGAGATTTGGACATTGCTCATGATAATTTACGATTTTTCAAAATCTCGTATGAGGTGTTGACTTCTTAATATTCTGCGTTTTTTAGCAAAATTTTTCAGCTTTCCAGATTTCTTAAATCTTTCCGCTAGATGCATGGATTTTCTCAGATATCTTTAAATTCATATGAGTCTTCTTGGGCGTTACGATTTTTCCCATAGATTTTGACATTTCAACGAATTTAGGAGATTTAATAGATTTTCGTCATAATTCCTCAACGGTGTACAAAATCTTTGGTAGTGAATTCCCCGTTGGTAAAGCTGCATAGAATAGAAATATTCGACACTTACTTTATGAAGTTTGTAATAAAGTCCGCAAGCATTGCAAACGGGTTCACCATTAGCATTCCTCCTCCAAAGCGTCGTTTGGGCAGTTTTGCAATTGGAGCAAGATATACCGGTTCTTCTGGACTGAGACTAAAAAAGAAAGATCATAGGTAGAGGTCGGAAAGTGAAAGGCAACGAAGACATTATAGAGTTAGGATAGTCAGAAAAAATCTTTGGATGATTTAAGACTATGCCATCTGACAATTGTTGTCGCCTACCTTGTACCAGGCAGGCCCGTAGGAAGCGGGGGGCAAGTAGGGCTCAAGCCCCCTAAAAATTTTGAAAAAATTGTACTACGTCACAAGCATTGATGTCTATGCTATGGCTAGACTTATGCCTTTTCGTCCCTTGTTTCCCTATGTTCTTTGATTTGCTGATATCACTTGGTCAATAGGGACTCATGATATTACGCTTATATAATGGGCCCACTTTTTCAAAATGGCCTAAAAAGGTGGGAGTTCTCGTACACTCAGCAAAATCGCTTCAAAATCTGGTTTAAAGAGCTCGAACATTGAAAAGCGAAGTTTTAGTACAAAGAATGATGTTGCTTTGACGTACAAAACGCAAAATGCATACCTTTCGGACAGTAATCTTCCTCTGTAGAGGCTAAATAGATCCATCGAAGCTGCGAGAACTCCAGGCTTCTTCAACCGTTCTTTAAGAGCAACAACAACAACATCTTGAATAGCGGCCCCTGATTGGTTAAAAACTGAATTCTAGCGATTTGATTGGTGAATACGGAACCACCCTACGTGGGCCTAAAGTGGGCCCACTATTTAAGAGTAATGTTATTAGTCCCTCTTGACCAAGGAACGCAGGGAAACAAGGGACGAAAAGGCATCAGTCTATGCTATGGCCATATTATGGCCATGGGGTAGTCATGGTCTTCTGCTCCTCATGGCATCGTTCTTGTAGTGTAGTACAGTAGTTTGTAAGTGCTGTTCTAGGTAATATCGTTATTGTAGGTTTTTATATTGGATAGCAAAAAAGCATTGATTTGATGCTTTGTTCTCTATTGTTTTGAGCACAATTGCCCCATCAATCTGCAGCTGCTTCCTACGGCCCAGGTACCAGGTGAATCAAAAAAAGTTAACACGTTTGGTGGGCTATGGAGTAAAAAGTATGTGACCCTCGGGGGGGTAACTCGACCTATCATGTGACGGGGACGTGCCACTTTGCCAAAAAATTCGGTACCCATAATTCCGTGAATTCTGGTGGATTTTAGGGCCATAATTCCACAAATTGAATAGGTATCTGGGCCATAATTCCGGAAGTTATGAAAAATCCCCTGAAAAGGACACCCATAATTCCGTGAAATGTAAAAAAATTGTGAAAATGATACCCATAATTCCGCAATGGTTTGAAAAAAGTACCCCTAAAAAATGGCACGTCCCCGTACCACGAACAGTACTAAGATACCCCCCCCCCCCGAGATGTGACCGATATATTTAAAAATGAATTCTTAATATATCACTCAAAGGTTAGCTTAGATGAGAAAATGTTTTTGATGAAATAAGGAGAATGTTGGCACGATGTCTTTATCGAAACGAGAACTCCACATTCGATTCTGGTCCATGACTTACTTCACATTTAAATCTAAAGTCAGTACACTGTCGAAGATGAAGATGATGTGAAAATGATATGAATTAACTTTAATACAACACCAAAACTAAAAAGCGAAAATAAATCTGAATACCACAATAGAAATACCATAACGGAAGGACAACATAAACACAACAGCAACAACAACAACAACAACGACGACGCCAACCAAAACAGGATAGCACAAGAAGACACCGGAAGACACAATGACAATGCAAAAACAAACTATTAAATATCTGTTTCTGCAAGTTGTCAACTTTCTTGAAAAGATCTTAATCTGCGCTGCCTCACCGAATTATCAATATCGAGAGTTTCAAAACGGCATTATTTGTGGCCATTACCGAAAGCGGCAACCACTGGAGCTAATTTAGTTAATGATATGGCACTTGTGTTCGAAGCCAAAAATTTATGCCGCCTTAGTAATTAGTCATTGTGAACACTGCATTGATACTATAAAAGGTATCGTAAGTCTAAGCAATAATCCAATAAATTAACAAGGTAAACCTGACAATGTTAATTTTCATTAGATTTGATCCATATTAGGCATTGGTCCAGTTGCTCAGTATCATAGTACATAAAATGAAAACAGGGTGGTCTTTGGTAAGAACTCGGGGGGGGGGTACTTGACAAGGGAAATGACGGGGGTGTATGGCAAATCTCCCCACACCCCGTACCCCGTCGCATAAAAATACCCCAAAAGTTATAACCAGTCGCATAATTTTCTTATCAATTGCAGTACCCTGTCGCATAGTCTTTATCAGAAAAGGACAACCTGTCGCATAATTTTTACCGTAAAGGACACCCTGTTGAGCAGCACATCCCATCTAATCACGTATGGGAGTACCCCCTCCCCCGAGGGGAGGGGGGTAAGAACGGCATCTCATTTACTGAACACAGGAGCGGCTCTAGACCGGTTTCACCGGTTTCCATGCATCCGTCCAGTTTCCAAAGTAAATAAATAGACTGCATGGCTTCCACCCTGGGCCTGGATCCGCCATTCCAACATTCGGTCAAAATGCTGGAATTGCGGAGCCAGGAACTTCTGTAATATGAATGGAACGGTAAGACGGATGGAAGGAACATACTCGGGGCAAGTCTAACAGAACAATGAACAAATTCTAGACTATAACATCCAGGTCCTATGCAGTTGACAATTATCAATCAACAGTAGGCATTGGTGAATTTCGTAGAATTTAGGACAATTTTCGACCCCAAAGATATACTAATAGCTTCATACAGAATTTTTTATGGTACATGAAAACTAAAGGTTTTATAGCATTTTCGGCAACTGCTTTCCAATATTTTGGTGAATAACTCAGCCTAGCACTAATCTTGTCTGATTTTCTCATCAGCAACCCCAAAAATATACCGATTATGCACCAAATAGCGTACCCAAAGGTATAGTAGGCAGCGTTTTACGAACCCAAAGAGTGTCTGACCCCCCAGTCACGTACTAATGGGCAGTCCCCCCCCTGGGGACCAGTCCTATTCTGCTCGTCTCTTAATTGGCGAGCAAGCTCAAAATTAGAAGTTGACCACTACATGGAATAGAAACAGTTTGTTGAAGCAAAACACTCCCACAATTATCATGAGAATAGATGATAAGACATCTACCACACATTAACTGACGATTTTAGAATTAGGAAAACAACATTTTACGGAGCCACATTTCATTTTAACAGCAAGAAATGATAAGATTCACAATTTCAAATATTTGGTTGTTATGTGACAATCAAGATATTCGGGAAAATTATCTTCCAGTTAATTTGGAAAATCTTTCTGAAAGATCTCCTGGAATTATCGATAAAGCGGTCAATGTTCATGTCTGATTTGCTCAAGCCCTCGCGGTAAATTGGCAAAATGGGCTTTAATATTGCCCTCATCCGTACGCATGACTAGGGTTACTATACAAGTCCTTGTTTTCGCTAAAGCCCCCACTCCCCCCTTTAATTAAGTTTCAGTTAAATAGAAATTACAATAGATAACAATTCAGCTCAATGCAGGAAAATTTAAGACTCCTATCATCAGTCTACTCAATGACGAACTGTTTCAAACATAAGGTAAAACAACGACATCCATTCAGTTCAATAATGTGCGTTGATTTGCGTAGCATGAGTCATATGAAATTTGGCCTAAACCAAAAACTACAAATGATGGAATCAAATCTAGAAACAATTCATTAGATTTCATCTAAGTCTAGCCTCGCCCTCATTCGTCGTTGCTGCTGTTAGGAAGCGGGATGGTAAAGTAAGTTTTCAACCTCTTGTAGGTTGTCTGACATCTTGCCACCGTTATTGACTTTAAATTATTAAAAAGTAGAACAATATTAGTTTCTGATAAAAGTCTGTCTAAAAAGTGAGGTTTGCGATCAAAACTACTTACGCAAAGCACTCAAAAAAATGCTATTTGCAGGCATTTTCATATGACACCTAATTTTAAACAAACCATTTCAATAGAAATAAGATCAAGAATTGAAGAACTTACCAGGCGCCGTTTCGGTTTAATGAGAGGTCTGCTCGCCCCATTCATTTTATGATATAGTCCACAAGCATTGCACAGGTAATGACCATGAGCATCGCGCCTCCAAAGCGGAGTCGATGTTGCTCCACAGTTCATGCATTCACGATTTTCACCTGGAAGAACAAATCACTGTATTGAAAATAAATAGCATATTTCCCCCGCACGAATCTCAAATGAAAAAGCATAAGATGGCACAGGAACGATGAACAGCCTAACCTTGACTGATTACGATGAGTTCCAGTAATCGCTATTCAAAACGAGACTACTACACCAAACCGAGACCGCTCATACTGGAGGAGCGTCCGGCAGCCTTTCAATAGCGATAATTACGGCCATATAATCAGTCCAATGAACAGCCAAATTAGATGATCATCACCCAGCTTCCTTTGCGCGAATGCTGAAATTTCAGACTGTCTAAAAATCAAATTTGGCCAAGGGCGAACCATGAATCCACATTGTAGTAACAAGTTTTACAGTTGACACATGTTTTATTGCTGTTGAACTGTTCACAGTTCAATTACAGCACTTTGGATTTATAGTCTAAGTTTCCATTTAGGTCAAACCTGATTTTCAGACGGTCTCAAATTTTCCTCTGCCTGCAAAGGATCCTGGGTGAGAATGCCTTGTAAAATCATAGAACTGAAGTCCGTTTAGCACAGCGAGGACTTTTGGGCAAAGAGAATCTTGGCATGTATCCCGTCTGGGCTGCTGAGAGGGGGCAGTAGAGGCAATTAGCTCCAGGGTCTAAGGAGCCTCATAATTGAAGACTTTTAGCATTCTGACAGCAGTAAATGCTCTGAAATGCATTTAAAGCCAATCTAAAGGGCGTGATCGAGAATTTTCTGCTCGCTTCGCTCGCAGGGGGCCTCATTTCGCTGTTTTGTCCCTGGGCCTCCAAAAGCTCTCAGCGGCCCTGTATTCAGTTTCTCTCAATAAACAATTATGCTAAAAACTACATTGGCGGGGCTTTCATGACCGTGATCCTTTGCATTCTGTGATAAATTAACCGATCAAATCAATCAAGATTTTATATGTGTTGCGCATTATACTTGATAATATGAATGCTCTATATTTGTACGCCAAGACCCAGTGCACGTTGTACTGAACACATATTATCACATGTTATTGCATTCCAAGTTCATTCGATGGTTTGAGCGCGCGTTAGAGAAAGGAGTTGTGGTAGTTATTTGCTGGGTCTTTCTTCGGAGAAACCAAATTCTTCGCCTCCTCTCCGCATCGAGGCTCACTGTGCTCGCACAGTTTATTACTTTCTGATAGGAGATCGCTTCCGATAGCACAGTGATCTCGATGCTACGAGGAGGCTCGAAGAACTCCAATCGGAGTTCGCCGAGGCTCCTCCAATTTTTATTTCTTACACCCGAAAAGGACGCAGCGCAGTCGTAAGGGGAGTTAAAATAGAAATACGAAGCTAAGCCTCACATTCATGTAATGACCTCTTCAGACAATGATGTAGAAGGTAGATAGAAGTGGAAAAGGACCTCTCACCACCTGCGGATTTTCTCGTGACTCAGTGAAAGAACCACAACGTCTGAAGCCAGTGAATGGCCAGTGAAAAAAATAATTGCTATTGATAATGAGAGTCTGTCCCCCAAGCAAAACATGTCTCATGCGGTAACTGGTGGAATAAAGGAACCATTACTCCATGCACTATCTAATTGAATTTGGGAAATTATTGCAATACCGTATTTAATAGTGGGGAATTTGCTATGGGAAGTCAGCTCATGAGCATGGAATCCGTAGCATGGAGAAAAATAGGATTTATGTTTGGTTGAGCAAAGGACACTGAGTGATGAAATTAGGGTTGCAACTTTGGTTTTTCTCCAATTTGATTTTCAATTGGTGTTTCCAACACATTGATGTTATTTTTAATGACACATTGATTCGATTAATCCACAGAATTTGGGAAATTATCTTCACATAAACGCGTTTTGATTAAAAGGTGTCGTACTTCCAAGCGATGATCCTATCAGATTCTTACTAAACTGACGAATAGTCCACCACTGCGCAAAGTCCTTCACAGTGATCATCTCTGATCTCTGACGAGATTAGAGCTTTGGTCATTGTGTATGCTTTGTGGGCACAACAGTCTGGTGGGCACGCATCAACTTCTTACTTGGAATGGGGACTGGGCACTAATGCAGGGCATATCATTGCTCCAAAAACGGACAAGGGAAATGGGGCACTGCCACCTAATTGCACTCCTAATCCGGCGCCTCTTAAACTCCTTTCAAAAGAAGATGAGGTTTCTAGGGATTCATTTGTCCTTCAAGAAGAAGAAGAAGAAGAAGAAGAAGAAGAAGAAGAAGAAGAAGAACAACAACAACAACAACAACAACAACAACAACAACAGCAACAACAACTGCTACAGCTACGGCACTACTGCTACAACTACTGTTACCTGTTTACAATCATTATTTCGTGGAGGCTTGCCCACTTTCGTTTATTTTCGCTACAACGAGTGGCTTCAACTTAAGCAACACTGAAGCAAGCAACAATAACAACATCAATTCAATTCAATGAGTTGAATGAAGGAACTTAAATCCTTAATCTGCAGGCCTGCCTCCGATAAACAGCCCAAATGGATGTGTATAGCGGCGGCATGACGAGATGGACAAAGTCTTCTGTACTAATTTCCACTTAGCTAGTCCTAACGCTTCCATCAGTACTCCTAAGATATCTAGCGGTGTTACGTGTGGGTGAAAGGGCCGACCTACAGATCTAACGATTTCAAAGTAGACCACCTTTTGGAAAATCAACGTCTGATGTCAGTTTATACTGCAGGATATTCTTGCGGGTTCACCCAACTTACCGCACACAATCTCTCCTCAGATAAGCAGCAAATGACAAAGCAGTTTGTTTTATCTTTTAAAAATTGTTCTGTATTGCTAGAGAAGTCACTCGACGGGTGGGCAAAGGGAGGGAAAGGCCCGTAAGGTGGTGGGTAATTGCAAGATACGTTTAAGCACAAGCACCATTAGCCATGAACCAAGGGGCTGGAAGGGCAGCAGCTTCCCAAATGTTGGGAAATTTTCAAAATCAAACTGTCCGAGCAAATATCTGTCTTTAGATGGGAAAAACTGTTGGGAGACAATGGACGTTTTATCGGACAGCCCCCTAGATTTTATCTTTCCCGTACACTTTCCCGTAGCACAGCAAAACGAACACAACAAGCAATGTTTTAGAAACTGTAGGCAAATGTTCAAAACAAGAAACCACGTTACGTGAAGAAATGTTGAAATTGTCTGCAAACTGCCGTTTTGATTTTCCAAAATAGTTTCGGACAAACTGTGCTCTTCATTTGAATTATGTGAAGGCTTGCTCGAGACCTGACTAGGAGGCATCTGGGAAGCCTTTTGACGAAGGAAAATAATAAAGTTTAGCTACAGTTGGATTATCTAAACTTCAGAAACTTAAGATACGCCTTGCAGCAGAGATGATCGCAAACGCTCTTGGGCATCCGGAATGCAATTCAGCGCTATTTTTAATAATTTTTACGTCGCTCAAGTCAGCAGCAGCTTGATTGAAAAATCCATTTAATCCAAGAGAAAAAAAGCAACATCGCTAAGCACGTTGGCTGCCCGAGAGCTACCCTAGGTACCTGAGCCTAAAAAAAAAAGAAATAAATAAAAGAAGAAAGAAAAATGAGAAAAATAAAGAACAAAATGAGAAAAAATTTTTTCTTTTATTTCTTTTTTGAGGCTCTGGTGGGCTCTGGTACCCAGGGTGCCCAAGAGCCTTCAAGTTTCTTACAAGGAATCTGAGGTTAACTTGTCACCACACATTGGGTCCATCACCAGAAGACGTTATGAATCCTCGTTATGAATCCTGTGAGTCCTCGATTCGCAAATGTAAACTCAAATTGTAGCCAATTTACATTTCACCCAGTGACAAGATAAAACTTACGAATTCTGTAGATTTTAGGTGCAAACTGCCACTTGGAATTGTAATTTGAACAAATTAAAATTCAAGACATCTTAAACCTCGTTTCCAATTCGATAGCTCTTTTTACGCTGTTCGCTATGAGAGATGACGATGTGGATACAGATTGCTAATTATAGCTAAATACCGTTACAGAAAAGTAGCGGAAATTCTCCCCTGTATAAGTTTTTCCTGAAAAAGATGCATTCAAAGGATTGAAGACAGACAATGTTGACATAAATCAGAATAATTTTCAAAGAGGCGCTAAAGGACTTAACGACAATTATCATGGATTGTAAACACACTGCCTCCAAGAGTAATTGCATGTGCGTTTCATTCAATACGGTAATGTGCTTCCTCGTGAACCCCTGCTGAGGGAGGTGGCATAAGGAGGCATTAGAAGCATCCATTTCGCAATTTCTTTTGGGGGATTCATCAATCTTCTTTCCGTTTGATGTAAATAATGTTTTACAAGGAGTTGCAATCGCACTCTATTGTTGCCATGCTCCGAAATGAATTAGTGGGAGACCATGGTGGGAGTTCCTACTCTCACAGGAAAAATTCTATGTTTATTGCTTTTTGCTCCAGTGAACGCAAATTCTTCTCTTCCTATCTCAATATTGGAACAGTCTTGCCTCTCAATGCATTCTATTTCCTGCGTAATTTTCTACAGAAGAAGGGCCTAAAATCGAAAACATCATCTACTACTACTACGGAGGAGCTAGCATCCACTTCGACACAGATTCTTCGACACCTCCTCAACAGAAATGAATAAATTTTCCACCGCAGCAGCATGTATGCCAACACAGCACTGTCGTGTCTAACTACCCATGCTTTGATCAAAGCCCTGGCTCTTGATGTTCACTCAAAACAATTTGTGACTTTGTAATTACTTTTGGATAAACTGCATTTGATCTAACTATGAACTGCTAAACAAATCTACTTGCAATGGTCTGATCTATGAGAAGAATTTCAAACAGAATGTATCGATTGCATCAGAAGATTACATGTCAACGCCTTAATCAAACTTAAATTTTGATTGATATCATTAACATCAAACATTGTAAAGTTTTGATGCTAATAGTCTTACTGCACATGCATCAACGATCAGCAAGGTCTCTCTCTCTCTCTCTTTCCTTTGCCAACAGGCTGATCTCCACAAAAGGAATCTCTACCAAACGAAAGGATAGGGTTCAAATCTTTAAATAGCTGGGTGTAAAACTCTATGACCTATTTCTTTGAACTGAACTATTTTACAGTAAATTTTGCTGTTAGACTTTTCCGAAATCTTCAATATTTTCATGATTACAGTGCTTTTCTTCTTTTTCAAGAATTCAAAACAATTTCCCAAAAAACGTAAAACTACCGTTATTTCTAAACTTGTTGACGAAAGGTAAAATAATTTTCAAGAAAACCATAGTTTATGGATGCTTACAATATGGTATCAAGCAAAACTCTTTCACTCTTCTGGTTTGTGATTTAGAAATTTGATGACGTCACACCATAAAATGAGCAGAAATATAAAATAGGCTGCAATTTCGACACATTTTCAAGATTTCTGAGAAGTCCAACGGTAGGATCCCCCCGGGAGGAGGGGGGTACATGACTTGCGGATGGACGGGAAGTCATTCGGTTTTAAGAAATATATCATTGAATTAAACCGATTTAAAGATTTGGAACCTATGCTCCAAAGGATTCTCCGTAAAAATATCCTTCCGGCGATCGTCATAAAAATAGGCTGCGAAGAAGCCGTTCTGATCTCCACTTGCGTCGCTTTTGCCGCGAATATGCTTTGTAAAATTTCCAAAATTTGAACAGGCTGGGAAAATCCTGCGTTTCCATTGGCGAATAAAGTTGTCGGACGAAAAGTAGAGCGACGAAAAGAAATATTCTACTGCACATGTGTAACTGCGAACTTTTATGATGATCGTCCAGAAAATTATCATGATCACTATATCAATTTTGTTTAAAGTTGTCAGCTTAAACAGGAAGGATAAGTGTGGAGGCAGGAACTTTATCATTTTCTGTTACAGTATCGCACAACCCCACATAGTACCACCAAGGTAGTACCATGTAAACCCAAGTTCTGAGCCATTTGTGAACGACTGGAGGGAGCGACAAGTTCCATAAATCAAACCTCTGTCACTAAACATTGTGAAAACACTATTCACCGCTGCGTTGCATGTTTCAAATGCGTGCCAAAAGGGATGCATTACTGATAAAGAAAATTTCTGCACGCAAAATGATGCTAATTATTGCCTTGTTATATGGACAATCACCAAATTTGAGCTTTGTGCCTGCATCTTTTTCCTCCTGACTTTTTTCACAGAGATTCATTCAAGTAAGAAGTAATGCAGTGTGGTTAAGTCACAAGAAGTTTCAATTTTCTGCAAACAAAAAACAATAGCAGAAATAAATTCAGTTAATTTCAAGTTGAGCTCAAGTCTACGAAAAGTTCTTATGATTGTCACAAAGTCAAAACGTGATTGTTTTGAAAACAGTATTGTCTTTTTTATCAAAAATTCCAAAATCTAGTGAAGATTGCAAAAGAAGATTCTAGCGTTGAATATGAAGGAAATTTTCTCCATTTGAAATGGCACATGTTACTGTGCTATCAGTATGAACATTACATAATCCCTGTCTAAACTATAGGAAAGTTCAAACACAGCAATAGAGCTCTTTTTTGCATAGACAAGTCTGCTCCTTCTGTCCGTCGAACCGTTCCATATACGGTAGTTCACAGCTCCGCCATTCCCACGGAACGTTGGAATGGCGGATCCAGGAACAACCGAAAAGGAATGGTTCGACAGACTGACGGAATAGACTTGGGGCAAGTCTATTTCTTGCAGTATTTACTTCATTTCAGCAACCTTTGGGGGATAAGGTAAATGCTTTTTTGAAGCAGTCACTTGTTTTCCTTCCATGCGGCATGAATTAGAAATCACTTGCCAGATTGGCTAAAACGAGGACTCGAACTCTACGTTGAAGCCTATCCATGAAACTGTATCAAGAATGGGGCATACGACTGATAGCTCCTCCACAATAGCGATACAAAACGGGGTAAAATGTTTTAGGGGCACCCTGTATAGACAAAAAAGTGTTGGAAGAGTAGAAATTCCTTAACAAAACGATTCTATGGTTGTTATTTGCGCGCATTTGCAGGTGACGTCAATCCCGTTTCTGAAACTTATGTACAAAAGACGATTAGGCTAAAAATGGTGGCGAAGAACGTTTTACCAAGATGTACTGCGTCCTAATTACGATTCTTTAACGATTTGCCGCCATCTTTAGCGTAATATTCCGTTGTGTTGGGAACGGCAACAGTAATGCCACAGTGTATCATTTCGTCTCGATTAACTTCAGAAAAAGCGATAGATGTGTGGGAAAACGTTTATATCAGAGATTTCATACTGATTGATGTAATTTGTAGGAAGATAAGAAAGAGATAGATTTTATCTTACAAGGTACAGAACGATTTCTTTCATAAATGAAGGAAGAATGATAAGTATGTTTCATCACAATAGCGCATCTTATCGATAAAAATGTTGACAAAAATCAGAAGAGAGATTGCTAGACGATCATGTAAGATGAGTGCAATGCGCTTTAGATCGAAATCTTAGATTGTTATTGTAGAATTTGAGATCAAATTAATCTTATGCATGATAAAATCGCGCATATCAAACTGTAAAGGAATGTCCGGGTACCTTTCCATTCAAAGTTCATATCGTTTACAAAATCTACATCGATCAGAATTTTATATCTGTCTGATAAGGCTGCAGATAAAACAATTTATCAAAATTTGCTCGATTTTAATTCAAGTAGAATCAAGTTAACCTGCTCGAAATCTTATCAAAATGATGCTTATAAAAGTGAATACGATCAAACAAAGGTCGTTCTTTTTCTAAGCTTCACAAAAAGGCATAAGGCCAGGTGCCCGCCATACTGCACCTTGTCAACCGCGAAGTCAAAAACAGAATTAGGCGTTCTAAAAACATCAGTGAAAAGCGTAGAATAACAAGTAATATTAGGAATATAAAACAGATAGGCCAGCCGTTACTGTTACTTGCGGCAGGATAAAAACAATTTGATTAATAATTAGCTTGACTGTAAACAATGAAACACCGATGCAATATTAATCTTTGACATTGGAAATTTAAAAGAATTTTTGAACATCGAATAAACTTACCAGGTGACAAACCGAAAATTGACCTTAAAGGGTCTGTTTCATCCAGCATTCCTTGCACGTGTCGTCTCTTGGCTGGCCTTTGTTTGTCGCCATTTTCATGGCCCATGAAAATGGCGACAACAAAGGCAAACCAGGAGACGACACGTGCAAGGAATGCTGGATGAAACAGACCCTTTAAGTTACAAGTTACACTCAAAGTTAGTTTCCCGGTGGGTGCAACGTTAATGAAAATATGACACCACGCTCATCCATGATTTCGCTGAGAAAGGGGTATATTTGACGCAAAATCGTAGGACCTAGAATCTCAAAATAAGGGATAATTTTCTTCAGAAAATGCCCAATAGAACGCTTAAATGTTGATGAACCCGACATCCTAGAATATAATGCATTTTACCCTTCTCTTATGACCAGTATTTTTACTGTACAAGTCTCTTTAGAGTTCATTGATACTCCTTTAAAAGGGAGTTACCTTCAAAAGCTGTCCTTGATAATGGTCATTTCGACAACTAGAAAGTCAGAGAAAAGGGTATTCCATGAAATTGCATGAACGAGCGTGGTGTACCTTCTACCACCGAATTGCACCCACCGGGGTTAGATTCCTTCATTATTTCCAATAAGAGAACACGTTAAAGATGGCGGTGATGAACTCCTTGCCAAGGTGCATTGTGATCTCTAATCAAATTCTTATTGAATTTTTAAAGATTCTTAACTGGAATGCAATGCATCTTGGTAAAAGTTCCCCACCGCAATCGTGTAATTGTCCATTGTGTCATTTCTTCCAGGGCCGCAGCCAGTGGGGGGACTTGGGGGAGAACGCCCCCAGGAGACCATTTGCCAGAAAATTTTGCTCTCTTGTTGGAGTTTTTGTGCTTTAAATGTCCAGTTTTGGAGGATCTTGACGCGAAATAAAGCATAAAAACATAATTTACAGCATATCTTTATTGATTTTCTCTAATAGTGTTTATTTCAAGGTTTAATGCAAAATATGGCTAAATTTTAGTTACTGAGGAGTTAGATTGGTCATATAATGCATAAATTAAACGTATGTTCCAACAACTATTGTTGTTGCTGTTGTTGTTCACAGTTTTATAGGGCAGAAATTTTTAGTGATATTTCTAGGAACGATAAATACGCCTGGGTGTTTCAGAAAAAAACGCGACCCAACTATAATTGAAAATCTTAGCAAAATAAAAAGATTTTAGAAAAAGTAATGTATACCATCTGAAAATACCATCTTTCTTCTTTCTAATGATAATGCAGTTTGTACAAATTAATGGATTATTCATAATTAAATCAATGCCCAATTTCAAATGCAGCATGTTGTAAGAGTAAAATAAACATCCTTTTGATGGCAAAAAATCACGAAACAGATTTTTTCCAAAATATCAGGTCTAGAAGTACTTGAAGTGATGCCCTGAGGTTTGAAAAGAAACATTTACTCACATGGAAAAGCTCTATAAAGATTATCTTCCTCTATTTAAATGTGCTATCCATGCATTCCGTGCACGTGTCGTCTCTTGGTTGGCCGTTGTTTGTCGCTACTTTTATGGGCCATGAAAATGGCGACAGCAAAGGCAAGCCAAGAGACAACACATACAAGGAATGCTGGATGAAACAGACCCTTTAACTGGTGGAAACTTCATTTAATACGCCCAACTTGGATATGACTGGAAAGAAGATAGATTGCACTTTCCAATAGCATGCTTCAAATTGATTGAAACATCATTATTTCCAGAGCAATCTCGAAAATAGTTGGATTGCGTTTTTTTCAGAAACACCATAGTTATATTACGTTTGAAAACTATGAAATTTTCTGGGAATCATTTCAGAGGTCATTCACTCAGTTTCTCACAAATGGCAACAGAAACTTAAGCGATGATCTCGAGTTTTAAAACGTCAAGCTCGTGTTGCGAGTAGGCCATATGCTACTTACAACATGCTAATAAAACCACTAAGCTCAAAGGAGAATTAAAAATTTCTGAAAGACGTTTCTGTTTCACTTAGGTGTGTAAGTAAACCGGATAATTTCTATGTAAATCGAGAATTTATTAAATGCCAGATGTTACAGTTCTGATCGCAAAGAGAATTTGTGGAATCATGTGATGATTAAACATTGTCAGCACACATGTTTTTGATGTGAAAGGTTTTCTTTGAGTGGGTAAATAATTGTTTCTGGCAGAATCAAAATTGCTAGAGAAGCAGACAGATCATGGGCTACGCCTTTATGAGATGGATTGACCGGGATAAGATCGATCTAAGGCCTGGGTAAGATGGACAAGCAAGAGTGAACTGGTAGCGCTAACAGACTGAAAATTGCAAAGGTTATCAATGTTTATCAGCATTCTCAATGTCCAACAAGCTTTTTTAAACGATAATTTCTTAAGAAGATTGACGACACATTTTGTGGAGCCAGCGCCCTAAAATGAGTCAGTTGACAGGAATAAAATCTCACAACTATAAATTTTACTTACTTTCTTTTTATTCAAAAATCATGGCCTTGTCTATTTTATATTTACAACCTGGAATGTAGAATCTACGCTGCTTTTGTCTTTCAGAAATGACCCCCAAAATGCTCTTCGTGGTACTGATACAAAGGAACTCAACAGGGCCGAAACCAAAATTTTCCGACGAAAAAACCATCAACAACAACAGCAACAACAACAGTTGTACCGATCTAACCCCGCGGTAACTAAAATTTGGCCACATTTCGCAATTCAACGTTGAAATCAACACAATTAGTTAATATCAATCAAAAATATGCCATAAATTCAATAATTTCTGTTGGAATTTATGTTTTTACACTAAAAAATTCATGTTTTTCTCCATTATTTCTCCTCAAAATTCTCCAAAACTAGTTATTTAGAACACAAAAATTCCGACAAGAGAGCAAAACTTTCCGACAAATGGTCTGCTGGGGGGGCGCCCCCCCCCCCATTGGCTTCGGCCCTGGAACTCAAACTGAATTAAAACCTAGGGCATTTCCTTGTTGAAAAAAAATCTTATTGATTTCTAACACGGGTCATAGTTCGACCATATTTAGTTAGACACCACAGTTACGTTTCAGTATATGTGCTGCTGGGGAGGAAAATTTGAATGTTTCTACGGAGGAGATATTGGAGTTACTTGGAAAGAATAGCGAATGGAAAGGAAACCCCCGATGTGTTCCTGAGGCGGCGTTTCTTCGTTTCTATTCGTTCTCCCTCCGCCTCTTATACTAACTCCTCCGTAGTAGCAAATTATTTCATCCTCCGCAAAAGAACAAAGGGGCAGGCAATGAAGCACAACTGCGGTGTCTTACCATCCATTCGACGACAAACTGAGTTTCTTTGTGCAAAAATACTCTTTGACATTTAAAACTTGAGCGGCCATGGACCCAAGCTGACCACGATTCAGGAGCCTCTTCAACCCATGAGGCCATGGGTAGTTGGAATCCATAGTTATGCTTCAACTTGTATGCTTGTGGCCTATGCTTCTGCAGAGGAAGATTTATATGGGTCTGCGGAGGAGGCTTTGCTACCTCCTCCGTAGCACTAAATGAATTTATCCTCCGCAGAAGCATAAAGCTGTGGCAAAGCCCATGATAAAACAAAAAAACGTTCCACAGACCCACAACTTCACTCTCCACGCCCTTTGGCTGCCAATTATCTCTGAAAGCAACCTATGTCACGCAAATAAGACTTGGTATAACGCAGATCGTTTTTCACATGAGAGATAAGAGTTCGGAAAATTTTCTAGCAGGATGTCTGAATCAACATTTTAGGACTTGGCAGTTGGTCATAGCGTCAGAAAAATGATTGAAAATGCTTGAATTAGGAGAGCAAAGCAATCAGATGATAAGAAAACCAGAGATTAACAACATGTTTCTTATCGCTATCAGCAAAACTTGGGTCAAGCGGCGTTGCGTTAAATGTGACACGAGTGGAAAACAGCAAATTTCTCCGGTGTTCATGCAGGCTGCGCAAAGTTTAGACAGATTGTTTGCTGCTCTCGTGGGTGTTTGCAAATAGGTCACAGTGTTAGAAGCGTAATTCCGTAAATTTGTTAATGTTGTTAAAAAGCACACGTGTAGCAGAGGATTTAGAAGGAACATATGTGCTAAATATTATAAGATTTGACAAGAAGATAGTATTCAAGCAATAAGGTTGAAGAAGTAGCTAGCTAGCAAACGGACAGGAGAAATGTTTCTTGTGAAAAGATCAATGGCTCATGTCAATACTAAAAATTGGAGATTGCTGGTGGATCTTTCGAACTGAATCTTCTGAACTGAACTCGGGTCGTTTCCAAATCTAGTTGGATGTTTTTTTGCCTGAGGGATGCAATTGATGTGTCTTCGATCTACTTTCAAATTCTGAGTGAATAATTTAGAGAGCTTCTTCGGGGACCCAGCAGATAACTGTAATAATGCGAAAGACCCATTTACTATTCTAAAAAAGAATCTGAATCGAAGAATATTTTGATACGTTTTGGAGAATTTTCGATTGTGGACAATATTAATAAAAGCTCTGATGCCACTTGATCGAGCCTCACGTGTGAGATGTATAAAAATAAGACAGCATTCACACGATGCCAACACATTTTGAAAACGGTGAAAAATGTAACAGATATGCCTTCCGTTCACACGAAAACGGCACATTTTTGCCGGCACGGATTTTGAAAACGGTAGATTTTGAAAACGGAATTCTAACTGGCACATTTTGAAAGCGGCAACGTATGATAAATTTTGTATTGATAAAAATTCAGAAGTTATATGTACCGGGTGGCCCAGGAAAAAATTGACCCAAGGCGTCCGTTCTCAGAAAAAAAGCTAATTGGTGGATTCAGATAATTCAAACGCTGTTCTGCCGCTAAAAGACTAGCTTAGGTTATTCCTCAAAATCTCGTCAAAAACAGAGGATCGATTTAAAGCCATTTCAGATCTTCAAACCAATGAGCAACGTGTTTCATTTCAGCCTGGGAACATTTTTAGGTACCTGGAGACTAAAAATTTTCTCTGGAAACTTTCAACTGAGTTGCCTATTCCCACGCTGCACCAAAACACGCTCTTCACTGTTTTGAAGATCTGAAATAGCTTTATGAAGATTTCAGGCATGCCCTTTTCCTCAAAGTTCTTAATTTGGGAAATTTACGGTACCGACAAGGATTGAGAAAAATATTCATAATGCAGGCAAGTCTCTTAGCGAAAGAACGTTTGAAGCATTTCAGTGGGCTACTTACTTTTTTTCTATAACAGATTGGGTTGGGTCACTTTTATCTGGGTCACCCGGTAGATCCTAAGTTACATTGTTCAATGTTGATATCAAATAGCTGAGTTGACGGGCAAATGGACCAAATATTTAAGGCCTATATCCATGGAGCTTGGACCTGCATTTTTCTGCTTGAGCGAAAAATGCTGGAGAGCATTTTAACGAAGCATCCGTATCAAGACGAAATGCGGTGTAGTCATATTAATGCGCATGCCTGGAAGAGACGCTATTGAGTATTTTCTGCTTGAGCGGAAAAATGCAGGTCCATGGAAATAAGTCTTTATTGGCTGATCAACAACCACACCTCCATGAACTGGAAAACTCACATGACATGAAACCAAATTTAACGCAAAGTTAGGCCAGTTTCACCCCTTTTGCCATCTTTAGGGTATCGTAAAAGATGTTGATTATTTGTTTCTTTTCGCGACAAATTTACTGCACAAAGTTTCATAAACAAATGTGATTGAAAGAAAAATTTTACAAGATTTGAAATAATGCCAATTAAAAACTACTGTACAAAACATCTAGGATGTGAAATATGTTTGGCAATTTCTTCTTCAAGGGCAACTAGCTAGCATTTCTACTTAGTGGTAGACAATGAAATTTAACCGACAGCAATAGCTATGCTGTCTCGGTGAAAATAAATCTTTAATTATTCAGGTATCCATTGACTTTTGAAAAAATTGCAATTAGTAATGTCTTGCTTTAACATAAACATTATTTGCTACGATTTAGGCTGCAGACTGTTTCATTGAAGAGAGGAACTGAAGTTTAGATATTAATGAATTCATTATAACAGCTTGAAAAAACTTTTTTGTTCATATAAAACATAATAAACTATATATAGCTATTCCTTATGACGAACTCTTTATAAGAAACTCAACTCTCAGGTCGCTAAGAATTTAAGAAACTTTAGCATAAATGATTACAGAAACCATTTGATCGCGGAAGGTGGGAAGGGGCATTTTCCCATAGCTCAATGCATTATGTTCAATCCATTTTCCTATCTCTGTGGTATAATCTCAGTAAAGTCATGACTGATTCCAATAAAGCGCGTGATGCATTCTGGGAAACAAATGCCCTTCGACGAAATCTTTTCTATAATATTCCAGACCAAATTATTCAAGAAACTTGTATTGCATTAATCTGGAAGAACTTAAGTAATATCTGAACACTGGCAACGACTTCCTAGAAATTCGTTGCGAAGATGTTGATGTGGCACATGGAAAATATCGAGAATGGCAGGCAACTCCTAAGAGACCTTCAAAAAACTTTGAGATCCCAAATCAAGAAAACTGTTGGGAACTCTTAGAGCTAGATCTGCTGAAAGAATTCCCTCAATTTCCCTTGCAAACTATTCTAAACAACCTTGCCAAAGCCAATCTGACAAAAAGTGGTGAAGATTTGTCTGTTCATTGACCCTAACAGCGTCAAAATCTCTTCAAAATGGAAACAGTGTCTTTTTATGGTATTGAAATCTCCAGATTAACAAAATGAAACGAGGGCTAATATACGAAGCTTTCTGGCTAATCTGGAAAATCAGTTTTCAGATTTTCAAAGAACTTTTCAAGATTCTTTGTCCCACATCCTACTTTCTAGCGCACGGACAATACATCAGGCATTATAACGACCGAATCTTATAAACCATACGTTTCTGTCATTCCTATTCCGCAAATGTCGATTTAAACATTACAACATTCTCCGCCTGGATTTCAATCTTAAAGGACTGAAAATTCTTGTGCTGACCTAAGACAGCTCGGTAATGAATGTTTCTCTATCTTTTCATGTATTTATGATAACAGATTGGCTTTAGATCTGACTTTCCTATCGCCATTTTGATCTCAAAGATGCGATAGCAAAGTGAGATAGGGCCTAACTTTGATTACGATCGGAATAATCTATCATCTAGGCATTTACAAACTTATCACCAGTTCCGGCATAAACTTATCACAACTGACCATAAAGTCTACTATCTTAACGAAAAGTGGGATCTCTCTTCATCAAAAGTAATGAGGTTATCTTCTTGTTCTTATCTGCAAGAAGCATGACATGAAGATGTACTACATTTACGAAAGCTCATTTAGAAAGAGATCATTGTTGAAGGTAGTCGAAGTGCTGCTGTGCATTCAAGGGCCTTCAAAATCAATGCTGAAGTTAAGCATGTTGCTTGGACTTTGTGCCATAAATCATTCTATCAAGAAGAAGGAAAGTTCAACAATGGCAGAAGGAAGAATTAAATTTATGAAAGCTCTTTGGGAAGAGGATCTCTTTTCGAGGAAATTCATAGCTCTGGTTGGCATTTAAGGCACATGATGACGTAAAACAGGCTGTTAGTGGTTGTTTCGACGCACGCACAGAGCCTAGCATTGCATCAATAAGAATGAAAATACATCATTTTCAGCAAGAAGACCAAATATATGAAAACTCTTTGGAAAGAAGACCTCCTTTAAAGTCAATCGTCATTCCTGGTTACCATTTGAGGCATATACTGATGTGAAACAGGCTCTTAACAGTTGTTTCGATGCACATAGTCTAGCATAAAGTACTGCATCACGAAGAGCAAAAGTGGAACAATTTCAGCAAGAAGATCTAAGTTTATGAAAGCTCTTTAGGAAGAAAATCTTTGTCGAAGTCAGTCATAATCTTGACTTGGAATTGAGGCACATGCTGACATAAAAACAGACTACCAAAAGTTGTTTTGATGTACAAACAAAGCCTAGCATCGAGTATAGCATCAAGAAGGACGAAAGTGCAACAATTTCAGCAAGAAGATCTAAGTTTATGAAAGCTCTTTAGGAAGAAAATCTTTGTCGAAGTCAGTCATAATCTTGACTGGGAATTGAGGCACATGCTGACATAAAAACAGACTACCAAAAGTTGTTTTGATGTACAAACAAAGCCTAGCATCAAGTATAGCATCAAGAAGGACGAAAGTGCAACAATTTCAGCAAGAAGATCTAAGTTTATGAAAGCTCTTTAGGAAGAAAATCTTTGTCGAAGTCAGTCATAATCTTGACTGGGAATTGAGGCACATGCTGACATAAAAACAGAATACCAAAAGTTGTTTTGATGTACAAACAAAGCCTAGCATCGAGTATAGCATCAAGAAGGACGAAAGTGCAACAATTTCAGCAAGAAGATCTAAGTTTATGAAAGCTCTTTAGGAAGAAAATCTTTGTCGAAGTCAGTCATAATCTTGACTGGGAATTGAGGCACATGCTGACATAAAAACAGACTACCAAAAGTTGTTTTGATGTACAAACAAAGCCTAGCATCAAGTATAGCATCAAGAAGGACGAAAGTGCAACAATTTCAGCAAGAAGATCTAAGTTTATGAAAGCTCTTTAGGAAGAAAATCTTTGTCGAAGTCAGTCATAATCTTGACTGGGAATTGAGGCACATGCTGACATAAAAACAGAATACCAAAAGTTGTTTTGATGTACAAACAAAGCCTAGCATCGAGTATAGCATCAAGAAGGACGAAAGTGCAACAATTTCAGCAAGAAGATCTAAGTTTATGAAAGCTCTTTAGGAAGAAAATCTTTGTCGAAGTCAGTCATAATCTTGACTGGGAATTGAGGCACATGCTGACATAAAAACAGACTACCAAAAGTTGTTTTGATGTACAAACAAAGCCTAGCATCAAGTATAGCATCAAGAAGGACGAAAGTGCAACAATTTCAGCAAGAAGATCTAAGTTTATGAAAGCTCTTTAGGAAGAAAATCTTTGTCGAAGTCAGTCATAATCCTGACTGGGGTTTGAGGTACATGGTGGTACATGCTGGCTTACACAGGCTGCTAAAAGTTGCTTCGATGCACACATAGAGCCTGGCATAAATAAGGTATTGTGTCAACAAGAACGAAAATGCAACAATTTCAGCAGCAAGAAGATCAAAATTAATGGAAGCTCTTTGGGAAGAAGATCTAGTCGAAGTCATCATGATCCTTGCTGGAATTTGAGGCATATGCTGCAGTTGCTGTAAGATATTTTGATACACATACAGCGAGAAATAACATAAGACATGGCATTTAATAGAATGAAATTCAATAAAGCTCATTTTAAAGCAGATATTTGTTGAAGTCAATCGCAATGCTGCTATTAATTCAACGATCAAGGCCTAAGTTGCATTTTTCAAGTTGCAACTACAATTAAAGCTGTTTGATGCAACCATAGATGCATATGAGGAAGGGGAAAGAAAAAAGGTGCGTCGAATACAGATTTATTACGTGTATGCAAGCTCGTTTAGAGCACGATATCCTTCAAAGTGGGTCGCCATAATGGCCTAAGATGCCTTAATGCAAACTAGATTTTTCTTGCAGCAAGTTGAGGTGTTTTTAGTATTCGAGGCGTAAACAATCCGTGGAAATGCTGCCAATCCTTTTAATTACATGCAACAAGTGCGAATAATTATTCTGCATAAAGGGTAGTTTCAATTGGCATGCAAGGAGGAGCCTCTCATCTCTTTGTATTATGTTTGTTGCCAAAGTTTCCAAGTTGAACTTAAAAACTCACAGTTACAAAGTCTGTGGGAAGACTTTGAAGAATGGACTGTCTCTTGCAAGATACGTTCTCCAGGGCCTAAAGTTTGCTTGCTGCATGCAGAAAACGGCCACACACGTTATTGTTCCTCTGCATGATCAATATCCATGCACTTTTGAAACTATCACAACTGCATTCGCAGCTCCCCAGTAAGCTATTATCTCTGTGGCTCAGCAATAGCACGTGTTTAACACTGATATGTTACCAAATTTGTAGGTTTTGTTCTGGATGAATTTTTGGCATGAAAAGTTGGCCTTGCTTTAAACTGCCGAAGTTAGAATATCAAAGTAAATAGCAAAATATTGCATCTGCAGTTGATTGCATTTGCATCTAACAGTTTGAATCAAAACATCAGGATTATTTTGGTCGCAGGAAATATATTTACAGTCATAACGGATAGTATTTAGATTACATATGTACTGTATGTTTGATGTGCATTTACTCTGATCGCAAAAAATAAACTCCAAAGAAGAAGACAACCTTGTAATGAACTAATATCTTTGATTTATTACTTATTCTCTTTGTGACAGTGGATTAAAATTTACTTCAAATTGAAGTTGGTTACTCTTTATCACGCTATTTTTGATCTATGAGTTTTGATTTATGGGTGTTTCAATGCGCGACAATACTTAAGGGAGCGTACATAGTCTTTGTTATTTTACAAACAAACAAATTATTGAAAATTCAGGAAATGGAGCAACTAGACGAAATCGGTAAAGGTTCGTTTACACCCACGTCCGATTTTGTCTGTTGCCCAAGGCCAGCAAGGACGAATTTCAGAAAACTAAAAGTTTAGATTTCCGAGACGACAACGCGATTTGCAACCCACTATTTCGCGAAATTAGCATAAATGAAACCTATAGCTCAGCAAGTTTGAAAAAGAGCCCTTGGAAATTGAAACGTTCCTGTAACACTGACGCACCAAGAAGCAGGCCCTACCATCCCCAACAACCCCGTCTTAATGGCAAAGGGGCCGGCTAAGTCAAAGCTATGTTATTCGTCTTTTCATCACTCTGTTGCAGGCAGTGTTAACTGAATTGCCAATGAACTTGGACTTTGGCAATGAGTGAATTTCGAAATTAAGTTTGTCATTAGAAGTGCCGTGCTGGCTAGCCAGAATTAAATCAGATGACAAAGGTGGTAACATTATAGCTACCATGAAAAAGTTCGTTTCAATTATAACCATGCAAAATATGATTTCAAAATCTCAGTGTAAAATAAATTATAGCAGGGTTTCAGATTTGGGTGACTTTTGATTTAATTTCTTAAAAAAGCAGAAAATCTCCGGTCTGCTTTCATAGTTCTCTGCAAAAGGTCTTGCACGAACAATTTAAATGCTGCGTGGGTAAAAAGGCGATTGATGTTTGCCGAATTTTAAGTATTCTGCTCCGCAGCAATTACTTGCTTGTAGGTTTTTCACACGGCCAGTTGTAAAGCACTTTTTAACTCTGAATTTTAAAGGGAATCGACATAGCTATTGCAAAATATTTTTAAATATCCTGTAGTGTTGGAAGGAGAAACTTAGCAGAAACTAGACATTTTCTCCGATGAAACTAAGAGGAAAGGGAAGTTTCCGTTTCTTACACCTGAAATAATAGGAGATGATGCCTTTCCGCCAAGTTTCCAGGGGGAACATTCTCATAAAATTTTGTTTTTTTTTTTGTAAATGGGACACAGAAACGCCAAAATATCCATTGTTGAAATGGAACGTGTCAACCTTACCAAATGCAATACCGGATGAGCCAGAAAAAAGTTCCCACTTTTGAAAATTCATAGCACCAAGGATGATTCACAGAATGAATGATTCAATTTTCAGTTAAACCCGAAAGATCCAAGTATGTTAGTGATTTTTTTCTCTCTGTCTTACCAGCACGAGAAGTATTGATGAATTTATCTTGATAGAAGTTTCATGGCTGCAAACCCTGCAAGATGACTGAAAAGGGCCTAAAACCTTGATCAAATTTTAAGAACAATATGCAATGAGCGTTTCACCTCTCTCAAGAGTTATACGACATCAATTTTCAAACAAATATTAAAGATTTTCAGTCCTATGACAATAAATGCGCAGAGGATATCTCTCATCCATGAACAATTGCATTTCCTTTATTGATCTGTGCGAGGAGCCCTTAATGATTTGATCAATGTCCTAGGCAATTTTCAGTCATCTTGCAACCTATGAAATTTTTGCAAATATGAATTTACCTATATTTCTAGTGCTCGTGAGAGAATGAGAAAACTTTTAAAAATACTTCGAGCTTTTGGCTTTTAACTAGAATTTGAATCATTCAAATCTGTACTCTTGGTGCCATAAATTTTCAAAGGTGGGAATTTTTATCTGGCTCACTCGATGGGCTACACTTTAAACATGACCTAAGCTTTTAAGCATGTAGATTCCCTTAACCCTTTATGAATAAGCTTAGAATGAATTGAAAATGAAACTAACTTTTTAACTGATGAAAGGTTACGTCAGAAGTGATTAGCCAATTATTACTTTTGCTTAGATAGCTGATATGATTTGGACTATAGCAGAGATATAAGGCTACTTTTTGGAAGTTATCAATTTCTTATGTATGTTTAAAGTTAAAAAACTAGCAAAGCAAAACCGTATCGCAAGCCTCCATCGACTCAAAAGAATCCATAACAGTTTCCACTGCTTAAGCATCTTATTGAAAAGATAAGATTTATCACTATCTCAAAGATTTAAATCATTGGAGGAAAGACGGCTACTTGACGTCTTGCTTAAAATTTACGAAGAAACGATCAACGTTGGACTAAGTAGAAATGCAAAGAAATTGAGATTAGAAGTCAACAGAAATCAGGCAAGCCAAAAAATAGTTGTTTCATATGAGCTTTGTCCATGCAGATAGGTCATGAAAGGTAAACTGTTTCCTTTGA
The DNA here is from genome assembly GCA_964020215.1 of Aurelia sp. 3 sensu Dawson et al. (2005). Taxonomy (NCBI): domain Eukaryota; kingdom Metazoa; phylum Cnidaria; class Scyphozoa; order Semaeostomeae; family Ulmaridae; genus Aurelia; species Aurelia sp. 3 sensu Dawson et al. (2005). Next base: position 26,975,399 of record OZ026572.1, on the reverse strand, counting down.
GTTTCGTACCGACTTCGGCTGGAAGCAACAAATATGATATCCGCCAACCTCTTACTTCTCATGATTCATAATCTTTCAACTGTTTATGATTAATGTTTTGTAAATCAGCGATAAACCTTCCCAGTGGAAACAGATGCACAGAGCGTGCACATGTAACAACGAAGTTTTCTACTCACGGAAAGGTGGACTTGCAACACGTCTCTCTCGCGGTCCCGTTTTTGCCGCGAGAGAGACTTGTGGCAAGTCCAACGGAAAGGCAACTTATAACGAATCAAGGGACAAGTGCAACCTGGTGCCCATGGGTATGAAATTGTCCTCTTATGTCATCAACGTCAGAACTGGAAACGAGTGCCACAAAAATGGCAAATGGAGGGGGGGGGGGGCACGTTGTCTTGCATGAATTATGACAAGCTTAACCAGAACAAATATTTGAAATGACGATGTTCATCCAAGAACACTCTTTCAAACGAACGGTCTCTTGCCTCCGATCAATAGCAACAACAACGAGGAGCGAACTTTCGAGGAAATCAAACTCAAAGAGAGAAAGTGTTCATGCAGTTAGTGAGTCCCTTCGTCCTTTTACTAGGTCGGAGTGGGCAATCTGAATTAGGCTCTGTTATTTTCCTAGTTACGAAATCAAAAGATCATTAGACTTTGGTATAAATTGCTACAATTTGAGGTGAAATTAGCTCGAAATCTCTATCAAAAATAGATTTCAGATTGTGAACTGATACAATTGCAATGTTTTGCATGAGTAATTCTGCGTTATCGAAAATCTCACTTGGCATCTAATTTGAGACAGATTTTATACCAAAATTTCTGCACTTTTCTCAAGTCTACTTCAGTCCGTCTGACCATTCCCTTCGAGGTAGTTCCCGTATCCACCATTCCAAGGTTTCCCCTTGGTTCAGGGGCGGCGCCAGCCTCAAGAATTGGCGTGGCAAAGAGATAAGATCGGTGGCCAGAAGGTATACCATACTTGGCATACCTAACGATTTTTATATCGAATTTGCTTTGTAATTAACATCGACCTGAGGAAAGTGGGGGTGGACATGTCCACTCCAATCCAGCCCGTGGTGCCATCCTTGCCTCTGCCGTGGTGCCATACTTGTATTTAGGTTATTTTAGCTTTTAACTCTTTTACTTTAGTTATCTTAGCATTATATTATCAATTTTGTAAGTTTTTAACACGGCCCCCTGTAAAGCAGTCTTGGATTGCTGGGGCCAACGTGTACAAATAATTTAAAAAGGAAAATGAAAATACCGAATGCTGGAACTGTGACGGGATCAGTATGACGGACTAAAGGACAAGACTTGGACCAAGTCTAGCAAATTGCAAAAAATGAAAGCACTCACCAAATCCTTGGTCTGCCACGGGATAAGCAACTCCTCGATACCTCGCCATCTTTGACATTTCACCTAGCATACCATAGGGAAGTCCCGGTGATCCAAACTCTGACGAGCTCATATTGGACCCATAAATCGGCGAGGAGTATCCAAAACCTGGTACAGACCCTTGCAAGTTAATTTTTGATGGTGGTTTCTCGTCAGAAGTATAATACGCAGATACGTATGCATCTCTTTGTGCTAATACTTTCGAGTCTTTGTCAGAACTGATGCTGGGAGTGCCTGCGTGACCGTGTGAACTGTACGTAGAATTAATAGGAGCACTCTGTGACAACATATGCTGTGAGTACGTTGCATGCCAATTAGATGATCCATTAGGGCAACCAGCCATTTGGTGTAGGTTCAGATGGGGCGATCTGACACAGCCAGAGGGGAGGTACAATCTTGAGCTGCAGCCTGAGGTGTGAGGACTGCTGGGTGGTCCATCTGCTACAGAATTAGATGAGGGTAAATGATGCTGGGTATTCTGGTGGCAGCCGGAATGATAAGCGTTATGAGACACTCCCCTAGGCCATGAGCTACTTTCTGAATCACCATGGTTGTGGAAAAAGTGGTCCATCTGCTCGACCGGATAGCCTTGGGATGACTGTGAACCACCCACTGAGCCAAAGTTTGCACTTTCTGGGTAGATTCCATGTTGGCTTTGGTAGCCAAGTGGGTGGTACCATCGGTGTTCAGAGCCTGGTAATGTATCCATTATTTTGTACGTCTCTCACTGATCTTGCAAGATGTCCTTTATCGCAGTGAAACAGTCAGATGGTCTGTGAATCTTTCAACTGAATCAATAACGTGGACTCTGAATACTTTACTACTGTTAACCTTGCTCTGGCGTTGTGTTTATCTTGCGTGTACAACTTCAGTTGGTTCCAAGTTCTTTGCAGTGTCCTGAAACGACGAACTGTGTTCTAAATAAACGAACAAAAAAAGTACGTAACAAGTGACTGAATGTTTGAATGAAAAGAACGAATGGGGTTTATACAAGTATGAGAAGACCAACTAAATTTACTAATAAAGGGGTGTATGCATGAGATACAGTAGCAAAGTCCCGCTGGCCGTCTGGAAACCCAGTTTCAACCACATTCTGTCGTTCTCGTTAATTAGCCTATTGTTTACCTACAGTTCTAGCAAGAAATACAGGGTCTTAGCTTCTTGTAAAATTGTTTTACAATCAGCGTTTTTAAAGTTGCAATAAACTGGATTTTAGATTTCATTGAAAATTAATCACGATGAGGTTCTTTTTTCAACATGAGTTTTTTGCATTTTGATTACTAACCAAGTTCACAGAACTTGAATATGCAAAACAATCATGGCTGCAGCATTGACAGTGTCAAATAAAGAAGTTGTTCTAAATTCTACCGAAGCATCTCTCAACAAAGTAAAAAGGACGGTAAAACAGTCAACATCTTTCCGACAGCATTGGTGATGTTGATGTATGAAGATACAATGTAACAAAGATTTTGCAAAAAAAACTATGTTTCACCGACTCAAAAATTCTCAAAATGGTAGGTCTGGCAGGCTTGGAACGCATATTGAGCCATCTGCTCCAAAAGCCAGAAGTTTTAGCAGACTTCGGAGAAATTCCCCTGTTCACCGAAGAACTTTCGTTTTCGCCATGGTGATCCGAGACACCAACAGTTTTAAGGATCTTTATTTAGTCTTGGTCTTTTACCTGACGCTAAACTCAAACTCAGAACAAGTCAAGATACGTGCTTCCTCCTCTGCAAGGTCTACTGTTTTAAGAATTTGGTAAGTTTAGAATGGACCATTTCGGAATAGACCATTTCGACAATTAAAACATGAGGCTAGGGAGAGCGGCTTGTTTTGGTAAATGGCGGACACACATCTGGTAAATGGCTGCCATGGAGTCTCTACGAATGATAGAAATCTCTTAACAAAATTCAAATTCATGGTTGAAGCTAAGAAATCTTGAGAAATAATAATAAGGTAGTCAGAAGGATGTCCCCTGACTTATATGCGTTGAACAAAAGGGAAACATATCTTCCAACAGCTCTGGCAGGAAAGAGGAGGGTAGCCGTCACCCGAGCCGTCATTTCCTTTGAAGTTGATCAATCAGATCAGAATGTCAGAGCAAGATACTTCATTTAGTTAAAGGCTCGTTACAACCAATTAAACGTACCCTAAGAATCTGAAAAAGCAGATTTCTCCCACCCTTGTCTTGCTAAGCAGTGGTTTAAGAAATTTTCAACTTTAGTTCAACGTCCATTAACTGATTTTACCATGTGGTGAGAAATGACCACAAGCAAACATGCTTCACAATGGTGGTAATCTTATCAAGTTGTTGATTTCATCGTTTGTTGCCCCTTGGGGCCTTCTTCTTTCAAATGTGATACAAAAAGTTTGAAAGTGACTCACTACAGAAATGAATTTTTGTGGTTTGTTTTCGTCTTTGAAGAAATATAAGGCAGTTCTACTTGCAAAGTAGATTTAGGCCTACATATCATGTGAGTAAGGTAAATTCTGTGAAATTATTTCTTTGGTAATTACATTGAAGCAACTGTACTGTGACCTAAATCTTTTACAGTTTCTTTAGCATGGCAGTGTGGATTAAATGCCCGGGGGGGGGGTACTTGACTAGGGAAGTGACGGGGGTGTGTGGCAAACCGCTCAACACCCTATACCCTGTCGCATAAAAAATTGCCCAAAAGTATACCCTGTCGCAAAAAATCTTACCAAAATCCATTGCTTCATGATAACTCTAAAAGGTGTGCTTCCACATGATACCCTGTCGCATAATTTTCTTATCAATTGTAATACCCTGTCGCATAATTTAAGGACACCCTGTCGCATAATTTTTACCGTAAAAGGACACCCTGTTGAGCGGCACATCCCGTCAAGTCAAATATGGGAGTACCCCCCCCCCCCCCGGGATTAAATGATAGCTAACTTCGCAGAGTAAATCGGTAAAACAACTCATAGATCATATAGGACCAAATGATACGTTGATTCCATAAAAAACCATTGTAAATAGTGTTTATATATTTTATGTTTAGCTGGCAGGACCAGCTGTAAAGCAGTATTTATGTATTCATTGATGCTTCTATCTACCGGGTGACCCATAAAAAAACTTCACGAGCTTGATCATAGCTGGCTCCCTGAAATCAAAAGCTGTTGTCAACTGCTTTGTTTCAAAAGTTTGATTCAAAGAAAATTTCGAATCCAGGATTCCTCATTTTGAGGGAAAATTTTGTGTTTGCAAAATGATTGACTTCTGTTCCTCATTCACATTTTATGCTCCAAAGCAAAGTTGGAATTCAGTGCTTTTCACATTTTCCAAAAACATGGACTGGAAAGCGAGGGGATGGTCTGAGAAAAGAATTAATTTCCATATTTTTAAAACTGTTTTTTTCGGACAGTAGGCATACCTTAAACTGACCAAGCAACGTGTCAAAGGATAGAAAAGCCTTTTAGCTACATGCTGATACCTTGTTTGTCTCCATAACATTTTCCTTCAGGGAAATATGTGCGATCTAGTTCGTGAAGTTTTTTTGGGTCTCCCGGTACCCTGTATAAAGAATTAAAATGGAAAATAAAAAAAAGGAAAAAGGCGTGAGCATCATGCAATGGCTACCAAGCCAATAACTGTCTCTGTCGAGAATATGTATTTGGGATGATAAAAATACGATAAAACTTTTCTAAAAGCTTGGCAAAAAGATAATCTTGGGGCGGACGTTGTGGATTGCGGAAAATTTGCCTCCGTCACATCCAGGCCTACGTAATATTTGTGGATTTTCTTGGTCACTCTTCAGCTTCTGGTTTGGCTGAACTCGTCATGATCTCTGATGAAACACCGTGAAAATATAACAAATGGAATATTCAATAATATCATGCATCCTTGATTAAGAACCTTAAATGGCTTACTATAACCGACATGATTAAAAGTGAAACAGCTACGGTGACGTATAAAGCAAACTGGTCTTACACGAGGGGGGTGACAGGGTAGTGGTACCATGGTACCAGAGGGGTGGTACCTGGTACAACATTGTGCAGATGTGATGGAACCTGGTACCAAAGGTAGGGGTACCGGTACCAAGCTTATATGACTCGGTACCAATAAAAATTTCGTCCATAGATGATTTTGGGATTTATAGAACGAATTTTTAGCTGTTAACAGTGCAGACAGTGACACAGATGCCACGGTGACGTGCTCAGGAGTGGTTTGGTCTTGCCCATTGGTCTCACGAGGAACTGACGTAGACCTCCATTCAGAATTCGTCATATTCATGATTAACTGTACTATATTGATAGCTCCTGCCCCCAAAATTGGTGGTACCAATACCTTCAATTTGGGTGGAACCTGATACCTTATGAGTTGGTACCGGTACCAAAGACTCCCCCTGTCACCCCCCTCTTACACCTATCAACCTTTCTAATTTGTTCACAAAAAATTGACCGAAATGTTGATATCAACTTGCGAAATGTAGCCAACGATCTTTACATCTCCAGAATGACAATAAGCAAAGGACAAAACGCGATATCTTTTTGTGGCGCTAAAACTTGGAATCAACTTTCGTCGGATGTAAAAGAAGCAAATTCGCTTAATTCGTTTTAATGCAAACTAAAACACCACTTGCAGCCTACTGTTTGAATATGATATTTCGATCCATTCACCAGTTTTGATTTTACTCCTTTTTATTTTTTATCCTAAGTATTTTAGTATGACTTTTTAGATATTAGCACTTGTATTAAAGGTTTAGCTATGAAGTTATTTTAGCAAGGTATTATTAATTTTGTAAGTTAATACGGCCCCCTGCCCCTGTAAAGCAGTCTAAGACTGATGGGGCCACCATGTATACAAATTTAAAATGAAATGAAATGAAAATGAAATTAATGATAAAGCTATACAAATGCGACGTTTCAAGGCGGTACGAAAGAAAATTTTTTTTATATATAAATATATCCACTAAAGATTACAAAGAAACTAAAGAAGAAAATTTCTGCCTAATGAATCATGCAAGGGAGAAAAAATATCAAAATATTATCAGAAATCAACAAAAATAACGCTGCCTTGTAAATTTATTCAAGACTGAGGCAACTGTTGTAAAAATAACAACTTCACGAAAAATATGTTTTCATCTTTCTCTACACAAACCATCGTTATCTTTTCTTGCTTCCTCACCAGGGCGATTTTCTTACCACCTCATTTCCTTTCAGCTTTAACAAATTGGGAAAGGAAGGAATATCTGATCAACAATGATAAGGATTGAAACTATTGATGAATACTCTGGTTCTGCTTGATCTTATTTCTAAACAAACAATCTGAATTGAAAACTGTGATAATTTGTTCTAAGCACTTCGATAAACAACAGCTTGCATCATTGACATAAAGATTTCGTTCTTCTGCGTGGCTCATGCTTCAGATAATTCCAAGCAAGCCATCTGCAGTTGTCCTCAAGACTCCGCCTGCCACACGCTAAATTCATAATTAAAGTGTTTTCCTGAGCGTTTTCTTAATGCTGTCCTAAATCGCGCAAGCGTTTACAAAAGATGAAGGCGAAGTAGCGATTTTTAGCGCCAAGCGCTGAGATCATAGACGTAGGGGAGATGTAATCAAGTCCACGATCCCTTGTCATGATGCTCAAATGGTCAGGCTCTACGTGGTATCGAGCCCTGTCCGCCTGACTGTAAGTCAGAGGATTACACTACTGCGCCACTACACCTGCAAATAACCCCTATGATTTTCACGCTCTTTCATCTATAAGCGCAAAATATTTGAGGTGTTTGGAAAATCAAGGAGCATAGAGTACTAGATACCTGGGGGAGTACTTCATTGCGAGCGTGATTAGAATTTATCTGGATTTTGACGAAAAAAGCCCATTTGCATGACAGAACACTCAAGAATTCCAAACCCTACCGTTTCAAAATTGTTGCACTCGGGCCGATATAGCCATGACTGCATGGGGGAGGGGGCGAAGAACCAAAATTTCCCGGCAATAAACCATCAGCAACAATAGCAACAACAACAGTTGTAGGAACTTGCTTTTAATCTGACCGAGCTAACTGCTCAGCATACAAAATTTAGTCATATTTGCAATCCAAACTTGCAGTCAACACAATCACTGAACATCAGTCAAAAATATGCCGAAAATTCAATGATTCCTGTTGGAATCTATTTTTTAATGTTAATAAATCCATGCTTTTATGCATTATGTTTCTTCAAAATCCTCTAAAAGTAAAGATTCAAATCACAAAAATTCCGACAAGAAAACGACATTTCCGACAAGTGGTTTCCTGGGGTGGGGTTTCCTTTTGGGCAGTCTGCCCTAAAGCCCCCATTGGCTTCGGCTCTTGTTGTATTGGATCGGGAAAAATTTTTTGGTCTCTGCAAAGTTCACTGTTTTCTGGATTTAGTAGGTTTGGAATTACCAATCAAAGATACCCTAAATTTATCATGCCATTTAAAACTCTACGCAATTTTATATTCTTACACAATTACTATTCTTACGAAGGATAGTACGAGAGAACTACTAGAAATATTATTTATGCGCAAGAAGTTACCCGTACAACACAAATATTGTGCTGCAACAATGCAATGATCTGCAGGTAAATTCTTGATCCAGAAATCCTTTTAGTTATCACTCATCACGCTGCTATTTTGGAAGATACTGCTGCAAGAGCTTGAAAACTTTGATTAACTTTCATCTGATGTAGTTCGTTGCGAGATATCCCATTACAGAAAAACAGTAATAATTCCATTTAGAAATAGAAAGAGCATTTAAAACGTAGTTGATGCACTGCATGCAAGCAGTGTCAGTTGAAGAAGGTTTAAGAAAAGACAGAGGGGCAGAGGCGGCAGAGGGGCCGTAGCGATAGAAACTTTCCATAAATCGCAACCCTAGTCAAGCAAGTTGAGTTGGTAGCGAGCAACCGCTCGAAACGTCGTGTTCATTTTGACATCTCAGCTATGTTTGGTACTTAAATAATTGACCTAGAGAGAGTATTATCCTCTAGTTACGTTATAATGTTGCAAAGATGGCTTTCGCTATGGAACACTGTTTGATGTAGGTATGTATGCTCGATTGGTTTAGCGCCAGAAAGAGATCTGACAGCTCTCAAAGGACCTTTTTGCCACGAAAATGCGCGTTCCAGGCACCGTTCGAATCAACATCATTTAGAAGCTCAGATTAAGCTCACATACTGTAACTAAAACGATTTGTGCCAGTGTCCAAGCAACACTGCTTGATTCAACGATGCAAACTCCAATATTCAGCAGATAAATGGAACTCTTCTTGAAGAATTAATGTGAAGATACATGCAACACGGAGTGAATAAAGCGAAGCACTGAGTCTTCAGCTCGATGAGACGAAGAAACGATTTCAATTTCTCAAGACAATCTGTAAGTCATACTTCGTTGTCAGTGACTTACTGTGGCAGAATTTGATGAAGCAAACAGCTTCGATTCGTAGACTGCGAGGCGCTGTTCTGGAAGAACGAATGTAAATATCTATGCACAAGGAGTGAATAAAAGCATCAAGTCCACAGCTCGATGAGGCTAAGACTTTCGTAAATGATCCATAAGTCATGATTCATTATTATGGAATTATTGAGAAAAACTTGAAAAAGCAAACAAATTTGATTCAGACCAGATGCTCTGTTTGGTGAGCAGTCTTCCCCTTTATCGCATCTATGCCTCAGCTGTCAAAAATTGGCGTTCATTTGGCGAGGCTCTTCAAAAACCTGAGGAGATCTTTTCAGGAACAAACTGTTCAGAGTATACATTGCACTCATGTCTTTCAAATCAGAATCGAAATCTAAATTCCGATGCAAATGTGAATATCTACACGCTTGTAAATAGTTCTTTTAAGATCCCATACTTCATGTCTTTGAAGTTAAAAAAGCAGTTGCTCTTTATAGCTACACATGCGTTTCTTTCTCAGCTTTTCAAAAGTTTGAAGCAAGTATTTCACATGCATGCTATTTGAATATGAATATGCGTCTGAACCATAGTCACAAGATACGTCTGAACGGATAACGTTCTGTGTCAGAATTCAGTACGCGAGCACTGAAGCAAAGGTGACAGGAAGTATCGGTGTCTGAAGATCCTAGAAACCGGCTTTTAACTATGCAACTAAGTTACAACAAAATGATGCCAATTGAAATAGAAACTGGAGGTACCCCAGCCCTTTGAAACTGGAGGTACCCCAAACAATTCTTTCGTCATGGTCAAAAAGCGCTAGGACAAGATCCAACGAAAGAAAAGCGGCCTGACAACGCACCAATTCCACGTGATCGAATACGCATCGGCCAAGCTGCGCCCCAATATAATAAATATTTTGTCTCAGAAATGCTAGAATACTTAGCATTAAATTCAAGGCTGTAGGTGCCCCAAAAACAAAGGCAAACGCAAACTTTTCACAAATATCCTGGACGTCTCCAAGCATTGTAGTACTCCTAAGAAATCTCTATATTTTCAAGAGATGCTTTTCGCAAAATGGATCTTTCCACTTATTTTGGATGACAAATGACTTTCAAAATTTGTGTACGCTATTGCAAACATTAGAAACGATCTGAAGATCCTTCAGATACGGCATTTGCCCCATTCACGGCAACGGTAAACAAAAAGAAGCTTCTATTTCGCACAGTTTTAAACAATTTTGACAATCCGCCGTTGTTACAACATTGCAACAATTTTTCGACAAGTTTGGACAATACTGCAACAGCCTCGAAAAATAAGTGCTCTGCAAAAACAATTGTTTTGAATCTGCTGTGAATTTGTTGTAGATTCGTGTAGACTTAGGTATTGGGTCTACGATCAATGACAAACAACAGTTACCAGCTACTGTTGATATCACCGTTGAAATTTGCAATGCAGAATGATAGACAGGAATGCAGTTCCCACTCATGTGATGAAGAAGAGAGCTTTGCAACTTCTCGTAAATTGTACAGGACAAAACGTAGAAGTTTCTCTTACGCAATTTGCCTGCTATTGCTTTGCTTCTGTTGCAATTTAGAGATATCATACTATCAGAGAACAGCTAGGGCGAAGGGCGAAGTTTGTTAAATAAGAGTTCACATTTTCAAACAGACAAAGCAATGTGCATTTCAGAAGAATATATTTCACACCTCTGAGTGCACCGAATCAAATCGAAATCTGCACAGAAGATGTGAATTTTATTCTGGCGCTGCCAAATCGCTTTTTCTGTATCCTTTGCTCTAACTGAATCTCCTATCTACAGAAAGCGCATAAGCGTTGGGAAGTTGTCATTTTTAAAGCTGGGTACAGGGTTCGAAGAATTTATGGAGGAGTACCAAATGTTTTAGCCTCGAAGGATTCTTCAAGTGTCAAACACTTTGGCAAAGTTTCAAAATGTGAAATGGGGTTTAAAATCTTTGGAATATGCCGTGTGAGCCAGAAAAAACGTCCCCGCTTTTAAAAATTCGTAGCACCAAGAGTACTTCACAGATTTGAATGATTCAAAATTCAGTTAAAAGCCGAAAGATCGAAGTATTTATCAATGTGATTTTCCCCCCTGTCTTACCAACACTAGGTGTATCGGTAAATTAAACTTAATATAAAAATTGCATGGTTGCAAAATGACTGAAAATAGGCCTAAGACATTGATGAAATTGTAATGACTCTCCCTACACAGAGCAAGACACAATGAGCATTTCACCTCTCTCAAGAGTTATACGACATCAATCAAACAAATACTAAAGATTTTCAGTCCTATGGCAATAAATGTGCAGTGGACAGGTCTTACCCATGAATAATTGCGTTTTCTTTATTGATCTGTGCGAGGAGTCCTTTATGATTTGATCAATGTTTTAGGCCATTTTTTAGTCACTTTGCAACCATGAAGTTCAATTTACCAACATTTCTAGTGCTCGTGAGACAACGAGAAAAATCACAAAAATACTTTGATCTTTCCGCTTTTCACTAAAATGTGAACCATTCAAATCTGTGAAGTACCGTTGGTGCTATGAATTTTTAAAAAAGGAAACTTTTTTCTGGCTCATATCTCAAGTCAAATTGAAATAATAAACACGTTTTTGACAAATGTTACATATGATACTGCCATGTTCATCAAACAGATAGGAAGTTACTTGAAATAGTTGGTTATGTTGATGACTCTTTCACATTAACAGGCATTTCACCAAAGCAATTCTTCTCCTATTGCCTCTCTTCAAATGCAGCCACAATAACGAGAAGCACATTCATACTTGCCTATGTAGCGATAACAATGAGGAAAACATCTATGCTATCTCGAATACAGGAGACGGAACGCATTGGTGCCTGTCATATGCCATGCTTGATTAAAATTGAAGCAAGCATCTCATTGAAGCAATTCTTTCCCCGCTGCGTCTGTTGCAATCGCCAGCGTAGCGATAATAATGAGGAACACAACTACACTCGAATAAAGGAGAGGAGACAGAATGCATTCCTGCTATATGCCGTGCCTGATAAAAACTGTTGAAAGCTCTTCATCGAAGCAACTATTCAGTTACTGCATCTGTTGCAATCTCGGTTGCAATACAGTGATGATAATGTGAAGCCCATCTACACTCGTCAATGCAGTGATAGTAACGAGGAACACATCTATACTCGAATAAAGGAGACAGAATGCATTCCCACTATACGCTATGCCTGATAAAAACTGTTGCAAGCTCCTCATCAAAGCAATTATTCTGTCATTGCATCTGTTGCAATCTGGGTTGCAATACAGCGATCAATGATAAAGGGGAACACATCTATACTCGAATAAAGGAGATAGAATGTATTGGTACCTGCCGTATATCGTACCTGATACAAAACCGTTGAATCCTCTTCACCAAAATAAACCCTCCTTTTGTTGCTTGTTCTGCACAATCTGCAGCTCAAATATTCTAACATCCATTCAGCAATAACAGATATGTCGTAAGTGTATGACTGATGACCTACGGTTCCTCAAGACCACAGAACGTCATCGTGCAAGTAACGTAAATTTTTGTGATTAGAGCTTATTCACGACAAACAACATCACTCAAAGGTTACTGTATATGCCATTTTATCGTGGAGCCATGCTGTTTTGTCCCGGAGACTCTTGTATTCAAAATGAGGAATAACACGAACAAAACCGGAGCACACCACATTTATTCAGCAGCTACACATGAAGCAAAGGGTAAATTAAATCCCGGCCTGCGCTAGCCAACTGTGAAAGGAGATTTCATTATCGGGCGGAAATGAAGTGTACAACTTTTTTAGCCAAGTATGATCATGGAGATCAACTTATTCGAGTGAGCCGCAACGATGTCGGGTATAAAGACAAGCATGGTCCCATCTGTCGGATTAAATGAAACAACTAATTTTCCTTAATGTTACGAATTAGGCAGAGGATGGATTTTAACAGGTATAAATGCTATTCAAATGTTCTCGCAAAACGAATCAAACTTTAAGTGCATTGTTTCTTTTCCTAACGCTTTAACGTTCGGAAAAGACCGTCCCTGGAATGATATTACATCGGTACATATACTATTAAATGCGGTATTAAAACCCTTTTAATGAAAAGCAACGAACACAGCCTCAAATTAGCCACATTAAGGCCCCGCCTTTATGAAGCCACCCAAGAGGCGCGTTGCCTCAGGTTGTTTGTTAAAAATCGAAATTTCAGGCCAACGAAAATATTCTTCATGTAAATGGAGACACGCATTTCGTACTAAAACCAAACCTTTCTAGAACTTTCTGGGCATCAGCAATCTACATGGCTATTCTAACTTACACCAAACAAAATAGTTGATGTTCACTAGTGGAAGGGCAATTAGAAATAAGAACAGCATACTTCTTGAGCAACGACCTCTCTTTAAGAAAATCTTGTGAATCTTATTTAAAAGGTGACTTGCAAAAAGTACCAAAAGGTTGTGGTTGCACGAGTTTTGATTTCTAAGTATCATCGAAGAGACACGGGGCCACCAGTTGACGCAAAAGGAGGTAGGGCTCGCGGTAGCTCAGTTTGGGGTAGCCTTACCATCAGGCCCACGGAGGGGGCAGGGCAGGAGAATTGTCATATAACCAACTTCAGGGTGGCCCCGCAAAGTTTCTACAGACAGAGCGAGTGCTAAAACAGAGTTTTCCCTTTGTTTTATGAAAGCTGAAAGCTGAAAGTGTTTAACTCAAGAAAATTTTCTTCTTTGAGCAGTCATGCTTAGGCTTTTTCAGAATTTTCAGTATTTTCAGGGGCCCATGTGGTTTTCTTTTTAGGGCACAAAAGGCTCCATAAAGTGTCTCAGAGGGCCTGCCAATCAATGATTTTGGTAGCATGTAAGGGAAGCAAAGAGGTCACCTGGACACTACCTCACATTTCCTGAGGTCACATTTCCTGCACCATTATCGGTGTTATTAGTGATCTTCTACTATGATTCGTTTACCATAATTCGTTTATTTCTTTTTCGTTCATGCTATTTAGTATATCGTAGTTTAGCTTTCTTTTGTTTTGTTTTTTGCTGTTAGTATTGATGCTAGTAACGACGCTCCTTATAAAAGTGTAGCAAGTTACGTTTATATAAATTGAATTGAAATTGAACTACCAAGGTGTTCGGGTAACGAAGTCCATTGTAAACAGGGACTTGATTTCATGAGCCTGGATTTTACTCCGAAAACGCTAAGTTGAAAAAATCAAGCCAATGAACAAAACAGATAACAGTTACAGCAATAAAACACTGTTAAACGTTGACGATTTTGACGACCGAACAGTGATTCCAAGGAGATTGTCTAAAACGGAACACATCTAACGACAGGATGTATTTCTTTCAATTTACCCCTGAATTCCAAATGGGATTAACTTCTGAATGAAAATCAAGCAAATTAGATTCAGTATTTCTAAAGGAGGACGTCATTATGCATGAATTTGACGGGAAGAAACGTACATTGGTGAAGAAATAGCTTGAATTGCTCAACGTAACAAAAGTAAAGGAAACTATCTTGTTTTCTCATGTTGCCTTCAAGCTAATGAATTTCACGTCATGGAAATCACGCTTTGGTTGACTTCTGGCCTCTTTGTCTTTTAATCAAAGCCATTTGATGAACACTGATGCTTTGCAGCAGTTTGGTAGGATGATTGACATACACGAAAGCGTTCTGCCTAGGCCCTCAAAGGGTTTCGCTGTCATGCAAGCGCGCAAGTGATCATTATTAACCAAAAGTCTTTCATGAAAGGCAATTAAAATGTGAGAAAGATGTGACTTTGATGCTACAAATGAATAAGTAACCGAGGTAAATTGAAAAACCAATTAAGAAATATAAGAAATAAAAAGACTAGAGCGGGATTTGAACCTGTGACCGGCCGCGTCGATCTGGGAACTAGTTCGCAGTTCAAATCACAGCGCAAGCGCGGCGCAGTTGAAAACATTAGGCCACGCTGAACGGTTGATAGTATGCTGATCTACTCCCAGGCAAGAACGAGAAGATAAACAGTGAATTGAATACAAGCAAGGTAAATAAATACATTTATTAATCATCATTTAGGCCAGGTGTTGTGGACCCTATCAACACTCAAATTGTGTCCACAGCTCCCATGGTTCAACAACTGAGCTATCTAGCAAATCATTCACCTCAGTACTCCAGTTTTAGAATCAGTCACAAACGCTTATAGTAGTTACTGTTGTACTGGAGTCCTGAACAGAATCTGTTGTCTAAAAAACCATAGACAGAAACTAGAAATTGATCATTTTTTATCAATTGAAACAGTAGAAGCAGCTTTTAGGGTATCAGTAAGACACTAATACGGTCTTTAATTAATCACTGCAAGCGGAAAAACTGCTTTGTTGTTTCTTGCTTTTCCTCTTTCTTTGTGCATGTCAGATTGTTCATTAGAAGCTTTTCTGGTTTTGTGTTTTTAGCAAAAAATAACTTTTTTCTTAGTTTTTATCTGTGTCAGTTTGGGGGACTCTTTCTCGATTAGTTGATTGTTTAGAAGGCTCCTCCGTCGACAAATATCTCTAAGTACAGTACATCTCTTGTCTTGTAATGTTTCATTTGGTTAATCTATTCACTGTAGTCTATATAGTTTTTAGTTGTATAATGTATTCATATTAATTATTCATTATAAGTTAGGTTCTGTGTTTTATATTTTTATAGGTACTTTGTTGATATATTTGTCAATGAAAAGTGAAACTGAAACTCGAACTAGGTGTGAATCAAACAAAAACGTCTTGCAGCTCTTTCAGAGATGTGTGATTATGGCCTATCTACCGACTCCAATGAAAGCATCCATATTTTCCTTTGTAAAAATGTTAGCAACTTGGCCGTAAATCATTTCTTGCTTTTGCACGGATAAAAATCGTACACGCGCAACTGGAAACATTTTATCCTCCTCCGTGAAAAGTTTCTTGCCTTGCTCAATTGCCGGGAGTCGTGTATCTTTTTGTATCTTTCGAAGATAGCCAAGGCTTTCAAGGGCAAAACTAGAAACAGGTAAATCTTTCAAGGCTTATTGTAAACGCTTGAATTTCATTTTTAGCTTCCGCACGTTACTTTCTAAATGCAAGCACCATTCGGGACATTTCTGTACGTTTCCAGTATTTCTCTGACCCAAGAAGTTTTGTTTTTGTGCGTTAAATGTATCACAGTTCATGATCTGTTAATTCAGTCAACGACGAAGATTTTTAATTGAAACGTACCGGGTTTTTAACAGTTTTGTTCTTTTTCAGTCACAGATATTGATACAACGTTTCTTGCAGTTACATTTGCCTTACTGTTCTATTCTCTCGTTTTACTGTTACTGTACATTTCAATATTCAATGGGATGAAGTTCCTCAACTAGCAAGAAATAGGAAGACCTGGGACAATGTCATAACAAGCTGGAAGAAAAAGCTGAATACTGATAATTCGGTGTAAACAGTCTAGTAGTAGTTGTAGTAGTACATTTCAAAGAGTTCCCACAGGTAGTGAAACAGTCAACTTGAAATGGTCATCGAGCATCTGGTATAGGATAGATTTGTTTACGAAACTGTAATCAACTCAGCTTTTACATTGAAAACAATAGAGTCAGACGTTTGAAGAGCAATCATTCCATCAAGATAATAAAGACAAAATACAGTTCTAAACTTCTCCACAAGCATGTATGTATGTATCTGCATGAAGTAGAGTTCAAAGGAGAAGCTAATTTGTTTGGAGAGAAACTGGTTAACTCTCAACTAGAGGATAAACGCTTGGCTATATTACTTGCTCTCAACGTATCCGAACTATCTTAAGTGAAATACATTTGCTGAACACGTTCTCTCTGTCTCTTCCCAAAACATGCATAGATACATTCTAAAAGTAGAATATATTCTAGCTACATTCTAGAACACACTTGCTGAACACATTTTCTCTTCCCAAAACATATATAACCACATTCTATAAGCATCAACACTTTGAAAGATTCTCAAATTCTAGAATCTCCAGGAAATGTTGCTGCTGCATCCATACAAATTATGAAGGGAGAACTTGTTTTATGTAATTCGAAAAGAGCTTGCTTCAGTGTTCAGCTCCTATCCTGCGGGCTAATTTCTTTACAAGAAAACATTTGATACATATCTTCTTGCTACATAGGTTTTTCATTTGTTTTTTCTGCAAATTAAAACAGATCGAGAAAGGCTCTTTGAACAGTAGATATTCCTACTGAACAGCTTGATAAACGCACGGGCAAACTTTTCAGACTTCTTTCAAAGACCAGAGTTGCATTCTTCATCAAGAACCTATATTCTTCCTCCCACATCATTCAAGAACGTCCTTCGAATGCAATTAAATAGGTTCTCTAAAGATCGCAAAATACAAATTCATTTGCACTTCAAATCTAGCGTGTTTATTAGAAGAATTTGGCAGTGTCATGCTGGCTCGATATTTTCACGAATGGCGGTCAAAGTTCTCGAAGTGCTCAAAGTTCATAAAAGTAGTATCACAACTTGCATCAACAAGACTGAAATAACTTGGCAAATCAATATTTGAAGCAGTTATTTCAGAAGGTCGAAAAAGACCGGCATTTTTACATTTTGAACTGTCCTTTCAGAAGAATTTTTCGGGTATTTTCTGAAAAACAAGATACTGAGCAATCTTGATACAAAACGAAACCGTCACCCGAAACCACCTGAAAGTTTTACATGTAAGAAATTTTCTACGCTCTTCGCTCTGCAGTGAATTAGCTGGATAAAAAAAAAATCAAAAAGAAACATCTATTTGGTCTTTTGAAAGAGTTTTTCAGATACTTCCCGACATCACGATACTGAGAATACTCGATACAAAAAGTGAAACCGTTACACGATGCCACCTGAAAGTTTCAAATGTAAGAAAATTTTCTACGCTTTTCTCTCTGCAGCAAATTACCAGCATGAAAATACTTTGCATATCAAAAAGAAACATCTCTTTGGTAGCCTATGCATCGAAGATAACATTAAAAGATTAGATCTAATCATTGATCTCAAAATTTACAAGTACGGTAAAGCGTGTTATCTGTCAATTACATAAAACATGCGAGCATAATCTCAGCAATGTTACTATCTGCGTGAGGATATATTCCTCTCTGTTTTCATAAGTAACTAACTAGCAAATCATATTAATTAAGCTAAAATCAAACAACTAATGATGACTAACCTTTTTAAATGACTCTTAAAGCTTCCTGATCCAAATTCACTCGCATGTAAGCGGATTTAACCTCATTGACAATTCTCTCACCGTTTCACGAGCTGCAAATGCCCGTACAAAGTGTATTGCTGATATTTGTGTCTAAACTAGTAGCTTTTCAATTGTCTTGACAATGTCAAATTCTCCGATTCTCCGCACGATAATCATGCGTACATTGCCTGTGATTAAGGCCTTCACAGTTCGTATAATAGTGGACTGCTTGTGGCGCCAGCCCTTTTTCACAAGAAGAGGCTCGCGCTTTGTTCAACCAATCAGATTAAATATACAGATTGCAATCTGGCGCTTTTGAAACTTTCAGACAATCGGATGTTTGAACGCTAAATTAAACGCATTCATTCAACATAGACATTTACGGACTAATAAAATAAACACAAATCAGAAGGCAATTCTCAGTGAATCATAACGCAAAGAGAAAACTGTGAAGGAATCTCATTCATCACAGAAGAGAAGTACTCCATGATACAGTAGGTACTTGCAAATGGGAAACAGTATTTTGAATTTCAAGCCATTGTCTGAAACAATAAACTATTGTTTTTCCCGTTGTTTATCGAAGAGTTCCTTTATGTTTGTTTCATCAACTACTGAACAGCAAGGTTAACTTCATATCTGAAGGCTTTTCTTGACGCACCAGTCTTACTTGGGCAAACGCAACCCCTATTTGGCAAGCAACGATAAAAACATGCTCTGTGTGAATTCTGACGCGTTTTATGGCACATTGACCCTCCTTGTAAAAACGCAAGCCTTATTTGGCAATAGGCAATAAAAACCTGCTCTATATTACTTCCCACGCGTTTTATGACGGACGCATGAGCCGCGGTAACAACGAAGTGCTCCGTGTGACTGCGGCGATAAAAAAACGCGCGAATACAGTTTCCAGTCCTGCCGCAATTTATAAAACAATGTGAGAGAAAATTTTGTTTTGATGGTGGGTGGAGCACTATGTATACATATCCAATATGATTTATAGGAGCACTGGAAATGACCATTCCTTCACCTGTTGTAATCGATCGAGAATCGCGAATCCTTTTTTATTAAGCCGCTTTAGCCATGGCCAATGGTCATAATCTCTATGTGACTCGATAAATGTATTGTTTTACCTACCAAGAGGTGGTCAGGTTTTGAAATAAAACCATGACTTCGGCAAAGCCTAACGCAGAGGCTAGCAAATCTTAGAATTCATCGATTTTATCGGTCGGCAGTAAGCCAAAGATTCCATGTAATTATTTCCATGTCGAACAGGAGCCATTACTCCCATATCGCTTCCACAGTGGCTCTGTCGTGGTCTGAAAAATATACTGGCTTCTACCAAGGACGCGGTTTTGTGTTCACAAATAAGCCATTATTCAGTGTATGCGCATTTTCTCATAGTCAATCGATCTTTCAATAGCCTACCAAAGATGGAGAAGCAACAAAATCCGTTACCCTCAGGTAAAATTCCCTTCACAATAGTTCAGTTATCAATAAGTCAGTTATGAGTCAGCAATAAGTCGGTTATCACAACAACAGCAACACTGTTTACATCTGCAATGGCACAATTAAAATCAAAGGGTGGCATTACACACAAAGAGAATGAACGTTTAGGCTCCGTTTCATATCCTCCAATGCTATGTCTTTCCTTCAATTCTATGTCTATTTTTCCAGACAAACTGTGATGCGAGAGCAAGAAGGGACAAGTACTTCTTGAATAGGCGGGAGTCGGGGGTGTGCCATTTGACGTTTGAAATCGAACCCTAAAAGTTATAAATTTTTGCGGAAATGATACCCCAAAATTTATTTTCTGCTCGAAAAAAGGCACCCCAAAAATGGCGCATCCCGTAACTGCATATTTGGCAGCTACCCTCTCCCCTGGGACTTCTTCCCTTTCGACAGCTTATTCATGTAAAATTGCAGTTGCCAGCATTCTCCTAGGTAGAGGCCCTAATGGAAGAGTTGATGAGGCTTGAAAAGAAAGAGCAGAGAGCCTCTTGTGGCGTAGAATTGGCCAGCAGGTCCGACGACTTAGGCCCCTTTTTCACTGCAGTCATATCAAGGCAGTCTAAAGCTGATCTCCTTCGGATTGTTATGATTGCGCCGCAGTAGCACCAAGGCTCCCCTTATTGACAACGAAATCTATGCAATGTAATTTGCCTTTCTATTTCCTTCAATGGGATGAATTTACCAATTAAGCTAATTAACAAATCGATCACTCTAGCATATTTCGTTAAAAGAAAAGTTGCAGATTTCGCAATTTGTAATGCTATAATTCGATGGCAGCTGCATCAAAACAAAGGAATTGTTAATTAGCTAATTCAAAAAGTACGCCTAAATCACTATCCCAGGGAAGACTTATTTTTCATACAGTCATGCAACATCAAAAATATTTACTTTAAACACATAATCCTCTTCTTGATGGCTATTGTAGTATAAAAAGACATACTGCCTCTTGTATTTTGCATGCTCACTATGGCCACCCAGAGGAGTGTTTCTTACTTCTATAATACCAAGCAATACCAAGAAACAGTACGCTCTCTCCGGCACAGTCTCCGTTGTGTAGAAATTCTCTGTTCTTTTTCAGCCCAAGAAGGATCGAGGAAAAATGGGACAGAAAAACGTCCTTATGTGCCCCTTCAAAGTAGCTCTTACAGCGCAACAACTAGCCTGCGCACAGACTTTACTTATGTTGCGGAGGAGTAAAGGAAAAGCTTCTGTAACAGACGCTTTTCCCTTACTCCTCCGCAACAGAAGTAAAGTCTGTGCGCAGGCTACGCAACATCATCTTCTTGCATTGAAAGAAACTGGAAGTTCTGCACAGTGCACGTGCACATCGATGGAGAATGTAAGCTATGAAATCAGCAAAGTTGAAATATTTTGGACCCTATGAAGATTTGGCCTAGAAATATGCGATACCTGATTTATGGACGGACAATGATAACATGACTATTTCACTAACTACTTGGAAACAGGACTCCAACGAATTTATCGGGAGCGCCCTAGCTGGGACACGAGAAACAATGAAAAATACTGTGACAAAAGATATCAGCTTCTCCCCAAAGAGCTTACACCGGAGGGGGACAGAGCCTCGTGTCTTTCAAGAACTTCTGTGAACGAGGTTGAGCCCTGCCCAAAACACGCAGTAATCATTGGTAGCAATTTTGTTCCCAGGCCCAAACTCAGGCCAAGGTCCAAATCTCAAAGTGTCAACCGTCGATGAGTTTGGGTCAGTATCGATTCAAGAATAGCAGTGGCCAATAGAACGAGATTGAAAGGAAAGCTGAGTTCAAAACATGTCAAGGCAAGCACTTGAAAAGTGAAACGATTCGATATTTCTTAGCGCGACGCGAATTTTTTCCTGATTTATCATTTATCAAGCTGGCTCTTTTCCAACAGCAAAAGAAGGAACTAACCTCTGTCCATTATCATTTCGTTTCAACAGGCAGTGTATCCATTTTGATATCAAAGGTGCAGTGACACAATACTTTTATTTTTGTCATTATCAAATCTAGTTTGGTCTCAATCCAGTCCAATAATCAAGACTGAGAAAGAGGCTATGATATGGCAAGGACAGGGAAACCAACAGACTATTATCATGTGGCACACCCCACTTGAAAGCTTTGCCTAACCTTTGTCTTTGAAAGTGGCTACAATTTGAAGCAGTTTTGTTCCCAAACAAATAGACTCATGATAGTATACATTCATCGAAAACCATGTGTTGTCGACATTCCCCACTTTTGCGTATCGAAGAAAATTAACACAAAAATACATTTTGTCCAAGTCTGCAATAACATTTTATGTTGCTACAGTGACTAAGAAAGGTCCCATACAACTCGACAAGAGTCTCACGCACTCAACATATTTTCTAGGGTCTGTTTTGAAATCAGATGCAAACATATCCAAGAAAAGGAGATCAGGAAAAGCTTAAGAGTGTTCAGGGCCGAAGCCAATGGGGCTAGGGGGCGGAGCGCCCCCTAGGTTGTCGGAAATTTTGCTCTCTTGTAGGATTTTTGTTACCTGAATGTCTACTTTTTGGAGGATTTTGAAGAGGAATAAAGCATAAAAGCATGGATTTATCAATCTATATATATAAGGCAGGTAAACGATTATCCAATTAGCTTTCTTCTTTTGTTTTCCATTGTGAATTTAACAATGAACACAATAGGAAGACAAAGGGGGCATTCGATGTAATGACAAAGGGACCATTCGATGTATGTCCTTGTTTATTCACTTTTTGATTGGTTCAAAAACTATAGCTTTGGGGCTCACCAGGGCTCAAGCTGTCATGCGCTTTTGCGCTATTGTTTCTTGCACTTGTTCTCAATAGCCATTCTAATTTGCATATTACGTCAGTGAAGTAAATCGTAAATGCGCATGCGATGTGGAGCCTTTTGGGGATTCCTGGAAGGTCACCAAAGGTCACAACTTTCCGTATCGTGTGAAGCAAATGACGAGCAAGATGACGGGGCCAATGGCTGCCAAGTGCTGCCCAGATGATCACTGCTACGTCGGCCTTTTTAGCAGGCCTAATTCAGATGAGAGCATTATCAGATCAGAAGAAATTCATAAACATTGCAGATTAAAGGTGATGTTAGCCAACATTTTCATAGCTTTGAATCCTCATTTGCTTGGCTTATCCTACTAGGCCTAGGCCCATGCTATCTTATTGCTTGGATGGAGTTGGAGCCTCATTTTTGATTGTCCTTATGACATGGTGGAGCCTCAAAGCAGTGGTGGCGTGGCGCCAGGGGAGGGCCAGAGGGAGCTACAACCCCCTGTCGGAAGCCACTTGCCCCCCTGTGTTGGAGGAAATTTTGGGTTTCTGTTGGAGGAAATTTGGCAAAATGATGTACAAAAACTGCATTTTTCCCATTTCATTTTTCCCATTTCAGCCCCCCTGTCAGAAGCTCCTGCCCTCCGTCTGAAGATTGCTGGCGCCACCCCTGCCTCAAGGTAGATTTATCCCTAAAATTTCAAGAAGTGTTTACAACACAGGTTGCTCATGGAAATCTCAAACAAAGCTGTAGATGGTATGGTATTCCCATAAAATTGTTCTAAAATTTTTTACCAAAAAAATGCATATGCAATGGTTGGTGAAAAACAAATTGAAGGTGTAAGCTGCAAGTAAACTTTTAAAGGCTGTAAGAGTAAGCATAGATCCTCTGTTATTAGATGCAAGAGCATATTGTCGTAGTGGCAAGATGCAAAAAGTTGTACACATTAATGGAAGTTTTCCAACCTGGCCTGGAGTATTGGTTTCATTTTCAAAAGATTAAGATTAGGTTCTTTGATGAAACATAGTCTTTTGATGGCAAAAGTATTATGTGGGGATATTGGAACATTGCAAACATCTTGATTCTACAAATGGGCTGCAGCTGATAAACAAACAGTTATTATTGAGATAGGATATGTGGTGGCTATCAGGAGATCATAGGTCCATTGTCATTATCAATTTCTATATGGGATCTTGGCAGTCCAATGTGAAAGCACCATTTGCAGTTTATGCCATATGTAATGTTACAATGTATTGTGCTTCTCAATGATAAAGGAAAATTGGTGTCAAAAGTAACGTTCCATACAGTGCTTCCTTCCATTCATTGTTGAAATTTATGGAACAAATATTTCAAGATCAGTCTAACAAAAACATGTTGCAAAGGTTTACATGCTTTATATCCTGTGTATTTAGGATTTTACTTCTTTTCATTTCCTTTAGGTTCCTGGAGACCAGATTGCAATGCATGCATGATTTGGCCTCAGTGTAGTGGTGAATGAAAGAAAGTGAAAGATGCAAGCTTAGAAAAGTCTAAAGGCGGTGAGGGTAAAAATAGATCATTAGCAGATGCAAAGAACCTTTTGTTGTAAGCTGCAAGCTGCAAAAGTTGTACACCTTATGAATACAAGTTTTCTAAGCTGGCAAGCAGAGCAAACTGTTACCAACTTCCCAAACGTTTCATGGCACCCAATCTTGAGACTCTTTGATATAAGAAACTTTAAGGAACATTGGGTTCTATTTTTCAAAAGATTAACATGGGATCATTTAATGCAAAATAAAGTATTTTGGTGACAAAAGCATTATGTGGGGCTTATTGTTATTGAATTAGCAAGATTTTCATGTTAAAAATAAGGTGGAGATGATAAACAAGCTCACGCTAACGAACCTATACGCACTACTGTGGTGGATACGCCATACAGAGGCGGGGTATTATGCTTGATGTGGTGGATACGCCATACGGAGGCGGGGTATTATGCTAACGTGGTGGGGTATTATGCTTGATGTGGTGGATACGCCATACAGAGGCGGGGTATTATGCTAACGTGGTGGGGTATTATGCTTGTTGTGGTGGATACGCCATACAGAGGCGGGGTATTATGTTAACGTGGTGGGGTATTACGCTTGATGTGGTGGATACGCCATACAGAGGCGGAGCATAATACCCCACCACGTTAGCATAATACCCCGCCTCTGTATGGCGTATCCACCACAACAAGCATAATACCCCACCACGTTAGCATAATACCCCGCCTCTGTATGGCGTATCCACCACATCAAGCATAATACCCCACCACGCTAGCATAATACCCCGCCTCCGTATGGCGTATCCACCACATCAAGCATAATACCCCGCCTCTGTATGGCGTATCCACCACAGTAGTGCGTATAGGTTCGCTAGCGTGAAGCTATTATCACTGAGAAGGGGCTTCGTCATATGATCATACTTTGGTGCAGATCTTGGCAATCTGATGGGAGTGCACAACTGCACCGCATATTGATTGCAGTCATGAGTCAAAAACAATGTAATGTACTGTATTTTCCTTTGATCCATTGTTACAATTTATGTAACAATTATTTCAGGATCAGCCTGACAAAAATATGCTGTGAAGAAGTTCTACTATATAAACTGAAACATGATACACAGTCAAGAACTCACTGAATTTCAGCATATTGATCAACTTGATTGTCAAAAATTCTTTGAATTGTTAATATTTTTCAATAATCCTTCACTTTCTGATGGAATTCTTCGGAGGAAATTAAGAGATTCATAAGAATTCTCTCAAGGCAAAAGAATTGTGATGCTGCGCACCTGCCTACGGTCTTTCTTTTGTAAAATTTAAAGAACTGGACAGTTCTGGTGTGCATCACAAAGAGGTTTGTTTTATGCCTAATGCAGCAAAATGGTAATCTGTTGTATCAAACTGTTCAGATCCATACAAACACAAAATTCCACTTTAGCACTTTCATGGGTGAATAACAAGAAGTTTTAGCATTCTATCCACAACCGCAACTACTAGGTGGATCATCAGATATTCTTTGAGAGCTCTCCGCAGGAGCTAGGAATGTTGAAGCGCGAGCGAAGCGAGCGCTTAACTTCCTAGTGTTAGAATATAAATTGCAACAGGAATTATTGAATATACGGCATATTTTTGATTGATATTCACTGATTGTGTACCCTGGGTACCAGACTCTCCCAAGAAAGAAATTGAGAAGAGAGTCTGGTACCCAGGGTACTGATTGTGTTGATTGTAAGTTTGGACTGCGACAAATGGCTAAATTTTAGTTAGCTGTAGGAGTTAGCTCAGTCATCTTATGCATAGATTCAATCCCTGTCCCTACAATTGTTGTTATTGCTGTTGTTGTTGTTGGCAGTTTTATCGTCGGAAAATGTTGGTCCTTCGCCCCCTATGCGCAAAGTGGGGGTCCGGGGGCTTGCCTAAAGGAAAAAAATTTTTAAGACGACGCCCTTAAGAACGCTGGAAAATGCCTCTTCGAGAGAATTAGTAGCCTTAATATTGCCAAGTTACTCTTGAAAAGAAGTCTGTTCTCATTCAAATAGAATGCATTCGTGTACTTGAAGCCGATGATAAAATTTGCAAGCAAATACCATTTATACAGTACTAAGTTTGGACAGCATAAAATTTTTTCAGTTCAGACCAAAGCCGAGCTAATGCTTATATCAAGAGTTCCAGGATATGAAATTAATTCATATCTTCTTCAGGAAAACATCAAAACAGGTAACTTCAACTTCACCAAACATCAGTTTCTCAAAATTCAACTCACGTCTTTGAAAATGCAAGGGGAGGGGGGGGGGGGCTTTAGCCCTGCTACCTAGTTATAGTTACCCATTCCTAAAAACCTTTGATGAATAGTGCCATAGTTGGTGGTTGAAACACGTGTTGTCTAGAGCTCGGGTGGTCTATGTCAGCTGAACTGAAGCTTTCTTGTGGCTTCTTGGGTCAGCCATCAGCTCACCATTTTATGGTATACAGTAGGCTGCTGATTGGGCTTTACCAAGATGCTTGTTCAAAGTCAAACAATTTTTAAACTGATCGTTAACATGTTTCAGAATAGGACTTATGCCGACATAGTTATCCTCAACTTGATAAGTTTTCTGCGGTTTGAAACAAAGAACTTGAAATACCAGGTGAGCCAGAAAAAAGTTCCCACTTTAGAAAATTCATAGCATCAAGAGTACTTAACAAACTTGAATGATTCAATTTCTAGTCATCAGCCAAAAGATCAAAGTATTTTTTAAACTTTTCTTGCTGTCTCACGAGAACTAGAAAT
Source organism: Aurelia sp. 3 sensu Dawson et al. (2005) (assembly GCA_964020215.1). NCBI lineage: Eukaryota > Metazoa > Cnidaria > Scyphozoa > Semaeostomeae > Ulmaridae > Aurelia > Aurelia sp. 3 sensu Dawson et al. (2005). The sequence continues at coordinate 26,948,847 of OZ026572.1, read as the reverse complement.
ATAAGTAAATTCAACTAACAAAAATTTCATGGTTGCGCAAAATGACTGAAAAATGGCCTGAAACATTGAGCAGATCTTAAAGGACTCTTCAATCGATATCAACAGAGAAAATGCAATTGTTGTTGAATGAGAGATATCCACTGCACACGTATTGCTATGGGACAGAAAATCTTGGGCATTTTTTTGAAAATTGATGTCTTATAACTCTTGAGGGAGGTGAAACGCCCATCGCGTATTGTTCTGTGTAAGGAGAGTCCCTAAAATCTGATCAATGTTTTAGGCTCTTTTTCAGTCATTTTGCAACCATGAAATTTTATGAAATTGAATTTTCCGATACATCTAGTGTTGGCAAGACAGCAAAACCAATCACAAAAATACTTCAATTTTTGGGCTCCTAACTAGAAGTTGAATCATTCAGATCCGTGAAGTACTCTTAGTGTTATGAATTTTCAAAAGTGGTAACTATCTTCTGGCTCATCCAGTAGTGACATAGGCTGGCTAACAGCTAGTGATATGCAGTGACACAGCCTCTAGTCACAGCTTGCTGAGGAGTACGATGGAAAAAGACCTTTACTTAAAGGGTATGTTTCAACCAGCATTCTTTGCACGTGTCATCTCTTCGTTATTGGCCATTGCTGTTGCCACAAATTTCATGTGCCAGACAAATGGTGACAACAAGGACCAACGAAGTGATGACACATGCAAAACATGCTGGTTGAAATGCACCCTTCAAGAGCCCGACACTTGTCGCAGTAACTCAACTAACGATGGGTTTGCACATGAGGCCAACTAAGTTTTCCGGACAGTTTTTAAGGACATAGATTATTTCTCCAGTTCTACATGATGTCATTATGGTTTTGCCAACGTTGGTGATTGACCTGCCTTTTGACAAAAATTCCAGAGATAACGTTCTATTATATGCCTTCGAATTTGCTCTCTGCTTCAAGACAATTCCAACACAGCCAATGTCATGACATCAAAACATCAAAGAATTCTTCGGTGTTGCAGTCATAACACACAAAAGCATGCAAAGTGAGTTGTCCTGACCGATGCTCCTCCGATAAAGAGTTCAAAGTGATTATGACCGAAATTGAGTTACCTATTTATAAAGTCTTTAGTCAAAAGTTTCTCACCAGATCTTTTGGTCTGGCAGCAACCCCGAAACATATTGCAAACCACACAATTCATTGAAATGACAATAACTGGTTCTTTTTAAACACCGTCAAAGGTGGTCCGTTTTGAACCTGGTAAGGAAACTAATGGCACATACTTGATTGTGTTGCAAGAAATTCAATTGAGAATTTATGAAATTTAAATACAACCTTTGCGACTTCGTTTAATATATATTTGTCATGTCCCAATGTTTTCGTTTGATTACGCCCACACTGCACCGCACTGCGTCAAAGCCTCGTTCATTGGCGGGAATTGATTTTGATCCATAAGCGGTATGGAGGCGCTCTGACAAAGTGCAGTCGCAGCAATCCGATATCCTTTACCCGACAATGTGCCCCTTAAGCAAGTGTTGATTATTTAGCATGAAATCCCAGATGGTCATTTTGTTTTTGTGCAAAGGAGAGACGAAGCTAAGGGGTACATAGTCAGAACAGACAGGCCGTCCTTAAATAATTGCCACTTTAAAAAAACTTGGCCTAATTCTTATTGCCACTGACTTAGCCACGTTACTTAAATTAGGGCCAAAACATGGACCTAGCTAGGAGAAACTTTTCCCTGTACAGATACAAGATCACTTTTTAAACATCTGATGCAAATGAAATAGATAGGCCTCTTTTAAAATGCAAAGTTTAACCTTTATTTTTTTACTCGGTCTTTATTAGTTGACTGTTTATACATCTTGCATATAAAATTAGCTATTTTAAGAATCAAATTGAAATAAGTTATTACCAACAACGACAACAACAACAGCAGCAGCAGCGGCAGAGGATGTCCATTTATTCAATTTCTTGATGGATTTCTTGGTGGATAATTCAGACTTCAACTTGAAAGTATGATAAGGGCGAGGACACGAGAAATTAACTTAATTAATGTCATGGACATTCAGAACTTTCAGGACATATTCTATGGGATTTCTAAATGTTTTCAAAAATTAAACAACTGTTACAACGAAGAGCCCACGATGAAGAGATGATCTGAGATAAACCCAAGCTAGGCCGTCTGTTAGAGCAACTGCATAAATAACTATGTGACCTTGCCCGAGTAAACATCGAGGAAGGTGCGAAATAGCTTCAAAAGTAGACTGAAGCAACGCTCGTGTCATCGAGTTGAATCGATGGTGTTGTGCCGCTACAGCTTCATCTAAAGTGAGTTATTTCTATCAGTCACATGGATTTGATCACAGGGAAACCAGCATTCTCCTTTCTGCTTACTGCTTTTTATCGAGGGGCAAATCACTGATTTTTTTTTCGTACACCTTCCTTAAAATCACGAAAAAATCACATGCAAAAATCACAAAATCACAGAAAAATCACATACAAAAGCATCAAAAATCACAAATCATCGAAAAATTACTGAAAAATTACAAGAAAAACTCACTGAAAATCACAAAAATCACAAAAAAATCACAGGAAAAAATCATGTGATTCTAAAATCACAAAAATCACGTACGCTATTTTGAGAAGTGATTTGCCCATCGCTTTTTATCTTTTGGATGCTGTGAAGCTTATGTGTGGCACTGCATACATTGGTGCAACTACAATAACAGAATCTGTTGAAGAAAAACTTCTTGGTGTAACGCAACAAGGCCAGATTTTGTAATACAATAGCATCAGTCGCTTTGGTTCACACCTCAATTCAAAGCGATTAACCACTGCAGACAAAAGAAATTCTCTCAAGCAGAAATTGAAAACAAACGAAGCTGCAAAGTTGCCCTGAGACCAGTACGGCAAACTCTCGTTTGGTGCGGGCGAAGGGAGGTTTTTAAGAGAAGGTATGTACTTATAACGACAGAAGAAGGGTAAATCTAAAGTTCTGTCTCGCGGATTTTGTTTATTTGATTCAGAAACCGAGCAGAGGGCACTACAATTTTTGCATATCTATTGCTCAGATGTGCGTAGTCACTCCTCAGCTCCTGAATCAAATAAACAAAATCCGCGAGACAGAACTTTAGATTTACCCTTCTTCTTTCGTTATAAGCACATAACTTCTCTTAAAAACCTCCCTTCGCCCGCACCAAACGAGAGTTTGCCGTACTGGTTTCAGGGCAACTTTGCGGCTTCATTTGTTTTCAATTTCTGCTTGAGAGAATTTCTTTTGTCTGCATTCGCTAATCGCTTTGTATTGAGGTGTGAACCAAAGCGATTGATGCTATTGTATTACAAAATCTGTCCTTGTTTTGTGTAACGCTGGATAAGAACCTAGATTTCAAGAACCATGCAAACACACTTTGTAGAAAAGCTGGACAAAAACTGCATGCACTTGCACGTATTTTAAATTATGTGGATGTTGAGAAACTGAGGGTTATGATAAACGCCTTCATTATTTCTCAGTTCAGCTACTGTCCACTTGTTTGGACGTTTCACGATAGGTCGGTTAATAAGAAAATAAATAAAATCCGCGAGGGAGCTTTGAGCATCGCATAAAAAGATAGTTGTTCAAATTTCGAGGAATAGACCTTTTAGCTATTCTGAAAAAGAATGTGGATCGAACGATATTTCATTACAATTTGTAGAATTTTCGAATGTGCACAATTGTGATCGAAGCTCTAACGCCATTCAATCGAACCTTGCGAATAAAACTGTATAAAAATATCGCTCGATCCAGGCTCTTTTGTAGAATAGCTAAAAGGTCTATTGTTGACAAAAGCGAATTCAGTAACGATTCATCACGAAAATTTACAGTTGCTTGCTACTGAAATTTTTAAAACTCAAAGGAATCTCAATCCAAGTTTTATGAATCAAATCTTTGTAGAGGAAGATACTACATACACCCTTCGTAGTGGAAGAAATATTTTGGCACCACAACCAAACACGACAGGGTATGGTATTGAAAATGCACCGTTTCTTGGAGCGAAGATTTGGCATACAATGCCATCTTCCTTAAAAGAGTCCCACACGTTGAACTGCTTCAAGCGAGACATTAAAAAATACAAGTTTGAATGCAACTGTAGATTGTGCAAACGATTTATTCAAAATTTAGGATTTTATTATTATCATTATTATTATTATTATTATTATTATTATTATTATTATTATTATTATTATCTATTTGTCGCACATTTTCTTTAAATGGTTCAAAATTTGTCCTTGAGGCTTGGTGACAGCAAGTCTCCTCAAAACTCGAGGACTTTCCTGAGGATTCTGGCAGAATACACAAAAAAGAATATCCACACCCTTGAAATGGTACAAAGAAGAGCAGCTCGTTACGTCCTAAATAGACATGATAGATTCGCAAGTGTAACTGATATGATTTCAGAATTGAAATGGGAAACCCTGTAGGAAAGGAGAACAAAACAGAGACTTGCTATGTTTTATAAAATCCATCATGGTCTGGTAGCAGTTGACAAAGATAAATATATCAAACAATCTTCAAGAGTTTCTAGACATAGCCATAACCAAGCATATGAACTCCCAAAAACTGGACCAGATTATTATAACTTTTCTTTCTTTCCCCGTACGATTAATGACTGGAACAGGTTGCCACAGTCAGTGATAGACTCCAAAACAATTGACTCTTTTAAAAATTCTATTGTTTAACTTAATGAAAAAAATCGTATATGTAAAAACTAAAAAAAATGGCAAGAATTGATAAATAGGGAGGGTTGCAGAGCAGTTTTTAATGTGAGCCGATGTGTTACTAAGAACCATGAGAATAAACTATCACAATCGCATGATCCATAGGTTTAACTCACCATTGCAAATGTGCTATTATTGCTGCTCAGTTGCCAAACCTATTTATCAATATCTTTTCTTCGTCTCTAGCAATTAAATCTTCTTTTATTTTCACATTATTATTATTATTATTGTTATTTATTTATTAATTTTTTTTCTTTTTTACATCAACAGAGCCTTCATTATTGAAGTAGTTGATTAAATTCGTAGAAGTAGAAGTAGAAGAATTCAGGATGACTGTTTTCTGCAGTTCAACGATTTTGGTCTCAATTCCGATTTCTTTGAGTCTTTTACAGAGGTCTTTAGGGGTTGTTCCAAGGGTACCAATAACTATAGGTATGATCCGCACACTCATGTTCCACAATTTTTTAAGTTCCCTGGCCAGATCTTGGTATTTCTCTAGCTTTTCGAATTCTTTCGTTTCAACTCGACTGTCGTATGGAATAGTGCAGTCCACTATCAGGCATTCATTCTTCACTTTATCCTTGATGACTAAGTCTGGGCGCTTTGCTTGTATGACATGATCTGTTTGTATGTTGAAGTCCCAAAGAATTGTGCAGACAGCGTTCTCCATCGTTGTTTCTGGTTCGTGTTCATTATTATTATTATTACTATTACTATTATTATTATTATTATTATTATTATTATCATTATTATTATTATCATTATGCGGTTGTGGAACTGTACATGCGTGGCGAAATGCAAAGGAGGAGAGATGCGAGGGGCCTTTGCATCTTTCCTCCTTTGCATTTCACCACGCATGCATAGCTCCAAAACGGCAGTGCCACAGAAGCTACACAGAGTCCAAAAGTTAAAAAGCACCAAGTAGAAAGGAGAACTGGTTTTCCTGTTATTCAACTTGTTTGATTGACCAATTAGATCGACCAATTAGCCTGTGCTAACGAATATTTCATGATGATAATAATGATGAAAAGCATCGTTCTACAGAACCAACATTGCTCCGCGGGAATGATTCTGCTGACTCGACAAAACAGAAAATCAAGAGGTATTACGCAGAGTTTACTTTCTCCCGTCCATAAAGTCTGCATGCAGGTAGCTCCCATTCAAAGAGTATCCACGCAGGCACCCTACTTCCAACGCTGCTCTGATCTGTTTACTTAAAGACAGCGATGCGGTAGCGTCGGCGCTTCTATAGCATCGTTCATAAATCATCGAGCAGAAAGAGGAGGCTGTTTGTTTACAATGGACTGACATCAATCCAAGAATACACATCCCCAATACGCAGGATCCCTCCATTCTCTTCAATCAACTGTCATAAAAGCTATATCAGCCAGCCAGCCAGATTTCTTAGAAGATGGGTGGGGCACTCTGTTGGATAAGCTATTAAAATCGGAGACTTTACTCTTTGTATGCAGCCTTGTGTGTGGTTTATGTGCTCTTTGAATAAAGAGGAACTTTTTGTCCTTAATTACCTCCATTTTAAGTATCTCCACATTATAACTGAGAAACTTTTACCACGTCCTTTAGAAATTATAAGAGATGCAACATTGCTATATTGATGTTTCGTCTTGGTAATAATTACTGGCCAACCGGAATAACAAAATCTTTATATATCTCAATTAAAGACAGGTTATTAGTGAACACCAAAATATTGCTAGTGTAATGACTGGTGTCTTAAACTTGCTACATGTTTCGCCCAGTAATCCAAGAAAGGTACAACGATCAGTGCAAAGACTCCTCCGGAGGAGCGGAGAAGTTTCTGCCATCGTTCGTTGTTTCTCCCTTTTACCGGGCGTCAGTGGAATGGAAGGCAAGAAAGAGTGAAGTGAAGGGGATGGTTGGCGTTTTGGCTGTGTTTCTGAAAAATAATTTGTCCTCAGACAACGATCAGGAAACAGTGTAGCTACTTCAACTGAAAATATGAAAAATATATTTCACTCTCTCCACTATCTAGCCAAGTGTCCCCCATTGGGAGGTCTCGCCAGCCTGCCACGATGATGTATCACTTTTAATGCTCCAGCTTCTGATAGCAGTTTTCTTCAAATCGCCTTATCGTAAAGCATGTATATACTATCAGAAAGGCCTTCGAAGCGGGCACTTTCCAAAGAAGTAATTGTTTGTTTTCTTCTGGATTTTGAAACTGAAAAGGAAAAACTTTAAGGCCAAACGACAGATTTGTTCAGCACAGACGTCCCAAAGATACCTCAAAACATCGCAGCTGTCTAGCGAATGTTCCAAAATGATCCAGCAGCAACCGGTCTTCAAAACCAAAACAAGGCAATGTTATTGACATTTCACTGAACTTTACTCTTACTGAATTTCGATCTCTTACGACAAGCTTTGACTCAAAGGAGGAGTCGGATTGGGAGAGGTGTCACTTGCAGAATAAGTGTCGAGGATTAAAGAAAAACTATAAATCATTGCTATATCCAACTTAATCTTGGTTTGAAGAAGGAAACGGTCGCCTAACAATGTCCTCTACTTAGAAGAAACTCTACACTTATTCCCTCAAACTATATTTACAATTCCTACAAAATTATTCTGCTTTATTACTAAGACGATAATGCTAGGAGGAGCAAACGGCTGTGTCTACCATGCGGCCATAACATAAAACTTGACACCACTAATAAATGCGATGCGCAGCAAAAAAGAGAAAACCAAACAATACATGTTACTATTCCACAATAAATACACTATATTTCCACAAAAACATTACTGAAGCAATTTTCCCTCATTGTCCCTTACTGCAACAATTTTCCAACAAACCTTCAAAGGGAAGAAGATCTTGTAATTGCAACTGTCACTAAATCATGTGACCACATGTTATGTCAATCATAAATTTTATCAAGCAGTACTGCCACTCTAATCACAATATGAGTTTACAACATTGTATTGTTATCTTTAACAGACGAATTACCCGAAAAGGCAAATCGATTTTCACCAATCTATTCCAAGATTTATAGGGCTCCAAAGGCTGATAAGAGAGATAGTATTAGATAGGCGAAAAGACTGATTACAGGCCAGTATACAAGACACTGTAAAACGTGTTTAAATCTGTAAAACAATTATCTGTTTCTAACAAATTTCCTGCGATTGCACTTAGAGAACTTGTCATAAATCTGCACGTGACAGTTCCATGATCCTATTATCAGAAACAGTGATACAGGATACACCCAAATCAGTGTCTAATTGAAAGCCATCGCCTTGGGGTACGGCGTAGTCCCTTGTTAGAATTTGTCGAAACGGAGACATCAAGCACTCACCTTTTGTAAGACATAGTAAACAGACGTCCAGTACTATTAATAACCAGGACGCTGATTAATTATCTGCTATTGGGCAGGCAATTGTTCGCAAGCAACCGACTACTTTGCAGGACGATTTGTAAGCGCCATACCACCGGTTTGTAATTATATGAATGGGGGAGTCAATGAGACAGGAATTGTTGCAAAGTCCCTCAATGAAAACATGGCGCCATTTGACCCAAAGACAACCAGGCAAATACTGCCGGATGTCCCAATAGACTTGCCCAAGTCGTCTTGTAAAAAAAGAACTTGGGCAAGTCCAATCTCCGGATAAAAAGTCCTCAGCTTTGAAACCAATGGGGCTTGGTTACGAAGCAGGTCTTCAAATTCCTTTTTTTGTAAAGGATCAAATTATTTTCTCGGTTTTAGATTATCTTTTCGGTTGATTAAAAAATCAGTAGATTTAGCTTGTTTTAACACTACCTGATTTTGCATTATTGGATCGATTTTCTTTTGATATTTGCTTATTCAACATGCCACCCCCAGTTATGCAACACCTCAGCGCAACCCATAAGCCACCAATGCATAACGCCAGCAAAGAAAATAAGGCGCGTGGGTATAACTGTCAATAAGCCTACTGAAAGTTAGCTACGCGTCAGCATCTGTATGTTCAGTCTAGAAATAGTTTACTTTCGACATAAGGGACAACTGAATCGTGAATAACAACCCATATGTGTTTACATGCTCCTCAAAAACCAAGGTAAACACATGGAACAAATGATCGGCGAGCAAACATGGATTCCATTTAGGTAAATTCTACACCGGAAATGTATCGAGCGCTGGAAGTTTGGCTTGGCAGTTTGTTTTGCAAAATTTAGACAGTCTGTATATCTCTACCAACATATTTGCTTCATAGGGAGCTTGAAGTAAGACAAGGAGGAGGAAAACTGATGCGACTAAAATGCACTCACACAGGAGGAGGAAAACTGATGCGACTAAAATGCACTCACACAGCCTTGATTTATTGGACGATCATGGCCTACCTTCTAGTTTCAACGTACCGCAAACGATTTCATGGTACAGGGTGTCCTAAGTATGTACTCCGTACACAAAGTCATTGAAGTTTGATTACCAAACCTATTATAAAATTTTTTTCTTGACCTCTCATATGTGTGAATGGTTTGTGATACAAAATTTTTAAATAGCCTTAGGCCCCGTTCACACGAGAACGGAACGCAACGGAACGGACCAGAACGGAACGGAACGGAACTTTTTTTAACGGGTGTTCACACGGCAATGAATCGATTTGCAGTGTTAATATCTTCCTCCCTAGAGATAAAAATTTTCTATGCTCGCCATTAAGTTTTTCCATTCTTATAAGTAAACAATCCTGTTGTTTGGAGTTTTAGAATTACCTCATGTATAAATTGCATGAAAAAAGTCCGCAAAGTGGGACGGAACGCTCCAAAAAAGTGTTCACACGAGGGCTAAATCGTTCCGTTCCGTTCCATTTTGCGGCTCACTTTTCAGAGCCGTCCACTTTTCAGAAGGGAACGGAACGTTTCTAGTCGTCCTCGTGTGAACACCTGCAAAATTCCTTTGTTTTCTGGAACAGTTCTATATCGTTCCGTTCCGTTCCGTTCCGTTCCGTTCCGTTCCGTTCCGTTCCGTTCCGTTCCGTTCCGTTCCGTTCCGTTCCGTTCCGTTCTCGTGTGAACGGGGCCTCAAAAACGGACTCATCATAATAAACCCCTTAGACACGACAAAAACACCATAATTTGTAGAAAAAAGACTGTTAACTCCTGTAAAAGAAAAAACAGCCAAATAAACCTGTAAGAGAGAAAACTGTTGAAACCTGCAAGAGAAAACCGAATTAATCTTATCATCTGAAAGGAAAGAAATAAGTTAGTAACTCACCAGTTACAGAGAAAAACATTGAACAACCAAACACGCGTTTCGTCGCACACTCATTATTCATAGAACGGTGAGTTAAAAAAAAAGTTGACGCGTTTGGAGGGCTATGGATTAAAAAGTATTTGACCGATATTCAAAATTAAGATTTTAATCTACCAGTCAAAGGCCAACTTAGACGGGAAACTTTTGTTTGGTAAAATCACTCCTCATTTAGTCCCAAAAAAGGGGAAAATGCTGGTAATGGGCATGTTTCGGAACAAGGATTCCTCATTCCATCAGGGTCCATGATTTAACTGCTATTGAAATATAAAATTCCACTTCTCAAACTTGCAATGTGAACTCAAAGCCACACAAATCATGGACCAGGATGGAACGTGGAATTTTCGAATCCGATACAAACCCCTTACAGACATTTTGCTAATTGTTGAGTCTTAGAAAATTTTCTCATCTAAGTTAGCCTTTGACTGATAGACAAACATTTTGATTTTGAATATCGGCCAAACAATTTTTATTCCAAACGCGTACACTTTTTTTGACTCACCGGTATACATAAGAGCTGATACTTCGTCTCAGCATATAAGGCTTCTTCAGAGCTAAAGTTCAGTCCCGGGGAAGCCTTGTATGCCCAGGCGAAATATCAGCTCTAATATATATAATCAACACTTAACGTAAAAAATTGTTGTCTTCTCTTTCGTGTCATTTTGCAGCGTTCCTTCCTTCAGATCTTATTCTCAAAAATCTTGTTTCCATATCTTATCACAGTTTCCCATAAAATGAAATGATTGCAATAATCAAAATTAAAACTTTTCATTCAGATAACACGAAGCAAATCCTATTTGAAAATGTGATAAAAATCTGATAACATCTCAAAAACATCACTCATTTCTCTCAGATGTTCTTAGATCATGTTTATGCTAAGGTTATTTTTCCTAATTGTCCGATCTCTGATTTCTTCAGTCGGATAAGCTTGATTCTTGTGTGTAAACTTATTGTGAGGAGTGACAAGAAGACAGCCTGCCAATCACTCTTGGACCTGTCAAAGCTGTCAATCAAATAGTGGAAATCTGCTGATTGCTAGGAAGATGAGCATCGGTTTCAAATCTTTGAAAATGGCGGTGTTTTCATTAATCTTTAAAAAAAATGACAGGAGCCTTATGTACGTTTATCGTAATTCTAGCAAGGCCCATTTTGATATCTTGATTATATATTTTCATAATTACAGCATTTTTCTTTTGGATGAAAAGAATTCAATGAAAGTCATGAAAAATCAGAGTCATCGTAATTTTTCATAGCAGTGGTGTAAAAATAATAGAATTTTCAAGAACACCAGACTTTATGAAAGGCCTGAAATATGGTTGCAAGCAGAATTCTTGTTCATGATTTAAATAGTTGATGTAGTCAACTTCAAAGCGGGTGTATTAAAGAAAGCGCTGTATTTTCTAAACATAATCGAGATATAAAAACTTCACAGGAAGCTGTTTAAAGCTGTTTTGAAGCTATTCAATTCAAGGAATGATGCACCAACTATATACACCACTCCTTTTAAAGACTCAAGTTCTATGCAGCTATGAGACACACTAGCCTAGCAGCGTCATGAATTTTTTTCAAAATTCATTGTCGAAAGTACTCGATTGCAGATTCAAAGTTGTTTGCATAAGGCTCTCATTAGAGGGAGGTCGTAGGGCCTCACAGTTTTCGGTTTCTAGCCTTTCTTAGAACGGTTTTACGGTTTTTGGCCGTAAGAATGACGGATTTACGGTTCCTTTCTTTCTTAGCGGCTTGCGCATTTCTTCGCTAAATATGATTCGGAAGCTAAATTATTTCAAAGTTGAAGATAAAGCTTTGAACGTCTGTCCTGTGCGATGCAATTTTGGGGAAATTTCCACAAATTTTTACTTTTACCAGCGTATTTGAGGCACTGGAATAAGTTTTGGGCATTTTTGGGTCGCAAAACTGATAACGAGGCTTCCATCTGCGGCGTAGAGCCGATCTAAGATATGCAAAGCATGGAAAGATATAATCACAGTTTTAGCTGAACTTAGAGGCGCTTTTACGGTTGTTCTGAAACATCTTGGGGCTTTAAGGCTTCTGATACCCCCCCCTCCTTACAGCTCACTCACTAGAGCAAAGAATGACTGTACCATTTGGTTTCTACTGTAAAATACGGCAAAACTTTGGCCTGTGATCCACTCAGTAGAATTTCCCAAGCGGACTGAATCTTAGACAATAAAATCTTAGTCACCCGTAACATTTTATTCACATTCACGGCAAAATTTTCACACATTAACAATGAATTTCCTGTCCAATCGGAAAATTCTACCGAGTGGAAATCAGCCTTCAGATGTTCCACTCTAAATTCTTTCATATTTCACCTTACTCCTTGGGCAATATTAATATATAGCAAATTTATCCATTTCTCCGCGTCGGATTAACTAAAACTGTACTTTTCGTTATCCTAAAAACTGAAGTGAGCAATGAACATATTCGTATACAGCTCGTTGCGCAAGGCTGAAAGCAATGAAAATTGTCTCAACATGTTTCGTTTTTCCAGAAACAATTTTCAAGTGAAATTGCGCATAAATTCAAAGCAACGTAACTAATTTCACGGCAGCAACTCTGATGAAACCAGAGAAACCAGAATCTTTGGAGATATTTTCAATATTTGTGCATTAGAACTGAACACGACATCCCATTAATAGTATAAACTGAATCTCATTGTAATTTCTTGATGTCTACCTTTGATGTCCAAATTTTAATATTACATTTAGTTAAATTTGTAAATATCCGTTCATAAAACATCACTCAATGTTCAACATCTGCCCATTCTTAAACAAAACTGCAGACATGTTTCATCATGATGAAAATTGTAGCAATATTCCCAGGTGGCCACTTCGGACACTGAAAATGTTCTTGAACGTATACCTGTCAATTCTTTACCTAATCCTTGAAAAACTTAAGAAAATTTCAACATTTTTAAACAAAAAATCCAAGAACATATAAACAGTTCAAACGTTTACAAAACTGAATTTTAATGGAGGAAGATCAAAGCTTAAAGCGTTTGCTCAAGGTTAGAAGTTTGTATTCGCAAAATTAGCAACAGAATCTAAAAATGTTCCATTCAAATCAAAGTTGTAAACTCACTTCGAAAACTAGATCTCCAAAGAATTTGGAATCATAGACAAGCCTATTTACCACTAGACGTTCCCTGAAACAACCAATGAAGAACTGCTTAATGGAAAGGCACACATGTATCTCAATAAGTTGCTCTAAAAATTGTTACAAAGTTACAAGTGATTCTATTTGAAATGCTGCTTTTGAAAAGCTCGAAAAAGGGCTCAAATCCACGATCCTATTTTCAATTTTTCCAACATGCACCATTTTGTCTACAATCCTTGGGAAAAGTAAACAAGTTATACTGTATCATAATCTTATCTCGTCTGTGTTGCTCTTCAATGCTCTCTTTATCAGCGGGCGTGGCGACGAAGATTTCAGAAAAAGATAGAATATGATGGTTGGACATTCTAGTTGGGCCTAAGTAGAGGTAAACAGTGAACTGGAAAAAGCTAAGAAAGAGAATGAAATTACCATCATCAGTGGCGGAAATTATGGGGGGTTGGGGGCCCCCCATAATTCAACAAGACTCGGAAATTTTCCCGTAGAAGTCGGAAATTTCGAAGGTGGAATCGAAACTGCAATGAAAAATGAGTCGCCCTTGAGAAGGAAAGAGTTTCTATTTTAAATGAGCAAACAAAATGCTCACGCTCTATCTGCAGCATGTTTTTAAGTTTTTATGCACAAACAGTCCTTTCAAAAACGAGAAGAAAGTGGTTAGGTATAGGTTAGGTACAGTATCGATATTTCCGAGAGGTGTTGGAGCGTGACTGGGAGAGGCGTTCTAAGCCGATGTAAAGGTTGGAGTTTTCAAAATTTTCCTTAGGACGCAAACTGCATGACGAACGATCCAAGAATTGTCAAACTTTCCATGTCAATGTTTGGGGCAGGCAATAATTCCATGGCGAGAAGCGTTCTAAGACAAAGTAGAGGTTCTTTACCCAAATTTGTTTGAGAAGTAGCTACTAATACTCGTCAATTATTCAAGTTTGTCACTGACAGATAAGGGATCGAAGTGGTGTTCTTAGCGAAAGTAAATTGTGTTTGCTCATGCTCAGAGAATTTCACGGGGCTGCCACTCTGCAAAAAATTGTTACAAAATTGTCAAAATCCAAATTCAATACCGGTGAACATTGGGTCGTGAGATGCATTCTAGGCAAAAGTAGAGGCCGTGTCCTCAACAATTTTCCTGGGGGCTTCGCCCCCAGATTCCTGAAGGCTGTCCGACTTACCCTTATGGTATATTTTTGTCTTTTTCTATCAACTTTTATTGAATACAGAAAGTTGTGCAATCTGATATACCTATTCCATTAGCACATTTAAGGATCCTATATACGTCAGGTCATCCAGCAAAATACCTCAAACAAAAGCAATTCTCCCGACTCGGAAAATTGATGGCCCTTGCCCCCCCCCACTCAAAAAGCTGAATTTCCGCCACTGACCATCATCACTCAAGACCGTCGAGAAGCGGGGTAGCCAGTGTAGTTACCCAGGGGCCCAGGGTCTTTAGGGTCACGGAAAAATTATGCATTATTTGTTTGTCTTCAATTTTGCTCGAGGAACATTTCTCGGTCTGCGGTCCCACTACTATCATTCTCAAGTTGGTCTGTACGAGATAAAAGCATTTTCCACGTAAACATTATGTTTTTAACAGTATATATGAGGGCGTTTCTATCTAAAAGCAGCGTTCTACCAATGCATAGGAGGGCGTGATCCAAGAGAAAAAGGGCGTCTAGAACTTCACTCCTGGGTTCGGGGCGCCTTAGCATTTGAAATATAGGTAAATTCAACCCAATTCAACTTAACCAAAAATTCATGATTGCAAAATGACTGAAAAATGGACTAAAACATTGATCAAATTGTAAGGACTCTCCTTACACAGAACAATATGCAATGGGCATTTCACCTCCCTCGCGAGCTATAAGACATCAATTTTCAATTGAATACTATACATTTTCAGTCCCAGAGCAATAAATGAGCAGTGGATACCCCTTACCCGTGAAGAATTGCATTTTCTTTGCGATGAGTCCTTTGCGATCTGATCAATGTTTTAGGCCATTTTTCAGTCATTTTGCAACCATGAAACTTTGGTTTAGTTGAATTGGGTTGAATATACCTATATTTCAAGTGCTAGTAAGACAGCAAGAGAAGTCGCAAAAATACTTCAATCTTTCGGCTTTTAACTGGAATTTGAGTCATTCAAATCTGTGAAATACTGCTGGTGCTATGAATTTTCAAAAGTGGGAACTTTTTTCTGGCTCACCCGGTATAGATATCCTTGGGTCCTTGACACAGCAAGTCAAAGAGAAAATTTTATCAAAGGTTCAATCGATTTTCGGTGCTTTTTTAAAAAAGGAGTACTTGTTGGGACACCGGGAAGTTTTCTAGCTCCTTGGCCTACTCAAGACTGGTTCTCAATAAGTGACAACAGGGCCGTATGAAGCATTTCAAATTTAGGGGGATACGACACTTCAAAGGCACCCCTTCCATTTAGCTAAAGGGGCATTTCCTGAAAATGGAAAGATGATTTCTTTGTTTATTCCAAATCTTGGGGGCACCTACTTCCAGTGCCCCCGGTTTCTACAGCTATGATCGACAATTTTGCAAATACAATGAAAGCTCATCTTGCACTGGAAGGACATTTGACTGTAAAGCTTATAAATTACAACCAGTGTGAATCAGACTTTACAGTACAAGTTGAACATTCATTGCATTAAAAAATTTGGCGACGAAGAAAGCGATGATACACTTACTCTTTATAAGAAACTAGTTATAAGAAAAGGTAGGCTCAATTTTTACTTTCCTACCTGACATTGTTTTGAGCACGAATTATGCTACTTCTTGTTTCGAGATCTTTTCAAAATGATTTGGGAGTCCTAAACAAATGAAATGAACCCTATTCGCCAGAAAGAAACACGTCAGAAACTTTTAAAGCAAAATTATAAGTGTCCAAAAGTTAAGAAACTGCTTTCCATC
The DNA here is from genome assembly GCA_964020215.1 of Aurelia sp. 3 sensu Dawson et al. (2005). Classification (NCBI taxonomy): domain Eukaryota; kingdom Metazoa; phylum Cnidaria; class Scyphozoa; order Semaeostomeae; family Ulmaridae; genus Aurelia; species Aurelia sp. 3 sensu Dawson et al. (2005). The sequence goes on along the minus strand of OZ026572.1, from coordinate 26,932,799 downwards.
CTCGCAACTTAGTTCCTTATATTGAAAAATAAGTGTGGTTCATCTGACAAGATTTGACACCATTTTGAGATATCTACTAAACAACTGCGCCAAATTCCCTTGGGCTTTAATAGGTTACAGACATTACTATTTGAGTTCTAGGCTAGACATGTGAGCAGGCAAAAGATAAAAAACCAAATAAAAATGACTAGTTTTGATACGAAGAATATTTTTATCTGAGTTGGAAATAACATTCTACCCGCTGATAATTTTGTCAAGGAATCGACGATAGCTCTTTGTTGAAAATGATCTTGCTCACCATACAAGGGAGGTCTATTACGCTTATTTTGATAATACTAAACAGATCTTATACAAATCTTATGAACTCCTATCTCAAACTGGCGCTGTGGTTTTCATGACTTTGAATCTTTATATAAAAGATGGTTAGATAGAATTAAATGTTGATTAAATCACTCAGAAAAGTATAAAACTGATTATTGAAAAATAAGCGTCAATGGAGTTATATGTAATGAAGCTGAAACTTTGTAGTTTCTGTTAACATTCCTTGAGCGTTTCTAGAATTACGCAGAATCCACAAGCAGCATTTGACAATGAAAGAAATTTCCATAGCCATATAAAACTGGGGGGGTACTAGGGGTACGTGCCCCCAAGATTTTGCAAAAAACAAATAAGTGCCCTTTTTATGTTCAGAAATTGCCCCCTTTTCTCAAATGCCCTTGAAGTGTTATGTCCTCCAAGTTTGAGATGCATCCTACAGCCCTGGAAATTTCTCTTTGTGGAGGGGCTAGTGTAGAAAAGAAGTGTACTGTTATGATAAAGCTACTGTAAGTAATTAAATTGTTTGTTAAGCCCAGCAGGATGAAGTGTGGCAAGTTTGAAAATGATGCGCTTTTCCAATGTTTTGCGTTTAGTGGTTAGGAGCGAAGAGGAGACCAAGAATTGACATGTCTTCAGTGGAATGGTTTGGCAAATTGAAATGTTTTGAAATATTGTTGTCAGGGTCATGTTCCTCGTTCAGTTGAATTTTGCCAATGTAGGGATGTAATATCATGACCAAACCAAACGAGACATAACACGAAACCCCACAAATCATTCAAAACGCCAGGATTCCACAATAGAAATTACAAAGTGAAATCCTACATAATGCTGTATACAAGGCGCTGTGTAAAACATTGGGTCGAGAACTATATGAAAAGAGTAAGCTGCAAACAGCGCCAAAACTTTTTGATGATCAGCTGCAAGCCGATTATGTTTGAATTAGCAACTTAAACCTTTTGAGTCTATCCCTGGAAAATTCATCTCCGAGAGAAATTTGTAACATTATAAATTAAGAAGTGGAAACAGTTGGGTCATTGAAAGAATAACTGCAGCCTGAAATTCATTAGAAAACAGGAGAATTAGCAAACCTCTAATAGTTTTAGCCTTTATGTTTGTTAATTCTAATACGCGAGTTTATTAGCTTTCATACAAAGATGTATGTTTCTGTGTGAAACATAGAAGTATCATTGATCAAATATGTTAAAATGTTCGGGTGTGGTAGTTTAGAAGGTATCAAACCTTGGATTTACATCCATCCACATTGCTAAACTGTAGCTCCAAGAAAATGAAGCTCTGAAGATTAAATTTCTGGCTCTAATCAAGAACGATGTCACTTTATCTTGAAAGGACTAATCATATGATTTTTCAGTCTTTTGAAAGCGTCTGCCTGATGACATCTCGCTGATCTTCGTCCGTTCGAAAGCTAATCGATACCATAAGAATAGATTCATGGGTTTTTTTATGTTGGCATATAGCGAGGTAGTTGAAATTTGTAAGTTCAGATCTATCTCAGGGATTTTCAGCATTGTCCTCGAATCATTTGCCGCTTGAAGGCATTGGATTCTGAAAAACCTGTCTTCTACTTATTTACAATATTCAGGCACTATTTGACATCTTTAAACCAAATCATTTTGCACTCAAAATTTGAGTGCTTTCTAAGGAAGGAACGAAGTATTAAAAATGTCACTTTCATTTTAACCCTAGTTGGACTGGGAGAAAATTTACCCCTCCTAGTAGATTTTTCAATAACTCTGTCCAGAGAAATATCATGGCCATGAAACTTCTTGACTTTTTGCTGTTACCTATTGTGCAACTTCTACGAAAGTTTTATTGAAATGTTTCAACAGATGTAGGGGGGGAGAGAGACAATTCTCTGGTACAGGCTCTGGAAAAATGGTTCATGTTCAAACATCAATGTTCGCGAAAGAAGTAGCTAAGTTTGAACATTTTGCATATTTCTTTTGTAGTGTAGTGTTATTTGATGTATTCCATCATGATTATCATGTTTGGATGGACATTGTGCCCCAAATTTAATTTTATCGCGATGCAATATTTCATCTTTTGCTGTTCCTTCTGCCTTCGACATTCCACAGCACAGCACATGATCAAAAAGTATGCACTTTCTAGGACATTGTAAATGCAAAATGAAGTGTTTTCACTAATCTTGATACCGTGTGATGTGAATTGACTTACTATATTCGTCGTAGCCGCAATTTGATTGAGGTGATACTGTAATAACTACAGCTACAACCGCTGCATTTATTCACTTCAATGAGTATCAGTTGATAGACGCGTGGATTAAGGCTAAACAAGCTACACTTATCCATCAATATCGCCGTTGTTGTGGTTGCTGATGGCCTATATTAGCGACAAATCAGTTGCAAGGAGCATACAGAGACTGTGGTCAGGAACGACTAAGGCTATGACTTGAAAATGGATCACAATCATACACTGTTCATGATAATGGCATGGAACGCATCACTAAACTTGGCAGAATTTAGTTGTGGTACAAATCGGAAATTGCTGAGAAATAGGCCATAGAGGGCAATCAAGGGTACAGTGATGCATGTCTAGTCGTTAGTCAGTGCTATTTCAAGAATGAAGCGCATAAGCGGGTCTGCTTCAATCTCATACAGACAATTTATTAATGTCGCTCTGATCATTCACTTAAACACATATTTCGATACTTGCACGTCATTTTCACAGATTTGTCAAAGAGCCTATTTAGAGTCTGCGCAGAAGCAACTCCTGGTGTCAAAATCAGTCCGGTTCGTTTCGATAAGGAAATCACATGTTAGTTGCTAAAGATAAGTTCGGTCAATTATAGACACGTTGGTTGAGCAGAGCTAAGCAAAAACGTTCAAGAGTATTCCTATAACAAACTTACGATTGGGCTTTCAACTTAATGAAAGTAAAACACCCATTTACGTTATCATGATTAGTGGTTTTTTTCGTCTCCTGATAACGTCAGATATTTTTGCTTTTAAAATAAAATTTGTGTGTTATCTTTCCAAAGATTTTACGAAATTCTCAACCAGGACATCTGAAAAGGGTGCTATCTCTTTTGTAAGGATTCCAAATTCCATGATTTAGACTATGTTTGCAGGTGATAATTTTCTTTAAATAGAGATTTCTTAGAGTTGTCTGGAAGGAACCTATAGCCAGAACTAAAACTGACTTTGCACCATAGAGGTGATATATATATGACGTGAAGAGGTCCAAATAGAACTCCCGCCTGTCCGCCTTAAGCCGGTTTTCCACTAGGCGGATTTTTCCGTGCGCAGCGGAGCGGCTGTTGTTTCTAAAACAATGCACGAGATTTTATCACAGATTTGTCAATAAAATGATTTTCAATTAATAATTGAAACTTGATAATATTATAATATATAAGTGATATATAATAATAACATTATATACATATAATAATATAGAGATTTTAACTTAATAATAAAAAGATTTTCAATTTCCAAGAAATTCAAGGACCAAGAATTCTTTAAAATATTTTCAGAGCTGTTTTCGTCAATCGCGGTGGCTTTTCCCCTCTCGTCGAATACTGAAGTCATGTGTCAGAGCTTTCGAGCGATTTGATTGGTTGGCGCCATAGGACGCGGCGGAAAAGTTGTAGTCAATCCCACTTTCAAATACGCGCGTAGCGGAGCGACTACAAGTGACCATTGTTAGAAATCGTTGTTCGAATCACCCTAGCATTCTTTTCGAATCACCCTAGCATTCTAAAAATTAAAGATCACTATCAAAATGTTGGTTCCTTTTATTTTCAGACAGTTACTCCTGATGCTGTAGACAAAGAGGTTAGGAACCTAAATCCTAAGAAAGCTACAACGCACAAAAATATTCCTCCTAAAATTCTTAAATCCAATTCTGATGTATGTGTAGGACCCTTGACGAAAATATTTAATGACTGCATAGAAAATTCGTCCTTTCCTGATGAACTAAAGTGCGCGGATGTCACATCTCTTCCAAAGAATGGACCAACTAACTCTAGGACTAACTTTAGGCCAATTAGCGTTCTGCCTACGGTCTCAAAGCTTTTTGAACGAATAATGGATAAACAGATAGTTTCTTATATTACACCCTTCTTATCGTCACTTCTCTGTGGATTTCGAAAAGGTTACAGTGCCCAGCATGCTCTCGTAAGGCTCTTAGAAAAACTCAAAATTAGTCTTGATGAAGGTGGAAAGGCAGGGGCTGTATTGATGGATCTCTCCAAGGCATTTGACTGTATCAGACATGATCTTTTAATTGCAAAATTGCATGCCTACGGTTTCTCTCGCGAAGCATTAACACTAATCAATGATTACCTCACAAATAGGCAACAAAGAGTCAAAGTAAATGGGTCATTCAGTTCTTGGAAAAGCGTCACACGCGGTGTTCCTCAGGGGTCAGTATTAGGGCCTCTGCTATTCAACATCTACATAAATGATCTTTTACTCTTTATCCAAAACTCGGATATATGTAATTATGCAGATGATACTACGATCTATGCCTGCGATAAGAACCTGGACAATATTTCTCATAGGCTTGAAACTGATTGTAGTGTAGCCTTAGAATGGTTTGCCGACAACTTTATGAAACTGAATGCAGATAAATGCCATCTTTTGGTTCTTGGGCAGAGGTGTGATGATCCCGTTACTGTTAGGATTGGAAGTGCTGATGTTGTAAATAGCTCTGAAGAGAAGCTACTTGGAGTCCAAATTGATAGCCGACTTTCCTTCGATAATCATGTTTCCAAACTGTGCCAAAAGGCTAGCAATAAACTGTATGCACTCGCTCGCATATCCCCATACATGGATCAGAGCAAACTGAGATCCCTCATGAGGGCATTCATTACCAGTCAGTTTCAATACTGTCCTTTAATTTGGATGTTTCACAGCAGACAGCTCAACCAAAAAATTAACAAAATACAGGAAAGGGCATTAAGAATTACTTACAAGGATACTGAATCGACTTTTAGTGAGCTATTACAGAAGGACTGTGCAATTACTATTCATACAAAAAATTTGCAAATACTTATGACTGAGATGTACAAAACTAGAAATGGTCTGAACCCTTTATTTATGCAGGAAATCTTCTGTGATAATACAACTTACTACAATTTGCGTAATAGTAACGACTTTTTTCAACCAAGAGTGCGATCTGTCAATAACGGGACAGAAAGCGTCCGATTCAAAGGTCCACAGCTATGGCAAATGTTACCACCAACGATACGAAATTCACAGTCCCTTTGCCAGTTTAAAACAAAAATAAAAAGATGGAACGGAGAAAATTGTCCATGCAAGTTATGCCGTGTCTTTATTCCGAACTTAGGCTTTTTGTAATACATATTTTTAGACATTGATTTTATGCTGTATAAATTTTGATGACTTGTAAATATTTTATCCACTATTTTTCTTATGTAATATTTGTATTTTGTATTTTTAACGTTGGAATTAATTAGCTTATTACTTTTAGCTATATTTTTAATGTAATCCAACGATAAAGAAATTGATAATAATAATAAATAATAAATAAACAATGCAATTACAACAGCCGCTCCGCTGCGCGCGGAAAAATCTGCCTAGTGGAAAACCGGCTTTAGTAACTTCGAGACTATAGGCTGCTCTCCATATCCAGTGTTTCAAGCGCGTGGGCCCTGCGACCAGCGATCGCAAGCATCCCCGATGGGAGTTGAAATTGTTCCTACTCCAAGAGCACCCAAAGTCGGTCGCTTGGTTTGCGATCAGATCGATCGCTAAAGTTTTATCAACTGTGCATGCTCCTATTTGGTCACAGCGCCTGCGCGCTCAAAACACTGGATATGGAGAGCAGCCTTATAAGTGGATCTGCGCGGGGTTCAGATTAATCGACCAAAGATTTTCGAATAGGGCCTTCTGATTGGTCAATCCAACAAAAGCAGTCATTTGATTGGTTGAAATTCAAACTGGCTTAAATAAAGCTGGTTTAACTGTCAGTGTGAATGCGGTATTAGTTTCACCCAAAGAACATGTGTGCTGTTTGAGTGGCTACTGCGGAGCAGCCATAAATCCAATTTTACTGTTTTGAAAATATTTAATAGAAAAAACTTCAATTTAAAGTTTGACACCGAGTTTGAGTAAATCTCGGTAAAACTTTATATTTCATATTTTCATATTTTCATATTTAATTCTTTTAAGGAGGGTTGCCCTTCAACATGTTGGTTTTCAAGGGGCCCTCCGATAAAAACATTAGTTACAATATAATACAAAAGGAAAAAGCTATGGATCTAATTTAACTATAAAACCTTATTTACAATATCTAAAACTTATATACAATGATGTTAAAAACTTTACAGTAAAAGTGAAAGGAAAAAGTGTCTGTTTCTAAATAGTTTTTTTGAAACCATGCAGAGAGGTTGCCTGCTTTGACTCGGCTGACAGGCTATTCCATAGTTTAGCACCTCTATAAGAGAAACATTTTTGGCCATTGTTTGACCTTAATTCGCTCCCCGTGTTACGAAGACTATATGATGATCAGTGCGAATTTCGGGTGAACAAGTCACACAGATACTGTGGAGCCAGCTCATTCAGGGACTTGAAGACCATTGTCTTAGACTCACTGGAAATCAGTTGGTCAACGGTCTGCCATCCCAGCTCTTCGATAAGACTGACAAGTAGTTGCTGCTTTATGGAGCAAAAAAGTCAAAATCATTGGTTGCCTCAGAAGAAGAGGATCCCTTATTTTCCAACATGTTAAGATTTGTTCTTGTTTTGTTTTTTCTCGTTATTTTTTACTGATTGTTGTTGAATGAATTGTTAAGTGTCATTCATAGACAGAAGAAGATGAATCATGACTATTTCTGCTATGGACGGTACATAATATTGTTTTGACATTGATATAAAAAGATGTTAAGATTGAAATAAATTGATTGAAAAATCGTAACCAAGCCAGCTTCTGATGTTCATAAGTGAAACAGACAGACATGAATTGGATTTGGTGGTAATCAAGAATATTGAACAATCTTAAAGTTGCTAGAATTGGTTCTTTGGAACACAAGTGCTGCCGGCCATGACGTGCGTCTCTCAGTCATTTGTTGCTAGTGATAAAGCCATTTTAAACCAACAATATTTCATTCAGCAGGCTACCTGCTCAATATTCTTTCATTATGTGTTCTGAACACAGCGTTCATTACTTACTTCCACGTGTGATTCGTGAGATAACTGCAAAGTTTGAGTTCATTTCATGCAAGGATTCAAGCTGTTAACAAATCATGGAGGAAAAAGGCAATTTTCTCACAGCTTTCTCGGACCAATCTTCTGTTTTGTTTTCACGACGAGTATTGTTTTGCAAGGACTGCATTGTTTTAGGTCTGACTATTTCTATTAATCCTTCCCTCCTGAATATGTTGAGGAAAATATTAGGGTGATTTTATGCAACTCCTTGCAAACCAAAGGGAAAGGGCGGCGTCACGTTTTCAACTTAGCTGTCCACGAAGAAATACAGTTTCAAACCTGGTGAAACATTTAGACTGCGTTCACACGATGCCGGCACATTTTGAAAACGATGAAAAAAGTGACGGTAGCAAAATTTGAGCTAGCGTTCACACGATACCGGCACAATTTGAAAACGGTAGGAAATTTGACGATAAAAACTGGTTGCAGGATTTGATGCCAAAAAATAGTACCTACACCCTAAGAATAGACCTGTCTCGATCCAAAAGTGTCGAAAAATGTTCTGTTTTCATCTTTGTTGAGTGTTAACACGATACTGTTTCAAATTTATGCCGGTTACGGTTCCGTTTTCAAAATCTACCGTTTTCAAAATCTGCCGGCAAAAAATGTGCCGTTTTCGTGTGAACAGTAGGCCTATCCGTCGAATTTTTCACCGTTTTCAAAATGTGCCGGCATCGTGTGAACGCAGTCTTAGAATGAAATTTGAAAGAACCGATTTTGTGATTACAGTTCGAGAAAACATAACTAACATCAACGCATAAACTGAATCAAATGCCTTTATTCCCCAATATAAAATGCCTTGTTTCTCCAATGTACTTATTTGTATTGTTTGGAAAATCAACAAAGGAAAATAATAACATCAAAACTTTTCAAAAGTAAGTTCAACCATGGAGTCTCCGGTGCTACACTGGCCCACCTTCGTAAATGTTAAATTTGCTTTATGTATGAACTTGAATTGAACAAGGTATACCACACAGGCACAGCCATCTTACTAAATGGGACAAGATGCCTTCTTCCCACACATTGCAAAAAAATCGACGACAAAAGCAAAGATATCAGAACCTTCATGAAAGTAAACAGGACAACTGAGCCTTCGGCGCCACATCGGCCCGCCTTTTTGCTTGTTCAAGAACAGAAAGTAATGATGTCAAACTCTTTCAAACGTAGGCTCAACCGCAGTGCCTCCGGCCCTGCACTGGCCCTCTTTTGCAACTGTCCAACTTGTACAAGTATTCTAGAATTGAACAAGCTATAACATAAAAGTACATCTATCGCGCAGACACTGGCGGACATTTTGCAAAATATCTAGGCGGGGGGAGGGGGCGAAGCTGTCGTTTCGGTTAAAAAGTATTATTGTTACTGTTGTTTTCGAACAAAAGACCTTTTTCTAGCCGACACTGCAGGGCTATCGCATCCCATCATCCCCAAGTATCTACCTAATAAACATATACGTATTGTAAAGAAAACAATGACATCGAAGCCTTTTAGAAGTATGCCCGACTGTGAGCCGCCCGCGCTGCACTAGCCGGTCTTCAGTAGTTGCTCTACTTGTTTGACGGAAATTTAACCACAAGCCGTTACTTGAAAACAATCTCGAGTTGTAGGGACATTGTGAAAAATTAAGCTTGTTCGTCAATGAGAGTATGAAATTATCTAGAATATGAAGGCCTCTGGACGGTTTCAATAAGTTCATAAGTTTGTTGTCTTTTCTCTCGTGTAATTTGTTCTTCCGTACATTTGATTTTTGTGATCTTGTGAGTCGGAATTATTCATAATTGCTACCTTTGATTTGCTAATTTGTAGTATATTATCTGTAATATCTAAAAGTAATACTAATTTGAATCTCTCTGTTAAATGTTATGGTCACAGAGTTGCTATGTATTTCCGTGTTCCTCGTGGCATCGTCTTGTAACCTTTGTTTGTTTATTGTAAAATTTCATGAGAATATGAGGCTGATATTCAAAACTAAGCTGTTAATATATCAGTCAAAGGTTAACATATATGAGGAAATTTTGTTTGGTAAAATCACTCATCATTTAGACTCGGAAATTAGGAAAATGTTGGTAAAGGGCGCGTTTAGGAACGAGGATTCCACATTTAATTCTGGTAGACGAATTATTTGCTATTGAAATTAAAATTCTATTTCTGAAACTGACAATGTAGACTTCAATGCCACATAAATAATGGACTAGAATGGAACATGGAATTCTTGATTCCCATACAAACCCCTTGCAGGCAGTTTCCAATTGTTCGGTCTTAAAGATGTGTGATTAGACTAAACAAAGTTTTCTCATCTAAGTTAGCCTTTGACTGATAGACTATCATTTTAGGCCCCGTTTACACGGGATCGGATCCAAATGGGATCGGATCCATTTGGATCCGATCCACTTTTTGAGGAGCGTTTACACGAGATCGGATCCAGAACTATTGGCGTTTACACGGGATCGGATCCATTTAGATTTTATGAACTCTTAGCAGCACTCTATTAAACATTTTCTCTCATTTTAATCAGATTCTTTGAAATTTTGCACCCTAATAGACTCTGTCTCATCTCCGATTCCCCCTCTTTGAAATGTCAACAAAGGATTTTCAGTTTAATCGTGTCACTCCCTATCCGTACCAGTTTGGATCCGATCCCACCCGTTTACACGAGACCTTTCTGGGATCGGATCCAAACGGGATCACCTTCGAAAGTGATCCCGTTTGGGTACGGATAGCAGATCCAAATGGGTTCGGATCCGTTGAGTCCCGTGTAAACGCAAGGCCTATCCGTTACACTTTGGGTACGGATCCATTTGGATCCGAACTCGTGTAAACGGGGCCTTAGACTGCGTTCACACGATGCCGGCACATTTTGAAAACGATGAAAAATGTGACGGTAGCAAAATTTGAGCTAGCGTTCACACGATGCCGGAACAATTTGAAAACGGTTAGAAATTTGCCGGTAAAAAGCTTGTTGCAAGACTTTGATGCCAATTCAGTGAACCTAAATCCTAAGAATCGTTCAGTCTCGTTCCAAAAGCGTCTGAAAATGTTCTATTTTCATCATTTTAAAGTGTTTACACGATGCCGTTTCCAAAATGTGCCGATTAGAGTTCCGTTTTCAAAATCTACCGTTTTCAAAATCTGCCGGCAAAAAATGTGCCGTTTTCGTGTGAACAGGAGGCCTATCCGTCGAATTTTTCACCGTTTTCAAAATGTGCCGGCATCGTGTGAACGCAGTCTTAGTTTTGAAGATTGGTCACATATTTTTATTAAATAGCCCGCCAAACGCGTAAAATTTTTTTAACTCACCCGGTTCAAGTTTAATATCAACTATCAATGAAATATCTACTATCTAAAACTTATCTTTACAAACTCTATCAACGGCTTATCAACTATCTTGCAATCTTTTAGTAACTACTAAACAATCTGTCAACACGCAATCCAACTGACGTTCTTCGCCACTCTGTAGTATTTACCAAACTTAATAGCAAGCTTGTTAAGATCAGATCATAATTATTTTCCGGTGCCTGGGGAAGCCCATCAAACTAACAATGTATCCCAATGGTATGTCCAGCTCTGTATCATACACCATTTAATATTTTTATTCAACGCGGTTCTTATCTGTGAACTCCTTATACCTGTAGATGTCTGCTGATCTTGTAACGACATCAAATTCTACTATCACCAGCCAAAGTGAAACCATTCCTTCGATAAAGTTATTCCGCCTTTTTTTCAACACCTCCTTGTCAACTATGAATCAAAGACATGAACTGCCCAGCAAACATTTCCTATGACTTAAAATTGTCTGACACTTTGACTTCATAATTATTCAGAAAAGTTGTCAGATTTTCAACCAACGAAAATATCCAAGAATGTTGCTGCTAACATACAAATCACTGAAGAAGAAGGCCCCATCTTACATATGGAGTATGTTTTCTATGCAAGTACAGTGAAGATATTCTCTCAAGTCAAATAAATGCATCTTTGAACATGAACATTTCGAGAACAAAACATGTGGAGGCAGAAAAATTGCAGTCGCTACTGCTGAACTCTGGAATCGCCTACCCAAAAACATTCCTGACTCGCAGAGCATTTATACTGCTAAATCTAGATTGAAAATATTCTTATTTTCTACTGCTTTCGAAATCTATACTGGAATTTTATATATGTAAACATGGGCATTTTCTAACTTATGTATTGTAAACCGATAAAGAATCTACTATAACTAAGCGGTGAGCGGTGAGATCAAACGAAAAACGCTAATCCATACGTCACTGAGATCTCCTTCTTCCCGTCCGGGTAGCCCCTGCATTTACGCGTCAAAAAATCCGCGAGAATACCTAAGTTCCACAAGTCTGCTTCTTTTCGCCCAAAAACGCCAGGCAGCGAGCCCAGGAGCGAAAAAGCCTTCTTGCGGTTTCACTTGGATATCTGCAGAGCTAGCCCTGTGGACAAAATCCTTCGCCCTGTGGAAACCGCATCGTCCGCTACGAGTCTTAACAGTGAACTTTTTGCGAAAAACTTCGTTCTTCGAGTCCTTGAGAACATAGATTGTTTTGAACAAGAGAACGTTATTGTAGCATGATCAACTATCAACAGGCTTGTGAAAACAGAACGGATTTCTGTCCATTTTTCGAAAAACTAGACCGACCCAAAGCATGCTTGCCAGCTCTTTCAGCGAAGGAAACTATCCTCATAACTGTTTACTTTCACCGTTTTTAAAGATTTAAGTTTACTTGAAATCTATAGATAACAGCGAAGAATTTACCTGTATTATTACTCTGAGTGCTGCTGAAATCCCAGTTCGAAAATATAAACCAAACAGCTTTTACTGGGCCTTTACTATGTTGCTATAGTTAGAAATTACACGACGGAGTGAATTTAGCTTCTCCAGATTTCGTGACTGAAAGTCGATACCCTAAATCATAATCTTGTAGGTAACCATAGCTATTTGCCTTACTTTGTTCAGTTTTGCTTATAAGTAATCCGAGTTTCATGTGGAACACACTAACAACCCGCGAAATTCAAACCACGTCTTTCAAAGCAAACTGTCCACTTTCCCATTAATTAAATTTGTACAAGCTTCTTACATGAATCGAGTTTCTCATACAAGTTTCCCATTTGAGTCAAGTTTCTTATATTTATATGATTATGTGAGGGTACCAATTCTCAACAGAATTAGGGTGAGGTGTCTTAAAAGTAGTAGTTTTTATTTTGTGGGCTCTAACAACAACAAAGGATTGACCAGGAAATCGAAGAATCGTAAAAAAGAGAAAGGTGGAATAACGGCCAGTAAATAACAAAATTAGCATTAAAAGTAACGCAGAAAACCAATTCTTTCAAAGGAACCTGTTCGCTTTCCCATTAGATATTGTACAGATTTCCTTTGTTTCTTATGAGGGTACCATTTCTCAAAAGAATTAGTACGAGGTGTCTTAAAAGTAGTAGTTTCTATTTTGTGGGTTCTAACAAAAGGATTGACCAGGAAATCGAAGAATCGTATAAAAGAGAACAGTGGAATGCCGGAAAGAAAATAAGAAAAGTAACATTAAGAGTATCGCAGAAAACCACTTCTTTCAAAGGAACCTGTTCGTTTCCCATTAAATATTGTAAAAATTTTCTTTGTTTCTTATATGAATATGGGGGTACCATTTCTCAAAAGAATTAGTGTGAGGTGTCTTAATAAAAGTAGTAGTTTCTATAATGCGGGTTCTAACAGCAGTAAAGGATTGACCAGGAAATCGAAGAATCGTATAAAAGAGAACAGTGGAATACCGGACAGTAAATAAGTAAAGTAACATTAAGAGTATTGCAGGATAGAACCTTCATTGGGAAGAAGTTTAAGAATGCAATGATTTTTTTGCATGGGTAAATACTGAAGTCACCAGTATGTACCATTCCGGAAAAAATTCTGGGCACGTCAGTCTGCAAGGCGCTTTTCAATTAAAAATCGTTTTGGTCACTATGACTTTTGGTCTCAATCACATCAGTTGGATGGATATTTCAATGCCTTCATTACAGGCTGCTCGGCACTGAGGAAGTGGCGCGCGAAGCGCGCCACTTGATCAGTGGTAGCCGCCGCAGGCGGCCAGGCGCCGAAGGCGCCGAGCCCTCCGCAGGAGCTAGGAATTGCAAACCCGCGCGCAGCGCGGGTTTGGATTCCTAGTCTACTATAACTAAGCGGTGAGCGGTGAGATCAAACGAAAGACGCTAATCCATACGTCACTGAGATCTCCTTCTTCCCGTCCGGGTAGCCCGTGCATTTACGCGTCAAAAAATCCGCGAAAATACCTAAGTTCCACAAGTCTGCTTCTTTTCGCACAAAAACGCCAGGCAGCGAGGCCAGGAGCGAAAAAGCCTTCTTGCGGTTTCACTTGGATATCTGCAGAGCTAGCCCTGTGGACAAAATCCCTCGCCCTGTGGAAACCGCATCGTCCGCTACGAGTCTTAACAGTGAACTTTTTGCAAAAAACTTCGTTCTTCGAGTCCTTGAGAACATAGATTGTTTTGAACAAGAGAACGTTATTGTAGCAAGATCAACTATCAACAGGCTTGTAAAAACAGAACGGATTTCCGTCCATTGGTCGAAAAACTAGACTGACCCAAAGCATGCTTGCCAGCTCTTTCAGCGAAGGAAACTATCCTCATAACTGTTTACTTTCACCGTTTTTAAAGATTTAAGTTTACTTAAAATCTATAGATAACAAAGAAGAATTTACCTGTGTTATTACTCTGAGTGCTACTGAAATCCCAGTTCGAAAATATAAACCAAACAGCTTTTACTGGGCCTTTACTATGTTGCTATAGTTAGAAATTACACGACGGAGTGAATTTAGCGTCTCCAGATTTCGTGACTGAAAGTCGATACCCTAAATCATAATCTTGTATGTAACCATAGCTATTTGCCTTACTTTTGTTCAGTGTTGCTTATAAGTAATCTGAGTTTCATGTGGAACACACTAACAACCCGCGAAATTCAAACCACGTCTTTCAAGCAAACTGTCCACTTTCCCATTAATAAATATTGTACAAGGTTCTTATATGAATCGAGTTTCTCATACAAGTTTTCTTACATTTATATGAATATGTGAGGGTACCAATTCTCAACAGAATTAGGGTGAGATGTCTTAAATGTAGTATTTTTTATTTTGTGGGCTATAACAACAACAAAGGATTGACCAGGAAATCGAAGAATCGTATAAAAGAGAACAGTGGAATACCGGAAAGTAAATAAGAAAAGTAACATTAAGAGTATCGCGCAGAAAACCACTTCTTTCAAAGGAACCTGTTCGTTTCCCATTAAATATTCTCGGGGGGGGGGGTAACTCGACCTATTATGTGACGGGGACGTGCCATTTTGCTCAAAAAATCGGTACCCATAATTCCGTGAATTCTGGTGGATTTTAGGGCCATAATTTCACAAATCGAATAAATATCTGGGCCATAATTCCGGAAATTATGAAAAATCCACTGAAAAGGACACCCATAATTCCGTGAAATGTCAAAAAATTGTGAAAATGATACCCATAATTCCGTAATAGTTTGAAAAAGTACCCCTAAAAAATGGCACGTCCCCGTACCACGAACAGTACTAAGATACCCCCCCCCCCCGAGTAAATGTTGTACAAATTGTCTTTGTTTCTTATATGAATGAGGTACCATTTCTCAAAAGAATTAGTGTGAGGTGTCTTAATAAAATTAGTAGTTTCTATAATGGGGGTTCTAACAGCAGTAAAGGATTGACCAGGAAATCGAAGAATCGTATAAAAGAGAACAGTGGAATACCGGACAGTAAATAAGTAAAGCAACATTAGGAGTATCGTAGGATACTACTTCTCACAAAGCCATCTGCTCACTTTCCCATGAAATATTGTACAAGTTTCCTATCACTTCTTATATAAATATGAGGGTACCATTTCCCAATAATCAGTGCTAGGTATCTACCCAGAGGGGGGGGGGGTAACATCTGAAATCGAACCAAAAGTTCAATTTGAATGGACACAAAATTAAGTTCAACATAGCTAATTAGACTAGCCATAGTAGAAGGGGAAATAAAAGAACCTTCATTGGGAAGAAGTTTAAGAATGCAATGATTTTTTTGCATGGGTAAATACTGAAGTCACCAGTATGTACCATTCCGGAAAAAATTCTGGGCACGTCAGTCTGCAAGGCGCTTTACAATTAAAAATCGTTTTGGTCACTATGACTTTTGGTCTCAATCACATAAGTTGGATGGATATTTCAATGCCTTCATTATAGGCTGCTCGGCAATGAGGAAGTGGCGCGCGAAGCGCGCCACTAGATCAGCGGTAGCCGCCGCAGGCGGCCAGGCGCCGAAGGCGTCGAGCCCTCCGCAGGAGCTAGGAATTGCAAACCCGCGCGCAGCGCGGGTTTGGATTCCTAGTATATCTCTAATAAATGATGGCGCTTTATAAAAATTATCAGTGTTATCAAAATTATTATCATTAGCTTTAGAAGATGGCGAAATGGCTGATGGCAGGAGAAGACACATGTTCATAATGAATAAAAAGTTTACACTTATTAATGAAGAAGTGGGTCAACAAAGATGCCGTTGGCAATTCGTCTAAATCTAAAAAAGGGAGCCTTTAAGTGGCCATAATATGTAACAATCAGCTCTTGTTCTGACAAGCTTTGAATAGAAATGTAAAAAAAATCATTAATGAATTTCGAAACTTTGGAGTAGCCGTCTGCAAAATAGTTTCAAGACCAGTGAAATTTTGCCCTTGATCAGGCAAAGTTGATGAGAAGCTGAGAGAAGAGAAGCTCTTACTATTGGGGAAGAAACGGAACCTCCTCTCGATAACAATATCTTGAAGAAAATGCTCCCAAGTTGATAGCTCTAAGTAATTTACCAATGAGAAGGAATTGCAAAGCTTGAAGTGAAAAAATTCTTTTCTGGCTCTAACAATTATAGATGCTCATGTGGAATAAAAGAGAAGACGCTCTTACGGAGATGAAGAAATGTTGTCGATAAACTGCTCGAAAAGAAATGTTGTCGATTGTTCTACCAAAGGGAATCATCTCAAACTTACAAAATTGTGTCAACATTGGTCTTAAAAACTTTTTCTTTTTCAGAAAAAGTTGAGATGCTCTTTGGAAGCGAAACAAAGTTCTTGTCGCGAAGTCCTTCAAACCAATCCCATCTACAGCTTCTAAGTAATATATTAAGAGAACAAAGTGCCCAGTTTTAAACTAAGCGTTGCCGTTCGAACGAAGCCTTGTGGAGTAGACATTGGAATGTTTCAAGCAATCCCCCAAACAGACGGTATTTTCTTAACTACGGTTGCCGCTTGTGAATACCCTCAAGGAAAATAAACTTTCGCTCGTGTTCCGTCGAGCTTCAAATGTCCTCTGCGCACACAAAATTTGCCTCTTGTTAAGAAGAAATTCAAAATGCACTCAAGGACGAGACCACAAAATTCTAAATAATATCGTTTGCAGATAGCCTAAAGGAAAGGTAAAACTTCTGGTCTTGCTCAGATCAGCTTCATATGGCCTCGAAAGACGAGTGAATAATCTTTAGTTAAGTAGATTTTTGAAAATCAAATTCCCAATAAATGGTGTCGTTTGGGAACAGTCCCAGGAAAATAATACTGCTGCTCTTGCTGAGACAAGCTTCAGATAGTTCTTTGAGGATGAACGAATCTTCGTTTGTTAAGTAGACCTGAAAATGCTCTTAGAATAGAAACTACTAAATTCCTAATCAATGGAATCATTTGGAAATAGTCACAAGAAAGTAACACTTTCGCTCTTGTGCAGACGAGCTTCAAATGCTCTTGGGAATAAATTAGTTTAGAGCTCTTTGACCAGACCTACAAAATACTCTCAGAAAAGAGACCACCAAATTCCTAATCGATGGACTCATTTGGAAATAGTCACAAGAAAGTTGAGCTTTGGCTCTGGCACAGACGATCTGCATAACCTCTTCGAGAATAAATGAATTTAGCCGATGTTGAGCAGACCAACGAAATGCTCTCACATACATTGCTTTAAGTAATCTGCCAAGGATAATAATACTTAAACGCTGCAGATAATTAACAGACAAAACATCTATTTGCAACAGATGATGAGTGATGATCGAAAATTCTAGAAGTGTTTATGCAAAGTAGTTGTATTAGATCATCGATTTACTACATTCAAAGAGACTAAAATGTATTTTCCGATTTTGAAGACAAAATACCACTTTCAGGCAGACATTCAGACATGTGGAAGTACCTACATCATAACAATGAAATTTTGTTATTTCTACAACGTAAACTATTAGCAATGGATTAATTATTTCGCTAAATTAATATTGTCATTCCAAATTTGTAGAGAAAATATGGCACTGACACAGGTGATTTTGCAATGACTGTTGAAGTAAGCATTTGAAATGGAAGGAACTCAACTCAGGTCAGTTTCATTTCTAAATTCCACTACATACCAAAATCCCCGGGGTGGTAACATGCATATATGGAGGAACGGGTACGAGCCGCCCGTAAGGATGGGTCTAGAACATCAAAAATCCTTAAATCTGGGTCTCAGAATTTGAATTTTCCACTAGAAATCGGCAGTTTTTTGACTTGCAACGAAAAAGTTGTCGAGTTTGATATTTGCAACGCGCTTTGCAACACTGGAATTTTACAGTTTTAGCTCTGATACTTGGTTGGTTCCACCTTTACCTTCGTATTGTATATTTAAAGTGAAATAAAACTTTATTTCTAGGACGTTCAACAAGCTTTGTCCCCCCAAAATCATTGAAAATGGGTATGAAAATGGACTGAAAATCCTTTAGTATGCTTCTTCCCCTAAAATGTTGGGCGGCACGTGCCCGTCATCCAAAGACTACAGTTATCTCCTCCCTCGGGCAAAAATCTCTCTAAAATAACACACAACTAACTAGAATAACAATTACAACAGGAGATAAACATAAATGGCAAATCATACAATAGGATTAGATAGAATTTGTATGGAGAAGAATTTCTCAAGGAGAAGTTGTCTCGATAGATAGACTAAATCGAGGAGAGAGTACTCCAAAACTGAAACTTTATTCTTCAAATTATAAACATATGTGGTTGTTAGGATTGATTTTAGAAAAAGTTATCCTATAGAGGTATTCAGGACTGGTACTTGGTAAAGAAAAGATGTTGTTTCAGTTCACAACAGAAAATCGTTACTGAAACTGACTGTTTGACAAAGGAGGGATCTTCAAGCAAGGATTTAGCACCGGCATATCTAAAATCCTTAAAGCCCCATTGCTAACCATGATCCTTTGTGGGCCGAACGAAAAGCAAGACAAAGGCAATTTAGGCCCAAAAGGACTTTCAGATAACACGAAAGTCGACTTTGGCGCCACGAAGGATGACGGTTAGCAATGGGTCTTTAAGCCATATTGCAACGTGTTCTTACGTGCCATGAAGGCATCACTCTTGTTTTCTTTATTCATTAAAACAAATAACTATTTAAAGAAACAACAAGACTACGTGTCATCCATAGTGGGAAAGGACTTATAGTCAGTATGAAAAACCATTCCATACATTGTCGTAAAGAAAGACAGCCCCGGGGCAAACGCTTCGCCATTGTATTTGGCTTTAAGATTATCCAGCAACGAGCGTGCAGCTGCGGAGGTCCAGGCCCACTATGTATATTAAACTTGTAAGACTGTTTTATGTCATACTGATGAACGAATGACAAAGCTTTAAAAAATATTTTGGAAGAGGGAAGGAGAAATCAAACTAACAGATTCATACATAAAAGTAAGTAGCTTGAGACGAATTAACTGAACTAACCTCTGTTGAATGGTACCTCGAACCCGTATCTCGAACCTGTCTTAATTTGGAGATCAGCCAGAACCAACCAGCTAGCATGCAGGCAGCGAAAATTCAGTCTTGATCTGAAGATGAAAAATAATTAATTTAATCTACCACAGCAAGATGACCTCGGACTGAGATTATCCCCTCTTTTTAGTTTCTTGTCTGTCGTTACAGATAAGACATCTTGTCGACCTTAATACAGTTTGCGCGCTAAACATTTTCACTTATACAATACAAGAGATACGAACCTTTAACTGATATGCAATCTCCAAGGAATCTATCTGGTCTCATGAGAGCAACATAAGCTGAAGGAAAAATATACATGTATAGTTTACGCGTTAAATATTTCACTCATAAAATACACTAGATACGAACCTTCCACTGATAGGCAATCTCCAAGGAATCTATCAGCTCTCAAGTGAGCAAAACTTACTGAACGAAAACTATATAATTAGTTAACTAACCTTGCTCTGTCAGAGCACAACATTTACCTAGCTCTGTGACAAGAATAGTCTGTAACAAATGCAAGTTACATTAGAGTTACGTTACCGTTAGAGATTAACATCAACCTAAATTCTAGGACGACAAGTCTTGAATGAATTTACAGCGATGTTCTTCATAAAGCTTATGTCTTCAAGTTTATAAAAGCTTAATTATCTCACAGGAGGAGAACTTTACAAGTGAAAGTTAAAAGAACAAAAACCTTTGGGCCAGATGTAAGCTTATCTCAGACAATAGATAGATCCCAGCTACCAAAAGTATGGTCGACTCATTTAAACACTTGCCTGTTCACCGTATGTAGCAGCCAGTTGTCTCTACGCTAAAATATGATAAATTATTTTAGCTCAATTGTGGTGACCGCGAGCGTGATAAGGCGCTTTCTTAAGTCCTATCTTTTTGACGGTGGAATTTCAATCAGAATACAAATGGGCAGCAAACTACCAAGCAGCGTTTCTGTCTTATCAACCAACTTTTTTAATGTAAACATTTGCTGTTAGCAAGGAGCGTTCGTTCAGATAGACTTTATGATCAAGGGTAGATAGAAAATTGAATTTTCGAGGCTCATAGACAAGTTTAACGTGACCTTTAACATATCTTGTGGCCTTTTAAACAAATATGAGTGAACCAATGAATGGATAAGGGGCTGGAGAGAAAATTATTTCAGGCATCTTAACACGTGTACGCCTACGTGTCTCTTATCTCAACACTCCGTCATCGGTGTGCAAGGAAGAATACAAGGGAGCAATCTCTTTCGAGGAGAATAATAAGGAGAGTGGTGATGTTAATTTTACTGATGGAAGAGCAATAAACATTTGAAGCGTCTCACTGGTCTTTTGAAAATTGATCCGCCTCTTTTTTCATTTTTGAAGAAATCTTCTGTTTCCCTGTGTTATTTACGATTGGGCATAAATGTTATTAGTGTCAAGGGAATAAAGTTCCCCAGTCAGCACATGATTTTTTCACAATATAACTTAACCTGAATAAGTGCAAATCAAACTGCTTTTTTCCTTATCAATAGACTAGTTTAATCATGGGGAATCGATTGCTCAGGTTGCTTTCTAAAATTTGGTTCTTTTCTAAATAATTGCTTATGAAAATTTCCTTCGTTTTCCTCTGCGATGGTGCGGTGAGGATTCTCTCCAGCTCTCTTCCTTCGCACTTCCCATTCCTCTTCACTGCGACATCGCAGAGGACACAACAATATTTTCAATGGCAATCATTTGGGAAAGCGACAGGAAAGAAACGAATTTGAGAAAGCAATCTTGGTAGTGGATTCCCTGTGATTTAAACTAAAGGAAATTTTTTAGGAAAATCGCCAATAAAATGAAGTCATTTTGTCTTCCTAACATAACAAGCAGAGGAGTTTGTTTGCCCGCCGGGAAGCTTCTTT
Organism: Aurelia sp. 3 sensu Dawson et al. (2005); assembly: GCA_964020215.1. Taxonomy (NCBI): domain Eukaryota; kingdom Metazoa; phylum Cnidaria; class Scyphozoa; order Semaeostomeae; family Ulmaridae; genus Aurelia; species Aurelia sp. 3 sensu Dawson et al. (2005). Next base: position 26,911,587 of record OZ026572.1, on the reverse strand, counting down.
CACTGCAATTGGTTGAGTTAGATGGAATACGGGAAAATCGGGCATTTGAATTTTTGCTTTCAAAATCAAGGCAAAATGTCTTTGGTAGGAGACTTTGTTCGTGATACTGCGAATGCCCCCTTTTGTAAATCACATGGGAAAAGACGTTAACTCTGATTAGCTCGCTGATAAATGGGGCGAGCGAAGCGTCTTGGGGCATGTATTTTTGTGACTAGAAGCGCCGGTAAATCAAGCTTTGCAGAAATTTCATTGGTGCAAAATGACTGGAAAGGGCCAAAAACATCGATCAAATCCTAAAGGACTGCTCGAACAGAACAATAAAGAACATGCAATTTCTCATGGGTGAGTGACATCCTCTGTACATTTAATGCCATGGGATTGAAAATCTTTTGTTTTTGCTTGAAAATATATGTCTTATAACTGTTGAGAGAGGTGAACTCTCATTGCATATTGTTCTGTGTGAGGAGAGTCCTTACGATTTGATCAATGTTTTTAGGCCCTTTTTCAATCATTTTGCTACCATGAAATTTTTATAACGATAAATTTACCTGTACTTCTAGTGCTGGCAAGACAGCAAGAAAAATAACAAAATTACTTCAATCTTTCGGCTTTTATCGAGAATTTGAATCATTCAAATCTGTGAAGTACTCTTTGTGCTATGAATTTTCAAATATGGAACTTTTTTCTGGCTCAACCGGTAGTAATAGGGAGTTTACGAAACCACGACGACAACGGCGACTGCAACGCAAAGTTGCTTTTGTTTCAGAACTTTAGATTCAAAAGATTCCTTGCTTTTCGTTCGAATTTGCTTCCCATGAGAGACTCTGAAGTTGTCCTCTTCAATTTCACACCTTGGAAACCGCATTTCTGGCGTTCTGTACTGCAGATCTAGGCCTGCGAAATAAAACTCAGTCGTTTTAAATGTTTGTCTTCAAAGTAAGAATATCGTTTTCAAGCATCTCAGAGTTATAGGGGGCCTTATTTTGGCCTTTTGGATGATATATTAAAGGTAGCGTACAGAAACAAGACTTGCTTTCCGGAATTTCAGATGACGTTCTGGCTGGCGTTGCAAACAAGAAAGCTCAAAATAAGTTCGAATTAGTACATGAAGATATGGAAAAAACAATAAAGACTTTTGCTTACCATTGTTTACCATTTTTTAGATATTTCTCCAGATTTTAGATAATTCAGTGCTGTACCCATGACGTTGACGGTTGAACAAGTATGACGATTTGTTGTATTCTTATCGACAACATTCCAGACCATACGACATATATTCGAACTAAGGCAACCTGAAAAAGACACAAATTAGAATTAATAACACTGGGTAGCCCGAATGTATACCTAACCGCTAGCCACAAGAAACACGGCTACCAGGATTCACTAAAGAATTGTAGGTATCATCACAATTTAAAGCCTAAGGCCCGGTCCACACAATCCGGATCGTTTGAAAACGCATCTTTTTTATCCGTTTTCGGTTCGTGTCCACACGGAGACGGCGTTATCGGTGACCGAAGACGAAGCTTTTCGAAAAAGCATTCTAGAATGGATCTTTTCGAAAACGCTGTTTTCCTGTTGTCGTGATTGTCGTGTGGGCGGGTGATGACGGAGCTTTTTTGAAACGCAAACGTCACAAGGTCAATTTACCACCCATCAGAGCATGCGCTCGGCTCGTTGGAGATCACACGAGGGCATTTTGCTTGTCTGTTTTCTTTTATCGAAGGTCGAACGTCGAATATCGCTATGGAATATCGAAGTTCACTTTAGAATAGCGAATTTCGAATACCACAGCGTTTTCATGTGGAAGGAGGTATTTTGGAAACGGTCCTCGTGTGGACTCGGATCTTTTTACACCGATAAAAAGCACAGGGGGTTTTTTTTTCGGCTAAATTTCAGGCAGGGTTGTGCCACCCACAGTTTCAAAATTGCACCGTTGGCTAGACCAAATTTTTGTGAAAATCACACCCCTGTCTAGACTCATTTCTACATAAAAAATGCCATGAGTTGGCATTTTCTAGACAAAAATTGCCAAATACTTGCTTTCTTTGGTTCAAACTTTGAAAACATTTAGATTTCTTTACAGGAATTACGGAAGTTTGACATTTCTTTGACCGAAACTGCCAAAAAGCATACCCTTGCCCAGACTAAAATAGACTAAAATTGCCAAAAAGCATACTGTTGCCCAGACTAGGTGGATTAAAATTGGCAAAAAGTATACCATTGGCTAGACTAGAAAGTTCGAAAAAGTATACCTTTGCGGGCGGCACATCCCCAGGTACCTTACTATGGAAGAGCCCCCCTCCCTCCCCGGGTAAAAAAGATGCGTTTTCGAAAAGATCCGGATACGTGTGGACGGGGCCTAACTATGTGATCAGTTGAAAAAATGTTTACCTTCTTAACTTGCACGAAATATCCGTTTTCTTCCTTTTCTTCTTAGCAGTAAGCAGTAAAAGTAACAAAAAGAAGAGCATCCAACAGTATCCCTACGCATAGCCTGAGTGAGAAATATTGCCCCATTCTTTCGATTTACACGGGGGAAAGGCTCCCCACAGGCTACCCCTGCACTATCAATGAATGAGGTGAATAAAGGAAACTGTGTTATATCACCTTTGAAGCTGGAATAATCCTGAGAGGAAAAACACTTCAGCCTTTCCAACTCATTTCTGCATGCATTTAGAAAGCAATTCCTTGGTATCAACTTCATTTTCCCCAAACTGCATTTTTTACTCGTATTTGATTGGCCATCTTTTGAAGATCGACAATGCCTGTCAAACAGTACTGCTTAAAAGCAGAATTTTAGTTAAATTTGGCAGAGATTGAACATAGTTGTGCGGAATTTAAAGTTCGTTACTTGGTCGATTTTGATTTCTACCGAGACTCGTTCTCGGGATGACAAAAAATCATACCCTGAAATGTGACTGGAGGAGGTAGCCTGCAGCACGGCTTTTTTGTCCAAGACTGGCAAAATATTGAAAACGAACATCAAGTCAGTAAGAGACCCACTTGGCTGCGTTCGGTTAGATTTCTAGACACAAACAAATTCTTAGGAGGAATTTGTAATGCGAAGCAAAATTATTCATTTCATTCACATAACTTTTGGCAAAGCAGTATCCTTCCTTCCTTCCTTCCTTCCTTCCTTCCTTCCTTCCTTCCTTCCTTCCTTCCTTCCTTCCTTCCTTCCTTCCTTCCTTCCTTCCCAAAATTAATCATTATTGACGAATCATAGTGTCAGGGAAGCTAACGGCAACTTGCAGCTAATTACAGCAGAAAGTATAGTTACTTTGAAGGTCTCTGTGATCTTCTATTTGGTAGCCTTGGGTAAGCAATGTTGAGGCGGCAACTATTTCATATAACATAGAACAACAGCTTTCTGGATTTAAGGATATGAAAATGAAACATTAACAAAAGCATTAAGAGCAACAAACGGCATCTGGCCCTTCCTTTTGTAAAGTTTAATTGCTCGTATTGCGAATTGTTGTTCTAAACCAAAAGAAAAATATGACATTAAAAATACAGGCCGGCTATCAATATGGTTTGGAGATATTGTTTATAGATACAAAGTATTAAACCTGGAGTGGTGAGGAGCGGATAGATGAAAGTCGCTTAAATGGAGGCGAGCGGCAAGAACACTTTTCCTCGACGTAGATTAGGCCATCGTGTCTCACATCTGGTTGTTGAGCTGTTTGCCGCAAAGAACTCACACCAAGAGAAATTCTCCCTATCAAAAACTCATAAACAGAAATTTGAATGAAAAACTGGGTAAGAGAGATGCGAAATACTGATGATGACAAGTTGAAACTTTACTCAATCGCCTAGATGATTTCTAAAATCTAAATTCTGCTGAGGGAAGTGAATAGGATACTTTTACTCACCAAGATAAATGTTTCGAACCAAAGACTCATAAATAGAAATTTGAATGAAAAACTGGGTAAGAGAGATGGAAATTACTGATGATGACAAGTTGAAACTTTACTCAATCGCCTGGATGATTTCTAAAATCAAAATTCTGCTGAGGGAACTAAAAGGATACTTTTAATCACCAAGATAAATGTTTCGAACCAAAAACTCATAATAGAAATTTGAATGAAAATGGGTAGATAGATGGGAATTACTGATGATAACAAGTTAAATTTACTCGCTCATTGATTCTAAATTACTTTTAATCTACTAAAGGGAGGTAAATAGAATAATGTACATTTTACTAAGATCAATATTCCCTATCAAAAACTCATAAAAAGGAAATTGAATAAACATTGAAAAAGAGAGACGCGAGTTACTGATGGTTGAAAACTTACTTGATCGATTAGATAACTTATAAAATCTAAATTTACTCCAGGAGGTAAACAGAGCAATGTAATCATAACAAGATAAATGTTTCCTATCAAAATGAAATTTGAAAAAGAATTTGAACAGAAGTTTGAATGAAATGCTGGGTAAGAGAGATGCAAAAACTTATGATAACAAGTTGAAACTTACTCAACCAGCTAAATTATTCCCAAAATTCAAATTCTGCTAAGGGAGGTAAACAGTATAATTCAATTATCATACCAAAAGAAATTTTCCCTATTAGAAACTCATTCAGCAGTCTTCTCGCTGGTGCTAACGATGTGCTCCAAACGTACGGATGTTCTGAAGCTCCGGGCGATAACATTTTACAACTTCTTCTATACGGAGATGAAAGCCTGCCTTTGGAAGCAAATGCTTTAATACTGAACTTGACAATTAAGTTTATTTTGGAATTAGAACGCTTTGATTAATCTTTCGACTTCCCTATGAACACCCCCATACCCCCAACCCTCCATGTATTTAATGTTCTTATTTATTTATGCGTGATAGTTTGAGGTAGCTTGCAAGCAAGTAAGAAATTTTTTTTCCTAACCTATACCTCTTTGGGTTTTAAATTTCCAACCTTTTTATCTGCAATTACTTGGTTACAAGCTACCTTAGCTCGTAGCTTAACGTCGTATTTACTTGTAGTATGTTGTTCGTCTATGTTCTTCGTCCCGCCGTTGTTTCGTTGCGTACAGTTTCTTGTATTGTCCTCGTCTTGTTTCATGTAACAATGGGGTAGTCGTGTAATTTTCGCTCCTCTTGGTATCGTCCCTGTAGTGTCGTATAGTTATAATTAGAAAGTATGGCAGAATGTAACAAATATTGCAAAGTTTCATCTGAATGTAAAAAAAAGCTTATTCACAGAAATTTGAATGAAAAACTGGGTATGACAGATAAGCAATGACTGATGATGGCAAGTCAACATTTTCGATTTTCTTGATTGTTATTGTATATGGGAAAAAGTTTGAACCTTTTGAAAATCATCAAAATTTAACTGTATTATCGATAATGAAAATGTTCTAAATTGTTGTCAGGTCAATACCCTATGCAACATTATTTGTGCAAACATGTGGTATCGAAACCACGGGTTATTGGAAGCCCTGAACTAAAAATTAGCTTCACGCATGATACTTGAATCGTCTTCCTAGTTTATCATTTCGTTCGTGAAATATTGGTTATGCGTGGCAAAGTGAAATGGCGTAGAGCCATTGTGCCAAGCAAGTGTGGTTTGAGTGGCACAATGACTTCCGTACCGGTCATTATGCCACGCGTGGGGATTACAACGGCACGTTCGCAGGAGAAGCAGAGCGAGATAACGAAAACAGCTTCATGAAATGGCCAAATGAATGAAAAACTAGGAAGACTCTCGATATATCATATGTAAATCTAATTGCTAATGCAGAGTTTGCTAAAGCCAGTGATGAAACGAGAGACTTTAACGTATCACGGCATGTTTATTTTTGCGAACGAACATCATCGTAACTAAACAATTGCTTATTTGATTATTTCTACACTACTGATAACAAATTAGGAGCAAAGGGTCAAACTGGGCCTCACAAAAGAAGCTATGCTAAGCAAAGGTCATTTGTTGTTTCACAACACAATTTTTTCAGACAGCCTCAGGTGGCCTTTGCGAAGCCAGCTTTTCATTCAAGAGCGACCTTCTCTTAGAGGGCAGGCTGTGCAAGGATCCTGTTTACTTCCGCAAGTTTGACTTGGATGGTGTGTTGAAATTTTGAATACTGTTTTTTATCTCCGATAAATCGTTAGCTACTGTTCCCCTTAAAGGGGCCGTTTACATAGAGGTGTGGTTTCTCTGGCACTAGAGTTATCTTAAGCCGTGGGGTCAAATGAAGAGCCTGCTTAAATACACGGAGGCTCTCCGCAACCATGGGGTAGACGTACCCACGAAGTGGAGTCACTGAAACATTTGGGCTGAGGTTTCCTCATTAGAATACTCTGCTAGGGATAGCCATATTACCAGGGATAGACCTACCACGAAATGTGCATGTAAGCCCAAGCTAGTACTAGGGATGACCTTAGCATGGCATATTTACATGGAAGTAGAGTTGCTGTTGCACTGAGGTTATCTGAGGGGTGTAGGTGTATAACTCTTTCGAAAGACCGTGTGAGATCTTTTAAAACAATAGGACTTTCAAGGATTGTTTACAGATTCCCTTGGAACAAAAGGATTTTTGCCAAAAGTGTACGAAATTTTGAGAGAGTGATATGCCCCTCGAGGTTGAACTCCCGTCAACCTTGCATGTTAACGTGTCAGTGAAATATACAAGGATAGACACAGCACTGAGGCTGCAACGCTGCCATAACCCTAGTGCTACCATAGCCCCATCTCCATGTAAACATATCCCATTCTTTTTTAAATCGGACAGCGAGTTCCTCTTGCATGCGTAAACAGCATGGTACGAACTCTTTAACGAGCTATTGTTACCCAGGGTCCTGTGCGGGGATGCTGCAATTTCAGATTATCTTAAATCAAACATGGCCTAAGCAGAAAATATAGTCCACACTGCAGTCGTTGAACTGGTAGAAAATATTATGTTAATGGCCACAGGGTAGTCATTGTCCTTTGCTCCTTGTGGTCCTGTCCCTGTAGTGTTTGTATAGCTTGTATATAGTAATTAGAAAGTATAGTAGGATGTAGATGTAACTTGTATTGTAACATTTTAGATGAATATATAAAAATATTTGACGTTCATTGACTTTGCAGCGTGTCTGCAATTAGCCAGTTGGTCAGTTAGAACAGCGCCTTTGTTTGCAATCTACTCCCTTTTTGCCACATTGAAGTCTTCGCATCGTACAGCAGATTGTTGCAATAGAATGGTTGATAGCCCTCCCTAGCGAAAATCTCTTCAAACATCCAGCGAGCATGTGGCTTAAGGCCGAGTTCCACTTGCTGGAGTTTCGGTTGGCAACGGGTGTGCTTGCCAAGTGCGCATGCTCTGTTGCAAGAGAGCATGTGCACTAAGGAAGCGCGCAGCTCACCGACCAGAACAACTACGGTGGAGGACAGTCTTTACACTTCAAACCTCCAATAATTAATGTTGCTGATGCGGAACATATCGGACGAACTAAACCCTAGCACCGGACAATCATCAACTTCCAAAAACGACAGGCCTCCATCTTTTCAATTCAGCATTAAAACGGATGTAGTAACAAACGAAAAATTGTGTCAGCTTGAATAAACGGCAACAGAATTACTACAATCCAATTAAAAACCATTTAGAAACTGGTCTGCTATCTCACCAAAAATTGATTCAGCTTAATAACTTTACATAAACTTTCACAGTTACATCTGATAATCCAATATGCCGGCTTATGATTCAATTTTTATCATCAAAGATGACTTGTATCTCTTTTTCATAAAACATAAGGTCACATTGAACGCATCATAACATGCGATGAAATGCTTCATTGTGCAGATGGAGGATAGGTTCTAAATCTTGCAATAGTCAAAAGGGTTCGTGTAAAAATCTGTGACGTATTAATTTTAACTGAATTGCTTGCGAGAAACCTAGGCTACTTATCTATTATTTTACCATTGGATCTTTCAGAACTCTTTAATACTGTCTTAAATTACGGCTACTTTTATGTTTCTACTCATTTGAAGACGCGACGTCATCAGATTTCTAAGGGTGTGTTTGATCTGTCATTCCAAACGTACCGAAGTTCGAAAATGGTAGACTCTGCAGAGACGGAAACACGTTTCCCAATCAAACATATAATTCTTTATAACTGCAGGTTTAAGATTTATCCTGGCGAAATAAAATCTAATCTTCGTTGCCAAGCACCAGACTCGTAATCTGTTTTTTCAACAGAAAACCTCCTTTTCTTTCGGATGGATCGAATCTAAACCCGCCGTTTTGAAGAATTTTGTGTTTCGATAGTGTAAATTCAACATTGCAACCGTATGATTTGCCAAATCTTTCAAATGCTCTAATGCTTAAATTTATACTGTATGGTGATAAAAGGTTGTCCGTTGATTCTAATTCTGAAATTCTTAAAGCAACTTTAAGATACATATACGCAACACTACGCAACACAACGTTTTGAATAAAATGATGCTACTGAAACTTAGCTGCTGCAACCTGCTCGGTGACTTATATGTATTGTTTGGTTTTTATTCTCCTTCCCTTCATATTTGCTTGTAGTTTTTATCTTTACGTTAAATGGCCGCAGGGTAGGCACAGCATTGTGCTCCTTGCGGTATCGTTTTTAGTAGTGTAATAGAGTAGTTTTGTAAGTAGCGTAATTGGTAGAGTGACTTTGTAAGTATTGTAGCCAGTAATGTGTGATGTAATGATTAATGATATACAAAAAAAATTTTGTGTTTGATGAAAATGTGTTTCCGTCTCTGCGAAGTCTACCGCTTTGAGAATTTGGAAGGTCTAGAATAGACCACTTCGATTAACAGCCTCGTTTTGGAAATTATTCAAAATTTGTTCATATGAAATTTCGGAGGCAAAATTCGGATTTAGCACCCAAACTTTAGTCTAACAACAGGTTTTCATGTTGCTAGCAGTTGTGGTGTTAATTTTATGGCGACGTAAAGTTTGGAATTCTGTAAGGGATTTGACCGTGAAAATGACTCGGGGTGTAAAGTTTCACCCCGAACGATTTTTCACGGTCAAATCCTTTATAAATTTTTGAACTTTACTTTGTCATAAAATCAACATCACAGTAGCCAGTAGCGTAAAAACACGTAACTAGACTAATGTTTGGGTGCTAAATCCGAATCTGGGCTCGACATTTTCATAAGAACAATAGGAAGGAAAGGAATTTTGACAAATTTCCAAAACGAGGCTGCTTAATCGAAGTGGTGTATTACCAATCAAACATACCCATAATTAAGGATTTGGAAACAATTATTGCAGATAGATTCAAACTTCATGTTCACATCAAGGTCCATAAGCATTCTTCATTTTGAGCATGCACGGCCTACAAGAAACTTTGAATCAAAAATATTATTTCCGCATGGTACATTGAGTTTCTTAGGTATCATTTCGTTTCTGATATATCGACATCGAGTATCAAGTTTCTTTTTATAAGAAACTGGTTTATAAGAAACTAGTACTAAGATGGCCAAAATTTTAAGAAACTCTAGTACTATGTCTGAGAAGTGCTAAGAAACTTTTCAAAATTAAAAGCATGAATTCTATAGCAAATAGATCGTTGAACCTTTATTATTGGGGTTTATCTAACCATTTGTGTTTTCAACATAACAGAACACTGTTTATTCCTATATGATGTTTTGAATATCAAGAAACATATCTGCAGCAGTGTTAGCGACCACATTGACAATTCATGCATTCAAAAAATAAGAAACCAATTAAGAAACTTCTAGTACTAAAATGGATAAAATTTCTTGTTAAATTAAGAAACTTTTAGTACTATGGCTTGATCCTAGTTTCTTATAAAAAAACGTGTATCAAGTTTAATTCTCGAGCGCGGCAAATTGCCATGATCTACAGCCATTGTCATTCAAGCAGAAACATAATGGCTCTAAGTCACGTCAATCTGCAACGTGCAGAAGATTAAATTACCACTCGATATATCAGAAACGAAATAATGGACAAGAAAGACTTGATACATCATACGAAAATCAAATTTTCATTCAGAGTTTCCAAGAGGTAGTGGAGTACGCATAATTTTGTGGTGTCCTTTCTTCAGCATCCTCTCACAGACGGGGAAATTCTGTCCCCTTGCCACTGTCCTGCTAATTCCTACCACTTGTGTTCCTTGTTTCTTTACAAAAGCTTTGTTCCAGAGCAATGTGAACGCTCCTGAACTATGGAAACTTTACAGCAGATCAAAGCTACACCGGTATAGTGTAGGTGTGATCTTAAGTTACCGCTATATTTCATTGTCCTTGAAGAATAAACGAGGAACACATCTTATCTGCACGTTGTTAGTTTCTTTGGTTGTCGTTCTACAAGAACGTGCGCTGAGATTCCTGCATAATGATCATGTAAGCTCCTATGATGACTTACTTCTAAAATCAAATAGATCCACAATGCTGGTTTCTCGTCAAAGAATACTTTGTATTGAGATTTTCAAAACATTAAATAAACTTAATCCAACATTTATGAATGATAGCTTTAGTGTTAGGACTTCAAATTATTCGTCGCGAAATCCGAACAATTTGAATCATTTTCGGCCAAATCAAGTAACCTTTGGTTCCAATAGCCTGAGAGCCATGGGACCTAAAATATGGAATTGCTTACCAAATGAATTAAAATCAGCTGAAAATTTAAAGAGCTTCAAGAATCTGATCAAACAATGGGATGGCCTGACCTGTAAATGTAATGCCTGTCACATCAGTTCTACCATGTAATCTTGCCCATATATGCCTTTTATCAATTAATTTCTTCATTCCTTTATTAATTCATTTGCATATTCGATTTAGGTTAGTTGTATGTATGTAAATATGTATAGCTAGGCAAGAATCGAATTAAAATAAGTTGACAAACAAAAGTTCTATTATATTATCTGGCCGAAGGAGCCACAAGGTCTTCATAACCGAACGCGACCAGACCACGCCTTCTGATAACTTATCCCTTAAGCTTTTCTCCGAGGAGAGAAGTACACCATTTTTTCAGGATGCACGGTGGTGCTACCTCAGGCGGTGAGCAAAGGTTCGAGCAAACTCCCAACCTTCTTACCGCTAACCACAAGGCTACGGTACCACCTAGGTAGCAGAGCAGGAACTAAGGAATGGTCACAGGGCTTTAGGAAGCATCTCAATCTTTGGGGGCAAGACACTTCAAGGGCACTTTTCATTTCAGATAAAGGGGCACTTTCTGAAAATAAACAGTGCACTTCTTTACTTATTGCAACATATTGGGGGGACACGTGTCCCAAGTGTCCCCGCGTTCCTGCGGACATGAATTGTTAACTGGATGAGTGAATGAAACCCTACGGACGAGTTAATAGGACACTAAGAAAATCCCTCACAGTAACGCGCCATGGTATCTTGTGATTGAAAGAATTCTGAAGTCATTGCTTTTACTAATAAAGTTCTTATCTACATTCTTATTAATCAGTTCTCCAAGTGTGAAATTCTTTGAATTTCAGGAGTTATCTTCAACAAAATCTATGTGTGCAAAAAACCGACAAAGCATGCTACATCAAATGAAAACTGACAGAATGAGTTTGACCCGAGAAAAAATTGAAACTGCTCAATTGCGAGGGTGTAAAAAAATTAGATTTTTTATTAAAAATTTGATTTTATATGCATTTGGTGAGATTTTGTTTCTTAAATGTTGCAGTTCATCAGATTTTACATCTCTCATACTTAAAATGTTGCTAAAATCTGTTATCTAAAACGTGTCCCTAAACAAATAAAATTGCCAAAGAAATGGAATGTAGAACTTTTATCAAACCAACGTAACGTTGGTTGGTCAGCACAGTTTTATTATGAATTTTAGTATAAGTGTTTCAACATTTAAAATAAAGATATTGGTAGAAATTGGTACTTCAAAATATAGATACTATAAGAGGCAGATGCAAAAAAACGACAACTTTTCTTAGCACACTGAGGCCTTTCAAACTTACGTTATCATCAGAGTGTGACATACCAATTTTGACATACCAATGTCAAATAGTCATACTACAGCTTATGTAAATATGGTATCTTTGTCGTTTTGGTCAGTCACACTCTGATGATAACTTAAGTTTGAAAGGCCTCAGTGTGCTAAGAAAAGTTTTCGTTTTTTTGCATCTGCCTCTTATAGATTGAAATAAAGTAAATTGTACTGTGAATCGACTGCGATCAATTTACATACTTTAGCATGAGTACAACGATGAACATAATCTTGAGACTGATATCAGAAAAGGAGAAAATCGATTTTATACTTGTCTTAACCCTGTTTTGGTTGGGGGTGGGGGTAGGGGGACAATTTTGGCAATGAATGTTTTTGAATTCTTGCAACTACCTATCAAGCAACTTTCAGTAAAGTTTCATTAAAATGGGGTGGAAGACAACTTTCTGTGACTATAGTTGTTAAAGGGAGTGCAAAGACCAGCATGCTTTGCACAAAGTCAGCGACTTGCTCTCCACAGCTTCCCGAATAACTGACTGTACGAAATTCACAGAAACAAAAAAAAAACGATCGCAAAGGTTGCTGGTCTTTGTTCTCCCTTTAAGATCGCAAATTCTCAAATCACATTTTTCTCCGGAAAAAAGTAGCAAAATTTCAATATTTTTTGCATAGAAGTGTTATTTGATTTAGCCTATCACAATCCCGTGTTTTAATAGTAATTATGGTCTGAAATCGATTTCACTGCATGTTTTCCTGATGCCGGCGAATTTTCTGCTTTTCCTGACGACAAAAACAAAAATGCTGACGTGAGCATTAATTATGGCCAATTTTAGGCAAATTTTTATATTTTTAAAAAGTACATGCGCACAGCTGTTCGCACACCAAAGCAGGGGGCTGCCTTCATCATCAAAGCACTAATCTACACATTCGTAATGTGCTGTACCCATGATACAAAGTGTTTCCAGGAGCTCACCCATCATTGCAGTGACCTGGCCCTAACATGCTTAAGTTCGGTGATCAAATGGAAACCGATGTAGTCGTGGTCATAAAAACACAAAGGATGCTACAAATCGCGTACATCGATAAGATGCACAGAAAATGTATAAATACACATCTTGACGCTATACTGACATTTGAATTGCTATGACAAAACAGGTAGATTTCGGGTAGATTTCATCACAGTTTCAAATGAAAATTTACGCTTACCTTTTTCTTTTCATCTTTGAATATATACAATTTATACTTTACTATGCTGTCTAACCTTGACTTTTGGTACTGAATAATGTCCCTGTCAATTTGTCCTCGTTTTCTTGAATAGCTCGGACGACATATACTCGGCGACAGTGGTGCGGTCAGGATCTGATCCTAGGATTCTGTATTCCATAATTTATGCTTCTACGATAAAGAAAGGATTGGGGGTCTATTATAGTGTGGCGGTTAGGCGGATTCGGCCTTATTTTGGATGCAGAATACGGTTGCTGCAAGAAAATCAGCGCGGTATACGGTTTTTGTATTGCTACGCGGTTGCGGCAAATTGGAATTTAAACGAATGGTTTACGGTTTTTCGCTTACTTCGTAGAACCTTCTACTAGATAACTGTTATTATCTATCAGGGCTTTGCATAGTTGTAACGGTAAGGTCATTGCAAATTGTAGATTCAGACAAATTACCTTAGGATTCCTGCTTCATTTACATGAAATAGCGATCCTGAAAAGAATATTTATCGTACTGAAGAAAACTAATGGTTGCGGATTATGAGAGAAAATGGCTTGCGGCTGACGAGTAAAGTGCAAATTTTGGCGGTTTTGAGGTTTTGAGGCACCCTATAATAGACACCCAGGAAAAACATGAAGCATTGGTGTTTACTCCTGCATGTCTACAAAGTGGTTCAAAAGGCACCATCATTATCTTTAAAACATAGCAAACGAAAACTCAAGGGAAATAAAGAAATAAAGTACAAATAATCGCAATTGACCACATTTTGTTTCAAACTAAAAATTCGACAAGCTACTGTTACGAAAATGTTGTGAGCCATAAGATAGTAGTCAGTCAAATTTGCGCGAGAGTAACTGTTTCTCTACTGAAGAAATTAGAGAGAAGTGCTTTATTGCCCGGAAATGAGCAATACCTTGTGCTTTCGCTATGATACAAAATTTGTAACTGCAAAAATAGCAGCAGAATTTATTAAAATGATCATACTTCCTCCGGCTGAAATCTTAGCTCTCTTCAACCTCAAGCATGATCGAAATGAACATTTTCGTGTTAAACGAGGACTACGGAAACGAAGTTTAAAATTTTTGTACGAAATTCATCCTTTCGAGGAAATTGAAATTTAGGGTACATTATCAATCAAGAAAACAAAGTAGACCATTTCACTTGGTAGAAAAGAGGTCTGGATCGAGTGTCCAAATCTGCCACAGTCTGAGAAGCATAAAACACCAACTCCATTCTCAGTAGAAACAATGCTAGCTCCTTTGAAGTTCCTTTAGATTTTCGAACACTTTTGAGATAGCTGATCAACAGCAACTTTACTAGAAGTGAGCTACGATTATTTCAGATCATACAATGGCAAATTTCATAAGCCTTTTTGGTCGCTTTTCCCGTTGTTTTCATTCATTTTTCTGGCAGGAAAAAACGTTTATTCTGAGAATCTGAACCCACACTTCAAAGGAAATCAAGGAATAAAAATCTTTACCTGCAAGGGGCTTCGCCTCTCCATTTGTGATCGTCTCTGCTTTTCTCGAAGGGTATATTAAAAAGAATGACAACTGAAATACGCCTAACACAACGCCAACTGCATTTGGAACCTGAAAGAAAAAATCTCAAACTTACACCCGAGTTCGAATTAATTGAATCACTGGTTATCTGGTGACATCATTTGGCATGAAAACACTACGTACCACTGCTCTGCTTATCTTGTCATTGGTAAGAATTTCATGTTCATTTTTTCATGTAGATTCTAAATTCTGATGTCATTTTTCAAAATTTTTTGTCATTGTGCTCTGACGTCATAAAAATCCATATGAATCCGTTGAAACAATAGAAGTCTGAACACTGATAAAACAGAATACATGGTCGTTGGTCACAAAAGACAAACAAACCGTATCCATGGTCCATTTGAGGTAAATATAAATGGGGGACCAATCAAACGGGCCAAAAAAGTTAAATACCTTGGAGTTACAGTGGACCTTACATGGAATGAGCAATATAAGAACCTCAAAGGTAAAATTAAAAATGCCCTTTCGTCCCTGCGGAAATTAAAGAACATACTACTGCAAACAAAATTGGATCAGGTGTACAAGGCACTGCTCGAGAGTCATCTGAGAAACAGTGATGACCTCTGTGGTAGTTTGTCAAACACAAAGCTTGTTCATCTTCAACGTCTGCAAACTAGAGCACGAACACTGATAGAAAGCTCTAGATTAAAGGATGGGTGGAGTTGCAATTGGCTTTCAGTTTCAAACTTAATAATATTTAACAGGGCTGCGATGATCTATAAAATAATGAATGGTCTCTGCCCAGACAACTTAAGAGGGAGACTTATTACCAGATCTCAAATATCTAACTATCCAACAAGAAATCAGTTAGATCTTGACACTCCAAGGCAGAACCTAGAGTTCTCCAAAAACTGTTTTTTCTACTCTGGTCCAAAGACGTGGAATGAAGTCCCATTAGAAATCAGAATGAGTTCCACGATAGCACGATCCCTAGGAACACCAGCAAATTTGTAAGATTTTATATGTAATATTTAATCTAGTATAGCGATAATCTAGTATAAAAATAGATATTTATTTGTATAGCAATAGTTTTTCTATTTTCTTTTTTAGCTGATACGGTTCTTGTGTTAAAATATGATAAAATGGAATGAAATGTCTCATCAGCAAGGGAATTATGCCAGAGAAAGCGGCATAAAGCTGCAATTCACATCAATTGATGAAGAATTTCTTTCTTTACAACACATTCGTAACCGTAAACAAACCCGTTATATCTATAATCTAAATTGTTGTCCACACGTGGCCATTATGTTCTGCTCAGATTTTGGTGGATGGGGTGAATCCACACGAAAGTTACTTCCAAAACAATTTTACAACACTGTTATGTAAGAAGTTTAACATTGTCAGTTACGTACGAAGTTCCAGTGAAAAAGTTGCATGAAAACTCAAAAAGTGACGATCTGTTTCTGTTAAGGTACAACAAGGGCTTTTCAATTTCTTATGGAAGTAAAAGCAGTGAGGGAAATTTGTAAACATATCTGAAATTGACTACTTACCACAACAAAAACGTCATGAATTAAAAGACCAAATAAAGTCCAGAGTATACATGAAATGAAACACACAAATACAAATGGAAATGCCATTGAAGCTGTGCATTTTGTTCGAATTATTTCACTCTAAGATGGATAGAAAAACTCAAGATAAAAATGAATATATGCAAAGAAAAACCAGCAGGAGCACAAAATAGAACAATGCCTAGCCCCCAGTACCACTAAAAATTTGAAATGTTTCCTCTTGAATTGTTCGTTAGAAGTCACCCATTGTGCAATTATTCAATATTTCTTCAATATCAGTTTTTAATTTTGGTGTGCCTCCAAAAATTTGTACTCACCAAAACGCCAAGGCTCTGGTTTGAATGCGGACACAAGTTTGAGTTTTCAGGACTAACATTTCCCCTCTCAACGCACCAATAACGTCAAATGAGGCCTCTGCGCTCAAGTTAACGATCAAGGAACACTCCAAGAGTGATTAGCCATTGATTGAATTTAAATTCACATTATTAGACCCAACCGAATCTTTATACTCTTCTGGGGCACCTTGTATGGACCTACGTATTGCTTATATATTTTGTATGATGTTTTTGTTAGCTACGAGAAATTGGCATTTTTAACTTTCAACAATCACAGCTCGCCCTCCACTATGACAGCTCAAAATGTGTCAAAGATAGCTTGATTCAGGAGCATTCCATACATATCCAGAGTTTATCAAGAGAATATAAAATGGCAAATTCATATCTTTCTCCAGTCATACAAATTGCAAAACCAAAATAAGTTTGCTAATTAAAGATTTATCACGGAAGAGAATGATCTATTAAGTTTTAAAATTTTAGCTTATAGAAATCAGCCATAATATTTTGGATACTTTTTGCAACATTGTAACAAAGCAAATCTGAGCTGCCATTTCAAAATCTTAAGAACAGTTTACCATAGTTGTTAATTTTGCCAAAAATAATTTGGCCTTGCATTCAATTGAACAGGAATAATTAATCTTTCAAGTTGATAGTAACTAACAAAATCCTGCAAATTTCCAAATGTTGAAAAATTTCCTCATTCACTTGCTGCAAACAGGGTAGTGAAATGGAGATGATAAAAATACATACAAGTGTGACAAGTGGGGATGCAGTCATCACAATTGATAGAAATGTCCCAATTAATCCAAGATGAGTGGCTGCAACACTTTCTGAGATTGCAATATATTTTGCATAGAATAGTGCACCATACAGAAATGATGCAGAACACAGCAAAGTCACATTCACTTTCCTCTGAAATGAAGAGAAAGGAATAGTTTGGTAAATTAAACTTTGAAGAAGTAACCTTCCCCAAAATAAAACAGATCGCCTAGCCAGTTTGGGAATTTTGACCAAGATCAAATCATCAACTTTAAAAATAAGCCTACTGTATGATTGATCATGGCCAATCAATGTGCATACCTTTCAGTTCATAGTAGAATAAGAACCAAAAGTCATAAATGATGTGCGAAGCTGAATTTGCATAAGGGGGGGGGGGATTAGTGGTAGCATTTCTGAGGTTGGTAATTCAAGTCCCTACCTTGTAAAATGAGTTACAATGAGTGAGGAGAGTCACCAAGACTACCCTTACATGAGAAAATTAAGGCCAATCTAAGTTTCAGATTGGGTTTGAAATCTGCATACAGTGTATCTACAAATTTGCCATTTTGCCAAAGTTTCTGCCAAGGTGTAATCTAAATTCGAAATTCGCAAAAGTTTTTGCTCTCAAAATTACCAAAAATTCTTGACTCACAAAAGTTTTTTCCATCCAATTTTTTTCATTTCTTCAATTATTTTGCATTTCTGTTCCTTAATCACCCCCATCCTTAGTCTCTTGGGCCTTAAAACCTTGTAAATTGTCATTGTGACTGATAAGACAAAACAGAGGGTAGGGTACTGTCAATACTTGGATGAAACACTTGTTGTCTAAAGTTTCCCGCCTCACTTTTCTTCAGTTGCGAAAGTTTTTTCATGCAAAAATGCACTTTTTCTTGATCGCAAAAGTTTGTGTGGCAAAATTTTTAAAAACGTCATTTGCAAAGAATTATGCCCTCAATTTCACGATTTCTCTCGTGAAAATTTCTGCCAGCAAAGGTTCTGCCCTAAAGTAAAAGAAAACCAAATACAGGAGATGCA
Source organism: Aurelia sp. 3 sensu Dawson et al. (2005) (assembly GCA_964020215.1). NCBI lineage: Eukaryota > Metazoa > Cnidaria > Scyphozoa > Semaeostomeae > Ulmaridae > Aurelia > Aurelia sp. 3 sensu Dawson et al. (2005). The sequence continues at coordinate 26,893,279 of OZ026572.1, read as the reverse complement.
AGTACAGTACTTACCCTGTCTCTACAGTATGTGTAATAGATGCAAATGTAAACTACTTGTAGCAGTGATCCAACAGAGTTGACTATTTTTATTGTATTATTATCTTTTATGAAGCCATATTTTAGCCAAATTGTAGAACTGCCATAAAACATAGAATTTGAAATTAGACCATAGAATACATAACAAATGTACAGGACGGCCACAGCTTTAGCATAGCAACACTATATTTTGCGTAAGATTGTCTCATCAATGAAAAGCTGATTGATTGCCACTGTGACTTCTTCATCACACATATCGCACATATCATAAGAATAAAATGGCTGCTAGCTACACCAGTGCTGACTGTACTGCAGAATTATCAAAGTTCAAATCTTGGGCAAATGATAATAATATAATAATATATCAATATTTATACAGGTTTGCTTGGTCAGTTGAGAACAGCTGCTATAAATCAAGGACCTGTGTCCAACGAAAAGTAGTAAAATCTATCATTTACAATACAAAGGTTTCTTAAAAGTCAAAATCAAAGTCATTACATCTCGTCTTAAAGCTTACAAACGAGTTCTCATTTTTCAGTTCAGGCAGCAATCTGTTGTATATTTTTACACCTTGATAACTAAATACTGTCCGGGCAGTTTCTGTTCTTATACGAGGCACCACGAGATTTTATTTGTTGCCTTGGATGTCCTTTTGATGGTCCAGTCTTTTAAAATTTTTCTCTAACATCCTTGGCGCAAGACCATTTAAACACCTTGAAAACTTCAATAGCACATCATTTATTTCTTACATGATTAATGGATGGAAGGCTAATTTTGCTGTTATGTCCGTTGATGATCCTCGTTGCTCGATTTTGAAGTTTTTTGAGCTTACATTTGTGTGAGTCTGAAATTCCAATGCTTATGTTGCTGCAGTATAAGAATATAGGCAAAATCATTACTTTATATATGGTTTCAGCAGTTGAAGGGCTGATATTCATACACACTCTTGCAAGCAACTTGATTCTTGAAGATACTTTTTTGTACATTTTTTCAAATTGGCTCAACAGATTTAGGTTTTTATCAAGTGTTATCCCAAGGTATTAGTACCTATCTGTTGGCAGCGTGATTTGGTTTTCCATAGAAGGTAATGGTAATCTGAGAGCTTTATCAAGTGCCAAAATGAACTAAGAAGCTTGATCAACCAAGTACCTACAGTAACTTTTGCTCCTTAAGGCTGTTCTCCGTATCTGCAGCGTTTTAAGCGCATGGGCATTGTGACCAAATTGGAGCATGAACAGTTGATAAGCTTTAGTAATCAATATGATTGCAAGTGGCTGATATTTGAGTGCATTGGGAGTAGGAACAAGTTTGACTCCCATTTGGGGCACTTGCGATCACTACCAAAGGAATCAATCTTGGTTGTAATACCTATGCACGCTCAAAATGTTGGATATGGGGAGCAGCCTTCAGTGCCTGAAGCCACAAAAGTTGCTCCGGAAAAGGTAGCTACTGTAGGTTGATCATTGTGCATCCCAGAAATGGTTTTTAAGACCAACTATGAGCAAATATCAAAAAAGAGGGATATATCTGGATGATGGGCATCTAAATTGTTTCGTCCAGAAGCCTGATTAAGAGGTGACTCAATCCACATACTTGTTACGCACATAGAACCAACCAAATGAAATGTACAAGGCTGAAAATTAGTCTTTCTTCTTTCAATGCCTGTTTTTGCTCTTAAAAGCCATTTCTTGCTTGTACAAAAGGTGAGCTAACTACTGTACATGGGTTTCAGAGTAATTTTTGTGGCTTGCCTTTTTTGACTAATGACCTGATCAACCAGAGATAAGCTTTCTTTCATCTGTAACATTAAACATGTATTTGGGTGTCAAACAAAAGTAGTGGATCCTATTATACCATTATCCATCCTTGCTTCAGTAAGACTTACCTTACAATTGTTGCTACAAATGGAAACAAAGGAATGTTGCCAACACTCTTTTTCCGAATGATGAATAAGCAAGTACTCCTAGATTAGAAGAAATTGCATCAAGTCACACACAATCATTTAATAATCTGAATAGAACAATAAACCTGTACATTCATCCATCCCTGATTCCAATTCAGTGGTCAGTCTCATTCATTTTGTCTTAAAACAAAACAGCAGTTCAGCTTCTCAACTGATAAATTATCATTTTGACAATTCATCACTAGCAATCAGAGGCTGTAATCAGTAGCATCGTCTGCAGTACCTAGTACTTTTATTAGTTATGTTTCTTGCACTCAAAACATAATGCTTGATTGATACTTCTTCCTGTCCAATGATGTCACTGACTGGGAAAATGTTGATTTTAGTATATTCCAGGAACAAATTTCCTGTAGTACATTTGGCATTTATTAGACTAGACTGTAGGTTTGGCCATTAGATATATTTATATGGCTGTGTGAATAATTTGCATTACTTACCCTCCTGATAAATACACAAATATGGAAGCTGTGAGTGCCATCCAGGACACAATTGACAGGACAGTAAGTTCCATAACCAAATTCAAATTAAATTCCAATGCAAGTGTTTAGTTCACCATTTGTTAGTTCCCAGGATCTTCTGTTCTCGCAACATGGTTTTGTTGAATAAATGATATGGCCTGAGGCCACGTTAAAGATTTCCTCCCCAGCGTCGTTGTGGATTGTCTTGTTGCGTTGAAATAGGACAATATGCTGCAGTAACTTCAAGGCTAAATGATATTCTTTCTTTATCTCGAGTTACTTGCACCGAAGCTTTTCCGATACTATGTCCTTTCCTGGCTGTAATTTCTTCTTAGCATCGCTGCTTTTGCCTTTTGCCACTGTACTTTTGCTAATTTACTTCGACTTGAAATTTTGACAGCTCAGCATGTAACTGAAATCGAGATTACGTCCTTCGCAGGGGCCAAACGACCTTGATGACGTCACACATATTTGATGGGAAACTTTCAGAAGTAACATGGATTTTTTCCATAGTAAAGGTACCTGGGGATGTGCTGCCCACAACGGTATACTTTTTCGGACTTCTAGTCTCGCTAAGGGTATGCTTTTAGGCAATTTAGTCTGGACAAGGTTATTATGGAGCCTTCCAACCTGGTCCTAAGGCACAAAGCAGTGTTCCGAGTTCCAGTTACTTCGTCATTTCATTTCATTTTCATTTCATTTTAAAATATTTATACAGGTATAAGTTTCATATATTTATACATGTTTTTCAAACTGACCTGTTAAAAAATAACATAAAATAAAGGAAAATAGGCTAAACTAAGAACAAAAGAAATTTATATGCCTAATTTACAATATACAATGCTATAATACCTAATTTACAATAAAACATAATAAAAATGAAGTAGAAAATAAAGTTACACCGCTCTCATAACTTTATTTTCTACTTCACACCGCGTCGACTACTTTTGGGGCGTGGGACGATGTTGGCAACGTTCAAGAAACTCGAAAGAAACTCTGAGGACTGAAAATTTGATAACAATAAGAAACTTTCAGTATACTTGCCTAAATTCTTAGTTTCTTATAGAATAATACGTGAATTGAAACAGACAGCCTTATAAAAGTCATATTTATCCAGCACTGAGGGTTTCTTAAATCCTCGGCGATTTGAGACCTGAGTTCCTCATAAGTGGTTTCTCGTAAAAGCTACTTGTTTCTCTGTAGGAGAGAGCACAAAATAGCGGAATGGCATGTTCTTGCCAATTTCCGCGGGGGGAGGTTCTTCCATAGTAAAGGTACCAAGGGATGTGCTGTGCCGCCCGCAAGGGTATACTTTTTCAAACTTTCTAGTCCAGCCAAGGGTATACTTTTGCCAATTTTAGTCCATTTAGTCTGGGCAAGGGTATGCTTTTTGGCAATTGCGGCGGTCAAAGAAATGTCAAACTTCGATGATTCCTGTAAAGAAAAACTCAAATTTTTTTTCAAATTTTGGTCCAGAGAATGCAAAAATTTGGCAAGCTTTGTCTAGAATTGCCAGCTCGTGGCACTTTTGATGTAGAAATTAGCCCAGCCACGGCATCATTTTCACGAAAATTAGTCTAGCCAACTATTTTGAAACTGTGGGCGGCATGCCCCTACCTAATACCCGAAATCTAACCGAAAATCCCCCCTTGCCAATTTCTTGCAGCAAAACGTATTATTGTTCAGGATGTGTTGTGCAAATAATTCATCTCACGCCCTAGTTCTATCAAATAATTGTTTGCTTCAAATGAAACACTCTCATCTAAAAACAATCAACCTGTATGATAAAAGGGATCTGAGGGCTGAGGACTTTCCAGTTTTGATTTCATGATTGCCACCTCAAAAATATACTTGAGCAACAGAACTGATCACATGCTGATCAAATCAAATCACATGATTGCGTAATCACGCTCGACCTATTGTTCTAAGCAAAGGGATCAGTGGTCCGTGACGGACCAAGACCATAATTTTTAGGAGATTTTCAACGTGGCAGTGTGGCCGGCACGGGTCTCTAACTTTGATCCCGAATTTGTGGTGTATTTGGAAAAAGGAGGTATGAATCTCTATCATCAGAGAAATTGAAATAAGAAAACAACTGGCAAGCTAACATCATTGTTTTCGTCGTAAAGGCACCGCCCTTGGCAGGAGGTCACTCAGTTGGGTGCTGGTGGGAAATCAACGTTGGCACTGCTGTTTTCAAGAAAGTAATTACCTGCCAGAAAACCATCTTGGGTAATTTTAACTCAACTTAAAGCGATCACAGAAAGGCAAGTTTGATGCAAAGAATCAAAAGGTTATCTAAGCTGTGAAAGATCGAAGAACAAAAAGTAAACTTAGTGTAGTGTGCATTTTCTGATTATCGGATTTAGGCCATTATCGTCTGCATAGTCTGCAATCTTTTGTTCGCCATGGAAGTTGTCGTTTGGTCACTTGCTGTGTTGGCAATAACAATAACATTAGCGCAAATTTTACGCAGAATTTTGAGAACAGTTTTACGAGAAGAAATTTTCAAAATAGTGGATGAATTCCTCGCAGCTATGCAATGTTCGATTGGGATCCTGGAATGTGGTGTTGTCTCAGGGGCATTTGGACCTTGGTCTTTGGTATCTATTACGTCTGTGTTCATTTTCAGCACCGTCAAACATTTTACATTTATAAGAGGAAAATATGTTGGAAATCCATGTTGCTTTATTGATCGCTTCTACAAAGCTGGGAAAATTTGCCCGGATTCGCCAGCTTTTATAATTGCAAATGTGGGGGCGCAACTTCTGGGGGCACTGTTTGCGCACCCTGTCTCTCGTTTACTTTGGGGTAAAACATACAGCACACATCATAACACTGTCATGTTTGCACAATGTCAATCAACGCTCGAAGTACCATTCTACTATGGCTTTGGAGTAGAATTCTTTACAACATTCGTGGCCTGGGCAAGTGATTCAATTACACCAATAATTTGGAAACCCCCTACACGTTCTGCAGTTTCTGTGTCCCTTGCTTTAACTTTCATGAGAACTTCTGGTGCTTGGATGAACCCTGCGGTGGCAACTGCCCATACCTTTAATTGCATAGGGCATGACAACCCTTGGGAACATTTTGTTGCATATTGGCTTGGCCCATACATGGCAGTTATTGTTCTCCATGAATTAAAGGAACTGTGGAAAACAATCAAAGAAAACAGAAATGGTACCTATGCTAAATCAAAGAAATTTGATGACTTCAGAGTTTTCATGAATGGTTCTGCTGAAGATAATCTAGGCAATTGTAATGCAACTGAGCACAAAGCAATAAAAAGCCACACAAATGGAACAGTGCTTGTAGAGCCTGAAAAAACTTTGTATACCAATGACAAAAGTATTGCTGAATACCAAAAATATTCAAATGGCTTGGCTGAAAATGGCACAATGCATTTTGAAGCCATAAAAGACACTAGGGTCATCAAGGATGAGACTGTACCAATAACTTCAGTCACACCAGATGTAAAGTACCACAGGAGAGCAGGAGGTTCTTTGAGACCTCGTGTTTCAAGCATCGGACCAGGATAATGCCACCAAAGTTATATGCACCATTGTGCTTCAAAATCCTTAAACCACAAACTTTTTATTAAATGATGTTTAGGTTATTGTTCATTATTTGTTTAATTCTAATGCTATACCTACTGCCTTGAAGCCATTGATACAATAATTTTGTGGCACAGTGGTGTCATCCACATACTTCAGCCAGAAAAGTCAGGTGGACTGGGTTTAATTCCAGGTATAGTTTAATCCCTACAACTTCAGCATCATGACATGGGGTTACAGACTTGATTTCATCTTCTCTCCTGCAATACCACCACTTAGTGCTAAAACCATATGACAACTCCCAGGATGGGGGACTCCCTATTACTGTAGTAAGTGACAGGGGGGTCAGACACTTATTGTATTTCCTAAACATTGTAGAACATTGTCTATAGTACCTTTGGGTATGTATTTTTGGGGTTTCTGCTGAGAACACAAGGAGAGTGCTAAGCCAAGCAGATTGCAGCGCAGTGCAGTCGCCAAGGAAGCTATAAAACCTCTAGTTTTATTTACCATGGAGCAATATCTTTGGGGTCTGAAGATTTCGTAAACTTAGTATATTGGTGGATTTTTCAAATATATGCTGTGTCTGACCCCTACCAATAGAAGCTCCCCCTGGGTGACAACTTCACCCTCACAGTTTTATGAGCAGAGGAAACAAACAGTATTCTGTACACATTTTGGGCAAACTATGCGTTTGATCAACCATAAGTTATCTGTGATTTCAAATAATAAAAGTTCCACCAACAAAAAGAACTTCAAGGTCTTGCATGGAGGAAAATGGAATTGTATTCCAATAATCCATTACTGTCAAAGATCTTTGCTATTCAACACTACAATAATTGACTTTCAAGGCATCTTGTCAATTGTATGCTCAACCTGTCAGGTGTGTTTTATCATTTGAACAAATCCTGTTGCTTGCCAAACATTGTCTACTTAGCATATTTGAAGTTTTAGTGCTTTATTACTGCAAAATATTGTGAAATGTGAAAAGATGTTGACATGTGCTCCTACACAGAATCTGACTGAAGTAAAGAAAACTAAAGAAACACAAACTATGAGATCGTACATTACAGGAAACTGAAAATAATCTCAGAAATTTTAATCTTCAGATATCAAAGCACTTAAGTGACAAAACTTAGCAAATGATATCACCAGGACTAACCTAAGATTTTGATGCACAGAATGTTATAAATTAGAGAGCAAGCTACTGTCACAATGAACGATAGGACACCTAGTGTGTGGCAGTTTGAAATTTATATCAGAAAGCAAGCCACATTAACTTAGTGCTTTTGTGTTTTGAACTTATTTTTACTTGGTATAAAACCACCTCTCACTGTTTCATAATTTTGAAATTTTTCAGTAGTGAGCCGCCTTAAGTGCAGAGCCATCTAGCTTTAAGGTTAAAGTGGCTCTACACTTAAGGTGGCTCACTACCGAAAAAGTTTCAAAATGATGAAACAGAGAAAGGTGGTTGTATACCAAGTAAAATTAAGTTGAAAACACACAATAAACAATAAGTTAAGGTGGCTCGCTTCTGATATAAATTTCAAACTGCTACATACTGGGTGTCCTATCGCTGATTCTTTCATTCAGGAATATTTTGTCTGAAACAATGTTGACTCATGAAATATGCATGTTTTGCTTTCCAAAGACATAAAAAATCAAGTATAATTGTTGTGATTTCTTTTTTCTTAAATTCTTGTTGGTAGGAAAATTATATTTTGTCAAGAGGACTACGATTTTAATAATACTGTAAGTAAAAGTAGATTTGTAAATCAGTTATTAAGATATGATCATCAATTGGAGATCTGATAAAGGAAAATTTTATGTAGGAGATATGAATAACCCACATTATTTTTGGTAATGGTTGACAGAGGTTTAATGTTGTTGCCCTTTTCTGATCCACAAACAAATTTCTTTTATGCGTGTTGCACAATGTTAAAGGGAGCACAAAGACCAGCAGCCTTTGCCATCGTTTTTCTTTGTTTTTGTGAATTTCGTACAGTCAGTTATTCTGGAAGCTGTGCAGAGCAAGTCGCTGACTTCCCGCAAGGCATGCTGGTCTTTGAACTCCCTTTAAATCGATGACTAAACAAATATATAAAGCATTAGTAATTGCGCTACGAATAGAGCTTTGTAACCTACGATGTTTAGGGTTTAAAAGTCGATAAGGACATGATAATGGGTTGAGCTCGAAACGTCGTACATCAAAAGCTGTGTTTGTAGCGCGATTACTAATACTTTATTTGCCTTACTTCTGATATCTTACTTATTTACAGGCTATTTGACGTCACTTAATTAAATGTTAAAAAATAGTGATATAAGGAAGGTACTCCATTATGAGATGGCCTCATTCCTGAGCTTTTGAATCAATTTTAGACACCAGAATCTTGCAAATCCCCACAATATTCACGGAGCTACAAGCTTTTGCAGTACCAGTTTGTGTGACAGCTGAAACCAGAGTCTTTTTAAAGGGCATTTGTGGTAAAAGTGGAATGGGAGATCGTTTCCTGTTTTTTCCTCATTTGTTTTAAAAAAATTTCGAAGCGTATGGATGCATCTGCATTGCGGAAATGATTGTCTCTCGTTGATTACGTTTAAAACTAATTTTGACAATGATTGGAAGTATAATTACTTTCGAAAACGAGAAAGACGTTGCGTTGGAAAACTTCATTTACCTCGATCTTGGAGCTGTTTGCATTACGAGTAATCCGGGGATCTCTGACCTAGGCTGTTGCATCTTCTTAAGTTCTTAAAGGTTGTCTTCCCATGAACCTGTTGATGCTATCGTTATATTTCAATATTTAACCAAACCTCGAACAGTTTTTGGGACACCCTGTAGCAGAGTGTCTTCCTGACAAATGGATGCAAAACAGCAACTTGTTTGCGTGGACAGTACAGTAATGCAAAGCGAGGGAGTGAAATTTGCTTCAAATTGAATGCAACTGGTAAAAAGTATGGTTTGTGCAAACTTTGCAATCACTTTGCATTGATTATGCAGTCTACTGTTCTTTGGAGTTTTCACGTTTCTATGGAGTTTGCGCATAATTGCATATCTGCACGAAACTTCACACAAACTGTTGCAAACTGGATGGTTTGGTGCAAAACTCAAATACAACAAGAAATTTACAAACTCCTATAAAGTAAATCTTAAACATACTCAAAAACTCAAAACAAACTGTAAAGATTTGCTGCAAACCAACGGCAAATTAAAATGTAAACCCCATTTCTATTATGGGTACTCAAGACAACTGGCATTCAGGGTTGAAAATATGCACCATTTTACAGACCAAATTCATCGTTCTTGGCTTTCTACTCGCAGTATTTTGTAATGGATACACATTGGCTCACAGGATCGCAACGTAAAAAGTCAGTTATAATGCTAATCACCAAATTTCTACCAACACATTCTAACAAATCCTAGCAAAGATTGGTGTGGCTAAAATGAGCCACAATGGCTGATTTTATCATGGCCCATCAAACGTGAATACCCGGGGGGGGGGTACATGACTTGCGGATGGACGGGGGTCTGCCGCCCGCTTTTTAGAAAGGTACCCTCTTCTAATTATCGAAAGTTGCCGTCATACCCACTTTTATGATGAATTTTGGCGGAAAACCACCCACTTTTTGCCATTTTTCGCCAATTTCTGGATAACCCACCCTCGTTTATGGAAAATCTGCCGAGAAAGGGACCCTTGTCTAGAGAATTTGGGGCCCAAAACCCACCCATATGGGCGGCACATACCCGTACCCTCAACATGTTATGTACCCACCCCGGGCGTGAATAGTACAGTTTATATCTACATGTCTACAGCTACCTTCGTGGCATCCACTGCCCAGACAGACTGTCAACTTTTGTGTAATTTCGATCCCAAACCCATGGGCTATCTGTGGAAAGGATTAGAATTAAGGGAGCTGTCATAAAGTATGGAACAGAGGGGGGCGGAAGGGATTTGACAGGGTCACAAGAATTATCGGATGGAAAATGTTGGGCTAACAAACTACTTCAAATGATAAACATGGGCTATGAAGCTATTTTTCTCTGGATTTGTTTTCAATGTTTTCAATTGTTTTAACCTCTGTCAATGTTACTTTTACTGTTCTTTTGATCATTGATATAGTTCTCCATCTCAGATTCTAAGTATCCGCAGGTTCTAACCTGCCTTCTTAAAACGTTATACTAGTTCCATAAATACGGTACGACAGCATGATACATGGGAAGAAAGTTCAACTGTATAGTGCAAAAGCTATTCTTGAAGAAGTTTCTGAACCACTGAGTTCATTTTGAAGTCCTTGGGTTATCAAATCATTTTGTAGATGTTAAGGGGCTATGTGAATAGTTTCTGCTTCTTACATTGGGCTACATAATTTTACAGTGAATTTTGAAGTTCCTTCCGCCCCCCTCTGTTCCATTCTTTATGACAGCTCCCTAATCAAAACAGATCGATATGATTACTTTTGAGATACTGTTACCAAAGCACAGATTCTTGACTCCATGATATAGTAATTCTCGCAGAAAATGGTTGATGCGCCCCGTATGTATGATGCTTTTGACTCGATCCTGTAACCGAGTATTGTTCATAAATTTTTTCACATTTTCAAATGAAAACGCTCTGAAAGTGGCGTGAATATCGTGTAAGCGGTCTAATTCGATGCCAACTCAATACGGAATCTCACTATCAATTCTACGCGCCTCCCATTCATTTGGGTAGCTACGCAGAATAATGCAAAAAGCATACAGTAAAATCATTGCAGTGCAAGGCGAACGGTGTCGTGTAAACAGAGCCCCAATCCGATACGAAATGAAAACGGTATCGCGTAAACAGAGTTATTTTCATATCGGATTGGGGACGGCAACCCGATATGAAATGAAACCGGTATGGTGTAAATAGGGCCCTAATTTTCGAATTATCCTCCAGTTTGTAGGATTGACTGGTGAGGTCATTCTGTTTGCATAAAGCAAAGCAAATGTACGAGGTTGTGTGTCCTGCAAAGGCAATCTAATCTAACTTTTTCAGTCAATGTGCTATTTCAATCGACGTCATATTAATTTGTTAAACAGTTCAAAAACCATGTTTCCTTTCACTAGCGCTTATCGCCAGCGACCTTAATTGGTCCCGTGTGTTGTACCCTAAATTATATTTTGGTAATTTCATACCTTGTTGTTCATGACCATTATTTAAAACACACTTATACGTTTCTCTTTGTTTTCATAAACCATTCATGCAGCTCAACCGATAATACTTTAAATTAGAGATTTAAGTACCAATGTAGCGTAGATGTAAAAAAACCACGACGTTTCGAGCGTATACTCGTTATCAAGTATACGTTCGAAACGTCGTGTTTTTACATCTACGCTACATTGGTACTTAAATCTTTAATTTAAAGTATTATCGGTTAATTTGCAAACTAGTACCACACGCCACAAACATATTTTTATTGAATTCATGCAGCTCACCTGCAAAATTTCTTACCACTGTAACCTCTCAAAGGTATGATAAAGCTTCTATACATTGTTGATGTTTAGTAACGTTTCTATACAGTGTCGATTTTACATCCTAGTTAACTGCAAACAAATGATACTTAGCCATCATTTGATACTGAAAATCAGTGGATAATTCAAAGAGCTGTTAGTATAGCAAAAAGATCTAAGTGGCATTTCCGATCGTTTAGCAATATTGTTGACGTGCAGAAATATAACTTTTCGCTTCAGGTCAAAATTATAAGCTAGAAAATTGCACTTACCTAGCATCGAGTACGGTGTCAATGGTAGGTCGTAAGGTAATTGTAGAACAGGAGAAGATTCAGATTCATCTAATAAAGCAAGAATATGAAAGGATTATCATGATGGTTGTTATCGAGATTTCAGTGTGACAGTGCTTCAAGCTGAAGAACTTTTGGAACAATGGCATGAACGGACAAAATATTTTCAGCGAGAAAATTAAGGACCCCTAATGCTGCAGACCTCTTGCAGCTGCGAAAACGTTTCACTTAACTGTTTCATAAGCATTCAGACACTGGAACTGACTGCTTTCAAAAGCAAGGGGCCTTTGATAAAAAGTAACTAAAGGTCCTCTTTTTCCGCTACAGAACTATTTGGGTAAATCATTTCTGGAACAGTAGAATCAGCGCAATTCACTCCACTTAGTTTCCACACTGACAAAACCTTGTTTTGTCCCAGGACCAAATGTATAGTTCTAGCAAGAGCTCAGATTATTTACGTTTAAATAGTATACGTTCAAATATGTCCACATTCTAATAACTCTTGACTCTGCAATTACGAATCATTGTCACCCTGTAAGAGTCAACAGTACACTACTACAGTACGTACAACTGACAAACAATTGCTCTCTTCACAAAAATTCTCACGAATTCACCAATGGGGTCCAACTTGCTTTACTATCAAATTACTGTTAACCTGATCCTCAAACAAAAAACCCCTTTAGCTCATACCAGCTCAAAAGTGAGTGCTAGCCAAAGGCAAGTAAAAATAAATGAAAAATTGTCTGTGTTTACTAAAGACAGTCCTGGTTGATGCAAAAATCTCCTCTCGTTAAAAACCATTTATACTATTATTTTTTATCAACTGTGTAAAAGGCATCAGTAGGAGAATATAATGTCTTACCAGAATCTGTGACATCAGAGCCTGCTACTCGAAACGCTCCTGCCTCGTCATTCTAAGATAAAGTTGGGAAAAAGAAAAAGACATGATCTTATATTTATGCTAAAAAATGCAAAAAAGTTAGACTTTGAGATGAGTTATCTTCGTTACCCTTTACAATTTCTTCTAAATAGAACTATTAATGAATCATCAGAGTGTCGCCGAGATCAAAGACTGAGACATGTAGGGAACTTGGATCAGAGAACCAGCATTAAAAGTCTAAGAATCGACCTATTAATTACTATATCAATAGTGAAAAAATTATTAGCTGACAGCATGCCTAAAGCAGAGTCCAGAAAAGTACTAAACCTTCCTCCGGTCAAAGTTTTTTCTTAGCTAAACCTTCCTCCAATTTTTTGAATACCAGGGCGTGGCTAAGTCATGGCTAAGGCGTGCCAGTCTTTGTCATTGGAATTCAAAGGTGAAAAACCTTTAAAAACGATGCAAAATCATGACGATTTCTTGAATTATTGCTGCTACATTAGACTTACTACCTGAGCTCCATACCGTTCTTGTAAAAATACAGCTGAATGCAGGGCTCAGGTAGTAAGTCCACATGCATTTTAAGGAGCAACACCAACAACAGTGGACATTGATGGCCTAGGCAAATACAGAAGTTTGCATCAGATTGAAATGGAAGTGAATTTTTATGAATTGCGTAAACATTTAGTGATATGGTTGCTTGTTAGAGGAGCCAGCTTTGGTGAAAAAGCATTGTTGTTCCCCATGATACGAAGTCGGAGCCAAAAACTCAACTGAGGAGGGTGAATAGTGAATAGTGATATGATCGATGGATGTCCAGCATCTTTTTGAACCATAAGATTTATTATTGGAAGTCCAACATTTTGAAGATGAAAGAGAAACCAAGTACAGAATTTTTAATTGGTTTTACACCATGAAAGACATTGCTTGAAGTGTTGATTGAGGATTGATAGTTTGCAACAAATTTAAAAAAACATTATGAAGACACCAACAAAAGGCCAGGAAGGTAATAACTGAAAGTAAGATTGAAAGATGTTTCAACTCTGACTTGGCCCTCAACCCAACTGGAACATTCCGTGATGTATGTACAGCAACTGTGTTTAGCACCATGCTTGGTGAACTGACATCACCCTGTTTCCAGGAGTTTATGATTAAGCTTTCCTAACCTTTGGAGACTTTTCAGAGTACATATCATTGAAAGAGAAATGAAATTGCATTACACATGCAGCAAGTTGTAATGGGCATTCTGTCAAGAGTTTTGAAGGGCATATTCAAAATGAGTGGATATACCAGTATTGTGAGACAAATCACTTGACATGTCTTGTCAATGCACTCTGACTTAATTGCATATGACAGTTTCTTCCAATAATTTGTCCCAATTTTTATTGTTGAAATGTTTATCCAAACCTTCCTCCAAATCTCTATTTTGACAAACCTTCCTCCAAATTTCCATTGTTTTACAAACCTTCCTCCGGTCGATGACCGTGCGACCGTAATGTTTTCTGGACTCTGGACTAAAGTTCCGAAACTTTTGCTTTTGACTGATAAAAATTATTTCTAGAATGAAGTATACACCTTAGAACTTCTTTTGCAAACAAAGATGTGAAACAGAGGCCAAAAATTCAATTATCCATTAACGAATTAAGTATGCTTGTGAATGAAAGTGTAATGAAACATTTGTGTAAAAATCATTTCAACCTCGAAATCAAGCGCAAGTTTCTTTGAATTAAATTGCCTTGAACACCGACAATCAACGAAGATCTTGCCTCGAATTCCAGCATCCTTTTAAAGCCTTCAAAAGACATCAAATTTCTAGGTATCACTGGTTAGGCGAAAGTTCCCTCAAAAACTGGAAATAACCACAAAGTAACAAAGATGATTATTAGCTATTTTACAAAAAGCGCGCTTGGACCAATTCTGTAATTTTAAGAATTTCTCTTTTGTTCAAGCCTTCTTGAGGCAAAACTAAATGAAGAACATTTAAAGAAAGCAAACTTACAAAATTTTGTGGCAGCATAAGTACTCCTATTTCATACGAGCGTATCATCAACTGTGAATCATTCTTCTCAAATGCACCCCATGCAGCTTTTGATAAATTTGCACTAAAATGAAAAGATAAAAAACGTCACATTTTCAGTTACCTACAGACTCACTGAGCCTATATAGTATTTTGTAACATGAAGGAAAGAAAAGCAAGTAACTTTTTATACGATTTTGCATGTTGCAATGAACGGAATTAATTTTTTAGAGGAATTTTCTGGCGAAAAACTTTCTATCCTTAAGCGAACTCATCATCAACTAAAACGGAGGAGCTTAGAACTGTCCCAAATATTGTTGATCTTTTACTGAGAAGCTATTCAACTCAATCTGCCTATTTAAAAATAACGGCTTATGAATGTGCAACGAACCAACGAAACATAAAAACAAGACTGATTCGTTTTCTCCATTTCATTCTCTCTACCTATATTCACAAACTCGTTTGCAACCTATCCAAAACATTTCTCCCTTCGAACTCTCGCCTAAATGCCTCCATATTCGTTGACTAATTACATGCTTCTTCTAATACAACGCTCATCCCAAGCCTCTCATGTTTCTCCTGCCTTCCTCACAGGTGCAAGTGGGGCACACTGCAAAAGCTCTAAAAATTGTGAAATTCTCACAGCAAAGAGGAGATAAAGCAATGACAATTACAGGAGAGTTCCCTTAAGAGCTCACACAAGGTAGAGCAGTATTTTAGACTGCGTTCATACGATACCGGTACAATTTGAAAACGATAGAAAATTCAAAAGAAACTAACTCGGTGCAATCTCTCCAAGGGCTTGATGCCAAAGAAATGTACCTACACCTTAAGAAATGTTCAGTCTCATTTTGAAAGCGCTTAAAGATGTTCCACTTTTATCATTTTCAAGTGTCCATGCGATACTGTTTTCAAAATGTGCCAGTCAAAGTACTGTTTTCAAAATCTGCCGGCAAAGAATGTGCCGTTTTCATTTGGATAGGAGGCCTATCCGTCACATTTTTCACTGTTTTCAAAATGTGCTGGCATCGTGTGAGCACAGTCTTAGTTCCATTCTTCTAATACGTACCTGGTAACAAGAAACCAAGCTGCTTCTGTATCATCAGGTGATATACGTGTGTATGTCTTAATATGTGGAGAAGCACGTGATCTTCCTAAGCGTGATGATTTCCATTGACTGCAATAAACAACAAGTTAGTTGTGAAATCAATCAACTGTTAAGCAGGGGTAAGTATCCTTCCAAGCGTTTAAAAATTTAACTCGGGACATCAAAAATTGGTGCTCATAGGGCAAAGACAAACTGACATGTCTCATTGAAAATGGCGACAACAAAGGCCAATCAAATAAGAGCCTTTCAGAGGATATGAAGTCTTCTATGCAATCATGTTTCAAATAAGTACACCAGCTAATCAGTACACCACAAATCAAAATTGAACTTACTAAAAATAACTCAATAAATATTGCTGCCTTTTGGCATTGTTTTCACCATATGGTAATGAACCACCAGCTACAAAGATAAAGACAAATTTAGACTAACAGGAAATTTGCGCGAGAAGGCTTTAACTCTCAGTAAACTGTGCCTCTGAACCATCCTTTGGAAAGAATACCAACGTATGATCCATCAAGACTCTAGTAGCTCTTACAAGGGTAGCCTGTGCGCAGAGTTTGGTCACTGAGGAGAAGAGGGACTGCGCGCAGGCAATTACAAGGGCAGCCGAGCAAAATGGTCGTGAAGCCAGAAATTAAATAATGAAGTTAGCCAAAGCTCTGTTGCCACAGCACAGGGTTCACAAACTGAGCTTCCTGCAGGTAGCCTAATAACTGCCTTACAGCTTGGGGCTTGAGTCTTTGCTAACTTTGAATTGAAACCTACAAAATGCAACCCTATTGCCCCATTGTATCAACTGAATTGATTGAAGGGGAAATTATGCAATTTACCATAATCCTAGTAAGTGCCTTTCTGATATCATGATTTTTTCAGAATTACAACGTTTTTAAGTTTTACGAAAGGATGCAAGAGAGAATAAACATCAAAAGCTCAGAAATTCTGAACTGATTGAGGAAATCAATACGACCAACACAAGAACTACTCAGTTTTGAAAGTCTACAATGTGGTAGCACGAAAAATTCTATAGCCTTTTTAATTGACGATTTATCAATTTGATGCGAAACCAGCAGGAATTTTGTAAATGCTTTAACTCTGGAAATAATAATGATATCATAAATGATCTCTCTGGCATTATGGTAAAGTACATAAATTCCCTAAGATAAATTCTCTTGAAAAAACAAGACAATAACATTTTGCACAAATGATTTAAATTTTTGCAAAGATTCGAGCCTTACGAGTTCTACAGCATGTTAAGTTATGTCAAGGTATTAACAGGTCAAGATTCGGACCTTTGTCAAGGAATGATAAGCTTTTCGTAGAGACCATTGTTGCAGCTCCCCTCAAAAACTGGCTTAAGTCATTGAAATAAATTCTGCAACATTTTTCTTATACCAAATTTACAATATTACAATACATGTTACGAATTACTCCACTTACAATCTACTTGACAACAATACAGGAACAGTGCCATGAGGAGCAAAGACTACTCCTTGGTGTTTGATTAAAAATAAGTTAAGATATAAACAATTGTACATAAATACTGCACAAGATTTAAGAAAAGAAAAATGACAAATACTCTACATGAGAAAGTCAAGCATTAGTTGTCCGGTAGGGGCAGTGATGAATCGACAAAATGGTCTCGAGCAAAATTCCTTTGTGTTCTCACTGGATAACAAATCTGACACATAATTTAAGACGGAATTCCAAACAAAAAGAAACTTTAATGCATCCGTAACATTGCAAAAATTATAAAAACATGAATAGTCATCCAGGAATGAAGAACTGATTGACCTGTGCAATACCTTTATATCCTTCTAGACTTGTTCTAACATTTTCTACAGTTGGAAATACCTAAAATCAAAAAAGCTGTGTAATAAACAACGCACTTTTGGGGGTAGAGTCTCAAGGTCGGGCTGATGTAAACCAGATGCGCCATTAACAATGCTTATAGAAATGCCCTTTACTAAACGACAGTTGACCATCTTCAAATTCAAACCAACATCTACTTTACGATTTATGAATATGTTTGTAGAGAAGCAATCAATCAATCAATCAATCAACTAATTTGATGCACGCTCCTTGTCTCTACATCCTTGTTTCTACGTACTGTATAGGTATTGTCAGTACCCATCAACTCTTTTTCTATCACAAGAGCTTCAATACACTGTAAACGAGTTTTAAATTTGCAAATCGGCTAGTTTTCAGTTTGAATCAATCTTACAGAAAAATGAAAGAGCACAAAAATGAATGGGGGATTGAATCTCGTAAGCGCGTACATCAACTGAAAGAAAACAAGACAATACCATCGAGTTTTTCGATAAAGGCTCACTACGTTCGTCCTCGTATACATTTCTAAGAGTGTTACACTGACTTAACTCAATACTACTGTTTTCTAATCGGAGAGTGCACTGGTATACTTGTATGGCACACCCAAAGATATCTAAGTAACATAACATTATATTCATGGAGAAGGAACAAAGGGAATCATTACCAGTTTCAAATTTGGTTTGTTTGGAACTGGCAATGTTATTTTTCTCCTACCAGCAGAAAGACTTTGAAGCCATTCACTGCACAACCATTTTTGTTCATCTGCACCCAAAGAACCAATGCTGGAGAACTGTGCTATGACTGGCCAGTCTCCTCCTACTGATGACAGTTTAGGGCCAATTTGCTGCAAGAGCTAAATGAATAGGTAAGATTACAACTGTGTTTTCAGGACAGCATAAGCTTGACAATTTGTAGACTACATTGCATAAGTCCCTCTAACTTACGCTCGTTGTTGTTGTTGTTATCGCTTCAGTTGCGGGACTTATGTCCTCACGCTTCAATACAGGGACTAATTAGGCCAAGTCCGCCGCGTTCACGGTGCGACCAATCAGATCGCTACTTTCTTAACATGGTCAACCCACGTGCCTATTCGTAGCGTTTGATTGGCTCATTAGTTCAAAGTTCGACTTCTCGCAGCGAAGCAACGTTCGAAGTGACGTTCGAGGAGACGTTCGAATTTTCTTTCGACGTTCGTAGGATGGAAAATGTTCTAAGTTTCTTCTGATTTTTCGTAAGATTTTAGTCCCTGTTTAGCATCTGTTTGGTCGTGAGTCCTTTGTATGAGTGTAATTAAAACATCAGATTATAAATGTTGAACGAATACAAGGAATCACGTCGTCAGTCTAGACTATTTGGGCAGCATTATCCTATGCGTAATTGCGGAAGAATTAAGTAAGACTACGTTCACATGATGCCGATACAACTTGAAAACGGTACAAAAGGGACGCTAGCAAAATTCTAGCATGCTTTCAAACGATACCAATAAAATCTGAAACGGTAGGAAATTTGACAGGAATAAACTGGTCGAGATCTCCCCAAAATTCTGATGCCAAGAGATGTACCTACACTTTAATAGTCAATCAGGCTTGTAGTGAAAGCGTTGAAAATGTCCCGTTTTCATCGCTTTAGAGTGTTCACAAGATGTCGTTTAAGTTATTCACACTAGGGGGAAGACTTTTCTACCAGCCAAAAAGGAAAACACTTGCTAAACTGTGCTGAAAGTCATCAATGCGAGGTAAACACATTAGGGACTTTTGCTTGTAATTTTAGCACGTTTCTTAAGGTTTCTCAAAGGGACTCTTTTTGGAAAATTTCGTACAGAATCTGAACGGAGTGACCGATTTTAGCCAAGAAAATTTTAAAAATAATGGAACATGTTAGCTATTTAATCAAATATTGTAAAATATCATTGCTTATATATTCAGGGAGCAGTAGCCTCTCAAACGCCGGGCGTTTTTTGACTCACCCGGTAGAACATACTATCAATAGGAAACAGCATTTCAGTTACCCTGTTATTGCAAGGCTGATAAGAGCTCTAAGACAAAATTCATAAGTAAAGACTCATGCTATGAATAAAAAAGCATACATCTCTTAGTCGTAAATGTCCCCATTTGCATTTATCCATTCCAGTATGCCTTCCTGGCACCGAGGCAACGATACGAACTCTAAGAAGAATTAAATGATCACAATGCCACTATATAAAAGGATATCAAGTGCAATACTTTCTACTATTCTGATATAAAAAATGCTTTCTCCAGTCTGAAGTAAAATCTTTGATCGAGGTAATAATTCGGTCATACGTTGCTTTATCTCCCGATCACGGATTTCACGGCCAGATCTAAGTAAAAAGTGTTCCAGATAAAAACTTGAACAGAGGGTTGCAGCCACAGTACTGAAGAAGAGCTTCAAGGCTTCAAGCATGAATATTCCATAACAAAATATCATATTTCAAAACCGTGAAACCTTTTTACAGATATGAAGCACCTGGTAATTGATGACGAGGAAGAAAGGAATAAAAATGATTACAGAAAAATTAAAAATTATATCCGAATCCTCCTGTGTTGACAGATAAAACTGCAAAAGACAAAAATCTTGCAAAATCGCATCTATGTTTCTCATTAATTCGTTAACAAAGAGGTAGTCTGTTTTAAACATTTCTAATTTATGGGAAACATGAGAAGTTCCAAGCCTTTTATCTATCAATACAAGGTCAATACAAAGTCTCCTCAATGTCAAGGTTTGAGTATCTCTGTCTCCAAGTCAAGTTGGGTATCAAAAAAATAAGCAACTTACTTTGCATCTGTCATATCGTGTTCTCTGATAGTTTTCTTCCAAAAACCAAGCTTGTCACTGGTACCATAGCCGTCCAGGTACTCCTAAAAATTAAGCAAGATATAGCGATTAAAGCAAAGATAGGGCCCGCAAAGTATAACAGTTCGATTTCAGATCAGTCCTAATTCGTGGTGCCATAAGATAAGACCATCAAATTTCACATTTGTGAGCCTAACAAAAGAGCTTTTGACGTTAAAATTGAAAATGACGTTAAACTCTAAAGATTAGAACGACTGACGTTAAAATTCGCGAAGACAACTATCAGGAATTTTGGAAAAAGCTAATATAAATGTAAATATAAAAATGTGAGCATTCTCATAATGAAAATAATAATATCACTCATGAAGCAAGATCTGTTTCAAAGTTTCATGTAATTTTGCGAAAGAATTCGACGGGCGAAAATTGCTTTCTCTAAGTAGATCGTTGTCTAAATCTTGCTAAAGCAACATGATGAATAACTAAATGGGCATTTTTTGGGTCATTAAAATAAATATGTAGTTTATGGTGACGTATAATCAGCAAATATATATGATAATTCACATCATTCAAACACAATCGCGTTAGACTATATTAACGTTAACGTATCAGGTCATGCCCTCGTCTGTAGTGCTTATTTCTTACATAATTTCCCGAGCCATGTTTCCACTTCCAGGCAAATGCTAAAACCGTCCTGTGTCTAAATTCTAAACATATTTTGAACTGGATTCTAAAACAGTATTGCAAAAACAAATAACTACTATACCAGTAAATCTTTCTTAAATTTGTCCGGAGCAAAAGCTTCTTCTGAGTCAATGATCTTTGCAAATTTTTGACTAATCCATACACTAGAAGAGGCAAAACAAAATGGACTAAGAAGTAAACAGTAAAAAGACCAGATGGGTCAAAGAACTTAAGGTATGGTGCTGAAAATCAACGTTGAAATTGAAATTGACATGTCTAAGACCAATTTGGATATGACAGGCTTTTGTTCATTTTTACATTTCCAGGCCTATAAACTAAATAACAATTAAGGAATATCAAAACGTTGTTAGATATGTAAATAGTTCAATACCCCTGGGTTTTTTGGTCCCAGTCTTGCTCGATGATGTTTGCAGTGTGAATCACAACTTTCATTCCATCCTTGTACAGTAAGAACATCATTTTGCTGTAAAATCGTGAAGCAAAATTAGTGAATTACTCAAACTGGAAATTACGAAAATCTTTTCTTAACTGTAAGCTCTAACGAAAGTACATACCTAGTCGTGCATTGAAATGCATCAAAGGAACCTTTCCTAGATTCGGTCAAATTTAAAGAAAATTCAGCCAAAGCCAATATTTCAACTTTCTCCTCGTGCATTTCCAGTAACGTAATTCGCAGGTAAATTTTCACTGGATACCTGAAACAAAGCTGGAAGAGCTGAACATACCAACCCTTCTGAAAAAGCCAACCAACACTAGGTAACGAAATTCGTCCTCGTTCTCATTATTTTAAATCTTACGTAACATTATAATGTAGACATACCTATGATGGGTTCCATATGCAATGCTCAACTTTGCCTGTAAATGAAAAGCAAAACAATAAATTAGTTCCAGTCTAGGAAACCTCAGAGGGGGGCATTAAACGTACGCCAGAGCTCCAGAAAGCAACGCACCTAAAGCATAATAAAGGAGTAGCTCAAACTTAGGCATCTAGCTAACAAAACGTGCGACCTACTAGACCTGGCTGCCATCACAATTTGGTAGTCCAGCGTTTTTTAGAACAAAGAACAAAATTACACAAGACACAACAAGCATGATTTAGCATAGGAATACATTACTAAACCTCCAAAATCTGAATATCGAAGCATGAAGCACAAAATTAAATTGGTATTCAAACCCATCTTCTCGAAATCATACATCGCATCGATTGATCAGTGTCAAATCCGTCTAACATCAGATAGACTGACCTCATTTTTCTAAAGATCACAGGACCTTGCAAGAAATGCGCATACTGTATGCGCTTCCTTCATCTCGATGCTCGATGCTTGATGCTTGTTCGCGTTTGTTGGCGTTAATTAGCTTTAGCTATATTTTTATGTTGCCAACTGTAAACAAATTGTTTTTAATAATAATGCTCGTCAGCCGAGATGAATGTTAACCAATTATATTCAGCATGACTTACTTGACTTAATGACTTACTTACGGAGCGGAGATCGAAGCTCCTAAAATGTAACCAACTAGCAAAAAGGGCAAGCTATTATTCATTAGATTTGATGGTGTTCTTTCCGTTCAGCGCTAACAACTCCCTTACCTGGTGCAGATGGTAAAGGGAAACTCAAGTATAAAAGGCTTACCTGACAGAATTCAATATTATTGAATGGGGCTCCTTGAGCTTCTAAGCTTCTTTTGGCCTCGCCATTTTCACCATGAACAATCAAAAGCCGTTTATCCCTGGAGAAAAACAGATTCTAGTTATGATCAACTGTGGAGACATTTGGCATTTGTAACCAATAATCTGCTGACAATTAGCAATCTATGTACAAGGACAAAGGCTCGTCTAAAGTTATCCCCATAAAGGGAAGAAATCAGAAATAATGCTTTTCACAACGAATTGCCAGTTCCTTTGATATTGTTGATATTATACTTTTACAGAATTGCAAGAGGAGGTTTCTAAAAACCGCCCTTTCGTTAGCCTAAGCTTAGACCCATTAATCTGAAAGAAGAAAGGGTCTACGAAACAAAGAGCAAACGCTTGCTACAAGGTTTCTGGATTTCTAGAAACTTAATTTATGCAGCCTTTGTTTAGACGCGTTTCACAAATAATTTGAAAAGAGGATTGGAATAATTAATTGGGCGGCCGTAGCAAGCCTTTGCTCCTTGTTTCGTAGACCCTTTCTTCTTTTGGAATAATGGGTCTACGTGTAGGCTACCCTTTCATGCTCATAGAGAGGGATGCAGACTTTCCTGAAGATGTTCATTAGGTGATAATTACCTCGACTCACTTGGATATTGTTCCATCAACCAAGGAATGTCAAACATATAATTGAACTACGGTATGAACGAAAACAACTTCATTTAAAGTCTAAGAAGTGTTTCGTTCAAACATTGGGCGGATATTCATAATTCCATCCTACCCAACTCTAACCATTCCAAACTAATGCCTCCATCCTTTAATTTGACATCCACAAATTCTGTCTTAGTAACTGATCCTTGGTAGAGAAAATATGTCAAAGTAAGTCAGAAAAAACGTTCGATGCTCGCCAGTTTTCATTGATTCAATTTTCTTTATAAATGTGTCTCATGGGATAGAAAAAAGTTAACTTTTAAATGAGAATTTGCTCGATTGAAATCGGTCTTTCTTGTTGCGTAATTTGAAAAATGGTGCTTTGCAACATTCCTAAAATATTTCCTCAGTTAGATTCTTATTGACGCATGTATGACAAATTTCATAAACAGGCCCTAAGAGACTTACCTGGGCAGAAGCTTGTAGCTCTCCATGCTCACTTGACAAGATATCTGAAAGCAATCAGATGTAAAAACTAGGTGCATGAACTTAAAACTAGCTTTATTTTGAAGTTAGCAAGAACCATACAGGGTGCAGGAGCTAGGGAAATCTCCCATTACAGTGCGAAGGAATGGCCACTTAAAGCTGGTTAAATTACTGAATCTAATTTGATATATCAGGGATGAAAAAAGATTTCTCAGCAATTTTTCAAATGCTGGGCCTTTTTTATTGACTTGTCCGGTATTAGTCAAAGAGGAAATTTTGTTTGGTAAAATCACAAATTTTTAAGACCCAACAATTAGAAAAAGGCTGAAAGGAGTTTGTATGGGAATCAACAATTCCATGTTCCATTCTGGTCCATGATTTATGTGGCACTGAAGTATAAATCCAATGCTATTGTTGGTTTCAGAAATAGGATTTTAATTTCAATGGTAAGTAAATCATAGACCAGGATGGAATGTGGAATTCTCATTCCCAGATATGCTCCTTACCAGCATTCCCTAATTTCTGGGTCTAAATGATAATCATTTAAAGTGATTTTACCAAACAAAATTTTCTCATTCAAGTTAGCTTTTGACTGATTAACATTTTAGTTTTGAATATCAGCTACAGTACATACTTCTTATTCCATAGCCTGCTAAATACATGAAATATCTTTGATTCACCTGGTAGAATACAAAGAGCTTAAGCTTTTTGGCACAAGGTTTTGGGACAAGCAATATTGTTCTTGCAAAGTGAGGTTTTTAAATGAAAAAGGGCCGTACTGAAGATGGCTCACCATTCTTCAAAACTTGTGAAGTTGAATGCCTTTATAGATATGAAATGGGGCAGAATTAAAGATAATGGAACTGGGCAGAATTTAATCCTTACCTTTAATTCCAACAGCAATATGTTTCTCATTTAACGCTCCTGGAATTCCTCTTACTGAAGTCAGTAAGAATCCAACTGACCTTTCAACATCTACCATTTTCATGGACTCATCAAGTTTCTGACGCTTGGCAGCGGGGTAGCCATTATCTACTGAAGAAAATGAGAAATGATTTGACCACAATGCACCAGCTATTTGCACCAGCTTCTGTTTCAAAAATTGTCTGTCCATGCAAATGGGATATGTGCAGTCTAATGTACACAAGTTTGGGAATAAAACTGTTGTGTTCCAACAATTGTTTATATCATTTTTTTCCAAAAAATGAATGCACATACATAAGAACAAGTGCATGTGCAGTGGTGGATTTACAGGGGGCAAATGGGGGTAACTGCCCCCCTTTCATGAAGGAAATTCAGCTTGGAGCCCCCTCTTTGGCTAGAAGTGCACCCCTCGTTGTGACTCCAAGACATCTCTTTTAACTGCAGTATTTCAATCGTAATTTATATAAGTTAAAACGAGCTGAAACGAGCTGAAACGACCCGAAACGACCTGAAACGAGCTGAAACAAGCTAAAACGAGCTGTGGAAATCGGGATCGAGGCTGAAACAACCTGAAATGACCTTGATTATCCTAGCATCGAGGTATAGGTGTCAGGGGAGTCCCTTTGTTCTCTACGTATTGTCGCATTCTCTTTAAGAAATGAAAGAGACAGCTCTTAAGGGAATCCTTTTGTTCCCTACGTATTGTCGGGTTCTCTTTAAGAAACGATAGTAACAAATCTTAGGGGAGTCCGTTTGTTCTCTACGTATTGTTGCATTCTCTTCCTTCGTATTGGCACATCTTGCTATCTAAGCCATGGAATAATGCCTCTCATCTGAGAAATGAGGAACAAAGGGTAGGGCTTTTTCAATTCACTTCTTTTAAATGTCATTTCGAAATAAACTTTGTTTACAGTACATTTCCATCTTCAAGAATGGGCCTACGTACGCGCCGATGGTGCTACGATTTATTTTCAATTTTCTCTTTGCAAGTTTTCAAGTCTTTGGCTGAGAAACTCTGAAAATTCAATCACAGTTATCCACAAAAGCATCCTAAAATTTTATTTTTGTGAATTTACAATACACGTTTTTTTATAAGAAACTAGGATCCGGCCATAGTACTAAAAGTTTCTTAATTTAACAAGAAATTTTGTCCATTTTAGTACTAAAAGTTTCTTAATTGGTTTCTTATTTTTTGAATGCATGAATTGTCAATGTGGTCACTTACACTGCTGCAGATATGTTTCTTGATATTCAAAACGTCATATAGGAATAAACAGTGTTCTGTTAAGTTGAAAACACAAATGGTTAGATAATATTT
This sequence comes from Aurelia sp. 3 sensu Dawson et al. (2005), assembly GCA_964020215.1. NCBI lineage: Eukaryota > Metazoa > Cnidaria > Scyphozoa > Semaeostomeae > Ulmaridae > Aurelia > Aurelia sp. 3 sensu Dawson et al. (2005). Next base: position 26,867,146 of record OZ026572.1, on the reverse strand, counting down.
CCCAATAATAAAGGTTCAACGATCTATTTGCTAAAAAATTCAATGCTTCTAACCTTAAAAAGTTTCTTAGCACTTCTCAGACATAGTACTAGAGTTTCGTAAAATTTTGACCATCTTAGTACTAGTTTCTTATAAACCAGTTTCTTATAAAAAAATGTGTACTCCTGTCTAAATAGATACCGTTTTTCTCGAATAGACCCAAATTTCCCTCTGATGGGTTGAAATTACTGCCAAAAGTGAGGAAAGTAAAAAATTCTAGAAAATATTCAGACTTCAAATAAAAGAACGGGAACAAGTTTCCAAGAACGGAAAAAGATTCAATGTAGGTAAAACGAAAAAAGACCTTTAATAGTTCCAACGAATTTGTGAGGATAGTTCATTTGTTTTGAAAAATGTCCAAGTTAGACCCAAATTAACTCCCTTAAGAATTGTCCCTTTAATTTCTTAAAGAGAATGCGACAATACGTAGAGAACAAAGGGAGGACTCCCCTGACACCTACACCTCGATGCTAGGATAATCAGGTTGTTTCAGGTCGTTTCAGCCTCGATCCTGATTTCAACAGCTCGTTTTAGCTTGTTTCAGCTCGTTTCAGGTCGTTTTGGGTCGTTTCAGCTCGTTTTAACTTATATAAATTACGGTATTTCAATCAGAATGTTTAGCAAACATACATATCAAGATGTTATTTTGTTGAAAAACCAATGAATTTTCTCTATCAGGGGTCCAAAAGTTTTTCCGCGCCTTTGTTGCACTTTCTCTCCCTTATGCTTTAGCCCATGGGGGTACATGACTTGCGGATAGAGAAAATCTGCCGCCCGATTTTCATAAAGGTTCTCTCTTCTAATTACCAAAACTTGACATCATACCCACTTTTATGATGAATTTTGGAGGGAAACAACCGATTTTTGGCCATTTGTTGCCTATCTCTGGGTAACCCACCCATGTTTATGGAAAATCTACCGAAAAAGGGACCCTTGTTTAGAGAATTTTCGGCCCAAAAATCCACCCATAATGGGCGGCACATACCCGTACCCTCAACATGTTATGAACCCTCCCGGGTGCTTTAGGTGCCCTCTTTGCAGGCTACCTCTCCTTCAACTCAGGGCTGGATCTGCCCTGCACCATTTTCTCAATATCTTAGAACAGTGTATATGGTGTCTATATGGTGTGTATTCAGGGACGCACATTAGGGGGGGTGTGGGGGGGTGAGACACCCCCCCAATATTTTCAGAGTCGGTCCAAAATTTTTTCCATAAACGAAAAGTCGGTCCATGACGACGCTTGGATCTATCTTGGATAGTTCGAGTCCAAGTTGGTCCGACTTCTAAATGTTTTAGGCAGAGGTCGGTCCATGACGACGGTTGGAAATTTTACAAGCAATGCTCGACAGTGATCGGGAGAGTCGTTCTAAGCCAAAGTAGAAGATGGCATTCAAAAAAATTTTCCCAGACATACTATTGAAGAAGTGCCCAGTCTACGAGTGGGCAAAGCAATCATTGGATTGTGAGACTTCTAAGATAAAGCAGAGGTATTTTTTGCCCAAACATTGATCTAAGTGTACAGCAGAAAGCTGTTGGAAATGTTCAAAGTTTCCAGTCTGGCACTTGGGTGTCGATAATGGCAGGGCCACTGAGAGGAGCAGTGTGCAGTTTGCCCCCAGGGTCTAGGGGGCCTCATATTTGAAGATTTCTTAGCATTCTGTTTGTAGGAAATTTTCTGAAATGCATTTAGGCCATTTTAAGTTAATCTAAAGAGCGTGATCACAAAAATTTTCTGCTCGCTTCGCTCGCATGGGGCCTCATTTCGCAATTTTGCTCCTGGGCCTCCAAAACTTCTCGGCGGGCCTGGTGTCGGTGGTGGTAATTGTATGGGCCTGTATGGCGTCTGGCCTGACAGGAGAAACCTTCACCGTAAAAGCAAAACAGGCAAAGTCGAATCAAAAAGCTTTGAGAAAATAAGTGTGAGGGGCTGCTGTTTCACTCTTACAGCGATTTTTGCTTTGTTTGCTATTGATTTTCCTTGCGAAAAAATTCTGCTTTTCTAAATGGTGTTTACTTGAAATCTATCCTGAAGATGCCAAATTAATCGAAGGGTAAAAATTTGTTCACGTAGAAGTGCTACAAAAGCAGTCAAAATTGGAGTCCCACAAGGATCGGTCCTTGGTCCCTTGCTCTTTAGCATCTACATAAATGACCTCTGTATGATTGACCAAGACTCTGAGATGTGCAATTTTGTAGATGATAACACCTTATACTCTTGTGGACATGATCTAACAAGAAATGGTGACCAATTTGGAGAATGATCTCAGTAACTAACTCGAATGGTTCAAAAGCAATGGAATTGTTGCTAACCCAAAAATTCCAGCCGATGTTCCTTGGATTGAACTGGAAAAAAGCTCAACTGGAAAAAATGTAAAAAATTCTTTTTGGAAGTGTTTAGAAGTGACAAACATGGGATCAGGAGAGGTGTTCTGAGCCCAAGTAGAGGGCATGTCCTCAAAAAATTTCCTGGGGGCCTTGCCCCCAGACCCCTTCCTTTTCCCACCCTCAGTTAATCTGTACTACTTGTATCAAAGTTCCTCAAGAGTACAAACAGCCTGTATACATCCAGTCTGTCCAAGAAAATTTAGTCGGTCCAAAATATGCTGACACCCCCCCAAACAAAATTTGAATGTGCGCCCCTGTGTGTATTATATCCACATTGTGGACAGTAATTTTCCATAAGGCGACCGTCTCAAAAATGTTTGGTTAGTGTCGTCCGACCGACCGTCTGTTGAAATGAAAAAAATCAGATTTTTCAGTCGGGCGTCTAAAACGTTATATAGGGAATTTAAACAAGGATTTTCAGTATTTGCATAAATGTGTGATTGTTGTGACGTTACTAGCGCTACAAATACACAAAAATGGCATCTAGCAGAAAGTTTCCACGGGTTTCCACTCAGAAACTTCTCGATTTGCCGCCTCCGAACTTTGCTTTGATCTAATGTCATATCTTTCAAGCTGATTTTTGAAAAATGTTGGCATCCAACTGAAAACGAGGCAAGCCACTCCAGAACCATGACACATGTATTAACGGCGACGGCAGGGCCTAAATTATCGTGTCCCGAAAATAGTTCAAACCATGTTCAAACCTAAAAAAATTCGGAAAAAAATAAAATTTGATCATGTTGCCGACCGACCGACCGACCCATATTTTTCGATCAAAATGACACTAACCAAACATTTTTGAGACGGTCGCCTAAGAATTCTTCAGCATTTTCCAGAATTTCTTTGCATTCTGATAGAAGTTTTAGTGGTAGGTACAGTATGAAAAAATTTTAAAACAAGAATTTGAGCAAGAACTTACTGTACAAATTATTTCAAGAACATTCCTAGGCTGGAAAACAGAATTGATGCGTGCATACATAGCTAGGCCTTGTACTTTAGATAGCATCATCATGTGAACTGAACATAAAAAATGGAAGAATAAGGTATCCACCACATACTTGGATGTCTAAATTCGTTGAAATGTTCAGGATTCTTTCTGTAACATTTTTCTCCATATCTACACATTTGTCTTTGGTCATCTTGTTCCTCGCTATCACAGAGAGTCCTCTTTGAGGACCCAGATAACTCTGCCATTTTGTTTTTATGTCACAACATACAATGTGCATATGTGCAGTGAAGACTTATCATCAATTTTCGCGAATTTCGCAAATGATGGGAAGAATAATCATCCTAAAAACTGACAATGCAAGGGTCCTATTGGGATTAGGCACTGATGCAGTGCATTCAATCTCTTAAATTTCCTCCACTAACCTTCCACGAAGACTATTTACTCAATTTATCAAGATTTTCAAGACTTTTTCATTTCAAACAAACCATAGCTGATTAACACAGCCTCGCAAAAAAATATTACGCGATTAAAGACAATGGGTGTGATTGCGGAGGAGCGTTTGACCCGCGGTCGTTGAAATCCATGTTGAAATCATTCAGAAGGAAATGTTTGTGTTTATGCTCAATGGCCGAAGTTCACGTCATTGGACACATCGTTGGAGCAAGTGGCTTTCCATCTCAGAGCTTGTACTGTAAATGGTCTTTACATGTTGGCGGATCATGGAGGATTCTATCAGGCCTGAAAGAAGGCCAAACACAAGTCGACAACCCTCAAAATGAGAACTTTGCCGCCTGGTCTCATCCCGTTGACCTTCACCTGGCAACAAAGGGCCTAAGCGACTGGCCTAAATTACATTTTGAGGTTTGGCATCAAGATGTTTTTGGACGAAATGAAATATATGGTTATGGATTTTGTCATATCCCAACTTCACCTGGAACTCATAGCATTGACTGTGTTACTTGGAGGCCGAAAGGTTCATACAGAGAACAAATTCGATCATATTTTATTGGGGGTGCACCCCAGTTGAGGACTTCAGATGTGATTTATACTGGACCAGATAGGTGCAGATTATCAACGGTTGCCATGGGAACAGTTCATCTTCAGCTTGGAATTATCGTTCGAAACTTTGATAAATTTGGAATTGAATGTTGAAGAAAGATTCATGAAAAGTGATGCCTTAAATATTTATAATAACCATCACAGTGCATCACATGAATACATCATATATTGTCTTACCAGTGGCAGAAAGCTGCAGAAAGCTTTCTGTTGGCATATTCCAGTCATAAAGTGTCATGTATTACAGTTGGCCAGAACAATGGATGAATTCCCTGATGACTGTCAAATAGTTTATATGATTTCATTATGTATGGTATGTGAGATGATAGGTTGGAGAGTATGCATGCAAACTAAACATTTAAAGTTACAGACTTGATGCTGCTACTGTTGTATTGTAGAACATACAACAAGTAAAATCTTTCAAGAGGTCACAGGGAAGCCCACAAATCTTCCAATTTCATGATTACTAGCCAATGACTTTACCATATGGTGATCATATGACTGAATATAAGGCTTTTGACACAACTTTTCTGAAAACTTTCAACTTTCAAAGGAATGAGATAATGTAATGCTGATCCCTTATGGGATTTCAACCAAATGCAAAATTCAGAATTTGGAGTAGGGCCTGTAAAGCTGATTTGTGGTAGAACCTGCTCTGTATCTAAAGTCAAATAGCCATTTTGATTTTTGTGAAGGTACCAGAAAATTTGTGTCAAAAGCCTTATTTTTAATCATGTGATCAGAATACAGTGATGTAATTGGCTAGTAAGTACAAAATTGGAAGATTTGTGGGGTGCCCACTGCCCTATTGAAGGATTGTACCATATGTTGTATTGTAGTAGGACAGTTAAATCAAAATGAATACAAATTCTCGTGAAAAATGGAGCATCTACTTTCATGAAATGTCATGCTGTGGTCTCTTTGAAAGCTAAAGCCAGGTTTCCATATGATTGTAACAGTTGGTGACAAGTTGCCGAGACAGGCTCGTGGACACATCGGAGATGGTTGCCATAAATGGAAACATTTGCTGAATGATGTTGCCAACATCACCCAACAGATAATACAGTACAGGGATGCATTGGAAGAGTTGAGATGTGTTCAACTTTGTCAACCCTCCCCAAACAGTTGTCGCACAATTGAAGACTGCTGCAATCAAGATTTGTAGTGGTAACATGATTTTTGGCAGCACTGCGATGTCGGTGACTATGAAGATCATGTTATTCACAGAGATCAATCCTAGAATGCACTGCGCACCAGACTTTTAATATCATTCAATGAAATGCTTCAACTTAGTTTGGCAAGTTTGTGCTGGGATGCATCACTGACTGATCAGGGACATGTCACTGACTAATGGGGGACATGTCGCCAATATGTTGCAGTAGGTCACTGATTCTTACAATCATATGGAAACCAGGCTTAAAGGGAATAGACATAGCTATATCTCGTAGCCACTATAAATAGGCTAGAGTAATGCTCACAAGTCCTTTGTTTCTTTAGCTACACAATGAAAACCGGATCCGTCTAAGTTGTCAAGGACAATAGATTACATTTTTGACCTGGCCCAGGCCAGCTGTTAACTATGTTGATTCCCTTTAACTTAGTTGTGGAGATTAGCCTTTCTGTTCTATGCAGTACTGGGTGAGCCAGAAAAAAGCACCAGCAGTACTTCACAGATTTGATTGATTCAAATTCAAGTTAAAAGCTGAAGGTTGAAGTATTTTTTTGTTTTTTTCTTGTTTTACCAGCACTAGAAATATAGAGTAAATTCAACTTTGCAAAAATTCAATCAAAGGGTTGCAAGATGGCTGAAAAATGGCTTGGCCTTAAACATTGATCACATCTCAAAGGGGTCCTCGTACTGATCAATAAAGAAAATGCAATTCTTATTCTTCACAGGTGAGAGGTATCCACTGGCCATGAATTGCTCTGGGACTGAAAATCTATATTGTTTGAATATTGATGTCTTATAACTCTCAAGAGAGGTGAAACGCCGATGGCGTATTGTTCAGTGTAAGGAGAGTCCTTACAGTTTGATCGATGATTTAGTCGTTTTTTCAGTCATTTTGCAACCATGAAATTTCATAATGTTAAACTTACCGATACTTCTAGTGCTGGTAAGACAGCGAGAAAAATCTAAAAAATACTTCAATCTTTCGGCTCTTGACTGGAATTTGAATCATTCAAATCTGTGAAGCATTCATGGTGCTATGAATTTTTTAAATTGGAAGCTTTTTCTGGCTCATCTCATCCGGTAGTTATTAGCAAATACCAAAATATGCACCCCATTGAAATTTTGTGACAGGTACGAACAGATGCTGTGTTGTTTTTTGGATGAGATACCTTCTGGAAGTTTTAATTTATTGCCTGTACTCATTCACACAAGAACATGTAGTTAGACCTTCAAATTTTGCTTTAAAAGCCAGTATTTAAGCACTGCAAGCAATGGGAGCATTGATTACAGCAAATTGCTATACAATTTTTTTTAAATATCCACTAAAAAGTTACAATATCAATTTACAAACTACACTACTTTACTAAATTACTATACGACTATAAAATACCACTGGAACGATACCTCGAGGAGCAAAGGGCTATGACTACTCCGAGGCCGAATGAACACAGAGATAAAAGCTACTCTGTTTCAAATTACAGCCACCATGAGAAATGTCTGCGATCGAAACAACTAAAGTGATTGGATGAGTAATGAGATGCTCCTTTTTGCATGCGCTTGGAGCATGTGAAATCACCTACCATAAATGTCATTTTTGAACCATTTTTGGCCTGGCCAACTTGATTTTTGAGTTACCTCTACATTAGGCTACGCTTCCATTACTCCGTTTTCAAATGTCTCCGTTTTAATATCACTCCGTTTTCGGATGATCTTAAACCGTTTCCATTACTCCGTTTTCGCCAAGAGCGCCTGGCACGAAAAAGGGGGTGTTTCCATTACTCCGCTTTCGTTCGTTTTCATTTCCTTTGTTCGCACTCGTTTTGAAACCGAGGATGTTGTATAGATTGTTGTATTAGCGTTTTCGAATGACTCCGTTTTCGGTGTTTCCATTGAAAACGATGCGTTTTCAGATGTCTCCGTTCTCAAATCACTCCACTTTGAACAGCGTTTTCAAATGTCTCCGTTTTCGATCGTTTTCAATGGAAGCACCAACCCAAAAACGGAGACATTCCACTCATACGAAAACGGAGTAATGGAAACGGGGCCTTAGTGTACAAAAGTCATATTACCCCATACAGGAGCTCCAATGTGTTCAATAGAGACAAGACAGTAAT